>OX411308.1:29635863-30370190 GCA_948150685.1 Rhaphigaster nebulosa
TCAGACCGGCATACATGAAAACGAGAGATGAGCGCTGATGTGAGATAGAAGCCCTGAGGAAAGAAGGAAGGGTAAGAAACCCACCCTCTTATCGAAGGGGCAGGTAGTCAGTCCATTGTCTGCATGGTCCACCCTAGCTTCGAGGAGGCCAACTGGCCCAAACAGTCAATTTCCAATCATGATTTTGACGGTCCTCCAGTAATATTGGGTGGAATCCTGATTATTATTGAAGAGATACGTATACAGTAAATAGTCGGGAGTCGTGCTGAAATTCGGCACAAACCATAGTTTGTTTGTATCAGATTTTTATGCATTAGGGATTCAGTGTAACTTTAATTATTTACATTCAGTAATATCACAGAGGTTTAATACACCTATTGAGTAGAATAAAATCTACTCACTACCTTCGAGCAGGCAAACTTTTCTTTCTCTGTTATAATGTTAATTAAAATATAACTTTTCCCAGCTCGGTAAGTATTATCAAAAATATGCTGCTAAAATACATTGCCTTTAAATTTCTGGCGAAGGCATTTGAACAAATTTATTTAAAAGGCATTGAACAAATAAGATTCTTAATCTTAATATAAGATTTGCACAAATTCTTGATAAGTTAGCTCAAATATAAAAAAAAAATGAAACTAACAAATAAATCTATCAAATATATCTATCAATGAAAAAACAAAAGAAGAAACACACAAATTTAGTTAAGAATATTAGTTGTTCAAAATTCTTTATGAATTTTAACTTGTTTCCAGTCCAATACAAAATATGTTCGCAATATTTTTGAATTTGTTTTTTAATGTTTAGCTTTCCTGACAAATAAATTTTCATTCTAATAAGTATCTGTAATGTTGGGGATATAACTTTTTCTTTTTTTTTTTTGGTCGATTTCTATTGAATTTGTAATTAATTTCAGTCAGTTTTCATTATTTTTCTTTGGTCCAAATCTATGAGGGAATACTTTATTTTCTAAAATATTAAAAATAATTCTAAAATGTGTATATAAAAGGTTAGATATAATGGTAACATTCCCGACATAACATTATGATGGTCACCTTAATAACCATTGTTTCAAATAGACTCATATAAATTCTGGTTTTTAATTTATTTAAAAATAGTGGTAGCATTTACGACAATTTAAGCTGTATTCGCTCTCTCTAGATAAAAAATCTCGTTCAATCGGTACCTTTCTCTTGTAAAAAAAAAGGTACCGAAAAAAGATCTTTCCAACAGAAACAATAAATGACTTGTATACCCGAGCGAGAACTCTCGCATTAGATCTATCCTTCTTCAAATTCCTAATACCTTACAAGTATAAGCAATATTAGGGAAACATGTTTATTCGTTTAAACAATAGAATTTTACAAAGGACGTTTATTTAACATGCACATTTGGTGGAGCTACATTGTTTGTAGTGAATATGTTGAAGTAACAGTTTTTACCTAATTGCCCCGCTGAAAAATTTCCCTTCAGTTAGCAGCTAATCAATAAGACTCAGTTATACCATTTTCTATTTGTAGTATTTATATTTAACATTGCCTTTAGGGTTGGATATGGGGAAGAATATCATTATTAATCTCATTAATATCATTAGTAATCTTCTCTATCATTTATAGAAGCCTAAAAATAACGCTATCATACAGTCTCAAACTGCTTCCATATGTATGAAATCGTCATAGCAACACGGCATAGGACCCCTACGGTCCTATATTATATCGTGCTTTATCTCAAAAACGGTAGGTTTTACCGTTTTAAAACGCGGCTTAGACGTATTTGGTCTTGATGCTCGCGTTAATTTCTTTAAAACCCAAACCTTCCAGTCTCGATCCGCCGACTAACCATCGTCGGTACTTTAAAGCCTCCCAGTTTTTCCCTCACTTTTATTGAAGCCCAAATAAGAATTTAAAAAAGAAAAATCTCCATTAAATTCCCTTTCTTTTAATTCCTCACTCATCAAAGTCCATCGCTCCTGAGAGCCGGAAAAGGTATTTATTCTACCGTATTATTTATAGAGACGATAAAAAAACCATGTTAGGGGCTTTTCAGCATATAAAATCATAACTAATAAAATATTAATGAAATGCTATGCCTAAGAATTTTTGACCCTCAGAAGAGAAATTTTGCATATCACAGACTCTCCGACATAGGATGAATCAAAATCATCGTGAGAATCAAAGTGTTTATGATACAACGGTTTATATATAAATAATTATAGTCATAAAAGATTTTATTAGATGTTTCAACTCATAAAGACTTTCAATCGTAATTTATGAAGAGAGTTTTGAAGGTATATCATGAGCTATAAACAAAGATTCCTTCTAATTTACCGAGAGATTACCGAGTTAATTGGTTACTATTACAAAGGATCAGCGTCAAGGATTCGACTGAAAAACAAATTATATCCCTCGTGTTTCTATTTCTCATTTGAAATCAGAAAATACGGTCTGGTATAATCTTATAATTTTAATTTTCAATACTCATGAAGGTTTTTCAAAACTTATCTTTTGAGTTACTGTTTTTAGGAAGCAATCAATAGATATATATCTGTAGCACAGAGGTCGGGTGTCCACTCGAGTTTCGTTCTGATCTTTCTTGCAATTTATCATTGACACTTCCGTGGTATGAAGTTTGAAGTCCAAAACTGCATAGATCCCGAGATAATGAAAATATAAAAATTAAGTAAACATTTTGTAATGAAAAATCATATTATGTCTTCTACTGCACAATTTTATATTATTATATTATTTTATATATATTATAATGTGGCAACCACCTTTTAGCTCTGAGGTACAGATACATATATGTATATATACATAATATTCACTAGCTTAGAAGAAGACTCGATAAACTAAAGATTTTCTAATTTTTGTATTATCATAATGAACGAAATGATTATTTCTTTACCAGGAAGCCACAAAAAATATCCATCGTGCGGCCGCTGAAGAGCAGTTATTTATTAAACAAAACTGACACAATTAAAAAAATTTAGGTCTAAAAATCAAGCGCCGTTTTCTCAAAAGTTACAGCTTTTGAAATTGTGCCGGTATATGTATATATATATATATATATATATATATATATATATATATATATATATATATATATATACATATATATATAAAAGTTAAGAGCCAGAGCTGGGCAATAACAGAGCTTAATCCCTCTCATGAGTGTAAACAACTCCTAGACCTTATATAAAGAGAATTACTTTCTAAATAAAGTCAGCTGTAACCGATCTCTCTCTGTGTACTTTTGTTAAAACTTTTTATTTTTTTTTTTATTTTGAGTGTCTCAAACACGTTAATTGGTGCCGAAACCCGGGACCGGCCGGTATAAAACAGAACCAGATTGGATTTTGTTTGCTTTTTGTTTGCGCATTGTGCGGATACGAACAATAATGACGGACGGTGTTGGTAATAGCATTGTAAGACCCGCTACACTGAATCTGTCAGGAGATAATGGAAATAACGCTTTGGCCTGGATAAAGGCCAAGGTGGCGACAGCTCAGGAGCTGCGGAAGGACGTGTCCAGTCTGAGGGAGTTCACTGGCGAGTTAGGCGAACTGAACCACTTCATCATGGGCGGTGACCGTTTTACAACAAGACTAGCCGCGAAAGAAGCCGAAAATTTATTGGACCCGCGCGATGCCGAGTCACTAAGAGCGAACCTCATCGGCAGGATCAAAAGAGGTATTCTGAACCACATACAAGCGGACGAAGAAACCTCTGGGGAAATAGTGACGGAGAGGTTGAAAAAGGTGTACGGAGGAGGAAGATGGACGATCGAGGAGGACATTTTCCAGATGTTCTGTGAAAGGAAGCAAAGGAGGCAGACACCAGGGCAATTCGCAGCAATCATGCTACAGCGGTATCAAAAACTCAATGCAAAGATGAGAGAGATCGTATCCGCGGAGGAAACAGATGCGCGTATGTTATTTCTGTCCATAATATGGAAGGTGCAGCTGGCAAGGCAGATCGAGAAAAAGGAAGGATTTCCCGCCGAGAAGACGTTTCTCGAGTGCGCCCAGGCCCTTGTGGATACAGGGACCCGAGAAGAAGAGAGTAACAGAATGGAAGTGGATGAACCCGAATGGACTAAGGTCCCGCCAATCGACCAAGAATCTCTTCGACTCCGTGGAGGAGGGCATTCATCAGAGAAAAACCGTCCACGACGGAGAAGAAGACTTGGCAGCCGAGATCAAGGAATGGACCAAAGAAGGAGGAGAGGAAGTGCCACGGGTGTGGCAGGACGGGCCATCTGGTAGCCCAATGTCCACGCTCCAGATGTTATGAGTGCAGGACGGAGGGGCATTTTGCAAGGCATTGCCCATACGTCTATCGCAGGAAAGAGGGCTATCAAGCAGAGCCGATGGAAGTGAATGCTCAGGAGGTCCGAAAAAGAAGGTACTCGTCCAGGCGAGGTTGAACTCCCAGGGACACATCCAGTATATCGGGATCTTCAGAGACGGAGGAGGAACCAGGAAGCAGTGGCGGTGAGGGTAGCTTGAGCAGCGGCTGGAACCGACAACACAAGGTAGCGCAGCATCGCGGTCGGCGGCAGACGACAATGGTGAGAAGGAAGCAGACGATTATATGAGGCGGGTGCTCGCAAATCTCTCACCATGTAGCAGGTGAGTTAAAGAATTGGTTGCCTATTATTTAAACAGCGAAGTGAAATGCCTCTTGGACACAGGGAGCTCGAGCACCCTGCTGTAAAAAATAGCGGCGGAGAGTTTGTGTGGCAAGGGGGAGGCACTTCAATCCGGAAATGCAAGTGTAGGCTAGTAACCGTAGGTGGGTGAGGCGGACATGAGATTGAGCGAGTGGGGGAAAACGGGAGCACGATTACAAGTTCATGTAGTAGAGAGCATGCCCAGAGAATATCAGGCGATAGTTGGGTGCGACTTGTTAGAGAGGGTAGGTGCTAAGGTGGAAAATAAACAGGGCAGGGGTATGTTAAAATATGAGGCAGGTCATACACGTGTCACCGCGCCGTTAGAGGCTCTCGGGTGGGGGCTGTGAATAGGGTGGTAGAGTGGAGAAAATTACTGCTGAAAGAATTTCGAGACATCTTTTATAAGGAAGGGGAGATATTAGGTGTCATGGAAAAGACAGTGCACGAAATTCCGTTAAAACAAGAAAACATACGTGAAGGAAAAACGGTATCCTCAAGCAATGAGGCAACACATCCGGGAAGAGTTGGAGGAGTTGAAGCGGCAGGGAATCATAATCAATAGTTCGTCCCCGTTTAATAGTCCCTTGTGGGCAGTAAAGAAGAAGAGTACGACAGGGCAAGAGAAATATAGAGTAGTTGTGGACTTTCGTCAGTTAAATGAAAATACGAAAGACGAAGCTTATCCGATTCCCAGGTTCAAGGACATAATAGACAGACTTAGCGGGGCTACCATATTCAGCACGTTAGACTTAAAGGCGGGGTATCACCAGATCAAATTTCGTCCCAGAGATCAGGCGAAAACGGCCTTCACGTTTGATCGGGGGCACTATGAGTTCACGAGAATGCCCTTTGGACTGAAGAACGCGCCCCTCACGTTCCAAAGATTAATGGATGAGTTCCTCAGGAGTATCGACGAAGGGATCTGCCAGGTCTACATGGATGACGCGGTATTCGCGAGAGTAAGGGAATTCGGTTTAAAACTGTCTCCAGAGAAGTCGGTTTTGGGTTTGGCCGAAATAAATTTTTTAGGGCACACGGTATCGCGAAAAGGCGTTAAGCCGGATAGGTCCAAAGTGGAGGCGATCACCAGGATGGCAATACCCCGGGATATAAAAGGCATAAGGAGACTTATGGGTGCGCTGAACTATTACCGGCGGTTTGTACCGGACATGGCGCGTTACTTGGTACCTATAAATAATCTACTGAAAAAGGGAGCGCGGTTAGTCTTCACACCTAGTATGGAGGACAACCTGAAGAAATGTATGGAACACCTAAAGGAGGAACCTGTTCTAGCATTCCCAGACTTCAATAAGCAGTTTACAGTGACCACAGATGCCAGCGAGTATGCCTTGGGTGCAGTGTTATCTCAGGAGAATAACCGCGGGGAACGGCCCATAGCGTAAGCGAGCAGAAGATTGTATGATGCCGAAGCAAGATATAGCGCGCTCGAGAGGGAATTGTTAGGTATCGTTTGGGCAATCGTCCATTTCCGGCCATACTTATTCGGAAGGAGATTTAGGGTCCAGACTGATCACAGGCCGCTACAGTGGATTGGACAGCTAAAGGAGTCGTCGGCTCGAGTCGCACGATGGAAAGAGAGGTTAAGCCAGTATTCTATGGACGTCGTCTACAAACCCGGCAAAGAGAATGTGGTCGCCGACTGGCTGTCGCGGGCGCTGATGGCGAATGCCATAGAAGAGGACGTAGCGGGGTCATCAAGAGACATCCGACAATTTCTACAGGATTGGTCACAGAAGGCGAAGGAGAGAAGGCTATGACAGAGGTAGAGAGGAAATGAAGTCACCCGGAGACAATTCTATGACAGACCACAGGATATAGAGGAAATAGACGAGATCATTACTGATAAACATCGCCAGGTAATCTAGTAAGACGAAGACATCGGGTATGCTTGCTATTAAGTACTCGCGTTACGGGAGGTCACGTGTAAATGTTATCTCGTCACAACCAGGGATACGATTAGATCTTGTCTGTAAAGCACTGAAAGACGCGTCTAAACCGGGTAAGACACACCACATATATGTGGTAACGCCACCATCTAGGACAAAATCAAACAGGTGTGGAAGACGGATCAAATCCCAGATCGAGTCTTTATTCGATGTAGGGTAATGGTCGAAACTATCAGAGACGTCGAACGACAGAAGGAGTTAACCGGGGCGTACCACCAGGGAAAGACCAACCACCGAGGGGTCAGTGAAACGCTACAAGCACTCAAGAGACGGTACTATTGGTCAGGGATGCGGCGGACCATTCAGGAAGTCATCGGAGTATGCGAGGTCTGCATGACTACAAAGTACGACCGCCACCCACCGCAAGCAGTACAAGAGGAGACGCCAACAGGTACATTACCACTCCGGGATCTTCAAGTGGACACGTTCACTTGGAGGGGATTCACGTGGATGACGGCTATAGACGTGTTCAGTAAAGTGGCGATGGCTCATCTCATCGGTGCTACTAGCCTTACAGACATATTACAGACATATTTACGGAGTATCCGACCGTATAACATCCGATAAAGGGAGGGAATTCGATAACGTGATCCTGAGCGAGGAAATGCGAAAATTAGAAGTCAGGTGGCACTTTAACACTCCGGGACACCCGATGGGTAGCGGAGGGGTAGAACGGTTACATAGCACCCTAAGTGACCACCTCAGAGTGTATCACGTGGAACAGGGGTGGACCCCAAATATAGCGATGCGGAAGGCGATTGCGGCATAAAATCATTCAATCCACTCAGTTCGAAGTACTATTTGGGGTTCGAGGCCCCAGTAGGGATTGTGAGGCGACGATAGGAGACATTATGGCAAACCACGTCCAATTGCGGGAGTTGTGGGAAAAAGCGCGGAAAAGAATAATCAAGGAGAAACGAACCAGGGTAGGTAAGGAAAACGCAAAGGCACGGGATTGCGGGGAAGTAAAGATCGGGTCAGTAGTATACCGGCGGTTTCGATCTAACAGGGGAAAAGAACCAGGGAGATACGAGGGGCCATTCCGCGTCGTCGTAATATGTGAACATAACGAGGTAACGATCGAAAGTATTGGGGACCCTAAGAGGCGGCGAACAGTCCACATCGAGCAACTGAAGTTTCCTTTGGGGTCTGGAGTGCCTTCGCCTGTGCAACCGGAGGAAATATTGTAAACGAGAGTGTATTTTTTTTTTTTTTTATTTAAATTGTATTTCTTAGTTTTATGTTATTTGCAGTCTAGTGCTTATTGTTGTACAACAGTGGTCGTGGTTTAGTTGTGTTTTCTGTTTTGAATACTTCAGTTGTTTTTTATAGAAGGAAATTGTTATGTATTTAGTTTATGGATTTGGTTGTTTCTAGGAGCTGTAACGTTGTACAGGGATAAACGCTGTTCATTGCTCGGACTGGTCACTCCTTTAAGTTTCCAAAAGTGTCTGGAAACTGGAGGGAGGGAGTTAAGAGCCAGAGCTGGGCAATAACAGAGCTTAATCCCTCTCATGAGTGTAAACAACTCCTAGGCCTTATATAAAGAGGATTACTTTCTAAATAAAGTCAGTTGTAACCGACTCTCTCTGTGTGCTTTTGTTAAAACCTTTTCTTTTTTTTTTATTTTGAGTGTCTCAAACACGTTAATTTATATATATATATATATATATATATATATATATATATATATATATATATATATATATATATACAGATTGCATGTGATCAGATTATCAATAAGTATAGACACAAAAGTAGAGCAAGCATTAAATTTACTCATAGGTAATTATAAGAACGGATAGCTTTTGAATTCTGTTAAAAAATTTAAAACTATAAAATAAGCGAAAATCAATGTTTATAAACGAGGTTCTCAATAGACGTAATCATTCCGAGTCGTGAGAATCAATGGAACAGAGTGTCTGCTCCTTTCCCCTGTGATAAAAGCAGCACTAAGTGGATGGTCTAAGTCCACTCTTATTTACTATATTTATAGATAAAATCCATAAAATTTACAAAAGGCGAATAGCCCGAACAGTCAACGGAAAGTGGAGTATAAGAACAATACTCTACCAGCCTCTCCTGTATGCTGATGATATAGTCCTCATCTGTGGATATGAATAATAAACTACAGCAAGCGTTGCTGGAGTGGCAGCAGGAATTACAAAGAAAATGAATGACCATCAATGCCACTAAAGTAATGGTCCTTTCCCGAGATGAGGAGGAGAAAAATTTGACTACTTGGGATCCAACTTAAACTAATTCAACTAAATTTATTACAGTATAAGCAACTGAATTGTTGGCCATCTGGATGTGTGGCAGGAGACCAAACTCCACATTTCAGTGTACATCTCTACTCTTAGGTACTTACGGAAGCGAGAGCAGCGTTGTGCTTCACAAGAAGATTAGCCAAATTATTGAAGCCGAAATGTAAAAAAGTAAAAAAAAAAAAAAAGTAAATGTAAAAAAGTAAAAAAAAGGTAAACAAGCACAACTTTTTTTCTGAGTTGCAGGAAAAACTAGAAGAGACCATGTAAGAAACGACAGCATTTGGAAGAAGCTTAAAATTCCTGTGCTGAAATGGTTTAGCCACCTTTATCGAATTAGCGAGAGCCGAGAAGTAATGGAAGTTTTGTGGAAACACCGGCAGGAGACCACGCGGACGGACAAGGATTTTGTACCAGGAGTGTATCAAGAGGAAAAACTGAGAAACCACTTCGATAAATAAAGCAGCTCTGCAAGGTCCATGACGCTAGAAATGGCTCAGGGAGGAATAGAAAGTAGAAGAAGACAAGAAAATCAATAGTCTATCAAGTATTATTTCGAACTCTCGAATTTTAATTCTATTATTTTTTCTTGACTTGCTATTAAGTTTTCATGAGAATACTCAAGTGAAAAGAAATTATAAGAAATTAAGTATGCTATATTATATTGAAACAGTTAAATACATAATCAAAATTTTTTTTCTTTTATTATTTCCTCTCAAAAAATTTTATTCTACAAACCTTTCATGTTCTATCAACTATGGCAGCGCATGTTTTGATTGAATAGCATCCATGAAATTTGAAAAAAAAAATAAAAGAGTGGTCATCGTTAAAAATATAATTATAATAAAAAGAAACTATTACCAATATTTATATAATATAATAAAAAGCTAACGCAGGTAGATAGGTCCTGTCTCTATGTCATCACAGACAGTGATTTTCCTCAATTAGTTAATCAGGAAAATTACCCATGCTATGAATCCTTTGTATACGATTGGAATGAAATAGTGGAACCAACTTATATTAATAGATTTAATTAAAAATATTAAACACGTATTAAGAAAGAATATTTAAGGATGAAGAGAACTCATCGACAGGTAATGCTTCCGAAACCCGTATTGCCGAGAGGCAAGGTATGCTGAAAAATAAATAAATAATAACACACTTTATTAAGTTAATGTTTATTAAATAAGGGTTATAAAAGAATCATAACAAATAAAGAGCCAAAGGGGGTTTAGAAAAAAAAATAAAGTTTACTAATTCTTGCTACTTATTTCTAATTTTTTTGGGAAGGGAGAGGGAGAAAACAGTTTTTAACTTCATTTAAAAGATTATGTTGTAATAGCCTTGAAATACGGGTTGTAACTATATTTCTACTCATTGTATTTAATTATTGTTGCGCAGCTATTGTTAGCTGCTATCTGTTTCCCTATTTTTATTGAAACGAAGTGAAATAAATTTTGTATCTTTTATTAAAACCGTCCTGAGGATTGATCCTTCCAATCGTAATTTTATAATTATTATTAGAAATCTGAATCATATTTCGTATACGTTTTAATTTTT
The DNA here is from genome assembly GCA_948150685.1 of Rhaphigaster nebulosa. NCBI lineage: Eukaryota > Metazoa > Arthropoda > Insecta > Hemiptera > Pentatomidae > Rhaphigaster > Rhaphigaster nebulosa. Next base: position 29,646,332 of record OX411308.1, read on the forward strand.
AACGTTGAATCCGCTCGTCAGTAATGATTGAGTTGATAAAATGTCGTAGATTTTGCGCAACGGCTAAAAAAAGATAAAATACTATCCATAATTTTAAAGTATATGTGCATCAACAAAAATAAATTAACTAATTCCTCTTTATTTATTTATTGAACATAATACAAGCTGCCACACTCAAGGGCAATGATTATTAGTGCTGAAGTACCCATTCACACTGTATGTACATCTATGCATACAATAAAATAAATATACAGAAAAATAAATTGATAAAATAAAGGACACTGGTGATAAATAAATATACAATGCTAACAAAAGAAGAAGGAATAAAATAAAAAATAGAATAAAATAAATAAATTAACAACAAATAAACTAAACTAACAAATTAACTAAATTAACAATCAAAGTAGCAAAAGTTCGTTTTTATTTTGAATGGATTATGTTTTCTAGTACCTTTGCTTTGCTGGCGACTCCGAACTGCGCCACTACAATTTATTGGAGGGAGAAAAATCTAAAATTTGAATTTTATTCGAATTTCACAACTATATTAAATATTTTAATTTTCCCAGCTGTATTATGAAATATTGTAATTTTCCCCAACTCTTTTGGATTTGAACTTTTTACTTAACTGTTGCGAATGTTGACACTTGACAAAAATAATTTTTTTTTTTCTATTCCCATACTGCAATTTCTTAACACAAAAGGTAATAGTATTGGTTTTAAACTCTTAAATAGTTAAACAACACTGCAAGTTTGTGTAATCAATTAATCATCAGCAATACATGTTTACATTGTCTCTATAAATTTATAGAATTAAAGGAATTATATAAAATAAATATTAGATTTATGTTTCTTCTTTTATTCTTATAATTTCCATGACCTTACTAGGTATAAGATTGTGATTCTGATATTTTCCATTTTAAATGCTTATTTCAATTTCATATTGTAACCCGACAAACAGGCCTAATTTGAGTCCTTTTACACCGGAACCCCTAAATGCCTAGTTACGCACTTGGAGGCGTTACCCTCCAATCATTTGAAAACTCAAAAGGTTGAGAAATTTGAGAATATACTTAAACTGCTAAAATTGTGGTAAATCGTTTTACTCAAAAAGTTACTAAAATTAAAACCAGTACTAATACCTTGTGAATTAAGACATTGTGATTTTATAGATACAATGTAGTGTTGGAATAGAAAAAACAAAATATTATTATTGTCAATTTACAATATTTAATAATATAGTTGGGAAAATTAACAATTTCTTTATTCTTTCCCCTCCAATAATTCTAGTGACGCAGTTCGGAATCGCGAGTAAAGCATAGATTATAGAAAAAATCATCTATTCCCAATAAAAACGAACACCAAGTGAACATTTCCTAATTTGATTGTTAATTTCTTCTGACTTTGCCGAACGGTGTGGAACATATTAAACTACTTACGTGACTTTTTCCTACATTTTTTCTGTGAAAAATATCAATGACTTTAGAACAGTCAGTTTCTTTAGCTAGTTCATTTTCAATTGAAAGTAGCGCCAAACCTGCTAGTCGATCCTGAATCAACGTTGGTCTCAAAAAACTTAAATTATTTTCCAATTAGGAAAAGAGCGCTCTCCCTTTGCTTTCACTATGTGAAAATACAGTAAGAAAACAAAAGAGGGGTCACGAATCCGAATGAAATATTACTTCATTTTTTACTTCCTGTCTTGGGGTCCTCCTTACCTTAGGGGCTCCGGTGCATTGCCCCGGCCTAGTTCCTCCCCTGGATACCACCCAGCTAATCGCTACAGCAATCGGAAACTGTCAATAATTTGGTAGAACTACCTAGATGTCGAATAAGTATTATTATTACTAAAAATAGTGGCGATGATATAATTAATAAGTGTACAGAATATCGTATCATGAGAGTTTTAAAATACTTATTTTACAAAAAGGTTAAAATTTAAATATCTTGCAAAACTGTTCCGAGACGATGACAAGGAATTCAGTGTTGCCGGTGAATCAGCTGGAGGTGAGTCAGCCCAACGCTATCCGATTGAAATCAGTAACTTGAGGTTACTGCAAATTCAGCTCGAGAAGCGTATGTACTGAGTGGTCTGCTACAGGTGATGCTTAACAACATGTCAGTAATTGCAATGTTTATAAGATAATAATCATAATAGCATTAACGTGGAATTACGGATCATGCACCCTGCTAACATAATGGAAGTGATAGCATCGTGACGTTTGGAATGGGCTTGTCTTGGTGCTGGGCTCGGTAACGAACGAATCCCTAAAAAAATTTTATAGGCTGAGCCGACCGGTAAACATCCGAGAGGTAGACCGAAATGTAGGTGGGAGGATAGGATTAAAGCTGATCTAATGGCTTTGGATTCGGAGAACGGAGGTTTGTGAATAGCAATTGGTGGTATCGACATCGAACCTTCGTGTTCTCTAAGGCTTTTATTATTATTTATTTTTGTCACTCTGATCATTCAATCATTACTGACCACATTACAGTAAATAATAAACCGGACATAGTCTTAATAGATCGCAATGCAAAAAGTGGTTATGGCATTGATATTGCAGTTTCAAATGATGACAGCATCCATAAAACAGTGGCTGAAAAGAGCAGAAAATGTCATGATTTTTAATAGTTCGAGCAGAAGCTTCGGCAGCTTAATAGGTTGTAGCAGATCAACGTACTTCAATACTCCGATAGTAATACACTGCAACGGCCTCATTACAGAAGATAACATCCGAATTTGAAGCTGCCTGAAAAAGTATTGGAAGAAGAGCCGAAAGCAGTTCTCCCCTGTACAGCAAGTATCGTCAGGGAGATTTTAAATATCATTTTAAATTTGCATCATTTTAAAATTCCAAACCCTATATTAAGTAGGTGAATATTTCTGGCAACAGACAAGAAAGTGTGAAAAATAAATAACAATTAAAGGCTTAGCGAACCGGAAGATTCGCAAATCGCTGTCTGCAAACCTCCGTTCATTTATATCCGTTACCGTTCAAGAAATAACTTATATTAATAGGATTATATTACAGGATACATTTCGCATTTTATAACCTCCAAAATTCTCCTGTTGACTCATCCTTTTTCGAACCAAATATTCTACGCAATACCTTATTCTCGAAGACCTTAAGGCGTTGCTCTTCCTTCATATATAGCGGCCACGTTTCCCCTACCGTATAGAACAGTAGGAAGGATAGTAATCTTATATACTAAGATTTATAAGTTTTATATAACAAATTTATTTTTTTGAAAACTTGACTCTTTATTAAACCATTGTTTTTTTAGAAGCAATCTAAATCTACAGTCATATTATTTCATGAAACGGAAATTTCATTATTAAAATGAAGATGTCCTCCTTTACGAAACGCTAAACTTCGCGTCCTGCGAAGAACGAGTGTTCCATCGTTAGATCTATATTACACGTATATGTTATGATCATACAAGTGTTCTTGAAAATAAATTTTTGAGCGTATAGGATTATAGAGTAGTAACTCATTGATAGCGTAGGTATTATCTGATAAAATACTAAACATCTGTCGATTAACGCTCTGTTAATCACAAGGCTAGAATTTTTTTTAAATATTGTAACAATCTTACATTCTTTTATTTATAATTTCAATAAAGATTATAATTCAATGTTGTCTTAGGGTTGGATGACTGAAAAAAAATCCAATGTATGCTAATTGTGTATGTATTGTTACATTATGACAACTTTTACGACTGGGTATAAATTTGTGAGTAGATAATGGAAGCACGAAATTTGACGAAAGCTCATCAAATGGGTTGTTTGTTCATTGAGAATGAAATCTAGGATAAGCTTTGGAGATATATATAAAAAAGGAATTATCGTAATACAAAAGTAATTTTCTTTTCTTCTGACATGCTAAAAAGTAAAAAAAATACCTGATAATATTTTGAATTATTATTAATCCCATAGAAGTAAACATAAAATATCTGATGTGGACAACACATGACTTCATTGTACGCCTATAAAACTATAAATCGGTGGTTCAAAAAGTGATCCTCAATTTGGTCACTTGTTTCCGAAGATTGCAGTGTCTCAAAAACGACACTCGGACACACTTGTTTCTGGAGGTCTCATTCCGATATTATATGTCGTTTTCCTTCAGTTCCTAGTTTCCAAGAGATTTCTTCATGTTCCGTGACAACATTAAAACTGTCAATATCACTAGATAAAGCATTGGAAATCGACATCTTAAGCGGAAAAACCCACTTAACTAATATCTTATTCTCCTGCTGCAGACTAGTTGATCTCACAAATGGGGAGGAAAACCAGTATTTTACACTCAATTTTAACACTTAAAACAAGTAATAAAAATGTTTAATTGGATTGGAAACCAAATCACGTTTGTAGCCTTTATTACCGGAACATATGATTTTTAATTTAAATATAAATTTTGATGTAAGCTTATTACGACCTTCAAGTAAAATACTCTATCGATATAAAAGTCTTATTTACCAAATTTGAGATGTTTTACAAAATATTTTAATATAATTTTTTATGAAAGTCTAATATGACCTTCAAGTAAAGTACCGCTTTCGGTTTTCCAATTTAGACGAAAATCTAGTATGTTATTTAAATCTATATATAAAATATAAATACTAAATTTGAGAAGTTTTGCATAGTACTTTAATATAATTTTTGATGGAAATCAGTTATGACCTTCAAGTAAAGTACCATCAAGTAGTGTCCAAAAAGGGAAGTTCACAACTAGATTTTACAACAATCCTAAATACAAAATTTCAACTTTCTACAGTTAACCGTTTTTGAGTTATGCGAGATACGAACGTACGTACGTACAGATGCCACGACGAAACTAGTCAAAATGGATTCAGGGATGGTCAAAATGGATATTTCCGTTGAAATCTGAAAACCGAAAATTTTCGCGATTTCAATACTTTCTTTACTTCGTACAAGGAAGTAAAAACATTGAAATCGGACCATTATCAGCAAAAATATAGCGTATTGGACTTAAAAGCTATAATATTGAATAATATTGAATATCGCAACGGGGGAAAAAATATCAGCTGGGTGACCTAGAATTATTCAACTCTATATCAAGGACTTACAGAATCGATATGTGCAATAAGTGTAGACAACCCGCCGTCCATGTGGGCATTAAAGGAGAAAAGATCCTACCAGGCTGGGTGTTAAAATCATTTTCTTCAATTTATCGAAATTTTAAAAAATAAATGCTTTTCCTTATTCTGAGATTGCCGATTTCTTTAATTATATTTTGTACATAAGAAAATGTTATAGAAAAAAGATTTTAGAGATATGGTTCAATCCAGCGCTTGTTGCAAGGTATATTTGAGGAGTTGTCTGTAAAAAGTTAATACATACATTTTTGGAAAATTATTACAAAAAAATTATTATAGGGGCATCTCATGGAGATAAGGCAAATATTTATTGAAAATGTTGATGTGTAACACCTATTTGATAGAAGAAAATTTAAGATTTGAAATAAGCTGAACAATTTTTGGGTGTAGAATCCTAATTCTTCAAAAAAAATATTTGTTTTTGAGAAGTGGATATATTAACTTTCGATAGAAATAGAATTGCTATCAAATTCCAATGGTAAAGATTAACTAAGAAGTACATAATTTTTGTTATCTGTTTTACAGCTTAACAGAAAATTTAAATGTAAAAATTACTATACCTCTAAAACACCTTGAATGTTTTAAGCTTATATATTATTATAAATTATATATGAAATTAGAAGGTGAAATTATTGATAGTGCGTTTATAGCCTTTGTAACTAATTATCTTATTTTAATATGGTTTTAAATCTTTAGCAGTGTTTCCACTTCAAACAGTTAAATTATTACTTTAATTTATCTTTGCTAATTTATTTTTGATAAGCGTAAGTTATCTTTTAATTTATGATCTAAGGAATAATAAGAGTTTATGAATTTAATGTTTTTTACTTGTTTAAACAACAACAAAAATTATCTGTGAGCATTGATATGCTAATGTGTTTTTTTTTTTTCACTTAACATTTACATATTTCTTACAAGCCAACTATCAGTTTTTCTATTATATTGTGGTCGGCTTTATTTATTTTATTTTTTTAACAAGACAATTCTTTTTTGAAACTTGTACTAATTTTTTTTTGCTTGTTTAATTGGATTCAACCACAGTATGTGGTTTCCCAATCTACCACACGTTAGTCCTTTTATTGAATTATTATTATTTTTATTAAATTATTGTTTTTAATAATTTGATTGGTTACGTAATTTGAAAAACCACAAAAGATTTGATCCTGACAAAATTTCGTTAATATAATTTTCATTGAAAGTATTATACAGAAAATATCTCCATCAATTTTTTACTTCCTTGTACGCAGTAAAGGAAGTATTGTAATCGCGAAAATTTTCGGTTTTTAGTTTTCAACGGAAATATCCATTTTGACCATCCCTGAATCCATTTTGACTAGTTTCGTCGTGACGTCTGTATGTACGTACGCACATATCTCGCATAACTCAAAAACGGTTAGCCGTAGAAAGTTAAAATTTTGTATCTAGGATTACTGTAAAATCTAGTTGTGAATCTCCCTTTTTGGTCATTGTATGATTACCGAAATGGTACTTCACTTGAAGGTCATTACGGATTTTCATCAAAAATTATATTTAAATATAATGCAAAACTTCTCAAATTTAGTATTTATAACTTATATATTGATTCAAATAACATACTAAATGTTGGTCTAAATTGAAAAACTGGAAGCTGTACTTTACTTGAAGGTCATATTACAATTTCATCAAAAATTATATTGAAATATAATGTAAAACATCTTAAATTTGGTAAATAGGACTTTTATATCGATATGAATGTATTTACTAGATTTTGCTTAAAATTGGTAAGCCGAAAAGAGTACTTTACTTGAAGGTCGTAATAAGCTTACATCAAAAATTATATTTAAATTAAAAATCATATGTTCCGGTAATAAAGGCTACAAACGTGATTTGGTTTCCAATCCAATTAAACATTTTTATTACTTGCTTTAAGTGTTAAAATTGAGTGTAAAATACTGGTTTTCCTCCCCATTTGTGAGATCAATAAGTCTGCAGCAGGAGAATAAGATATTAGTTAAGTGGGTTTTTCCGCTTAAGATGTCGATTTCCAATGCTTTATCTAGTGATATTGACAGTTTTAATGTTGTCACGGAACATGAAGAAATCTCTTGGAAACTAGGAACTGAAGGAAAACGACATATAATAACGGAATGAGACCTCCAGAAACAAGAGTGTGTCCGAGTGTCGTTTTTGAGACACTGCAATCTTCGGAAACAAGTGACCAAATTGAGGATCACTCTTTGAGCCACCGATTTATAGTTTAATAGGCGTACAAGGAAGTCATGTGTTGTCCACATCAGATATTATTTAATACATCTTATTGTAATTTGATTGATTGTAAAATTTTCAAAATTAAAGTTCGAATGTACATCAAAATAAAATCCTCGTTATTGTTATTAAAAATTATTATTCATCGTCAATCGTTATTTATCTTACAATATGGATAATAATCGAATACAGAATATTTACTGTTTCCAACTTGTTTGAGCAGATATTACAAAAAGTATTTGACAAAGAGATCCCCTCTCCAGGTATTGTACGCTAAATTATAAACGTGTGTAAATGTGAAGTGTAGTATTCGCTGACAGATTACCAGTGCATTACGGCTGAAGAGGCAGAAAAAGACATAATTGTTTTGAAACGTCCCTGTGAAGAATAGCCAGTCGCCACTCAAAGCGACGTTAGCCTTGAATAAATAAGCTGTTAACATTTAGGCACGTGCACCTCTTTGTAGTAGATTTAGAAGATCCAGCCCTCCGGAGGACCAGTTCTGCAAATACAAATTTAGTCTTTGTATAAAGATATGTATTCATACAATTTTTTATTTATGTTTAGTAAAACTCTTGATTGGGCGTTTGGAATAACAATCTTTTACAGTAAAATATTATTTTAGTTTTATTTATTTTTTTTATTATTATTTTGGATTGCTGTCAAAGAGTATTCTATCCGTCTCAAGCCACTGTCGCTTCATATTTATCAGACTTTATGAATTCCTAATTCAGTTTTAAATTTATTAAATATCAGTTTTAAGATATATATATATATATATATATATATATATATATATATATATATATATATATATATATATATATATATATATATATATTAATGTTTTACTTTATCTAATTCCTTACTACCTTGATTTCGTTATTCTACACTGCAACTATACTTCTTTATTCAAGCAACTGTTTAATTGTCCATTCAAGGCTCGGTGCATTTGACATACATTTGAAAAAATTTAATCAAACATATGGATGGATATTGGTTCATACATAAATATATTGGTTATATGAACATATCCATACTGGATCCATCCATTTGGCCAACCCCATACCAACAAAATCATTATAAATAATTTAATAAAACTTAAATTATTTTTATTTCCATAGAAAGTGTGAATATTATTAAATTATACAAAGCTTAACAGACTTCAAATAGGATCAAATCTAATATTGAAAATTCTGATAAAGATTACTTGAAATAAATACAAAATAAATTATATTATTAATTATTATCATGATTTAATTTATTGTGTGAACATGGAGCTTCCTGTCATTACTAACGTATACATTTGAGCATATCTATTTTTATAAAATTTGATAATGCTATCGTTTACATACTGCAAATTTCTGTAAGCCAGAGGTAAACTGTCTTAAGTCAAATTTTTCTGGTTTTGATTTTATTTTCGTATTTTGATTAATTCTGGCCATATTTTTGGAGTATGAGTACCGTAAATAAGCTAGAAGGGTAATAAAATATGCAGCACTTCAAATATAAACATTGATTATTATCCTCAACAGGCTTACATACATATATATATATATATACATATATATATATATATATATATATATATATATATATATATATATATATATATATATATATATACTATATATGCATACAATGCGATCTGAAACTTCTTTTTGATCTTCTGTAAAACTATTAAAATGTTACTTACTTCTAAGTGTATAGATTTATGGTCGAACGCAACATAAGTATGTTTGCTTTGGAAATTCATTTTTTTATTTATTTCTTTTGGGCATTACCAAATCAACATAATTCAAACCTCTTTTTTGTCTAGACTTATTTTTTTTTTCATTCTTTTCATTTATTGCACTTTATATATATTTTTATGTCGGTTATGTATATTTTTGCAATTTTAAAAATGTTTTTTCGACATATTATTTAGCTATTTATCAATTTAAATCCGTTACCGAATCTTACTTTGAAATTTATTTAGTTTATTTTCGAGAATTATTTTTTCCATGACTACGATTGCTTACCCGATATATTCATAGGTAGAACATGATTAATTGTATAATTTTGTTGTATTAAAAAAAAAAAAATCTTTACGATTGGATAACTTCTTTTATCATCAGAATTTGATTCCGTCCTCATTTTCCTTATTTGAGTTTTTCTTATCAACGAAAATTCTCAAGATATTTGTATGGTGTGATTTTTTTCCTAAAGCCATTCGGTTTTTATCTCACTGTAATTAAGCTGCATGGGTATCAAAAATATATACATCGTTTTCATACAATTTATGATGTCTCAGACCTTCATAGATTTGACTAAACTAATTTTAGATTTTTTGAGCTTGCTTATTATATAAATGTGTGTATTTTTTTTTTCTCCCGCATGGGAACCTTACGCAAGAGGAGTTTATTTACTAAGTATACATACTCCATGCAAAACAGCATAATAACTGTATAAGATGTTCAGTTTACATTTTAAATATACATAAAAGTTTAAATATACATTTTAAAAAATAAAAATGAAAACGATACATATACATATATATTATATATATATATATATATATATATATATATATATATATATATATATATATCGATGGATTATTACGATATAATAATAAAGATTAGAATTTCCTCCACATCTGGAATATTTGTAATAGTAACAATTTAATTTTACTCTTTCAAGATGCTCAAGAAGTTCTCAAGGACACATTCATTCCTTGTTGTTCATTTTGTAGGGAATGTTCGAGATCTAGTGTCTCCAAGAACCCAGGTCAGATAAAGCAAAGATAGAATAAGAGAAAGCTTCCTTCGGATATTCTTATCTTATATTTTTCTGGAATGTTTCCCGTCCCGAAGGAACTCAGTTAAAACCATACGGTATGTGAATCAGCCATTTTAGGAAGCAGCGAGTATTATAATGGTCGCAGATTGTTTTAAATCGCTTCTGACATGAAAAATAAAAACTCTAGAGATTTAAAATATGAGGATGGATAATTGCCATGAATAAATGATTCATTCTATATTTAAAGAAAATTTTATACTTCATCAAGTTTCAATGTTTATATTATAATCTTATAATTCTTAAGATTATTATTGTCTAATAAAGTATTAGTATAGTAGATATTAACTCTTAAATCTTAAACCATTAACCAAAACCATTATGTTAAACGCTTAAACCATTAAAATATTTCTTTGTTAACTAATTTAATTATCTAGGAGAACACTTGTAGGAAGCGGAGTAGCTCAGTGGTAAGGCACTGTGTTACTATGCTCTCGGTTTCGGGTTCGAGTGCATATAATTATTGCGGCATATAATTATTTATTCTGTCAGCAGCCGTGGATCGACCTTATGGGATCGGGAGTCCCTCCTGGGGCTTACCCAGCCTCTATAAATTAAGTTCCCGTAATTGGGGGAAAAACCTGGGGGTTGAGCGTGATCTCGTCCAAATCACCTCCTTGCACACCATTGGCTTAGAAACAGTACGGTCCTTACCAAGTACTGAATCCAAGACCCTTGATGGGTTGTAGTGGTACAGGTTTTTTTGGGAGAATCCTTGCAAAGTAAACTTTTCCAATCTCTAGGAAAATAATTTGGATATAGAATTCTGCAAGGATGGCAGCTCCGTTTTTCTCAGCATCCTTAAAGAAATTGATTTATTGTGCATCAGCATAAAACCATGTAGATTACCTCAAAATACTTTCTGAGGCACACCCAGCCTCTATATAGTAGGCATTAGGTCCTTCATTGGATTTAGCGAAAAACCTGCTAACTGAATTTGGAATATATCTTTTTACACGAAGAAGGAATTGTACGACTGAACCAAAAAAAACAAAAACAAAATATATTTTGCGGCTTAACTGCATACAGAATGTAAAAGCAAAAAAAATCATAAGAACCCATGGTCCCACCTAGAAAAGAAGGAAATTTAATGATCGTGTTTTTTTTATAAATAAATCTTTTCGCTATTGGTCGACGCGAGAGTCCCGAAGTTAACCGAAATTATATTTCTTGTAGGGAATTTTTTCTTCTTTACGATGGTGCAAATGAAACAACTATATTGAATAGTTTTTGATAGATCGCTTCCTATGCAACAAAAAATGTGGCTTAATTAAATAACACAAAAATTATGTTTCCCGCTTCAAATTTCTTTCTGTCGATTTTTCTCTGTAACGAAAAGATGAGGAGTTATAAAGAAATGTTTGAGAAGAAATGTGAGGTGAAAATCAATTTTCCGGAAATCGCCGATTTTTGAAAACAATCTTGAAAACCAAAACAGAAGAAAATAAACGAATATAGACATTCTTGTAGGAAATTTTATTCGCTATAATTTTGTATAGAATTTTTTTTTTTTAGCACGACGAACCATTTTCGAGATATAAGTGAAAAATCGGAAATAATGAGCCTATCCACCTCTCTCCCCCTATAAAGTGGGAGGGGTAATGTTGGGAACTTATAGTATGTTTATCTCCTAAGTACTCTCGATAAATTCCCAAAGTCATATGCTTACACCTCTTCCATGTTCTCTACACCCCTCCTTTTGGTTATTCTTTGACCAGACTATAAGGGAGAGTATTGCGATCGTGAATAATTTCGAGTTTTCAACGAAAAGACATGTGTTCAGATCCCCTGAGTCCAAATAACCAAGTCTCACAAAATAGTCTGTGTATGTGTTTTGTGTGTGTGTGTGTCTTACCGGAAGTGCCACTATACTCGTACATCATTGGTTTTAGACTTTTTGACCATTTTCTCGAAAACACCTCTAACGACTTTGATTAAACTCTTTATATCAATGAACAATCAAATGCTCTTTAATATCATCAAGGTCTTACCCACATTGAAATAGTCTGGTAGGGCTTAAATGCCGAATTTTCAAAATGGCTTCCTCTAAAGTACCTTTAATTTTGTTTATTTGGAATAATTAGCCAGCTCTCATTGTTACATAAAAGTAGTAATAAAAACGAATGAATTGATAATTAACTAAAGAAGAAAAATGGAGAAATATTTTCCACGTTGAAAATAAATTTCCGGAAATAAGATTATTATTATAGAAGTATGATATACTATTGGAGAGCTGAAGATTTAAGAAACAAATTGGGTGAATACTATAATATATTTTTCGATATAAATTATGATATAATTCTCCATTTGCAAAATTAAAAAAAGTAAACATATTTTTCCACAATTTACGTATTAGATTGCCAAAGCCGTTCCGAAGCTAAATCCTTCACCGGAAAAAAGTTATAAAATTTTTATTAGTTCATTGTCTTTAATGATATTATTGAAAATGAATAGCAGGTTAGATTGCGATCTCCTTATAAAATTAATAAAAATCAGCAAGCAGCTAAAGTATATCAACATATTTCAGTGTTTTGTTGCAATCTATATATCACATTGAAGTCAAAAACCGCTTTGGAAAATACTGTATAATACTTATGAAATCCCTTTGCATAAAAATTGTCGAACAGCAAGAAATATAATAGGACTAAGCATATTTAAAAAAATAAATATTACACGTAAAATTACTTGAACTTCCTTGATTTGGCTTGCTAAAAGGAATTTAAAGTTATCCAAACAGAAATATCCTGATAAATTAATCATTCCGACGGATTTCTTCTTTATATATCCCTAGCTCACTGAAAATATGATTCCAAAAGGCTGAGTGAGGCCACGGGTCGTCAATCCAGGGGTAGGAGCCCTAGACAGAATAAATTGTATCATCTCATTGCCGTCAGCCCTAAATGCGTCCCTCCAGCCTCGAAAATAGAAGCTGTGTGGGAAGACGAACGTAATTTACCTCCACAAAGGGAAAATATAATCCTCAGTTAATCACATAAATTCACTAGCAGTAATCGAATTTCTTAGAAAAACGTTTGATAAATTTATTCTAGCTGCGAATAGAATGAATAATAATAATTTATATATGTATCACAAAGCTAAACGTATCAACATCATATTAACAAAATAATTATTAAATTGCGGACAATCGAAGAATAAATGAAATGGCAGTACAATTTTTAATAATTTTTTTTTTACTAAAATTTAAAATATGCCTGATATGAATAAATTATAAATTAAAAAAAAAAAATTAAATTATTGAAGGTTGCCAGTTTATAATACCAAAATAAAACCCATTTATGAATCCTTATCACTTTCATTAATCTTTGAACCGTTATTAATCCTTTATGTAAAAATTTATTTCTACACAAACAAATATTAAGCTAAAAAAATAAAATATAAATGAACAATGAAATAGCAACAAAAAATATTCATTTAGTATTTTATAAAAATCTTAAATAAATCATTATTTGAAATCAATAACAGTTCATTTCATAACAGATTTACATTCAAACTGATGTCTAAATAATTTTCATAAAGGCATCACTCATAGAACATTCTAAAATAATCTTAACCAAAATAACACGCATGTACTTTATTTTATATGGATTATTTAATAGTAAAGTGTTATTCTACAGTAGTTTTACTTTTATATCTATAGCCCATAGTGATTTTTTTTTTGCTCCACTAAATAGTATTTAAATAATTAAGTAGCCCGCAAAATTTAATTTATATATATTTCGAATTATTATTTACAATATCATGAATACTAAAGAGTTATTAGTTTAACAACATTTTTTCTCCATATTTTTTCTATCTCATTCCATTACTCTAGTATGTCTTTTTTAGTGTTATTTCTGTTTCTTTATACTTAAAGCCTTTATTCATTAAAATTTTGCTCAATATTTCTTCTTTATTTTACCATAATCATTAACTTTAAATTTCATTGAAATACAAGGTTGTGTATTTTCAGCTTTTTAAATACACACAGATACCAAGCATATGAGACAATCATGAATGTTCAGATAGAACAGAATATGCAAACTTTCTCTCTTCGATTTCCTCTCCCTTTTTGTCACTTCCCGTATCGTTTCTTTGGTGACGGTGAGATCCGATAGCTGTTTTCGGTGTAATATATATTTGAGACAAAATCGGTATGTAACAAGCTGGTGAAAAAAAAAATCGTAAACATGAAGAAAAGTAGTTTTTCGCGTTTAAAATTGTGAATATTTTTTTATAACGAAAAATAGTACGTGATAGTGTTAAAAAGGACGAAAACAATGAGCGTTGAATAATTGAAATCTGCCTCCGAGTTTTCGCAAAAGAAATTTCGACGATCTATCGCGGTTTTTATTTATTTAGCGAAATGTTGGCGGGCGATTTCAATTATCCAACGCTCGTTATTTTCTTCTTTTGAGCACTATTACATACTATTTCCAATAGATATCAACTAATCTCTCATTTCACAAACTGACTTTGAAGAGAGATTTTTTTTGGGTGATTGATAAATGGCAAAATGAATTCTAAAAAAATTAAAATCGAGAAGCAGAAGCGAGCTTGAGGTATATAGTTTGAGAGATAAATTTGAGACATTTTACACTTTCTTTTAAAATTTTTATTTTATTTTTTAATACATTCAAGAAGTTCATTTTGGTACTTTAATTAGACATATATCTAATTTTCATGATTTAGAATTTCATTAGATCATCTTTGTCCAAAAGTTAGGTCCAAACCTACAAATATATTTCAATTCCCAAATAAAATTTTCTATTGTCTAGCTTTCTTGTATTGTATTTCTTTGTATTGTATTATACGTTAGTTTTATAACTAAATATATAACAATATACTTATGAATAAGCGTATTTATCTGCCTATGTACTGAAGAAAAGGAATAATATTCGCGTTCACGTCATTCTAAAGTAATTTATACAAAGACAATTAAAACCATTCACGATTTTTTATTACTAGCATTTTCGAAGCGGCATGACAAGGCTGCAATCCTTTATTTTTTTTCACCGACTGACGTCCAGTCCAGTAGAAACCTCGCCGTTGGGCGATAAACTTCTTTTTCTGTCCTTGATGAGGTACGCAACATTGTAATAATACTTCGATATTCAACTTATTTCAATTTTCTTCAAAACGATCCATGTTAATATTTCGTCAATAACAAATAGATGATTTATTGTTATCGAGATAATGTTTCTATGAGATTATAATAAAGTCTAGATAACAATTCACCAACAATAAACTCCTTATCTCCTTGGTGTAGGGACTATCAATTGTGTTTGAGATGTATTTTGAGAACCGATAGAGGTTTAAATTTAGACTGCCTTTCAGAGTTGTAATCTGCTACATGGTATTTCAGAGCTTTTCTCTCCTTTAGTCCAGGCGCGATAGACAAACTATATTCAGTTTTAGAAATAAAATTAAGGCCATTTTTGATCATTTTATTTACAGTGCTTGTAATTGTCGCAGGAACTTGTTTTGGGGCTCAAATTGTGGCTTTCGCTGGTATCTATCTAAAATAAATATTGTATGCAAAAATAATAATTAATTTAATTTAATTTACAGAATATGTAAAAACAAGTGTTCTCGAAAAAAGACCTGGATAAGGCCTAAGATGGTCCTACAGCGATTTTTCAAATTGCGTTTCATTTCTATGGAATTATTCTACAACCATATTTTCATTAAATAGGTGTAAAGTTCGATTTAATACCTAAAAAAAGCGTTTGAAAATCCGACTTTTTCATGCTTCGGCCGCTTTGGCGTGCGAGCGAAGAGTAAGGTTACATTCAACGAAAAGCTAGTATTATTTTTTCATGATATTTTTATTGTAGGTAGCGCCAGTTGAACTCACCTTAAAACATGTTCCTACGAAAATTACAAGCACTGTAATTGAATGTTCAAAAATGGCCGTATATTGTGGCAATTGATTTTTTTGTTTTTAATCGCAAAACAGTAAAGCGCTTAAAATTACGAAAAAATGAACTTTTGACAATTGAAATCGGTCAACAACTTTTCGAAAATAAAATTAAAACCTCGAAATATGGCCATTTAATTACAGCGTTTAAATTTTCCAACTTTCCATCTTTTTATGCACTATTGCCTACAATTTCTTGTTTTAAAAAAAACCTAAATCTTAAACGTGAAAATAAAAAAAATTTCTTTCGCACGTTTATGAATTTTTTTCACCAGATTGCTGCACACCGATTTTATCTAAAGCATCTATTATTTTTCTCTTAATTTTCACGTTGAGAAAGTCCATTGAGGTTGAATTTAAAAAAAAATAAACTCACACCTAGACTATTTTTCATTAAATGACCTTCGATTAATACAATAATTATCAATGATTATTCTACACAGGAGCATCCAAAAAGGTATAATAAATTTGAATGAATCCCACTTAAACTACTTGCACTTTAAACAGTGGGTCAAGGATTATGGTTTAAGGAAATAGGCTTGCTCAGGAGAAATTTTGCAAGCGACACGAACAGATAATCTAGGTCAGACTAAAGCTCCACCGCTTTGATCTCGACTCAATTTATTTTTATTATTTCTCAGTAACTTAATGTTTTATGAGCATCTAGTTTTACTAGCAATGATATAAGGGCCCATTAAAATTTTATGCTTGAGTCGTTGAAGTTGAGTAAATGATCCGGGAATATTTCTGGCACCAAATATCATAACCCCTCTATTATTTTGTACAATATAAAATATAAACCCGATCAAAATTAGCGCACCACTTCGTTATTCCACCGCAAATTTCATTTTATGAATACGAAATATGTAATTATTAATCAAAAATATTTCAAGCAATTAAACAAAAAAACAAATAAAAAGAAAAGGAGTATTGACCTTTATTTAAAAAAAAAAAAAGTCTGAAAATTTATAAATTTACACGTTTAAATTTAACTTTTAAAACAAAAAAAAAATGTGAAAAAAATAGTTACTTGCAAACAAGTGCAGTGAGACTTGGTAACTTTAGGATCGCTCGAAGAAAATTGTCCATTATTAACAAATTTCATTTCAAATAGCGTTAGAAAAATAATCGTATGTTGTAAAGAATCCTTGTATGCTTCTGAATGATAAACGCGATGAAATCCAGTATGTTTACTTATATAGGATTATCGCATAAAAATTAAAATAGAGCACTAATTTTGATCAAGAATATGGAAAGTTGGATGACGTTTGATTCAATTCTTGACTGATCCCAGACTAAAAAAAAAAAAAAAAAATCTGATATTCATAATTAAAAATGTATTCAAATAACATATTTTTTTCTTTTTTCGGGAAATTACAAAAACTAATAGATTAATAAAAATTCTACAAGTTCCATTCTAACAGTAACAAAGCTTTATCAATAAAAAAAACTCTACAATTTATTACAGAATGGTTAATTATCTACAAATAGATTAACCCAACAAACAATAAAAAAGTGTTTCGGAATCATAACAAAAAAATAATTGAAAAATTATTAGGATTAAATATTTTTCTTTTATTTGGCTTTGGTGCAATGATTTAAAAACAGCTTATATTTGAGGAGTTTTATATAAAAAAAATATCCACTTTTGGAAAATTATTTTTAAAAAATTATTAGTGGGGCATCTCATGGAGATAAGGCAATTTTTTGTTGAAATAGTATAACACCTATTTGACAGGTAAAAAAATTATGATTTGAAATCAGCTGAATAACTTTTGGTTTTAGGATATTAATTCTTTAAAAAAATCTTTGTTTAGTGGATATCTTAACTTTTGAAAGAAAATTTCGGTCCCGAATCTAAAAAGATCTGCCCAATAGTCTTTAAAAGTAGCGGGCGGTGCACAGTGGTCAAAAACCGGCCTTTTTGTGTAAAAAAATTGCCTTTCATCTTGTCTTTATCCGAATAACACTAAAAGAGGCTTGTTATGAAGTATTTTTTAACGCTGAATCGTAGCTACGAATCTCTATTCAATAAGAGTCACACATTGCAAGATATAAAAAATAATTTGGTAAACAAAAGGGACTGTTGAAAAAATTATATGAACGTTAATAAAATATAATTTTATTTTTTAAAAATTTAAAAACTTTTAACGTAGTATTAATATACCTTTTTATATTTGATGCAAATTAAATATAAAACATGGTGCAATATAAATAAAATATAAATTAAAAAAATAATAATTTCGCGCAACCATATTAATTACATCTCGGAGAGCAAGAATTCGCGTTCGTCTTAAATTTATTAACGAAAGCATCGAATAATACTTGATGCATGTTGATGGCATCATCATTGGTAGCGACCCTGCTGAAATTTTTGGAATGCCTTAGTGCGATACTCTTCATATTTTGTTCCTAGCTTACAGGATTTGCTATATTATGTTCAGTGAGCATCCCAATTGGTTGGATAGCGGCTGAAATCATAGCATTACCATCTTGAACCTTGTGGATGTTATTAGGCGTGTTATACCATCTATAAAGTTTTACATATAGTTTAGCATTTTACGACTCGGCTAAATCAAAACTGATTTATGACCACTTTAGCTGTATTATTCAGCATCGTATTTATTATACTATAATTATAATTAATCATCCCAGAATCTGACCAAGTAATTAAAGAAACAAAATATAATTATTTTAAACTCCATAGCGTCATATTTACCAACAACATACAATTTTAATTCATGACAAAGATTTTTGGCTTTATGATATTCAAAAGCAAAATAAAAATTAACCATTTTATATTAGGGATTGATAAATTATTTGTCGCTTCTATAAATTTGTTTTATTGAAAACTAGTTTCGAATATTATACATTCATCTTCAGTTCAAGGTTTAAATGGATTATATCCATGAACTGAAGATGAATGTATAACATTCGAAACTAGTTTTCAATAAAACAAATTTATAGAAGCGACAAATAATTTATCAATTCCTAATTAGATTGATCCTTCTATACCATCATGCGGATGTCAACTCATTTTATATTATTTCATTGACATCTTTTGGAAAAAAATATAAGATTATTTTCAGCTTCTTTGATGTAACTGTGACCACACAAGTACTCGTACGTTAGGAAGAAAAATATCATCTTCATTTAACTGATATTAATCACAATAAGTTAGTCGCTCTAACAACAAATGATTGACAATCAGATACAATGGACGAGAGCAATAATTTGTTTTATATTATTTTATAAGATCTACATTTTTGCGACAGATGCCGAATATTGTGGCATTGATTGTATCTTGGTGTTGGGTCAATGACCTGTCAATCGACGTTGATACTCCTATTGATGCCAGTTAGCCTACTAATGTAGTCTAGAATCAGCTATGAACGTTTCTGTGGCTTGATTTTCGGAACCAATCGAAAAAATTTTAATGTTTTGTCCCGCCAATGCTTATTTTTTTCAAAATAAAAAACAAGATCGTTCAAAGTGAATGATACATAGTTTTTTTAATTATAATTCCCCATCGAAATTTCGACCCATATTTGATACGTCACTATTAGGACAGATGTAGAAAAAATTCTGGAGAAAAAATAAATAAAGGAAAAATAGATATGCCACAGGTTTGAAAAAAAAAAATAAGAAATTATTTTACTAAATTAGAATTTAGGATGAATTATATTATATTGTATTATAAGTAACATAGTAAATTATATTATTAGTTAATATGATAAAGAAAAATATATAAAAAAAAATTTGTAGTGTTTATTTATAATTCATGCATAATAATTACTTGCGTAAACTATTTAATTCTTTTTAACCCTATTTTTTTCAACGAAAAATGTACCTATTACATAATTAATAACGATAAATAAAAACTTTCTTATTTTGGAAAGCCAAGAGGATCATAAAAAAAAAAAAAAAAAAAAAAAAATGAGATAAGTATTTTCTGTTTTCAAAAATCAATAGGAACAGTAACAGACTGATATTAACTTTTAAAAACATATATAGATTAAAATACTATGAAGTATAGAAATGCCATTTTGAAAACTTCTGCAATATAATCAATCATTAAACACGTTGCGATTTCCCATCAGGTAAAGTTTAACATGCTATCGCTTAAAAGTGTTGCAATTTGAAAAGATCTTTTAGCATCGCCCAAAATGAGAGCAATGTAATAAAACTATTCAATAGCAATTAAGGAAGTACATATATATTTTTTATTTATTTTTTTTTCTTGTCTCAACAGGCATTCAGTCTCAAATAGAAATTGATTTTAATATAGACAATAAAATAATGTAATTAGGGATCGATAAATTATTTGCCACTTCTATATTTTATTTTTATTGAAAACCAGTTTCAAATGTAATACATTCATCACCAGTTCTAAAAACAAATAAAAATTCAAAAATAAGCAATTCAAAATACAGTTTGGCACTATTGTACATTCTAAATTAAATATAATATAAATTAGTATTATAAAACATTTATTAATTATGAATTTAATTAATTAGATTAATTATAATTTAAGGGTAATTGATTCCTAATTAGATTGATCCTTCTGTACCATCATGCGGACGTTAACTGAATAAAATAATGACCCGTGATTAGAAAAAAAGAATATAATTTTTATGAAAATATTGAAATGCGTGAAATTTCTCCAGAAATACGTAGCATAAAAAGATTTTCAATTGTTGGCCAATATTTTGATAATTAAATTCGTTACCGTAAAAATCATGCATATTAAAAATCATGAATCACTGACTGTCCTGCTGTTCAAAATATTTCGAGAGTAATAAGCCTCACTTGATGTACCCGTCAATTCCAATTCAAGTATAGATCGGATATGGACCCCGCAAGATATGCATCAGGCAATAATCAGTAACGGTCCAACAGTTCTATACTGGGTTTGGACCCTCTGATTCTAAATATTAGGGAGAATATCTGGTCAAATGCAGCCACCATTTTT
Organism: Rhaphigaster nebulosa; assembly: GCA_948150685.1. NCBI lineage: Eukaryota > Metazoa > Arthropoda > Insecta > Hemiptera > Pentatomidae > Rhaphigaster > Rhaphigaster nebulosa. Next base: position 29,667,421 of record OX411308.1, read on the forward strand.
TCCCCCGCATAAAGACCTGATAAAAGAGATCTGAGTCCAGATCTGAGTTTGGAAGACTGGGCACATTGAAGGTAAGAAGCTTGAAGGCAATGAAAGCACACCCCGCTCCCGCCCCACCGAGCAGCAGGGGAGAATGGCCAACATTTGAATAAAAGTTATCAGATGCGAACCCAACACTGCCTGTATCTATTGAACTTTATTTACAGCAATGTAACCTCGAGTCCATAGGATAAGCATCAGATCTTAACAGCATGATCGATACTTCAAAGTTATCGAGTCTATTCAATGAAGAGATTAAAAATTAGATGTAAAGAAATCGGCTGCAAGCTCTGTACTGATTTTGAAATGAAATGATAAATTTGTTTTTATTCTGAGACACACAGTCTCCTAAGAATGACAATAAAAGCGCAGATTAAGCGGCATTATTCTGGCTGCTTTATTCATAATTAGTTAAATTGTAAGCTAAAAGAAAAAATAATTAATTTTATAAATAAGATAAAAATATAATAATTGAAACTAGATAAATATGCACATATTTGTACAAATCTACATAGACATTATTCTTTTATCATGCGGAAGATTGATCATCGATGAGAAGGTGAAATGAATGACGTTTAAATGAGGCTAGGGAGGATTTTTTACGAATGGAGATGGATAGGGAATTCCAGAAAGAAGTAGCAGGAATGATAAAGGGTTTTTCAAAGGAAATGAGAGGATATATTCAAATTGGTTGGTTGAGATCTAGTATTTAAGAAGTGGATGGAAGAATGTATGATGAGGTCAAGAATATAGGAAGGTTTTTTAATCGATCTGAAGGTTTGGAATAAGAAGGTATTGTCTTTAAAAAAAAAGGATAAAGCCATCTTTGCTCAGAATACCAAGAAGAGGTGTGAGAGCGTCTGGGAACACTGAATATGAATCTTAGGAAGCAATTCATTAGCAATTTAGCAAATAATTAAACGAAAGGTACAACTATAAACTAGGGGCGCGTTATCACTTGTTCATTCCGAGGTCACCCGAACGTTGCCGGACTAGCAAACTAGCGTCATTTGTGCTAACTAACTGCTTTGCAATCAATTGTAACATTCGTATTCATTGGAATTATTAAAATTGTTCCTGCTTTAATTAGATATTATTTGAAATTACTAGTGCTGTCGACTTCCGGTGATCTGGGCAAATTTTCTTAATAATTTAAAGGAGTGATATTTTAAATTACGGTAAGAACCCGACCTCAACTGAAAAGGAACTTTTGAGGTTTATTCATCTCTTAAGCGAGCGCAGCGAGCGGAAGTCGACAGGTGTTATCTTATTAAAGCAGTAATAATTGAAGTTACGGTAAGGCCCCGACCCCAACTGAAAAGGATCCGTTGATGTTTTGTTTAGTTCTTGGGCGAACGTAATGAGCAGAAGTCGACAGCACTAGTAATTTTAAATAATATCTAATTAAAGCAGGAACAGTTTTGATAATTCCAATTAATACGAATGTTACAATCGAATGCAAAGCAATTAGTTAGCACAAATGAGGCTAGAGTGTGCTGGTCCGGCAACCTTCGGGTGACCTCTGAATTAACAAGTGATAACGCGCCCCTAGTCTATAGTTGTGCCAAACGAAACAATAACAAAAACTAATTAGGGATTGATAAATTATCTGCTACTTCTATAATTTTGTTTTTATTGAAAACTAGTTTCGAATGTTTTACATTCATCTTCAGTTCTAAAAACACACAAACATTCAAAAATAAGCAATTCAAAATACACTTTGGTATTATTATACATATTAAATTAAACGTACTATAAATTAGTATTTTAAAACATTTAAGAATTATGAATTTAATTAAGACAAGAAATCAAATACATGTATTGGTACATGGTTGGCATATAATTTATCAATCCCTGGTTAGATTGATCCTTCTATACCATCATGCGGATGTCAACTAACAACAAAAACGTTTCGGATATGATGGGTCCGAATAAACGGTGTTCTACTTTAATAATTGCTGGAATCTATCTGTTATATCAATAGAATTAATAAAACAACCGAACTAAGAGTATTTGAATCCTTTCCCCAGAATGAAACGATAAGAAACTGCTAAACGTTTCCTATTACTTCAGCACTTCCTAGACAAACGCTCCGAATTTCCAATTTATTACAAGAAGCTCATTTCACGGTAAACCTCCAAGGTTTCTGAAAAGAAGATGGCTTCGGGATCTCCTAACGTACAACATTCATTGGATTGCTATTAATGGGCTCTTCCTCTACAAGCCATTACGGTTAGATTAACAACGAAATCAAGTAACAAGTAAAAGCTGCTGGTAAAGATATTTTCTCTCAATTTAAATAAATATTAGCGTGCATTTGTTGTAAACTTGTTCGCTTACATCGTTTGGTAAACTTTGGCTAATTTCATTTAAAAAATTCATTAATTTGGTAGGTTTTTTTATTAATCACTTTTACTGATCCCCAATATATAAAATTATTAATTCTCCAATCACATTCAACCATTTATAATCGATGATAAGTTTTAGTTAATTTTAACTATTTTATCAGTACTCATATTATAATTTATTTTTTACAACGAACTGTATATTTTTATTGTTGTTGATCATTGTTATTCGTTTATAATACTAAGTTGATTACTAGCAGTGTTGGGTATTATTCGAATATATTTTTATTTAACTAACTAATAACGAATACATTTTTATTCTTATACATTTTTATTTTTATTCAGATATATAATCTGAATTATCCGTTATCTGTTATTCGTTATTCGTTATTTAAATTTCATTTGATTGAAATAAAATAAGTGTGAAAATTTTCCAACTTTTCATTCGCTTTTCCTCTTATATCTCGTGAACGCGTTAATGCATTTTCCTTGTTCAAACGATTTTCCGACTGTTTAGTGCTGAGATAAATTTAAAATGAGTATGAAAATTTTCCAAATTTTCATTCGCTTTTCCTCTTTTATCTCGTGAACGGATGAATGGATTTCCCTGTTCAGACGATTTTCGGATTGCATAGAGGTAAATTAAAATGAAAAACAAGATATGATAGGAAAAGAGAATGAAAATTCGAAAAATTATGACATTCATTTTACTTGTATCCAATCTCTAAATAATTGGAAAATCGTTTGAACAGGGAAAATCAATTCATCCCTTTACGACGAATGAGAGGAAAAGAGAATTAAAAGTTCAAAAATTCTCACAGTCCTTTTACTTTTAGCTTACCACTAAACAGTCGGAAAATTGTTTGAACAGAGAATATCCATCCTTCCGTTCACGAGATGAAAGAGGAAAAGCGAATGAAAATTCGTAAAATGTTCACATCATTTTTCCATTTAATTTGTCCCTAAATATGCGGAAAATCCCGTTAAACGAGATGCAATAGGAAAAGCGAATGAAAAGTTGCTCCGAATAATTAAAATTCAATTATTCGCTTTTTTAGTTGAACAAGTCGAATAATGAATAAAAAAATAACAGATAATTTCATAAAGGAATTATTCGTTATGCGTTAGTAAAAAAAGTAACTAAATCATTCGATATCTATTATTCGTTAGTTGAAATAAATTTTTCCCAACACTGGTTACCAGGGAGCTACGAATTTTCTAGTCGAGTGAGCATCTAGTCCTTAATAACTGCCGGTGGCTTGTGTTACTCCTTTCAATGACTTCGGCCAGCGTAAAAATCCATTATTTACTGGTCCTGATTTCATGGAACACTTCTAAATAATGAATCTCTTAAAGAAAGTATACATTTTACGGAGATACAGCAATAACCTGCCATTTTTAAACACTTCTGATCATTATGTTAGAAACCAAAAAAAAAAAAAAATTATTATGGCTGATTAAGGACATAAATTGTGGAAGGTAATTTGAATGTATCTGAAATGATTTCTAGCAAAAATTAATTTTCTGAACGTTCAAAACGAAGTATTAATATTTGCTGAAAGATGACTGCCAATTTGAATTATAGTAATGGATTAAAGTTTTGTTTTGGGCTTCTTTAGGGAAGCTTGATACCACGCTATACAACCATACAACTCAATCCTTATGTGTTTAATTCAGGATTTAAAAAAACTGAGACAATTAATTCCTTCTCCCTCCCCGATCAATTACTTCAATATAATTTTATAAAAGAAATGACCAGATTGACAAAATTAACATACAATTGTGGAATATTATTTAATATCATCCTGAAAAAACATAGGAAACTAATTGATTTCGATTGTTGCTGAAATAATGTTTCTAAGGATATTATATATTTATTAAATTATTTAATATTCGAGATATATTTAACTCTTCAAACTCATTGTTTATTAGTGCATCGAAACAACGTTTTGAAACAATTGGTTCATCTTCAAGTTTCAGTTCAAAATAATTGCATACGCATTCTAGATACTTATAATCACGATATAAAAATTAGTAATATTTTTGTGCATATTAGATTAAATAAAACATTCAAAAGATAAAAGTACCAAATTATTTAGAATATCCATACTGGCATAATTACCGCAAATTTTAATTCAGTCCCAACAAATTTGAAATTCTAAATTATCCAAATTTAAATTTCTTCGTCATTAATTAGAATTTGCTTTTTAATTATATACTATTTATTTTGCATGCATTCAAAGTTTTCAAAGGTTATGCTTATTAAATAAAATCGTGGAAGCTAGAGCAACTAATACTATTACATATAACAGATAATATATAGTTAAAAACATAGTAGATTCTTGACTATAGAACATCAATAATATTTTCGTAATAAAATATAATAAAAAAATTTGATGCGTCACTAATTGTCTTTCGTAAACTTATGAAAATATTACTATTGAGGATTAAAATGAATTCCACACATACCAGAATATATCATAAAACACCCTTCACTTTGTATTGGTCAAAAGGGTCAGCGACTTTCAGCAGGTGCTAACTCAGTCGCTATTTATAGCTTAAAGTCCACTTAAATTTAAATTTAATTCCATTCATTTAATCTCAGGTATAAGGTTAGCCTCAACTCCGTCATTCTCCACGCCCTCTTGAAAAACTTAAAAGCTATAGGTCAGGCAGTACAGCAATGACGTCACCCAAGGGATTTTGTGCTGATATTTTTGGAAAAACTTTCATCATTTAAAATTTAATGTAAATTTTATTCTGCTATTCTGAGATTGAAACAGTGGTACAGATAGACTTGTCTGACTGAATCTGCCATTATGGCTACGGATCATAAATAATTATTATTTACTGATATCTGGAGGATTAATAATTAAAGAGGTTAAGGAATTTGGTGAAAAGATATTACGTATTGAAGTAGTTAAGGGATTTCATGTATCGCGTATCATTCGATTACGACATGTGTTTTAATAAATTGGATGATTTTAGATATGAAAAAATTTAATCTATTACAGCGTTTGTTATATTAAATTTTACTTCAGTGTATATTTATTATGGTTATTTTTAGGCTAGTGTTTAGCTGATTAATTATTGTATTTTTCGACGAGGTTTAAAAGTTTATATTCGACATAACATTAATAGTGTATTTTTTTTTTAATTATGTTCATGTTGATAATCGCTTTTGATAATTATACATTTTAGCTATGCTGTTATGTTGTTTTTAACAGGAAATATTTCAATATTATGATTTTTAGCCATGTTTAACACGTAACGTTTATTTTTATTTTTTCCAATGATGAGTGGTTTAACTTAACTTAATATTACTATTTAAGGATATTATTGGAAGATTTAAAAAAAAAAAAAAAAAAGAAGACTTTACCTTTGCGCCAAATCCAGGCATCATTAAGACAGAAAAGGATAAATGCAGACCAAAGAGAGCTCATCTCACATCAGCAGTCCAACTAGAGACAGCACATTTCTTTTTTTTTTTTTTTTTTTTTTTATTATTACTATTTAAATTATTTTAAAAAATATATATGTATGTTGATGATTTTTGTTTAATTAAAAATACTGGTACTGGTAATGTTTGGGATACAGAGTCCGGCAAGTGGGCTATCCCTAAGAAAACCAATCTAGGTAACCTATTTTTCCTCTGTGTCGAGCCTTCTGGTTTTCCTGATGAAATTCAGAAGATACGGCCATTCAATAGAGGAAGCCTTCTGTTGTACGATTATATCAGATCCTAAAAGATTATATCTTAGTGGCGCGTACAGTCACAGTCTGCTATGCAGTGAAGGCCAATCTCTGGTGCTTGTCCGCATAAGTGGCAAATTTCATCTCCTACTACCCTGCGAATCATTAGGTGTCTTTTAAGCCTGAAGTGACTTGAGAATACTCCGATTATCAATCGCAATTCATTTCAATTGAGCCTTAGAAGCCACTTTCTTGTTGACGGAGATGGTTTTTTAATTACATGTTCAGCCTGTTTAAGGCCAACTCGACTCCTTCACTGGTATTCTTCATGCCCAATCGTGGACCTCTTTTAGCTGCTGCCATTTCGAGATACCTAGCGAAGGTTCTAGCTCCAAAATGGGAGCTCAGCACCTTTTCTTGCATTCCTGCTTACCCGATACCTGCGATTTCTTTATGACCAGGAACCCAAACCTATTTCGGATTCTTGAAGCAAACAAGTATTTCTAATACCTGAAAGCACTCTCTTTCCAGTGTGTAAGTCACCCTAGTGGATTTGAGGGCTTAAAGAGCTGAATGACTACATAGTCGATGATAGACTATTATAATATCAGAGATAGTAGGTCCTATCAAGGTAGACCATTAGAGATAGACTCTATTTGTGTGCGGACCTTCCCTACAGACAATTACTAAAAAAATAAATATATTTCCATTAAAATATGTCGTTAATACTAATGATTTAGATTCATTAGAAGCATTTATGTTCCTCTGGACTATTCAATGTATTCGTTAAATTTTAAAAGAAGCTATTACGAAAGACGGATTAAGTTTCCATTCAAAACTAGGAATTTTGGGAATGTAAATTGGTTTTATTTGAATATATGTGAATATGTGTGACAATATATATGAAATTTAAGAAAGTGTAAATTTTGTTAAACAATACAACATGTATATAAACAAACTTTTGATTTGAAAAAATGTACAGCTATTGATATCAAACAAATATAAGCAGAGAAGTCTGTACCACCACAATCCATGAATCTACCAAATCATGTAAGAGGGTGATGTGGTCAATATTCTAGCTCAGCCGTAAAGTTCATACTCCAACTCAATAAAGCGGCTCCCGATCCCAAACTCCAACCACGGCTGATGCAAAAGAATAAAGAAATTATCTACCGTAGTACCGGACTCGAACCCACTTTGGGTATTCGTGTAATGCACTCCAGTTAGAACAAAACAAAAAACAATACTAGATTTTTTAATAGATTTTAAAGGATGCCTTCATGAGCATGAGTTCTGAAGATGGGAATGAAATCCCGAAACGTAACAAATTATCTTAAAACGTTTGGATGTCTTTTTTGCCTCGCATACCTAACAATATAAGGTTTGGTAAAAAAAAAAAGCACCAATAGTGGTTGCTAGTTTGTAAGATTTTCGTATTCCTGTTCTACCTGCGGTGCTATAAAACGCAGTTGTAAAATAGGTCTGCACAGGTAAGAAAGGTAACCGGAAGGCAATTATAACACTTTCTCAGTTTACTACTCAAGGTAAAAAAAAAATAATACTAACTCTTGTATAATATATTCACACAATTTATGACCTATAAATATTACTTAAAATGCTAATTTTAGTTTTCGTTTTTTTGCAGGTGAGTGCCGATCACGAAATTAAATAGCCACAAATTTCCTATTTACGTATGTATAAAAAGCCCATTGAAGTTTAATCATGCTGAATCAAATTTTTGATGATGTTGCTGTTTTATTAAATGCACAAGTTTTATTGCATTTTTTTAAAAAACATTTAAGACCTCCAATAAATCCTACCAAAACCTAAGTTCAACGGATCAGAGCTATCACAATACTAACAGAATAGAATCTTATTAAAACAATACGATACAAAGAAAAAAAAAGTTTATTTAATTATATTTTAAATTTATTTTGTGTATTAATACCTGACCGTATGATAAATAATGCCCATAACCTCCATCAACTATACCATACGCTCAACTATAAATATTCAAATTAAATTTAAATGATTTAATTATTTGTGGAAAACAGCGTCCCGAGAATAACAATTATCTTTATTATTAAGAAAACGTTTTTATAATCCTGTCATGGACGTTTCGAATCCCTTCTTCCTCTGCACGATGCTTATTTTCTACAAAACAACATGAACCAATTACAACGAATAAACGTTTATAACATCGTCGTCTTTTTTTGAAAAAGGCGTAAGCGCCCTTTAGCAAACTTCACTGGAAACACATGAAACGATTTTTCCCTAAATTAAAAGATATTTTAAAAAAGAATTATTCTTTATAGTTTATTAAGGGGACTAAACCTTTATAATTACAATATATTTTAAAGATTTTGAGTACTGGTCAAGGCCAGAGTGACGACTGAGAGTCTTTAGTATTCGGTACTCACGCCATCAATTGTCGATTTTTAAATCATTTTCAATTATTTTTTCTCGATATATCGCGAGCGAGAATCGAAATAGGAGGTATTTACGTCCCATAATAAATTGAAACACCAGTTTCGAATTTTTGGTGCTTAAACCTTTTTCAAAAAACCACGTCAACATTAATTTACATCATATCTTGTTACTTATTAACATTTCATATTACCTTTAAAAATACACAGTGTCTTCCCCATATCCATCCAATTTCATTTCGTCCACTAATTACTTGCTACATTATACAATATTCTGGGGAGTGACTCTTCCTGCATATCCCTGTCACATTGTACAATCACTGAAATGAACTTTGTGCTAATCCATGCATTTATTGTCATATGCTTACCCACCTATTTTCTTCACACTTACTATTATTATGTTTGCTTTACAAATTGTTTGTTATTATTCTATAATTATTCATATATTTAAATCAATGTAACTGTTGGTTGAAATTTAAATTATAAATTATTTTATATTTAGTCTATTCATTATGTCTGCATAGTGGCTTATGTATTCGTTGCAATTGGTTCGTGTTGTATTTTAGAAAATAAGTATCCTGAAGACGAAGAAGTCCTTCGAAACGTTGATGACAGTATTATAAAAATAATTGTCACGGGAAGTTGTTTTTCATAAAAAATTAAATCATAATATAAAGACCTATTAATTGGAAATTATTTAATATATTAAATTTAAAATATTTTTAAATAATTTTTTTTTTCTTTCTCGCTTGTAATACATAAGGGCGTCTTTAATTTCTTCTGTCAAACTATAATAAACTTTTTCAACGTGCCGTTTAAAAATTCTAAAACTCAGTAAATGAGAGCTCATCCAAATTTTTCCAGTAATCCAGGGACCTTTAAGAAGATTTATTACAACTTCAAAATTTAGTTTGACCCTAAAAATTATTTTTAGAAATGCCAGTGCCTGAAAAATAATTAGTCAAATTGGCAAGAGAAAGTTTGTAAAAACCAAATCTGGGATCTGTGACAGGTTGTCAGGGCCTTTATGCCCATTTCGCCTTCACTTGGCTTATCCTTTCTCGACAAGAATTTACGACAGGAGCAGGTAAGTCCCTTCTCTATATTTCAGGCGACATAATTTCCTGGAGCACTTAAAAGTAATTTTCGGTTTTCCAGGATAAAATGGCAGTTTTAGGAAGTGACCTTTCAAGAGATTTGAGTCGAAAGTTGAATGCATGGTATGGTAAATGAATCAATCCTCATACAAGAACTGAAAAATACTCTACATGTCATTCTCTATATTCCCGTATATCACTGGTAAATGGTTTCATCAATGACAGAGAGAAAAAAAACCGCTGCAAATTATTACTCAACGGATTATTATTATTAAATTGTTAAATTTATAATTAATTATTAGAATAGAAGAAGAATTTTATTCTGGGACTAAGCACCTTAAGAATAACACAATTGAACAAATAAAATAGAAACAGTATCTGGCTATAAGATATCAAATAAAGATCAATCAATATTTTCAATAAAATAATAAGCAAACAAAAGAAATTCTTGTCTCGAAAAGAATAATTAATGTTAACCGAAAATTAAAAAAAAAAAAAAACACAAGAAAAGAAAAAAAGAAAAAATGAAAAATACAAAAATAATGGGCTGATTAGCAAAGTTGAAGCTAGTGCATTAATAGTATTATTAAAAATATTTCGTAATCCTATCACCAATAAAAAAAATAAATTAATTAATCTTTTTTTTTCTAAGGATCACTGAAAGTGAGTGATGAAAGTTGTATAATATTAGAAGAAAAAAGTGAAGGATACCTTTCAATACAAAATTTTATCACCAAAGTGGCTATTTGTCTGTAACAGTCAAATAAGAAAATATATTATGTCTTCGGAAAAAACATTTTTTATGAAAATATTAAAGGCTAGACAAGTACCTATTACCCATTTTTGTGCATATTAATTTATTTAATTGAACGAATGATGCTAACAATGGCCGAAACGTCACAATCTCTTTTATTAAAAATGTATGATAGACGCATTTTAAATTTTAAAAAAAATTTGTTGGGATGAAAAGAATATTTTTTTTTAATTTATGATTAACTAATTTATATATATATATATATATATATATATATATATATATATATATATATATATATATATATATAAATTAGTTAATCATAGATTAAAAAAAACTTCTTTTCATCATATATATATATATATATATATATATATATATATATATATATATATATATATATATATATATATATATTATTTTCTAAATATTAAATTTGAAATTACCTCTATAAACGTTTAATAATATTAACGATATATTCAATAATAATATATAATTCAATAATAACGATGTATTAATATCAATACATCATTTTATTAATTTATTTTTATTATTGTATTGTGTTCATATGTATAGGTTACAACATACAATTACAATAGACTTATATATTGTTAACTAATATGTATGTATATATATATACATATATATATAATTATTTTAATTATATGCATTATAGTTTTTAAATGATTTTCTTTTGTTTATTTATTTAATTTTTCTATGTATTTTTTTTCTCAAAAATATTTTTTTTCAAAAACATTTCAACTATTGTGAATAATAGTTCATCATAAATACTTTTATATAGTATCAATACGTCATTATCATTGTATCAATATAATAAGTTCTTACAATACTATTTGTCCTCAGAGTATGGAGCACAGTTAATTTTTTTTTTTCTTGATTAAAACAACAAAGGCTCATTATTGAAAATAATGAACAAAAATAATAAAATTTTGAAATAATAGACTACTATATAACGCGGAATCGCTTGATGTACCTGAAAAAAGGATATGATATTATAGTAGTGATTAAAACGGGCCTCTGATGTTCATCTGATTGAAAACAAGAAAGTTAATGATGACTCGACTGGTAAATGCCTAAGGAGCAGGTTGACATGGAAGAATTGAGTCTCATCGAATTTTAGTTTATAATCGGAATTTTTTATAACATTGGTTTTGAACCTTTGGGTTTACTCTTAATGATAAAATGGAAGAATAACAGACATACAATATACAGGTCGGCGCCGGGTTGGTAAACGGGATACTGAAATGGCTTTTAGGTGAGGCAGGTGTAATTTTTCTTAACTACTTATTTTTATTTTTTTAATCCAGAGCGCTATACCTCAATTTACATGAGTGAATCAACTCCTTTCCTGTAGAAACCATCCTCAATGGTCTCGGTAAAGAATCCCATGTACCAAGGGGGTTCCTTCATCATTTAAAGCTGTAATATTTATGGCCATAGAAGCTTTTCTATTTACAACGGGTTCGGTAAGCCTTCCTGGGTTTTCTAAGTGCTTGTCCCCTACCCATTATTCAAATGTTGTCTTTTATGAATAAAGGACGTGATACGTTGTGAAACTGGCTGTCAGTGATAAGTCGGAATTGAATTAATCAAAATTCTCTGACTTGTGAGAAAAAAAAATATGTATAGTGTGGGGAAAGTAAATTTTTTTTCGTAAAAGCGAGGATTTAAAATTTGGAGTTATTAACCCGTTTTTATTTTCTCTTCTATTCCTTGTACAAATATGGGGTACAAATATATTAAAATATATTATTTTAAACTAATAATTTTTTTTTTTTTTACTTTTGGAAAACATAATATAGATATAATATATATATACATTTACATAATTATTTTTACATTATATATATATATATATATATATATATATATATATATATATATATATATATATATATATATATATATATATATAATAATAATAATTATGTAAATGTGTATATATATATATAGAAAATAGATGCAGTAGAATGAATGAATAATACGAATTTCTTCAATGAGTTTCAGTATTCTTAACTCAGAACTTGTATAAATTCCAGCTACTGCGGTAATAATAGAAACCGAAGCGTTGTGTGAACCGAACAGTTATTCCAAGGTACCTCTCTGCCTTTCACTTCCTTACAAAAATGATAAAGACCTTTAGGAAGCAATTTTGGACAATAATACGTAACACTCACAAGAGCTCAGTTTCGCAAGAAAATTTAAGCCGTATATAGCTATAGAATAACATGACGATTTTGGTGTGCCGTGGTGCTAAACAGCCGATTAGAAATTTTTTTAAATGCTTAATACTAATTAAATGGCAATAATAACAGGTCTTATAAATTACATCTTCTATTTTTATTGCTGTTTTCGATTCAATTGTGGCTAAAAATTTATTGATGGTATTTTTTTTTTCATTCAGGCGATACAAAATGTGTAAAAATGATTCCGTTAAAAAAAAAAAACCGATTCCTATCCTTTATTTTAGGTGGTTGAGGAAGTAATAAGTGTTGATTGTTGTGGTGGATTTGCATATTTCATTGGAGCTAAGAACAAATATTTGTTTAACAAATTCATCGCACTTTTTTGAAATTGTAGAAAAATGAGTATTGTTCTTGTATAATGTAGTATTTGTGTTAATAATTAATCCAGTTGACAATTAATAATTTCAGTAGCCCGTCGTTTTGTTCCCGATTTTTCACACCGTGACACTGAAGATTTCGATAATGTGTTTAAAATTTAAATGCCGCTCATAACATTCGGTCCGAACATCTCAGAAAAAACATATCGTAAATAGGTATAAGAATTTTATTTGGAATACAATCTTTAACAATAACAGGTTTTTAAATTACTAATAGCACAATAACGCGATCATATGCATTAAAGTTTAAAATCATACGGCCTCGTTAATATATGTTTCTAAAAAATGTTATGATTACAACTAAATATGATATTCACTATGATATTTATGATCGTAATGTTCTTAATAAATAGGAAAGATTCCGAGCGTAATAGTAGGCACCGAAGTAGAAACCAAACGTCAGAGGCGAATAGGGAAGTAAATGAGGCAAGTGGAACAGCTACCCCTTCTACCGTCGTATAGTTAGGTTAGACATTTTAACGGCTTATAAAAGAATGGAAGAATTAAATGTTCAGGCTGGTATCCATTTAATCAGTGGCACAGTTAGGTATAGTATTTGGGCTAAGGGACTGTTAGTTACGAAATTTATGACCCTATCTACTCTAAGAACATATTTTACAGAAACCTTTCGGAACAGGTACCGTTTCCTTGACAGCTTGGACCCAGTAAAAGGAACAAGTGTTATTATAAATTGAACTCTCTTATTTGGTTTAAGGGAATACTCCACGATTAAAATTAGTCTGAGGCAGTACTTGGTAAGTATTTTGATTTAATACGAATATGTTTAAAAGAAGCCAAGACTGAACGATAAGTATGAAATTATTAAGTATACTACCGGTGGGACTGTTCCCTGGCCTTTACTACTAAATATTCCGCGGCTATAGTTCAGTCCCTAAAAGATAACCATTACTGCCAGCTGAATACAAACATGAAGAAATTCTTCAGAGTGACGCAATCTTTGTTTAAAGGTTCTACTTTAACGTCTTTGCAAATAAAAAAAAAAATTTTGTATGTTGTTCAATGGACGTGCATTATCGATTCATAGGAATACGAGGGGTGTCGGGTAAATTATTATGTTCAATTGAAAATGAGCAGGCTCAACTTGAGGAGTGGGATAAAACTTGGTATTTTAGTATTTAGCGCTTCAAGAGGGCAATATCAGAAGGATGGATCTTGAATATTTCGAATTGAAAATTGTATTTTTTACGATTCTACTTGTAAAGTGAAAGCAATTAAACTCAGTCAGCATTAAAATTTGAAATTAAAATAAAATATTTTAACATGCTAAAATAAAAGTGTTTTAAAATAAGTATTTTGGTACTTATTTTTATGTAATTTTTACTTTTTTTAAATAACGTATACGACTCAAATAAGTGCCAATTATTGTATTTATTAAAGTCAAATGTTCACTATAAAAGAAAATACGTGATGCAAAAAGAGATTTCTTAGAAAGTTATGCAGCAGAATTTATGTGGCATATTAAGCTTAAATATTACAAGATATCGTAAACATTACTAATTTTTATTTAAATAATAACATTTAAAAATTATTTGTTTATAAAAATAAACATATGTTTTTATTTATTATTGTTATTTTTTAATAATTAGATTTTATTTTTTGGCGGGTAGTATAGCAAACAAGCACCTTTATTTCCTCGATATATCTTGATTTTAAAAATCAATCTTAGGTTGTCTAGAGTGTTATGTAAATAATACCGAAATTGCTGTTTTTAAGTGTTCCTTCGATAACATTGGCGTCGTTATGATCAGAAAATATTGCAAATATCATGATTTTTAAGGAGTTGAGTTGTATTCGTCGTTATAAAATAGTAGTTAATCAACTTCAAATTCATAACAAATAGCATCCAAATATTATCGCTTAACAGGCAACATGACGAATTCTGTAAAACTATTGTCCCATCGTAATCCTCTAGAACTAGCTAGTGTAAAGAAATCGGATGCTCTAATAGGGTGGCTAGAATTTTGATCTTTTTTTTGTTTTTTGGGACACAATTCGACACATATCGAGTCCCTATATGCACTCGAACGCATACCATATGTGGGAAACGACCTGGGTGACTCTGGGTAATACTGATAAGCCGGGCCCAATACCTGCAAAAGGGTATTGGGTCCAGGATACTCAATTCTCAGGTATTGGGACTGAATTCGGACACTCTCGAAAGGGTGGCGGGACTGAGTTAGTTGCTTTTTTGGGGGGTTTTTGGAACTCAATTTGGACTTTCCCAAAGAAACAACTAAGTTAGTGGTCTATTTATTATTTATTTATTGCTTTGGCTATTTATCGAATCGGAGCTGCGACTCGTTATTTCCAAAGTTGAACAACTCGCTCTAGGTTATGGCTCCTATAAGGTAGCGGATGAAACAAATAAGCTGGCAGACAGTATAGTGTATTTGAGTGCAGGAGCGTAACTAGGTATTTAGAGTTGCCGGGGCTATAACGCAAATTAGAACCATTAGGTACATAAAGAAACTTATTTTTCTGGAGCATCTTTCTCCACGCTTCATAAATTTGTTACCAATAAAACAGTAAGATATTCGATTTATGAATTCACTGTAAATTAAAATTACCAAATATCCTTAGAAAGTATTTTACAATTGAAATAAGCATTTGAAATTGAAAATATCAGAAGCACAACCTTATGCCTAATAAGGCCATGGAAATTATAAGGACAATGAAAGAAACAGGAATCTAATAGTTAATTTGTATAACTCTTTTTATTTTATACAAGGAAATGCAAATATATGTTACTTATGATTAATTGATTCCACGAACTTGAAGCGTAGTCTATTTAACTTTTGCCGTGTAGACCATATTAGACTGCTTAAATGACTTTAGCTCGTTCATTTTCAATTGAAAGCAGTGCCAAACCTACCAGTCGATCCTGACTCATCGTTGATCTCATGAAACTTTTAATTATTTTCAATTTAGAAAATGAGGGCACTGCTTTTGCTTTTGCTATCTGAAAATACAATACCATAACAAATGAGCGAAACATCACGATCACGAATCCTAATAAAATATTACGATTTAATCATTTAACCTCGTCTTGGACTCCCCCTTACTTCGGGGGTCTCGGGGCATTGGCCTGGTTGCCCCAGCCTTGTTACGCCCCTGCTTGAGTGTCACCCTCTCTCACCATTGGCTCAAGAAGATTAGGCTGGTGAAAAACAAGTCTTACAGACTAAACCACCTCCGACTCAAATTAATGATTTATAAAAGCGCCCTAAGACTAGCTCGCTTTCATGGAATGCATATGCTAGCAAAAAAGATATCGATCACAACGGCAACAAAACCCAGACGTTTGAGAACTTTTTTTTTTATTTTCCCTATCTGGCCATTCCTGGCATACGGAGTTTCAATAGCAGTGGGGTGTTACGCATGGGATGTACCTATCCTCACTACCGCCAATAAAACAGCTTTATTTTTATTATTTTTTAAAAAACTATTTATTATTCTCATACATAATTTAAAGGTATCTTTAATTATGGGAACAATATTTGGGTATCCTATGGTACAGGATATGCCAACCAACTGTGAAATGTCTACTCTACCAACCTCTACAGTCTGGTTTTCCTGGATAGGCTCAATGCCAATCCATGGCAGCACAGAATATGACTGCGTGCTCGGCTGTATCAGAAACACCGTAAGTGGGGAACCTTGGATCGATATTCTTGCCATACTCCCGCAGCTTTTCCCAAAAACCCCCATGGCTTGTCAGAATCTGCGAGAACCAATCATCCGGATGGACCCACTTCGCCGCTAGTCTGGAGTAGACAGTAGGAAAAACTTCTTAAGGACCCACTGCTTGTTCTACTCATCCAATGAGTCCTCTCTTGAAACCTTCTTTAACCTCCCAGGCTACTCACCTTTCCTCTGCTGCAGTCTCTCTGGAAGTGCATCCAATCCCTTGCCTTTTAACATTGAATTTGATGGTGTTCTCTTGCAGATTGAGATCAAGGGACACCATGCAGTTTCTGCACCGCCTCGTGCGACACTGTTTTGTATGCCTTAGTGACTCTCAGCAGTGCCAATTTATGGATAGTCGCCAGCTTCTTCTTCTGCATTTGTGTAAGACTACAGGCATAGGATGCGTACCTCAGGAACCCTAGCACGACTCCCTTATAGATGGTTCTAGTAGCCGGGTACCTCAGGCCCCAGAATGCACCCCTATACTCGACAGTCCATTCAGGTCACCCTATCACAAAGTTATCCGAGGTGTGGGGTGACGTCAAATTTCTTCTTGAATTTCACCCCAAGATATGTCACCTCGTCACCGAGGTGGTTCCGTTTTCCTCCTTTGTTCAGGCTTATAGGGTGAGCCCGATCTGTAGAGCCTCTCAGCAAAATTTCCTGGGTCATGTCAGCGGCCATGCTTAGCTTAACTGGCACATCTCTCCGTATCTCCGATCCGCCTGGCTCTGCTATTCGCGGAAACTATAACCGCTAGGTCATCGACATAAACCATCCCCAGCACTCCGTGTCCAGTTCTCCCAATAGCTGATCAAACACTTCTTTCCACAAAGCTGGCGCGAGGACAAAACCCTGCAAACAGCCGCTCTCAATCCTTCTCTCAACCTCGTAGAAGCAACCACGCATCTTGACCCTCCTATCACTGATATAGTTGCTAACGAGGAGTACATGTACAGCCGTTGGAATACGAAAGGACACCATACATAATAGAAAGCAGAGGATATGTCAAATAACTTTATTAACACGTACTTCTCCGCCCTCTCGTCAGCGTCCCTCCGAACTCTTATCAGCGCGTCCGTTGTCCCCTTTCGTCTTGTTAATCCAAATTGTCGTTGATGGCTCATTGGAGGCTTACGGAACGGTACGCCTTAGGCTCTTCCTTATCCTAACCTCTCACTTTGTATATAAGTCGCAGGTCAGCGATTTTCCACTGTAGTGGGAATTGACTCCTGTCCAAGCATTGATTGAAGATCTAAGGGGTTCCTCGTCGACATGGTGGTTACTATTCTTCAAGATTGCCGTGTTGACACCATCAAGTCCTGGGGCTTGTCCAGTCCTCTGTTTGTGAAACGCCAGGCGAAAGCCCCAAATGTTCCATGGCAGACACAAGTCCGTCCCCGGCGATTATTCGGTGGTACGCCTAACCATTCTATCCTCCTCTGTGTCCTAGGACGGGTCATCCCTCAGGTGTGTGTGATCCACATACATTATTTCTGTCTCGTCTAGAGTGTTTGCCTGGTCACCTCCCATTCTCATAGCTGCCATCATCTGTGACTGTTTCTCTCTGTCCAGTGCGACCCTGTACGGTATTCCCCAGAAATTCTTCGTTGACTCCTTTACTATAAACTCGTCCCATGACTTTTTTTTCTGGTGTCAACCCGTTCCGATGTGGTCGGTAAATGCGCAAACTTTCTTCTTCACATACTTACTTCTTACTTTCTTTCTGCTTTCTACACCCCTAGTATCTTCACCTCTTTTGGGCTCCGTTAGCGTCGGCGTCCGGACAGGGAGAGATTTCTCCGCCGCCTGAGTGATGGTACTCGTCAGCATCTCCATTCTGCCGTCAATGGTAACCTCATCACTGTCGGTCGCTGTTTTCTCCCACTCTCTGTCCACCAGTATTCCCTCAAGTGTCCTGAAGAACTGCGCCCAGTTTATTGATTTGGTGACGAATCTCCTGTCATTCGCTTGGCGGTTCTCTTCTTCCTCTTCTTCTTTCATGCTGAAGGTTATGGTTGCGTATTCGATCGTAGGGTCCAGTCGACGACGCATCCTCGATATGGTTGGCGAAGCCAGCGTTAGATCTGTCCAACTTTGCCCCCTGGCTCCTAAAAAGGTGGATCCAGAGGTTTCGTTTGCCACTATAAGTTGACATCTTGCGACGCCGTCCTCCACAATCCTGCCTCTCACGCCTATTCAGGCCGAAGCCCAGGCCGTGCTCTATGAGTTGGTGTCAGAGCAAACTAGGACATTTCGATATCAGAGCGCGACAGCCTCCATGGCGGTGATGCTATCGTAGAAATTTTCTCGAGGCGGCATGTAGTATGAGACCAGGGTAAAGGAAATGTTGCCCTATCTGACATAACATACCGCTTGATCCGCGGTTGTTTACTGTTTTAGCTCCATTGCGTCGACTAAAGGGTTGACGATGACTATGGCAGTCCAAGGCCTCCTCTCTCCACTCCCCAAGGCCACCACTCTCGACACTACGCCAAATCCAGCCACAAGAGTTTCTGGACCGCCATGGTCGTTGGAGGGTCCTCAGCTCGTCAGCCACTACTTGCGTCCGGGCCATGTTGACCTGCAGTACCCTCAGTTTAGCCATAATAGGTCCTCTTCGCCAGTTACCTCGTCGTCAGTTTCCTCATCTCATCGAGGTGTACTGGGCAGTCCCGACTGTTCCTCCTTTCCTCTTCTTTTTTCCCCACAGCTTTACAGTTCTTACATTCAGAGGGAACTCTTCATCGGGCAGGTCCGACACTGTCAGACTTTATCGCACAAAGGTATATCAAATTCTTTGACGATGAACCTGCTTTCCAAAACTATGACTCCATAGGGAGGACCAACACGTAAAAAGCCTCCTACTAGACCTAGGACAACTAATTAACTGGACTGAAACAAAACAACTAGTGAGCTCTATCGCTAGAATGAGATTGTCGAATCCCTAAATTTCCCACTTTTCATAACTCAAACATCTTTCGTAACTTATGCTTATCCTATGCAAGTGATTCAATCGCAACCACATCGTTTATCTTCTAATATCATCCCACGAGGTTTAGAAGAAAACATTTAAAAAAACTTCTTCATCGTTTTTCTTATGTCCCACATTCTTAAACTGAAGTAACTGTTTGGTTATGGCCAAATCTTCATTTTTTTTTTTTATTCTTCAATCCAGTATTAATTTGTTTATGATAAAATTGTAATCCCTTGACCAATATTACTCCTGATTAAAAATATGAAAACGAAAAATGATACCTTAATTTCATTAGTTTTTTTTTCTATACTATTAGATGAAAGACATCAAAAAAATTGTATTTTATAGATATTAAAGTTATTCTCTTAAAATAATTGAAAAAAATTGTGTGAATTTTATAAAGGATTTTCCATCAATTGTTCGATTTTAATAATATATGTTTTTGAAGAAAACACTGAAATGAAAAAAAAAACGAACGGTTTTTCGGGTGAAAAAATAGCAACTGAAGACAGTTAGTTATTGCTGGCATTTTTTTTTTTTTTTTTACCCAACTATAAGTTTAATTTATATTTATATAAACCTGAAGGAATAACAGTTATAATTTTTTCATAATTATGGACTAATTTTTGTTACAGAAAATAAAAATTATATGCGTTATCCTAATTCCTTCCTCCCCCAAAGAATGTCACTGCAGTGCACTGAGGACAGGAAATATGCAGGACTGATTTTTTTAATCTTCATTTCTATATTTTTTTCTTTATTTTTTCTTTGATTATATTTTGGGCTTTATTTTATTTGTTTTTTTAAATATTTTGAGAACATAGTACGTAATACGGTGTGCCCGTAGTTGGTAGATTTTAATGTTAACAAATAAATATATTTTTTTTAAATCTATCCCTTTATTAAAAATAAACTCAAATAAAGCATATGACTCTTAAGGTACGAACATATGATCATTTATTGTATGAATATTCGTTGTTGGACAGACGAACAAAGAAATAAAATGGTCTTTTGTATCTCAGTTTTTTGACCAAGAAAAAATTATTTTTGCTCGAGAATAGAAAAAATTTGTAGAGTGTAAATATTTTAATCTTGAATTTGTGATTAAACGCCACAAACGTATTTTATCATAAGCGTAATTTAGCATGCACGTGATAGTGAATGGAGGTTATGATATTAATTTAAGATCATATGAGAGGGAAACAATGGAAAATAAATTAATTTATCCACTAACTGCTAATGCTCCATTAATAATTTGATATGTTTCCTTAAATTGTTGCGGTCTTAATAGCCAACAAAATTCGAAGAGTATTGAAATATAAATATTTACCAATAGACTTTTTAAATAATATAATAAAAGTTATAACCTTAATTGTAGCCCCTCATACGGCAGGTATGATTAAGTACATAATCAGATATTTTGTAAGACAATTGTCAACAACACAATTGGAAATTTCGTACTGGTGATAGAACAAGGATAATAGTTAAATGGCGCGCGGTTTAGCCGCAGTGAAGGCTGCAGGTGTAGTATCATTATGCAATCGGAGGTTGACACAATGACAGGTATGTTTGTGAATATCCCATTCATCGTTAGTACTCTAGTATAGAACAAACACCTTTCTTGCATTATACTAGCACCTGGGGGCTAGAATCTTCTCGTTCGCTTTCTGAAAATCTGATCGAGAAACTGAAACATTATAACATCACAGAATTAGAGGCTAAATGTTGTGTAGCTAAACTACTTGTAAGGCAGAAATTATACTAAAAAAATGTTGGCCTTATTGTAGAAAATGATGCCTACGTGTAAATGAAAGGTGAGGTATGTTGAAAAAAATAAATAAATATGTAGATACTTCTTACAGCCGATGGAGGATCTTTTGTTCAGTACTTGGTTACACGAGCGAGTTTTTCACTCCCGAGAGTGGAAGATATGCTCTCGAGAGTAAAATCCGCAAGTCTAAAGGCCTCTGAGAATTCGAGAATGAGCTCTCCAAGAGTTTTAATATCACGCCAAAGCAGGTGTAAACGTTCTCTCCCACATCCAACTACTAGTCATTTACTAAATAAAGGGGGCCTTTAAACTAACGAATTTTACTCTCGAAATTGGATAACTCGCTCGTGTACGCTCAACCGCCAGGTTTTTTCCTAATTAAGGCTACCCACTCTATCGAGGCCGGAATGTGCACCAGGAGGTCTCCCTACCCCTGATATAACTGAATAAATAATTATCTGCCACAGCCGAAATTGAACCTGGGCCCAAAATATGAAATGGAATAGTTCTTATGCAGTCCATACGCGCTGTAGAACAGGCACCGAAATCTGCTGTTCATTATTTGTTGAGTTGAATAACACTGAGGTTGAAAAATAACAGCTAAGTAAACCAGGATTGAATGAAATTTTATAGAATAGACTCTTGATGTTACAGTTTAAGGTAACTGTGACGACTGAATATGCACTTCTTCTCTTTGACAAATAAAGCCCGCCTTACACGGTCAATATTAGTTAGTCAATATCGAATTCCTTCAATATATTGACCATCTGAGGGGTATATTGTAGCAATAATGTTGACACATGCAATATGCACACCACGTTAATCAATAATATCGCTTCAATAATATTGTTTATTAGTGAAGACTCGGGACGGCCTTTCCTAACTTGCCAGGAGTAGAGAGATAAGCTTGCTATCGCCCTGGTTAGCATTCTGTAATTGTTCAACTATTTCGTTTGATTGTTAACTTAGCAACCCGTGCTTGTTGCTATTAGTGATCTGTTGTTTGTTAATGTAACTTTGGCAAAGATTGCCATACAAAGTTCACCACCTTATTCAAATTTTAAAATCAACCTTTCTTAACGTTTATTTTTTTCAATAATTATTTCATAAAAAAAAAAAAATAATAAAAAATAAATCATTATAACGAGAAATGGCATTTTTCAATTTTAACCGCCGATTGTACAATATTTTATAGTTCTGCCCATTCATAAATGGTACCCATATTTGTATTATAAATAATTCCCATTTAAATTATTACAATTTACATAGGATTTATTAATAAAATTTTAAGTTTATATAATTGAGGCACTGCGTCGTAAAACATGATGAATAACAAAATAAAAATTTCTACAATGTTTAAATGTTTGTAGCTACAATGATTTACTTTCAACCAGCAGTCACTTAACATAACTAAGTACCAACATTAGACTTTTAAAAACCTAATTCTTTCAACAACTTATGATATCAGTTTAAGGAATCCGGTGCTGCCAATTCACAAAAAATATTTTACAACCGTGTATCTCAATTAATACTCGAGTGAAATTCTTTTAGTTTTATCTTTTTTGAGAGGCCAATTCCGCACTAACTCTCTGGCTCTATGCTGTTTGTCCAAGTTCAGTTAATATTTTTTTTTCCCTAATTTTAACTATTCTTGTTATTTTATTTTTATATATGCTATTTCTGAACCTTGAACCTTGATTGAAAAATTGATTTGGATGAGTCCAATGGGTAATTTAGGAGGTTACACAACGCGGAATATCGGAGCATGCACCCTATTAATTTAAATGAAGTGATGTGGTCGTGACCTTTGAAATGGACTTGTTGGGCTCAGTATCGAACGAATCTCTAAAAAGTTAATAAACGCTGAGCTGACTGGTAATAGCCCGAGTTGTAGAACGAAACGCAGATGGGAGTTGTGTTAAGGCGGATCTTGCGGATTTGGGTTTGGATGGTGGTCGATGGATGGAGGTTTGGAACAGCGTTGTTGGTATCGGCATCGAGCCTTAGGGTTCGCTAAGCATTTTATTATAATTATTTCCGAACCTTAATTTAGGATACCATCACTCCACTTTGCCTGAGTAAATAGCATTTGCTGTCTAATACTTGCGAACAGTTATACTTCAATATGTTAGTATTTTGTGAAGTTTTAAGGTTTTTAGCCCCAATTTATCGTCAATACCTCACCGAGGTCTGATTTCCTAAAGGTTCCTATCGCCCCATTCAATATTCATTGATCAAACTTCCTGGCCACGTGTGGCATTAAGATTACCTTGTCCATAATTCTTTGGAGGTCGATTGTCTTATTGGATTTGTCAATTTATCTCTATCAGTTCTTGTGTTTCGATCAACATTTATAGTGATTTACGATTGGGAACCGTTGTTCTGATTTATGGTTTAAAATCGCGATTACAAATCAAGCTAGATCGGCCTCAATCGAAGAAATCCGTTGTTTAATTTTTTGAGCAGTATTTTAAGAAAATTGAAAAACCCGACATCGGGATTTTAGTTATTTTTTTTATTGAAATATGAATTGGACCTAATTTCAATTACACTCAGCGAATTGCATAGATAATGGCTCTAACTTTTTTTAGTACGAGACATAACATCAACAAATTGTGCCAAGTTTTGATATGTTCCGTTCTATCAATAATAACGTATACACACCTTTACATTAATTTACAAACATTATGAAAACTTTGTCCGGAAAATGTATTTGAAAGTAACATGTTACAGTAAGGAATTTGTGTGAGTGTGCTACTTCTAGCTGTCTCTCAGATGTTACATGTCTTTATTTAGGTTAAGGTAACAAGTAGCATGCTTTTGTTGAAATAGGCTCTCCACAGCGTATAAATAAATCGTTTTATTGCAACAGCATTTTATTATAGAGATTTTATTCGTTTGTTTTTTTAATTGAAAAACATGTAACAAAAAACAATATCAGAATCGTTTAGTAATGTGTTTCCATTCATTTCTTAAATCGTTAAAAATCAGATACGTCCTTGATTTAATGATAACATTTTTATCAACACCATTACTTATGACTAATCATCAATTCATACAAAATAATAATCAAATATGTTATTTTTAAGGTGATCTTCAATAATGAGTTTATTTTTGGGAAATTATGGAACTTAAATTCAGTCCTACCTTTAAACTTTAATACGGTGTAAAGTAAGAATAAAACAGAATTTTAAACGCCTAAATCTACATAGTTTGATAAACTAATTCACTTAAATACATTTTTGTCTTCTATTTTCCTTATTATAGAGGAAGGTCGGGCGGGTGTTTATAAATTTTATGGATTCCACGCTGCAATGGGCATGTTACCTGTACAGTAATATTTTAGTGTCTTTTGATATAAATATAAAGAAAAATAAATATTAGAAACCACAAAAGAAGAAAATATGAAGAAAAAATAACAGTATAAAAAAAAACATCAAAACAAAAGTAGTGGATCAATAGATATTTAAAAAAGTAATCAACATAATAAAATAAAAATGGACAAGACTAAAGCACTAAAAATGATAGTAAGATAGTACACACACACACACACACTCACACATATATATGGGGTTGGGGTGACCGAGCGGACTAAGGCACTTGCAATAGGCAATCAAATTTAACCAATTTCGAGCGTGGTTAGTACTTGGATGGGTGACCGCCCGAATTTGGGTGATCGCCTACCGGTGTAAATTCTCGCGAATTCTCAGCATACTGGAGGCAACTCACACAGACCGGGCTTAGGAGTCATAACCCTATCCCATATACCTGAATTGTGAATCGTGCTGTGGTCTTCCAGCAGAGATGGGCGTATTCGTAATTACAAATATGAATACGAATATGAAATACGAATAAATAATACGAATAAATATGAATATATTCACACAATAAATTTTCTATGAATATGAATAAATTCACAGCTTTGAACACGAATATATTCATGCATATAAGTTCTGTTTTACAGGTGTGAATATGAATATTTTCGTATTCACTCTTATATTCACACTTATAATTGCGAATATGAACATATTCACACTAATAAATGCAAATGCGTACATATTCACACTCCTTTATATGTACGAGTTCGTTAAATGTTAAATTTTTATTATTAGAGTTTGAATATAAAAGTTTTTCGAATATTATCGATATTGAAGTCCATTATTGTTTAATGGACTCAAAAACTCTTATTTTTCTCTTCTAGTGAATAAAAGTCATGGTGTGATTTTCATATTTAGCATCTGAAAGAAGAAAATGACTATCCATTTTTTGACCTTCAAAAGTGAGAAAAATTTAATTTATATTAACATTTCGGATTTTTGTTTTATATCGAGGTCCAATATCAGGTTATGGAAGGTGGGTTTATTAAGAAAAAAATATAGATTTTAAAATCGCGCGCTCAAGTAATCGGGTTATTTTAACATTTTGGATTTCCTAGATATTGAGATCCATTTTTAGGTTGTGGCATGTCCTGATTATGAAAAAAATATCGATTTTAAAATCACGCGCTCACGTATCGATTTATATTAACATTTCGGATTTCCTTGATATTGAGATCCATGGAAATATATAAATACTATAGATTCTAAGATCGCGCGCTCGAGTGTCTATTTATTGAATTTACATATTTCATATTATATTGAACCTCAATATCAAAGAAATCCGTAAAGTTTAAATAAATCAAATTTTTCTCATTTTTCAAGTTCAAAAAATGAAATCATGTATTGACTCTTATTCACTATAAGAGAAAAATAAGAGTTACTTTTAAACCCTCCTTAAAATCGATAGTATTTTTATATTAAGCACCTTTAATAACCCAATAATGGACCTCATTATCGTAAATATTGGAAAACTTTTATGTTCATACTGTAATAATAAAAGTTAAACATTTAACAAACTCATATATATAAATGTAAGTGTGGATATGCTCATATTCGCATTTATGAGTGTGACTATAAGAGTGAAAAGGAAAATACTCATATTCACACCTGTAAATACGAACTTATATGCATGAATGCGAGTGTGTAAATATTCGTATTCAAAGCTGTGAATATGAATATATTCGTATTCATATTTGTGATTACGAATATGCCCATCCCTGCTGAAAGACCAAAAGGCAATTCACAATTCAGGGAAATGGGGTAGGGTTATCACTCCTATGCTCGGTCTGTGTGAGTTGCCTCCAGTATGATGCCCTCTCCAGGCTTTCCGAGGTCCCGCAAGCTATAAAATGTCTGTAAAAAGGTCACAACTCGTTGAAAATTTCTTTTTGAGTTAAGTTGGCGTTTCAATTTTATATTTTAGTTACTACTAAAGGTAATTTAAAATAAGACATAGTGACGGACTCTACTACTCTCTTACTCACTTTTTTTTAAAAAACTTTTTATTTATATTTTTTGTTTTTCTGATTTCTAATATTTTTTTGCTGACTTCTTCAGTATATTATTATTGCAGATCGACTGAGGTGACAAATATCAGCAACTCCTTTCTGTATTTAGTAAACATAATTTTTTCGGTAGCTGGCCAAGTGTCCTACTGCACATCATAATCTCGATGAAATTTGCTCTTTTGTTTTCTAGGTAGGTTGCAATCAAATCGGGCATGTTGGAATGTTTGTGGAGTCCGTAAGTCAAAGTGATGAGGTCTGTATTTCTTAGATGGAAGTGATTGAAATAATGTTTACTTTTAAATATTTTGTCCATGTTCCGCCAGATATTTTACAATATGTTCTTTTTTGTTGATCTTGGTTTTTAGTATTATGTTTGGAATGTATCATACTTGTGCAGAAGTCATCCTTTTATAGATTTTTGCTAATCTTTTTCTGTCAGTCTGTGAGTCCTCTTCTGTACTTTTCTTGATAAATAAATGAAACAGGTAAGGTAAGCCTAGGAATCTAAATGTGGTCTTTGATCCACGTCAATCTAATTACTTAATGGTGGTGGATACCTACATTCAGTGGTGGATACATGGAGGGAAAGGAGTGAAGGGGCGACCTCCCAGGGCTCCGCGCTCTTGAAGACCCCGCGCCATAGGAAAATAAAAAAAAATTACTTATAAATTACATACGAATTTATAGTTTTATGGGGCTCCCGGATATCCGTTTCCTCTTTCGAGTTATTCCACGCCTCACAAACCTAACCAAGGAACACCCTGCAATATCGTATTGCCCAGGGCCCCGCAATGTTTAGAACTGCGAAATAAAAAAAAAAAATGTGAAAACCTGAAGCATATTTAAGTGAAACTTTATTGCCGTTTATAATCATTTATAATCGTTTTAATCCTGTTTCTTGAATATGTCTTTAACAAATTAGACTGAACGATACATTATAGATTATTAGTTTGAAGGTTATTTAGTATTTCAGGGATTAATCCAAATTTATCGGAACGAGACTTAACCACGGGACACAGCTCTAATTATGTTATAAATTCGTTTTTATTTTAGTTTTGTAAACTAATGCATAAGAATTATCTTGAATATTTTCTCGTGAAGCACAATTTATTACTTGAAAAATTATTCTAATACCTACTAATATATAAGAATAAAATATTTATTAACGAAAATTATTTGCAGTGATATTTTTTTTTTGTTGGTGAAGTTTTTTTTTTTGTCTTTTGATAATTTATTTATTTGTACCAATTGCGTTTTGAGTTTAAAGAAATGCTGTTAGGTGCTATTTCTAATTTGCCTAGTCAATTGTTCCTTTTCTTGGCGAAAGTTAGATCTTTTTCGATATCACCCTTTTGAATATTGTCGATGAATCTTCCGATATAATCTCATGTGATTTTAATCTTAATCAACAGGTTTCAACACCATCGATTTATAAAAGTGAAACTATGCTCCTGCAAAACTTAAGAAATCGCTTTATTGATTTGTATTCAGAAAATACTCTTATTATACTTCATCATTTATGGCTTTATATTTATTATAGAATTAGAGCTTTATATTCTTTGTTCTTGTTAAATAGGTTTACAATTTTTTTTTTAATAAATAAAACTAATAGTAAACTCATATCTTAGCACACATTTTCGGTTAGCTACCACAATGTGCATTATGGCAAGGTTAAAAGTAGCATATGTATTGTAAATAAATTTTACATTGTATATATGTAAATAATATAGAGTTTCTGTATTGTATGGAAAAATAAAAGTAATACAATTAATTGAAGTGTAGAAAAGGGCAATCAAGAAAAAAGATGTTTTGTGAGAAAAATGCATTTGAAAATTTTAGTCTATTTCATATTTTTTTTTTTTTTTTTTTATGTGCATATGAATGCCGCCATAAAAAAAAATTATTATTAACTATCCAGAAACATAATTTAAACAACACCTTGCTGTGATATGAGATTTTATTGTTAGAAATACAATATGATAAAAATGATTTAGGATGCTCGTTTTGCAGAGAACGATTGTTAATACATGAGACATGGATATTATTTTAAATAAATAATATTTAGCTTTCTAAACAATTTATTCCTGGCAAATATATGAAATTGGATGACATTTTCCATTAAAAAGTTTAAAATGTTTTGAAAACTATATCATGTCTTTATCTTTGCTCATCGCCTGAGTAACTCTTACTCATTCTATGAATTAGTGTGCAAAACTGTGGTCACCTCCATAAGCTGTCCAATCCAGCGTTTACTGTCTGCATCTACATAGCAAATCTAGCACTTCTTTTTTTTTTTTTTTTTGCTACAAATTCCAGGATAAGTGATTTTCGATAAAATCAGTAGTATTTCTCCTTCGTTGGAGCTCTCGGATTTCCAGAATTTGGATATGGAGAACACGTGAGGAGTACAGGCTTTGCTGTAGCAAACGTCTTTACGTTCCTAACTCATCATTACATATTTTGAAATGGCAAACTTATCATTTTTTCGATGAGGTCTAGGTTTATTCCACCTTTCACTTTTATTTCTGCAAAAGTTTCTTCCCTCTACTACGAAAACCTTAAAACAAAACTCATATTCTAACAAAAAACTTAAACGAATATTGAGAAAAACTAAACTAACCACAAAGAGTTATTTGTTTATTTATTGAACTAACTCAAGGCAAGTGAACTTCAAACAGCTCTGTTTCACTAGATCTTTGAGATATTGATTCGAAAATAGGGCAAAATACAATTCAGGAGTTTTCTATCAAAAGTTAATATATCCATTTTTGGAAAATTATTAGAAGAGTACCTCATTGAGGTAAGGCAAATTTATATAGAAAATGTTGATTTGTGATGACCTATTTGACCAGGGAAAAAAGATTTGAAATAAACTGAACAATTTTTGAGTTTAAAATGTGAATTTGTAAAAAAAAATCTTTGTTTTTGAGAAATGGATATATTTACTTTTGATATAAAACTCTTTAATTCATGTCATCTGAATTCAGATGGCATGTATTCCGCAAAAAAGATACCTGGGCTCGCGTGTTTTTTTCGCACCTACTGCCTCAATTTCACCTATTTAAGCATTAATACTCTGCCTCCTTGTGAACTACTGAATTTTTATATTTTAATCCATAATATTTTCATTATAACCTTGTTCATTCAGCACCATGTATTTCAAACTTATAATTCATTTTTGGGTATCTTTAGGATAATTTATAATTTATCACATTCATACTAGTAAATATTCCTTATTTTAGTTATTCAATATTTGTCATTTGTTACTCATATGTTAAATTTTGTGTTTTTTTGACCTTAATTAATTATTAATAATAAAACTAACTGTCAAAAAAAAGTAATGCTCTCAGCTAATAAATAAATATATTTATATCTAGTTTATAAAATATAATACTAAATATACACATTTGTTTTTGGAAATAAAAAGTATTACTGAATTGAAAAAAAAAAAAGGAATACAATTTTTAATCGTGAATAAACAAACTGAATTTCTGGCGTAAAAAAAGAAATATTCATAATTAAATTTATGGAAAAATTTATTAATGTGTTATATATATGCTATATATAATTTTTAATATAAGAATAAAAATTTTCATTAGATATTCACCTTCAATGGCAAGAGATGATTTATTTTATATTTGAAATAAAATATCCTGATTTATGCTTAGAAAATAAATGCATGTTTTTACTAAACATTTTTTTGTATTTATTACTGTCCATCAGAAGTATCATTCCATCCTTAATAAATATATCAATTACTAATTATTCAAAATATTTATATATGTACCATAATTATTGTTAACAAAGCAGCACTATTAAAAAATTAGATACAAATAAAATGAATAGGTAGGTATATGCCTACTATTTCAAGATAAAAAGTATAATTAACGAGAAAAGTTTAAAAAAATTATAATGATAAAAAATAAATAAATAAAGATATCAATATTATAATTTAGAAATGCACTTGTAATTGGTTAAAAAAAAATTAATTGCAAGAAAAAATATATTTAAATAATTTAAATTTTAAACATAATTTTGTAAATTAGAAATCTGTATAAAACTTGTAATTGTGAATCTTGTTCGTTTAAATGTTCGTCATTATGTTTTTTTACACAATAATCATATCTATCATATTTATTATAATTAGAGTTTAATAAATTATGTAAATTCTCAATGGAACTACTGTTGTGAGGAAAGCTCTTGTGAGGGCAAGAACTAATGCCTTAGTTTTGATTAGTGTTAAACTGAATGGAATTAACAGGTTGTTGTGGTTTACCGTGATTCCCTATCTAAATTATTTGTACTTGATTTAATAGCAGATTAAATTATTCGAACCCAATTAAGCAATGCGCTCTACTAGATGTCAGTCGTCGGCGTAAACTAAATATGTTACAAGGGAAAGTTGTAGAGGCCGCCTGTAGAATCTCCATTGGGCGGATTATAGGTCGACAATATATATATATGTATATAATGAGAATTATAGCAAGTGTGTTGAAAACTGATTATGGAAGCAATTAGAGTGAACAAGAGCTGGCTATTGTATTAATAAAAATCAATCCATGGAGTTTGCCAAGAGCGAGCAGATGTCGGGCATCGTGTGGTGGGGCGCATGCGCTGCAGTCAGCTGTTACTACGGTGGGGGGAACCACGAGAGTCAGTCGGTTCGTAGCCTCCAGAGGAGGAGTGTCTGGTGTCCCATCGAGTGGGCTATTTTTATAGTTTTCTGTACTACATAACAGTGCCTGATTTTTTTTCTGATCGTTCTGTGCGTTGTTATTCACTGTTCTTATTTATTCGACGTATATATTTTATATTTCGATCACATTGATGTGGATGCGGTAGTGCCCTCTTTGATACATTGTCATTCGTTTCACTTGATGTGCTGACGGATAAGAAGATGAAGATGGGTGTCCACAAGACGGAGCACGAGAGCGGTTACTTCGAGGACGAAGACGAGCGCAGGAGTCGCGAAAGAAGCGGGCTCCGCGATGTCCAGTACAGCCTCGAAGAGGAAGTTTTCTACTCCGAGGAGGAACCCAGGCCGGAACAAGAAGGTAAACTTAACCTGACCCCTATGAAGGTTTCAAAAGCTGTTCACAGGAATGCCGCGTGGCCTCCTTAGGCTAGAACTGGTTATAATCCCATTCCTGTCATAAATATTGATTCCATCCTCAGCTCTAGTTTATAGCACGTAAAATATTGTAAGCACTTCTATTAATAACACACCCCGAAGACGTCGGTAGCGAACCCTCGGTTCCGCCTCTTGCATAAACGTCCAGTGTCACAATAACCCATCCCGAATGGTAAACAAATACAGTCACCTCAAACAGTTTGGAAAACAAGCTTTAATGCATCCTCATACATAATTTAAATTGTAGATTTGTATCCCTTTCCCCAGTGACAAATATCGCATTGATTTTAAAAATAGCCGTCAAATATTTGTGTGTTTGCGTAGGGCCGACCCGAGAGAGGCGGAGCTGAGAGAACTTTGATAAGGGAGAGATAAGAGGAGAGATGATGTTTCAATTGGGATCGCTAACAGCTCTAGAACAATAATTATCATTTAGTGGCATCTGACGCCAAGATAAAATTTTAAAAGTCAAATGAACGGGATGACGCAGGGGGAAATGTCTCTAGTGTGGTTTATTTGGCTCCTCTTATTCGCCTTCGTCGTCACAACTGCATCACTAAATCCGGTGTAATAAGTAAATAAAATTTGAATGATTTGATTTTTATATATCCTTTTAGAGTTATTTTTCTATCCCTTCCTCTTACCGTTTTCAGTTTTTAAAACTTTATTGAAATGTCTTTTTCTTAAAATAACGTTTATGTCCAAAATGTGCGCAGTTAACAGTCATATTTCACGAAAAAAAAATTGAATGGGATTCTAACCGATATCGGAAGTGCTGTTAGAGTCACTACTGACTGGTAACGGTACCAGAAAGGCCAGAATGCTCAATGAACTTGCCTCCAGGTAGAAACTGGGCCTCGCATCCTTTTGATCTATCTTTTTTGATCAAATCATATAATACCCATAACACTTAATCTTAATCATGATTCGGCACACTTAAGCTTAACCATGATTCCATGATTTTGGCGTATATTTTCATAATGTCTAAGGAAATGTTTCAATTTAAACTATATTCTTATTTGAAACCAAAAAGAACGAATTTTTTATGAATATTGTATCAAGTAATTATCATGAAAGTGAACAGCTTAACCTTTTAACAGATATGAAAATTGTTAAAATAAGTAGGTTGTAAACGTCATATATTGTTTATATGATTAATTAATTATTAATGTGTTTATTTGATTTTGATCTGATTTAACTAGTGCTGAAGTTAAAAAGTGTTTTTAAAACCGAAAAGGCTGAGGTTGAAAGTTGTCAAACTCCTTTTAAAGTTTCTTACTTCAACCTTTACAGGATTTGGCGACTTCTTTATAATTTATTTTCGATATTTAATTATTACAAATTGTAGAATTCGATATGCGAATGATTTATATTAACTTTGTACAAAAATCTAACTCCAACCTATTAATATTTTTAATTTCTTTTTTTTTTTCATTTTTATTTTACTCAGCTGTAGCACAGAATTTAACATGATTTTTTTTTGTTTTTTTTTTAATTTATTTATATTTTTCCTAGAAGGATAAGATCTTTTTCGATTTTTAATAGAATGTAAGCTTATCACATTTTATTTATAACAGAGAGGCTCGAAAGGAATGCGACAATATTTTCTTAAAAGTCGATTGACCTCACGAAAATTGCATAAGAAATTACGATGTGGGTGCGATAAGATGAATGAATCACCAATTGCTCTGAACTGTAACTGGGCACTAAGTGGATAACGTAGAAGCCCGACGTCCTTGGACGGGGTGGAAGGCTGCAGCAACTTTGCAACAATGTCAACAAAAATGTTGATATTGCCGCTTCCTTGCTACAATATCCTTCAGATGAAAGATACAGAGAAAAAACCTCTCCCTCTTTTGTATGAGCCTCGGCCTCAGAAAAAGGTTTCGCCAAGGTCTTCTTGGTTTTCCCAGTTTAATCTGCCTTCCAGCTATTACTAGGAATCTTAGGGAGTTTTTTCTATTGTTGCTGTTGTTTTTTTTTTTTTTTAAAGTAACTAATCTTCAACCATATCGGTTTCTAAATTTAATTAAATCGGAAGAAAAAGAAATGTAATTGTTATCAGTATTTCGTTATTTGTATTGATTAGTTTTGTATTTATTAACCATAAACTAATTCGTTTCTTTAACACTCTTTTTTTAATACAATTATAATAGTAAAGAATGGCGATGCAGTTAAGTATATAAGACATTTGGTATTGAAACGCTTTACCAATAATTATATGTTATTTGATATTGACAAATAAGATTTTAATTTTTAAAAAAATTGTTATTGAATGGCTGTCTTCGAAATTATAAAATTAGAAATTCACTGTTTAGGGGATTTTCAACATCGCCAAAGGTTTTTGACATAGTTAAAACATGAGCCAATGTTTCTATAATTTTTTTCTTGTTGTATGTTGTAATATTTAACAAACGAAATTTCCATTACAAAGCGAATTGTAAAATATTTAAATACACTGTGGTTACATTAAGAGAGATTAAAATTAGTTTGTTATAAATACGGATACCAATATGCAGTTGTGGTTGACGTCAGCAGTGATTGGGCAAATGATGTTCCTGTAAGAGATTTTTGTTTTTTTGATATACCGTCATTCGGAAAAGCCCCGGATGACTTATAATCCTTACTGACTCTTAACCCGTCCCGGAAAAGACGTATTGTCGAGAAAGCAAGTTGCTTTCCGACAAGGAAGTGGTATTACTCCTGCTGGGACGCAAAATGCCAAGCCATCCAGACCCAACATGCTTCTCTCCGACTCTAACCAGCTTTTACAGCTTACATTTATTAATGCTAGATTTATTTTCATAGTCTTGACATCTGGTATTGCGATATTAAACACACACACTCACATATTTATATCAATATTATATACTTGTTTCTTGCTACCATCATCTGTTAGCACTTACATAGTTATTCATTTAAATATCCCATTTTTCTCTTTTTACTATTAAAATTATTAAACAAATCATTAATATTGATATACCGTCATTCGGAAAAGCCCCGGAAAAGCCCGGATAGTAATGGAAATTACTATTACTTATATGGGATTTTGTTTTACAAATATACCTTCTAGATTAAACAAATCGTAAAACATACCTACCCCTTATTGGTCCGAAAGCACCTGAAACAAAAACAAATAAATATATCATTTATCAGATTGACAAGTGTTCCACGTGTGGAAAGATTGCCTAATGAATAAATAATTGTCTTTCCACTGTTATAGTTTATTGTTTTGCATAAATAAATGAAAAAAATACACAAAAAAAATACATAAACGTTTAATGAAAGTTTTATAACATGTTAAAGCAAATCCATAATTCATATTGATAAGTTATGAGGCACATCCGAATTCTATAAAGCAGGAAAGGAGCTGAATGAGAGATCTCGTTGAGTAATGGACATTTGCATAAGTTAGGTGCATATATATATATATATATATATATATATTACTATGTAAATGCTCGGTTCTCATTTCTAATACATCACGTTATATATTCAGTTATAAAATAAAACAGCCTATAGTTCAACAAGATTTTTACTTCAGATTTAGTCCATGATAGAGAACTAAATTTGAAATAAAATAAAAATCATACTGATCCTAGTGGCTGTTTTATTTTAACTAAATTATCTATCATGACAAGCTGAAAATACGTCGATACGATTATATATTTATTTGTTTTAAGATATTAACCAATTCTCAAGCAGGGAGTTAACAAATAATGATATGTATGAATACAACTAGATTTTGTAATTTTTTAAAATGAGTCTAATGTAGTAATATTTAAATAAAAAACTACTATAGTAGTTAATTTTTTAATAGTTAATTAAATAATGATGTAGTATACGAATTAAATATTAGAATGATCTACTGAACCCAAAGAAAAAAAATTACATGCTAATTATTATCTTAATTTCACGTATTAAAAATTTTGAGGAGGGTTTAATTTAATTTGTTTTTGTTTTATTGCAAAGTTCTATTATTGAAAATAATAAACCAAAAAAATACTATCAAATTTATGAACGGATGTGAAAATGATAATAAAATTTATCTGAGATTGGAGCTTGATAAATAAAAATCGAATCCTTTTTTCCCTCCATTGTCCTAAAAACGTTTAACCCTCTGTTATCGGTAGGCCCAGATATAATTCATTCTTCGCACCATGTGTATCAATTTTTCAAATCGGGCCAACATTCATAAAAATTCAACAATTACTCGGTAATCCTCAAAAGAACCACTGCCCTGGATCAAAAGCAAAGCATACTCCTACTGAAATAACATAGGTATGTTAACCCCGCCCCCTCCTCCCGAAAAAAAATAACATGGGGCTTGGTTTCACAAAAAATCTTGTGATTGCTCTGTGATGGGTAACTTCCTCTTAAATTATATATTATTATTCGAAACATTATTTTATTTAGGTGTTACAATACGGTGAGGTATAACGAATTCCATTCTTGATCGATTGGTGTGATTAGAGCTCCATGTTTGATTGTAACGAGTATCTGTTAAAACGAACCCGAAGGATGTTTTATAAAGTTGAAGTTTCATTGGAATTATTTTATTAAACTGTGCGTTTTTTTTTTTCTGCGTGTATTCTTAAATGTTGCAAGCCTGGGAACATTGTCATAGAGAAAATGTCTCCTAATAATTTCCCAGGAATGACAAAGAGGCGCGGTGAGTCAGTACCCGCAGCTATCGCCCCTGCCCAATGAGCCGCCACGCGCAATCACAATAAACCTCTTCATCAATAGGGCTACTTTAGATACTTTACTCTTCTAAGTAACAAGCTATCATATTTGAACTTGGTTATCAGTTTGAATTTGTGTAAAGTTGTTGAACTAGATAAGTCGCGAATAACTGAATAGGTAATCAGCGCTGGGCGAATCAATAAACTTCTGACGTGAAGTCCAAGACGTAGACGGGAGGGTTTTGTAAGATCTTCTGGATGTAAGCAACGATTTTTGATGTTAATGTACCTATGGGTTGGCTTAGGTTTATTTTGTATGTATATTCAGGTTTTTTTTCGCTTTTCAGACTGGTGATTAGGATGGATTTTCATTGTAGATTAATTTTTTTATATGATTTTTTCTTTTGTTTTCAACGGTGCATACGAGATAATTATTAATTACTCATTGTTTGTTCACGTCCTAAAGGGAACTTTAATAACATTCACTGATTTTATGAGCAAGTTATTATAAAAAATATATATACTATTTTGAAATTAAATAGATCAGACAGAATTGAATACACATAAAGCACAATATTTTCTTGAAAAATATATTTTCAGAGGGACCGTAACAGCAAACTGTCAATTTTATTGAAAGCTTGCAGAATTATATTGACAAGTTATTAGTATGAATTCATGTTCCGGGTCTTCCTGCCTTTAAATGATATCAGATTTTTTATGATGAATATTTCTGACTGAAAGGCTAAGAATTTTAACTAGTAAAAAAAAGAGAGAGTGAAAAAAAATGTCTTCCCAATTCCAATTGTTATTGACACTCACAGATCATTGTCAACGTTTCAGGATTCTGTCCCATCAACAGGATCATACTACAATATAATAGTTAATATTTAATGGTCATTAAAAACTAAATTTTAAATTACATGTTAACAATTTTTTTTTAATTAACAAATACATCAAATAATGAATCTGATTTATCTTATCCTATGATACATGCCTATAAAACATTTGACATGAAATTTTGCTAATACCTATGTTTTTATACATGTCATACATCATATTATAAGGTAAACCAGATTCATTATTTGATGTATTTGTTATTTAAAAAAAAAATTGTTAATACATAATTTAAAATTTAGTTTTTAATGACCATTAAATATTATATCAAATATTATATTGCAATATGATCAATGGTTCAGAACTTCGAAACGTTGAAAATGAGTTGTGAGTGACAATAAAAATTTACTTTCTTTTTCACTATCTCTTTTTTTACTGGTTATCCAATTTTTTTCGTCAATGCAATTTTATTGATGCAGTTTGATGAAATTAACTTAATTTAATTATTAAATATTATTATAATATTAGACATGTTACATTTATTGTGTTTTTTTTTGTTTTATCGATAGAATTGTATAAAACAACACAATTTTTACAGTCCGTTTCCGTTATTTGTTAGTTATTATTATAGTTTTAAAACTTAATGAAAGATTGCGTACCAATTACTATCAGAAAGAATTTATTAAGAGCGGAATGAAGTGTAGCCGTGATTTGCCAATTTTACTGGTTCTGACTGGTTGCAATTTATACGAGATATAACCGAACTTGAAAACATGAGATGTAATTCTTACATCATTGCTACACGTCTCTCAACGCAATAACATATCTTCGCTCTATTTCGATGAATATCTTCCGCTGATATTTTGAAATTTATTCCGGTATTGAAACTCTTCCCAGGGTCGTGGACATAAAAGAAAAGCTGAAAATTTCACGCATGCTTCAGAGATGGAGCAGGTCTGGGCGATGCGTGGCTCGGATCAAAATGCTTCTAAATCAGCAAGTGGAACACTCCAAGCATGGCAACCAGCTCAAAGTCCTCTTTTTTCCTTTATTTGCTTTTCCTTTCATGTATTTCCATTGGGAATGTCTTACTTGCTCCAACGTCAAGGTAGTTGTATCTTTATTTATAAATCTATTTTGTATATGTTAATTACTTGAATATTTAACCTGAAAAAATTAAACCATTTTAAAACTTTAATAGTATTTAATAATTTCTGAGCGATTTAGAAATATACAATCAGCTGGACGGGAAGGGATTTCAAAATTAAGGAATGTTAAAAATAACTAGATTTTTTGTTAAATTAAATAAAAATTGCATTCGGTGATTAATAAAAGTACGGCTTAACCAAAACTTGACTTGACGGCAGTCCTGTATCAAATCGAGGTGCCTAGTCAAATCAAGATTTTGGTGTTGTCGCGCCTTAAGTAAAAAATCAGCTATAAATTAGTAAACATTTTCCTAACAATCTGATTCTATTAAAAGGATTAGTAAAAGATGAAAACATAAAAATTTTATTTCGGAGGAAAAAAAAGGTTATACATAATAATAATTCAAAAGAACAGGGTAGACATTTGGATATCAATAAAAAATTCAGAACTTTAATAACCTTTGATAACCACCTTTAGCTAGTTGATTTCAACATTAAAACTTTATATAAATTAATAAATTTAATTCCATAAATATCATCAATATATACAGCAAATATATACACATTTACTTTTTTAATCATGGAATATGCTAAATGGTATGGAACATATTTTACATCAATGCATGATCTCTTTACAGAATATGAAGGAAAAAAATGGTTTTAATAGAAATTTTGGGTGGAAAATCTATAGACAGCCGTAGTTGAAAATATTATATCCGTATATAATGGCCCTATTATAATACTAAAATCATTAGTTTATATTTTATATTGAGTGAGGTGTTACTTTCGTTTTATGTTGATAATTTCAATATTATGTATATGAAATAATTAATCGTGCGTTATTTTTTCTATAAGTTAAAATATTATATATTTCTTATATTTGTATATTTATTTCTTAAAATGTTTTTTATCTATTAACTCGACAATGTTGGGTTTAATTTTGCCTTACCAACAATTCCCTTCGATCATCATCCGGATATTTTATCGTAAATTCGATAGCATATATTACCAATATATTTTTCCTCATAATATTTAACCTGTTTAAAACATATTGACTTAAAAAAATACGATGAAGCCGAATATGCATTCTCATTATACTATGTCATAAATTAATCAATTTTCAATTTTACTTTATTTATAAATCTATTTATGTTTAATCATTTGAGCTCGATACCGTAAACATTTATACTTCACGTTTATGAACATTATAAATTGATTATTGTGTTTGGTGGTTAGAGTGAACAAGAGGGAAGAGATCGCGGCAATAAGGGAGAGGGGTTTGAATTGCATGCTGACCTCAAAACACACTTAGCTCTTCTCCGCTCGGCAACTCGGCTGTCTTGGAAAACTAATAATTTCCTCAATCTTGTCGCAGCGAGATACAAAATAAAAATCTACTTATTTAAAAAATATATAAGTAATGGCAATATTAATAATGCCGCATTGATTCAGAAAAAATAAACTTTTAAGCTGAGCTATTGTTTTTAAAATTTGCTATTTAAGACGTCATTTGTTCCGAAGAACTAATATTTCTCTTTAATAGATCCACGGAAAAGTCTGTCATTTTAAGTTACTACGGGAATAATTTACGTCATTCACGTGGAATTCATGAAAACCGTTTTGATTTGTTTGATGCTATATGAAGTTACTAAAAATGGTGCTTTGGCTGAAAGAACCTTGCTAGCCATGAATGTCATGTTTTACGCCGTAAGTTTCGTTGAGGAAGTAAACAAACAACAAAGGTTGTAAATAGTTCCATTCACATTCCGGTTGGAGATTAGATGTTAATTATTACGCATTTCTTACCTCTCTTCGACGTCTGGTAAATCGGAGTTGTGCCAAGATTCCCACTGTCAATAACCCGACTGACGTTATGTTATTTATTTTTTTTTTTGCGTTGCACCAACATAGCTCTTTTAAATTCGAATAGCAAATTGTGTAATGCCGATTCTCGTTTCATTAACCTTAATCTTTGAATGCAGTTGGAACCATTGCAACATCGGCATCAATGGATAAGTTGATAGACACAAATAATTAGTTAGTGACTGTCACCGTGGTGATGTAATGTATTTTGGATGGGCTTGCAACGCTGACTATAATGGTAACACTGTTCAACCTTGTACAACACCTCAAGATGCCGTGATGTTTATGCAGCAGCTAAATGCAGGTTTGTGGCGGTCCTTGCGGGCTTAGTATCACGAACGCCTTGGGGATGGATCTTAACGCAAGCAAATGCCTTAGGGTTGGCTAAGATCCCAAGTTTGCTATTAGGAATCATGTTATTTATTTTATATTATTTTTTAAATTAAAAAAAATAAATAAATAGAACCAAGGGCTTCTAAACAATAGACCTTCAAGCTTTTTTATTCTGACATTAGCTCCTTCATAATAAGACATAAATTATATAAATTTTATTATATGTCTTATAAGACATAAATATGTCTCAATTTTTTTTTAAATACCTATCAACTTATTTTTTTTTTAAATTTCTGTTAAATGTTGTTAAAATATAATGCAGCTATAAATAATTTTTTTTTGTTTTGTTTATTAATAAATTTTATTACAAATCTTTATGGAAACAGGCTTCTATCAAATGTTGGTAAAAATTCATATTTATAGTTAACTCATAATTCAGAAACCTGTGAATGGAGGGTACTAATATGATTTCCTTAAATAATAAGTGCTCTGAAACTAGTTTCGTCAGAAATGTTTATTGAAATTCAACTATCACGGTTTCAAATACAAAAAAAAAAATAAATAAAAAAAAAAGATTCTGGATTAACACCGATGGGATTTAATATGTTTATTCGCATAAAATACTAGAAGGGAGAAAAAAGAAGAAATTTGACATGAGAAAATAAATGATTTAGTCATCATCAGAGTTTTATTTTTAGAATACTTAAAACGAAAGAAAAATTGTAAAACGTAAAAAACAAAACAATTTTAACAAACAAAACTGTCCTGAGTTGATTGTCCTATATTTTTCTAAAGCTTAGATTATATAGTAAAGGATCTACGTCGCCATGTTTTTAACCTTGGTGATGTTCTGGAACTAATGCTCGAGTTTTTTGTTACTATTATTTAAGGAAATATTATCTCCTCTGTTTGCTGCTTGTTTATCTGTTTTCAATATATCACGTACTCACGTTCTTCTTTTTTCATATTTATTAATAACTTCCTTTTTTTCTTTTTATGTAATACCGGACCAGAAATGAATTTTATATTAATAGCGATATACGGGAATCTCAATAATACCATTGGATAAAACATTCACTGTTTTGAGTGTACTTAAAAATGAGTTATGAAAAACTTAATAATTATATCTACTAGAATGCTGCATACAAACTTGGTTAAATAGGATTGTCCCTTGTTGAGATAGGTGGATCCTCTGGTTATGATTTCACTGGATAGAAAAATTGATGATCACAAGCGACATTAGACTAGTTACTGTTATAGCGACAGACGAAATATAATTTTTGCATCATTTTAGGCTTTTATGTAGTTTTAACAATTCCGACCTTATTTGGCTCTATTGTATTTCCTTAGGCAGTACTAGATCTGCCGGCGACTCCCATGCATAAATCAATTAATTTGCGGTAGTTAATCAGGAACGTAAGGGTCCCTTATCAGGATGCAATAAGCAGTTTGATTAGGCTACGCGCATCGTAATTGTCTCATTATTAAACTGGAGGGTCGTGATAATTATAGCGATGCTCTTCCTCACCCGACAGTCGGGTAGGTTGGGATCCGAACCACCGTTGGCTCCAACGCCTTTGTGTTTAAATTGCTACTCAAGTTGAATTGGAACATAACCAACATGTCGTAACTAGAACAGTGTTTATAATCTGTTCCTCAATTGTTAAATGCTTGTTTGATTTATTATGATATTATAACATAGTTAATATTGTTACTAGCTGTGAATATATTGGCTACTTTTATTGAAATCTATACTTCTGTTTGCAATAGAAGTAATTACGTTGAATAGGAATGATTACATCATGGAAATATATTTTAATGAAACTAGGACCTCATTGATTGATTGAGAAGTAAAGCAATAAAAATTTCGGTGGTACCTATTTGTCTATTTCGTTCATGTTGTAACAGATGGGGCGTTATAATCTTTTTTTGACATTTATATTTGAGACATAATAAGAAGGGAGCATTAAGGAGTTTTCTGAAATTAGACAATAAAAGAGTTGATATTTTGGTTAACTCTTTAATTGCAAACCGTTCTAGAAGGCAGACATGATTGGTGATTTTTTTTTATATCTAAAGCATTTTTCAAGTAAATATAGAAGTTAAAAATAACGAGAGGTTTTTTGTTTCAATGATTGAAGTTTCGATTTGAGTAACGAATTTGATTATAAGTTATAAAGAGAATATCTCCTTGGGATGAATGAAGATTCTGATGGAAGTTTAGAAGAAAAGGAAGTAAAGTTTGAAATAAGTTTATTATTTTGGGAAAGTATCCGCCTTATAAAAAAATTATGTTTCTTCACCATTTTGTAAAATTTAATTATAATATTTGTTTACAAAATGGATTCCAAACTTGAGCGACATAGAAACGGACAAGATACACCACAGAGTTGCAGAGACGAAGGGAAATCTCCTTTACCGAGGTCTTGATTCAGCCGTCCTTGCCGAATCTAGGTTTCCAGGTCAGCCTCTGGTGCAATAGCAATAGTTACCAATGGAGTGCCACGCTCTGTAACTCCCTTCTTCAGATTAACCACTGGCGTTCTTCTCTTGTCGACACCGATATCTCTAGATATGCTGAAACTTATTTCTCCTTACTTATGCTATTAATTACTTTAAATTAATGGTGGCTAAAAGAACCATTTTTTTTTTAATTTGAAGCCATCAATAATTACTCTTTCTTCTGGATACCAATTTGGCAAATATTTTAATTCTCTGTAAACTTGCAAGGGTAGTGTGACAAGGCGGGCATGATACAGCGTCTTGTCCCTTTGAGATCTTTGGCGTTTTAAAAGCCTCCTCAATTAGCTGCTGTTAGTCAGAATTTAACAACATTTTTAGTATCATCATAAATTTAGAAGTCGTTATGATTAGCTATAAATGTTGTCTCTTTGAACTTATTATCACAGGTGGTATCGAGTTTGAAGATATTAAAGTTTAATTCCTTTCGATAATGAGGAAGTAAAAAAGTTTAGGTCATATATATATATATATATATATATATATATATATATATATATATATATATATATATATATATATATTTTCTTATATTTTATCATTTTTGTAATTATTTATTTATTACAAATCTTTTAAAGCTAATTTCCTTATACTTTATCGCGAATACATTTCAAGGTTTTCTGTAGCATGTTTTGTGTTTATCCGATTAAACCGGATTCCTGTACGTAAACAATCTGGTGGTGCTTTATATTTAACTCGATATATTCAAAATATATGTTCTATTCCCGATGTAGTTTCAAAATATATCAAACGAAATAAAATAAAATTTTTCAACGTGAGACAGGCTAGTTGTTAGAGCTCCTTTAAATGTTCCTCACATTTCGGCTCCTATCCCATTTGAGCGAGATAAGATTTTGCGCTATCTTCCCTGTGACGCGTTCGTCAACCCCTGTCATGTTTACCCATCCTCACAGTTCTCATTATCTATCCGGTGACTACTCATTTTTGAATCTGTTGACTCCTGTGTTTATCCTCTAGTCCTTCAATCCGTTTCAAGAAAAACATGTTTATCTCTCTATTTTCTAGTAGTTAGGGTTTTTTT
Organism: Rhaphigaster nebulosa; assembly: GCA_948150685.1. Lineage (NCBI taxonomy): Eukaryota > Metazoa > Arthropoda > Insecta > Hemiptera > Pentatomidae > Rhaphigaster > Rhaphigaster nebulosa. The sequence continues at coordinate 29,711,817 of OX411308.1, forward strand.
TTTTCCTCCCAGGGTTTAATGCATCGCGTCTGTCCTAAGGTATTTAAGAATTAAGGCCACTAGTGTATATAGTGCCCTATTTTAAAGCGATTTCGCCTTATTTGTTCGTTGATTTCACGAGAGTATAAATTTCAGTTTGTTTTAGCAAAAACTGCAATCCTTTTAAATTATTAAGATTATTGAAATTAAAGTTGTTGAAAACAAGATTATTTGTGCTTAAAGATTATATTTTTGTAACATATGTTGCTCCAACGCTAAGGGCAAATGACTTTTTTCTCCAACACTTCGCAACTTTAATTGAGACATTTATATGTTTATGTTAATTTTATTCACTACAACCATTAAAGAAATTAATAGAAAAGTATAAAGTTATTTTTTTAACGCTTGGATAGCTTAGTGGGTAAAGGGTATCATAAGACCGAGGTTGAAACCTGGGATCGAGATACCCTTCTGGGGTAACCTCAGCTTCTAGAAAGTGGATAACTGACCCTTCAATCTAAAGAGAAAACTCGTTGGTTATACATGAATACCTTCTAATACAAACGTTGGTCAAGAAACACTACCTTTTTATCAATTACTGATCCAAAGATCCGTTATACTGAACAGATTTAATTTATTTTTTCAATTATTATTTATTTTTTTATTTGCATGGAGTTTGTTTAAACTTATGTTTTCGCAGTGTAGGTAGTAGTTACTATAAGCTTTAATGATAAAAAGCGTTGCTAAAAAAAAAAAAAAAAAAAAAAAATTACGTTTCCGTTTATTGAACTGGAATTATTATTTTGAGGATTGAGGTATGGTTAATCGATCTCTACATTTCATTATATTAAGATACTATTATACATCTCTACAGACAAACTCACTAATCAGTTCAGTAGTTAATTTTAATTAAAATTCGTGTTCTCGGCAAACTCCATGAAAACAAATTACACTTCTGTGGAAGAAGCACCATTGTCCATCTTCGATAGTCAGTTGTATTAATCACTTTATTAACCTACATGCACCTTAATGTCTTGCATAAAATAATTTTAGTATGTTCATTAGACGATTATCATTCATACAAATATAAATAGATTTTAAACTATTTTTGTCGGGACACGATTCCGTTATTATTTTTTACTTTACAAGCGCAGTCGGAATCCATTGCGATCTGCCTAAGTACAGTTGTGTTGATACTCCATTAAGCCCAGATGGATGACAGACACGGGAGCGGACTTGGGACGAAAGCTCAGAGGGAATTTATGTCAACGACAGAACTGGGTCCCGGTTTCTTGGAAGGACTACATCATCAGCTCCGGCCTTATTAGGCACTGCCTCCTTTAGCACACTTTACCTTCATCCTTCCTCTCTCATTTCCTCTTTCTAGTGCCTCCTCTATCACCTCTTTGTCTTCCATGGATTAAATATTTCCTTTTCTTGGTATTATAAGTCAGTGTGCCCATAATTGACAATGCGTTATTGAAAAACATTGAGTCTTAGAAAAAATAAAACTCAGAGTTGAATCTGTGTACAAGTCTATTGATTTAATAACACAGACCTTGAAATTTCCTCTACATAATATCTGAGATGGATGAAAAACAAACAACACGACTTATTATGTCCATGCTAATATTTTTCTTCTCTTTGATTTCCGTCAATATCGTCTGTATTCTCTTTCTGAACCTACTTCAGCGGACATAAGTTCTTTGACTGGATGTATCAATTAGCTATAATATCCAGTTGATTTCACTCAAAACTTGAGCTGCTATTGGTAGCATCCTTGGTGTTGCAGATACCCTCAACCAAAAAGGTTGGAAAGGTGTCGAAGGACCCATTTGCATGAGCCGACATTGATTAAGGAAGTCTGGCGGGGGGGGAGGGAGAGGGCTATTTCCTGCTTAAGGACCCTCTAGGCTGACTGTCTCCTCTCCAGGCGTTAATGCCAGAACCCGATGCTTCCAACCAGTGAGCTGTCTGGATATTTTAGCTATTTATAATTGATTCCAAAAGTAAAATGTTTGTATTATAAAAGACGTAGACGGAAAAATCGACATTGGAAGAAATTTCCTAGAAATGATACTAATTACCAAGAAATTAGGCACTACGTTTACTGCAGATTCACCCGTTTATTTTCGTTGACATGGTACCGAATTCAAAATCAAATGTAAAAAATCTATTCTACTAAATATAATAAACTATTCTACCTTGGTCATGAAGATAAAAACGTAGCTTGTTATATCCTATTATTTATTTTTAATTTTAAACTACAAACCCACAATTGTTAACTGACTGATATAATATATCTAATATAATATATATATTTTTACAATTGGAGACATGAGTGGATGAAGGTGGTATGTAACAAATTGGATAGATATCTCTTTAAAAATTACGTAAAAAAAAAACATTATTTGTCGTTGTCACAAAACTTTAAATTAATAGCATAACAGCTTCATACACTCGTATCTTCAATTATTATGTGATTGTCCCAGTAATACATTTTTTATTAAATAGAAATTAATTAACGCTAAGTCTATGGCAATCAATACCAAAGACAATTAAAGACACTATTATACGGATTCCTCTGTCAGTACTTCCTCAGAGTTTGTTCTTGTAGTTTTTCAGCAAGTTTACGTTATTAGGAATGATTCCGGTTGGGTCCAATGATTAATTAAATATCTCATCTTCTGAAAATGTAATTTGTATGATTAATATCACCTTAAAAACAAAATTTTGTTCTGTGTTTTAAGAAAAAAAAGTTAGAGAAGGAACAGCAAAATGATATAAATCACAGTGTGATTAAGAAAAACATCAATATTTTATTACATAATCAATTTGCATATCCATTAAAAAAAATGTAATAAAAAAGAAGTAACGTTAAAACTTACTGAACATAATTTGTATTATTCAATTAAGAATTATATATATACTAAGAATTTTGGTATAATAATTTTCAAAAATATTTCAGAAGTATACAACGCCTCTATATAATTTAACGACATAATAGCTTTTAATAAATAAATAACAGGTAGTGAACCCGGAGGTTCGATACTGGTACAAGCCATCGCCCGCTACAAACATCCTTCCACTTACATTTCGGTCTGCCTCTGGGACGTTTGCCCGTTTGTTTAACGCTAATTAACGTTTTAGTGATTCGTTCGTTACTAAACCCCGCAACTTACAAACCTATTTTAATTTAATAATTTTGCAAGTGCCAAATTAATCTCCTTTAATCTCTCATTTATTTCCTCCTTAATTTCTCTTTTTCTGTTTATTCTGTACTCTAGGTACTTAAATACACCTAAATATTTCGACTTATTCCCTGTTATGCGATATCTACATAATCGAAATCATCGCAGTTTCTGATACAGATCATATATTTTATTTTATCTGTATTTATTTCGAGACATTGGTAATTCTTTACCGGATTTTATCTACGTTGTTGTCTTTAATTTACTAGTTTCTGCATCTTTGCCTTACATTTCCAAATTATCAGCATGCCCAAGCACAGGTATTTTATTACCCAGAGTTAAATCCTTTCTGGAACAAATAGCCTTTCTAATGACGTATTCCTGTGCTAAATTAAATAAAACAGGAAAAAGAGTCTCTACTTTAAATCTTAAAAGGGCTTTTAAGTTTTTTAACTTTTAAGCAACGATAGCTTTAAAACACGGTTTTTAATATTTATTAGTTAATTTTTTTTTAATATCACTCCCTAATTTACTCCTACTCAACAGAAATAAATATTAAGTTAGCTATTCATCATTTGAAAAGTTAATAAAATGGTTACTTGTATATTTACCGAAACTACTTAAATTTTTTCCTTGACTATTTAGTTATTGTGAAATTGATTTTTTATTGATTCAAAATTAATTTAATATACTTTCTGCTGCCATTTCAATGTTGAGAAGTTTAAATAGTTTATGGTTTTTTTTTTTGTTTTTTTTTTTTACAATTCATAACAGTACCGAGCGAATTAGAGCAACTTCGATCTTGAGTGTCTGGCCAACAGTTATCGGACCAATAGCTTATGATAAATTAAACAGTCTGTGGAAAGCCTTTACCAGTTCTTTAGGAAGAAAATTTAATTGTTTTTAGCGTTGGATCGTCAAAGTATTGATTTTTAATGTTTTTATTTTTGACGTAATCACATTCCTCCATCTGTGGAATGTTAGAACAGAAAACTGTAAACACGCTTTTGATGGCATTTTTAAACGCTCATAGCCCCGCTTCTATAAATGATAGGAATCAAGAAATCGTATCATTTTACAGAGGAAATATTCCATTAGAGATCGCAAAAAAAAAAAAAAAATATTGAATTTAGACTGAAAGTGGAAGTACAATAAGTAAACGAATTTTTAGTGTTGCGTTGATGACGTCACCGCTCACAACATGATTTGTAATACTTGTACTGGATCGTCGTTCATGAAATCACTATTTTATTTTTATATATTCTTCTTTGCAGTTCTCATTACTTGCACTGTATGCAATTCTATACTACTTCTTTAAAAACCAACGGGGGTGTGATAGACACAGCTTCATTTCGATTTTTTTCTTGTATAATAGGATCCATTTAATGAAATTTGATTTCAAGGAAGTTTGTTTACTAACGTTTCTGGGTGTTTATTTAGGATATTATTGTTATGTATAATTTTCAAACATGTGTGAAATCTATGTATTACAGATAGATTAGTAAAATACCCTTGAAATATATATATATATATATATAACGCAGACTAGAAGGATATGCGACACAGGCCTATTCTTGAGCATTCTAAACCGGAGCTGGATGAAGCCCGACTCCGCCATATGGCAAGGTAGATGTTGATGAATACATGACATGAGCAACATTGGCAGTTAGCAACAATCGCAATGAGCCCAATGCCGGCTCACTTTCTACCACCGCACATCTGGGTCACCAGGTCGAGCCACTTTCGCTGTCAGTTGGGGGTGGAACCTCTTGTTTTACGCAACCGTCATCTTTCTGCTGCCAGTAATGTGTCTAGCCGTCAGATCCCCTGTTAAAATCCAAACGTCGTCGGGTTGGAAAATTTAACTTTCCAAAAATACTAAAAATAGCTGGCGATGGATATATATTCCTTGTTAATTATTTTTTACACAAAGCAGTTAAAATTATGGCGCTAAACTTTTTTTTATCCTATTCCGTTGTTTTTCTTTTCTTTTTTTTTTTTTATTTAATGTAAATGAGAATGCTCTTCAATCTGCAACATTTCGTTTTAATCAGTGACATTAAAATTTTACATATTTTCGTTCAGTAATAACAAAATATATATATTTAAGAACAATAAGTCGAATATGAAGTTATAATCGAATAAAATCGATAGGATAATAGAGTAGCTGCTCGAATCAAAAGTATTGTTTAAGTTTTATACAATTTTATAGAAATTTTTTGTATACAGGAAAAATTTCTCTAATTATTAAGAAAATTAAAGGATATTCATAATTCTAACCATAGTCGCTATGGAACTATTAACAGCTGCAATTACTAATATTTACATTATACAATTACTTATAGCTCAATATTATATTCTAATATGATGGATTCTATTATCATTTCATCATTGATGTTTTGTTTTTTAATCTTATTTTTTTCCTTTTCTTAATTATTTCTTATTTATACATATATTTATGTTTCCATTATATATATTCCAATTTCTATATATTTTCTGATTTTATATTTACTTTTTTTTTTTCATACATTAAACTACATTTATCTCATCGTTAAATTTTAAATTACGCTGTAATTAAACTTTGCCACGTTCAACTAACGATCGAATTTTTAGAATCGCTTGGTTTTTATAAATTTGTCTCGAGCATGTTCGTAAAATAAAATCTTATAAACACAAATCTAAAGCTCAGAGAAGCAAAAATGCCGATAGATATAAAAACTTTTCCCAATGAGAAAGTTAAAAATAAAACGAAAAGTATTTTTTGGTCTCTTGAAAAAAAGATATATTAGTTAGTTATAAGTAATGGTGATGATATGTCTCAGGGTTACCTTAAAATAATAAGGGTTACAAAATAATTACAAAGTAAATCACGTAGATAACATAACTTTTATCTTATTTCGGGATATCAGAAAAATTCGATTTTCATAATTATTTTTCAATATAATTTATTTAGCCATATTTAAATTAAATTATATCAAAAATAAATTATGTAAAAATAAATTATATAAAAAAATAAATTAAAAAATTTTGAATTTTCATTATTTTTATTTTAAATACAAATTTTTAAGTTCAAAGGGTGATATATCAATGGCCCATAGATACAAGACAGTTTGACCAGCTTCGAAATAACATTAAGTAGTCAGGAAATAATATACTACTAACATTTTTATTATTTTTTATTTTATGTTTTAAAAAAATTTCAATTATAAACAGTAGGTTTTGAACCCTAATTTAACTCATATACTATTATACTAACTATTAAGAAGATTGTATCCAATAAAATTGAATAATGATTTTTTTTGGGGTGGAGGAGAGAGGGGTTGAATATTTACAGTTTTACTGTTAATTTCTTCAAGATATTTGCATTTTTTATTTATCAATTCCATTTTGTTGTAAAATCAATCATGATTGATGTTAAAATGGATTGTACAAGATAAAAAATGTTGTAGTAGTGGCAATTGGAAGATGGACACAGAAGCACGGGTTCTGTTGGAGCAGATCCGGTAGCCATTACGACGCTGCCCTACTTACCCCACTTTAGTTAATTGAATCGGAGAGTTTCCTTTTATTTTCCTTTAAATTTTCCCGAAACAGAATGAGGGGTCTGTGGCAGTATTTTCATTACTTTCTCCCGCCGTGGGAACGTAACGGTATTCATCGATCCGCTACCGTATGCTCTGGGAGGAGGGAGAAAGGTATATGCCATGTCCCATTAAGATGCAATGTGTGTTTATGGCTTGCACCGGTTCAGTATTAACCTCTCGTGTCGGAGAGGTTTACGGAAAATTTCGAACAAACTTGTATAACATGATCTAAGTCCATTAGGAAGGCTTGAAAATATTAAATGCATTTGTATTGTTATATTGATCCAGCTACGGAATTTGCATTTATATATTTTGATTCAGTACAGATTTTAATGTACTAATATGCAATATGTAATAAAATACGATAATATAAATTTAAAGCACGATAATACAAAAATTTTTTTACATGATCTATGGCGAAAAAAATAATAATTAAGTAAAAACAAGAAAAATGTTCGTCATAGTTAGGTATATGAGACAATTTAGATAAAAAAAATTATTGGTTTATACATTTTTTTATTTAAATAATTTAATTTCAAGATTATTAAATAAATTATTTGAAAATTCTGGAAAATATAATTTGGTTCATATACCTATCTTAAAAAAAAAAGAATGCATGGAATTTACTATATTTGTTTATCTTTTTATGTAACCTTGAGTCATTAGTAAATGTTTTATTACTTGTTATTATAGGCATTAAGAAATGAACAATTAATTTAAAATTTAGCAATGAAATAAATGATATAAATAAAGTGTAATGTAAATCACAAAGTAAGAGACGAAAATTAAAAAAATAAAATAAACAAAATTAATTCTTAAATATATAAAAAAAAAGGATAATAGTAGAAAATATATGGAAGTTGGAAGGTTACAAATAGATAACCGGAGAAATATAAAATATAAAAATATTTTTTTTTTTACAAATAACGTAGTTATGAAAAGAGAAAAAAAGAATTAATATTTGAATGATAATTGCATCATATATAATATGATATTTAATTATAAGTATGTATGTATGCAATGTATATAAAAGTAATTGTGTTTTTTTTTACAGTTACACATGAGTATGTTTATAATCGTAATAATTTTTTTGTTTACTTAATAATATAAAGTTTCGATTTATAGAACTTAATCGATACTTTTTATTTGAACAGCTACTCAGTTTTCCGATCGGTTTTTACATTTATTCGATTATAACTTCATATGTGAATGATAACAATTAAATTCATATAAGCTTTTGTATTGATTACTCACTCTTGTTATGATTTATTTTAATTTTTTTTTTTTTTTTTTTATCATTTTAATATTATTGTGCTGTCTTAAATGTCCAGGCATTTTTCATATAATTTAGTCAAGTATTTTTAGACGAGCAAAAAACCGTTATGTTTTGTTCCTAGGTCTCATGGCATGGAGGTGTCAACGAAAAATCTCCAATAATTAAACCATTAATTTAAATACAAAATACCAAGCTACTCCAGCTACTTGACATTTTAATTTACTCATATCATGTTTCTGCAGTGAGTCGTACTTTTTTGCCTGCATCTCCGCTTTAAACGATTTATTCTGACAGCTCTCTTTACGACCCTGTAATAATCGCTGCGTATTCTTAAAGATTGGTTAATTTGAAAAACTAGCGGTGCTTAAAAAAGTGAGCTACTCTAGAGCATTTTAATTATCGCTTTTAAGTGCTCAGGGCATCTAAGCACGTATTACATCAGTTAATTGAGAAAAAAGAAGTAATTACTTCTGTCAAACCGAATAGAGAATTTAGCTATAGATAAAATATTATCTCGAGCATAAATTGCAATGCTTTTATTATGCACACATTGCATGAATAACTAATGTTGTTTGTCTGCATTTTTTTTTTTTTTTATGTTTGCATGATGTTTTGAAAAGCTCATTCTGATTAAAGCAATTTACAATATATTTTATGGTGTACATTTTATTTGATTATTCTTAATACTGCTGTACATATGTATTCCTTTGCAAATTACGAAATAAATTTATATAAATAAATAAAAAAAAAAGAAGGTTAATTCATGTTTGAAAGTTCATCTGCGTTATATAATTTAATGGACGACTTCTACTTAGCGACTACCTAATTTTAAAATAGATTCTGAAAGCTATCTTTGAGAAATAATAGAGTATCACCTGGTCTAATTTTATGCAAAATTATAAAGATGTCATATTTGTTGCTTCGCGAACTGTTGTTACTCAGCCCTGATTTCGGAATAAAATCCTCGGAATGACGAATGCATATCTCCACATGTCACATATCTGTCTGAGCAAGGCAACAAAGTCACCTCTTTGTATGAATGAAGATTTAGTTGTTTACTTGAGTTCGCCTTGGACTCTAAATAACTTTCCCTTCTAGATCGGAATAAACTATTCCTAAGATTTCATTAGAAATAGTTTCAAACTTAATCTTGTTTAATGCTTTCACGTTGGCTAAATAAGTAAATAACTTCATTTATACTTTTGGCTAATCTTTGTTTCATATTCAAATCACTAAATAAATGCAATAAGGACATAGCCGCAACAAGGGCTTTGCGTTTGTTGCTTAGATTTTGGTATTTGGGTTATCCATTTAGGTGATATGGTTAGCACCGTAGCTCATTGACGTGTCAGGTATCTTCGACTGATAAAACAGGAGCATTTTTTTTTACTAAAGCAGTGTTGGAACAGGAGCCGGGATTTGAGAGTCTAACGCCTTACCCATTTAGCTAAATACACTACAAAAATGTATATGAAATTAATTGTTCGGGCCTCAGTCCTGAAAAGTCTACCTACTGCTAAGTATTAATTGCACTTAGTACTTCTAAACGATTAGCATGCCGAATCATTTTATTTATTCTGGTCAATCTTGACCTTGTCCATTGTTGTTTGCCTTAGATACACACATCGCATATCCAGAATGAACGAGGCACAACTCAAAATTTCCAACGTCAGAAATTTTAAATGTTTGACTTCTATCACAAAAAGAGTAACCAGCCCTGAAATATTCAGATCATTCGGAGTGTTTCTATGTAGGAATTAACCGGCGTAAAATTCTTGTTCCAACAAAAATACATTTTTTTGAGTTGAGCCTCTTTCATCCTGAATGTGAGACATGACTAGATGTTTTCATTCGTATCTCTGCATGGTCATATTTAAAAGCCAGCGATTTAATGATATTTCCGTGTGTCCACTCCGTTTCATTCATTATTTGGTTCCAAACGACAAGAAAATGGTTCTAAATCAAATTATATCATTACTAAAGTACCTCGTTTTCGGAAAAAAAACCCTTGAACATATGCTCAAATCGTACACTGAGCTAATCTAATCAGTTCTTGCTACAAAAGAACTGATATTTAATTCAACACTCATAGTTTTGTATCATTGCGGCTTTCTGTCATTTATTGACTTAACATTAATATCATGAATAGAACTGTTTATTTCTTTCTAATTAAATAAATTATACTGTATTTCGATCGATGTTTCAACGACATTTCTTTGTCTTCTCAACGAACTGAGTAGCCTGAGATTTATTATATTCATTTCCCCCTATGTTTTATCGCTAGATCCCATTTTTATTCCGAAATCCTTAAACGCAAAGTGCACTATCGTCTTGTGTGTCTTCGTTAAATGAATCCCTTAAAGCTATTACTAAAAAATACACTGGCGACAGATTTTTTAAGGCCCTTACAAACAACGAACGGCTCCCTGATACAAGAGCACTTTATGGAAATAGCCCGGCCACGATAAAGGCTTTTGTTTATATTGCAGGAGGCTCCCGACCCAAACCACATCCACCGGCTTTCATTTAGTCACTTCTCCTTTTCAAAACTTTACTAAACGTCCTCTCATTCTCTAAGTGCTCATTACCTCATTCAGAGCCTTTGGGCTCGTTTGTAGTCAAATTGATTCATTAATGTAATTCCATCATAAAGCAAATACCAAGTTTGTCCTAAATGCTCTTACATATTGAAACCAATTTATTTTATGAATTATAGCAAATTAATGTCCTTAAAATTAATTAACTAAAAATTTCTTATATTTTAATTACTAATTAAACATATTGTATTATATGGTGTACTTTATAGTAGTATGATATGATTATTTTTGTTCTTTAATTCGACATTGCCGCCGTAAAATCTCCTCGTGGGAACCTTCGCGTGGGCGATTTCTAGCGGTATCTGTTGCGTATTAACAGATTATTATGCGATAAACATAATAAGAGATAAAATTATGTTTCTTAAAAAAATCAAAATCACATAACTGATTTTTGGTCTCATGAGAGGTTTCATGACATCAATGACGAAATGCTAATTATTCAGTTTCTCTTTTTAATGTTTTGAAGTGGTGACATACAATTACCAACTTCCATATATTCATGTCTTGTGATAATACGATGGATTATGACATTTAAGAAATCCTAACCCCTTTCAACAATTGCTGTCAATTTTATTCTCATCGGATTTTATTCAGAAAGTGATTTTTATCAGCCAATGGTTTAACTCATTCTCTCAACGCCAGCATAATAAACATGCTGGCCAGCATAATATAAATAAAATTAATTTATTTCGGCAATACCTATGTTTGTTATAATGGCTATTTAATAATATGTTTTGTGTAATTATTTTAAAATAATAAAGTCCGAAATGTGAATTTTTTCAATTTGTACCCTCTTATTCAACTTAAAAAAAAAAATTGTCTAATAAAAATCACTATATTAGGTGACAACTGAAAAAAAATTTTTTTTTTAATTTACCATAAAAATGCGTTCATCATTCCCGATCACTATGAAAAAAAAATTAAAATATTAGTCCTGGTTAAAAATAATTAAGATTTTAATTTAATGTAACTCCAGAAGTTAATCTGTTAATGATAAAAAAAAATATATTAAACAAAAAAATAAGATAAAACATAATATCTTTTTTTTAATTTTATTGTGTTAATCATATAATCTGCATTGTTCAAGTATACGAAATTTTAAACAAATAATAATTGAAAACCTAATCAGTTTTATATATCGTATAAATTTGATTACTTAAACAGATTCTGAGAACTGAGTTAAATATGAAATTACGAACAATAGTTATTTATAATAAAAATGATATATTATTGAATTTCTCTGAGTTGTAATAAGAGAAAATGTGAAGGGATTTGTGCCACAGAAGGCACATAGCGAGCGAGTGCTGTATGTGACAGGGACTTCATAGACCATATTCTCATAGCTACCATTTTTCTGGGCTCTTCCCTTTCTGATCCCAGTAGAATTGAAAAGCATAAAACTATCATCAGCCTTGATTTTCCAATTTTCTATCTTTCATGTTACCTTTCACCCTAGCAGGTTTATAGACATTGGGAATAGATCACGAAGCTTTTAAAAAATATGTTATATTTCATAAAATATTAAAAAAAAAATGTATGTATAAATAATTATTTAAAAAATTGCTAAATTTAGTCCTTATTTATATTATAAACAATAACCTAATAATAGATCAAATGAAGTTTAAAATGAAATACTGCTTATGCAAATAATAATATAATTAATACAGGATAAAATGTGATCTTAATAGCATATTTAACATATATTAAAAAAAACAAAAACAAAAATATTTCTGTAGATCAATTTAGTTGTGTAAATGTTTAAAAATGATGATTAAAAATCATGATTATGTTTTTATTTGAAGTAAATGAGATAAATATTTTGTTGCTGACGCTTGCTTAGATATTACATATAACTGCTAGCTCCAATCAACTAGAAACATTAAAGGTTTTAACAAGTTTTGAATTCTAAGAGATCATATTTTCTTCTTCTTTTTTTTTTTTTTTCTTTTGTATTTTATTTATTTAATTTAAATGAGTACAGATAAAAAATACAGAGCGGATTTGGAAAACTGTCAGCCGGGGTCTCAGCTCAAATAAATAAATAAATATAGATAACGATTTATTACATTGAAAAAAAAGCTTCATTTCCAAATTGTAATAATAATACTAGCAATAATAACAATAAAACAGAACAAGTAACTCCACCTCATAAAACTAAAGAAAGAACTGATAATTAATTAACCATATAAAATAAAATATATAAATTTTGCAACAAATTCAAACAGAAACCACGCATTATAAACTATTGAGTAAATTGTCTGAGAACTTCTGGACTGAACCAGAACCGTCAAGAAATGGAACAAATCTTCGGCAATTCTAGAATTACTCAAAGGACAAAAATCATCTTCGCTTTTCATCCAAGGTGGCGACTTAAAAGCAACGATCCATCTCTTAATTTAAAAATCCACCTAAGATTTAACGATAGTCCTTCTGAGCAATCCTCCGGACTGCGCATTCCAAATTCATAGTTAAGATGGGGTTATAATGAAAAACGAAGTGATAGATCACAGAAATTCCTCCCGAGTAGTCCAAGAGATTTTCAATAAAAAGGAATCGACTTTCTCCTCCCATACCCAAGTTTCTAACGTAGAGCAATCAAAAGGACAATCGTATTTTTGGTAAAGATTCAATACTTGCTATGCCAAGAAGCTTTTTTATTTCCGATTTCTGAGGCAATCAATCTAGGTGGGGAGAAGAGGGTAGGACTAATACCTTTAGGCAATATTTAAACTGAAGCCTAATTGTAAAGATAAGCCATTTAATTAACTCCTGTTTCTAGGTAAAGCAAGTAGTCCAATTTCATGTTCTTGCTGCTACTTTATATAACGTGGTCATATTTGGGACATTAAGTCTTACAAAATATTGCTTTTATAAGGCACTAAGGCAACAAGAGAACATTACAGTAAGAAAGATTGGCCTCATGGAACTTAACCGAAATGAAATGGTGCTTCTTCCACCTCCCCATATTACGCTTGGACTAATAAAAGACTTTGCCAAAGCCATGGACAAAGAAGGTAATATTTCAAGGTAAGGTTCCAAGCAACTAAAGAAAATATTTATACTCAAAAAAGTGTTGAAAATCCAAAAGGAGGCATTTGGGCGTAAGGACTGGAAGCAAGGATTTGGGCCTAAAATACGGAAGCTTTTAGGTGATTTCCGTTTTCAAGAATAATTAAAGGAAATGAGTACACAGTGTAATGAATTGATTTCTGAGCTACATAAAAGATGAAAATTATAAAGACCTCATAGGTAAACTCTTGAAGACCTAGGGAACATTAGGGTGTCGGAGGTCATTAAAAATTCATTTTTTACCTTCCATTTGAATTTTTTTCCCAGAATATTTGGGTACAGTTAGCGAACAAGGAGCGAGGTGTTACCAGGATATCATGACACAAGATGGAACAATGGAAACAAGATACCAGGGGCGCTAGAACCCATCCATGTTGGGCTTCTACTGCTGGTTTATAATAAGAGATGAAGCTACAAAACACAAGAGAAAAAAGTGAAAGTTTTTGTCGCTGTATGACATCTCATGTAATTTATCTTTTATTCACATAATCCTCAGTAATTTCTTTAAATAGATTTGACAAGTTTTACGTTTTTATACTAAATATATATTAGATTGTAAAAATATATCTTAGTTTTTCCAACCAACCTCCTGTAACAAAACAACTGCACGTGTTACAGTAATTAGCTTATTTTCGGATTTAGGACACTTCATATATGCCTATGTTCATCAGTATTACTTTTAAAAAGTTTAAATTAATTGACCTGTGCTATTATTAACGAACTACATGATATTACCTAATCAGTAAGATTTTTTTTTCGATGTACACTAATTATTATTAAGAAGTCTCATCTCCAAACAATAATAACGTATAAATATACTTTTATTTTTATTTTGGGTGGTTTCTGCTTGTATAATATATATAATAATAAGACAGTCTAGACAGCATAGCGTTTCGTGGTAGCTCTCCCATTTTCAGAATGATTTTTCTGTGATTAAATATTTAATTATATTAAAATATCTAATAATAAAATATCTGAATATATGATATATGCCTCTGCAATCTTTTATCGCCGTTTCGAACTTTCAGTTTTTATTCAGCAGACCTTGGTCTCCAGTTTATACAGTTCGTTTTGACTGTTCTAGATTAATTCTTATACTTCTGAGAAAAGTGTTTGTTTGACCTAAAGCATAAAGAGGAGTCTACAAGAGTTCTTTTTATTTTTAAGGCGGGCATAGAAGACCGTGTATAAATTATTATCTGGTGCGAGCTTGAAAAGGCTAGAGTGGTTGTGTAATCTCAAACTGGGTCACTATTCCCACAAGCTATATTTTATTCAGTTGTCAAACAATTTTATGGCCCTAACTGTAATATATTAATCTAATTTAATGACTGTTATAGCGTTAGATATAAAGTTGTGCTATAATATGGGATGTTGAAATAGCTAATGAATCAAACCGTAAAATTATATTTTTCATTAATGACCGATAAAACCACATTACCATGATCATACTTTTAAGTAATACCATAAAATTGAAACAATGATTATCCTTTACATATAGGAATTTATTTTAACATTTACTTAACGAATTTAGTTTATAAAGTAATTAAACATTAAAAGTTTACCTCACGTAAAATTCCTTTAATTAAATACAAGCATTAATTTTATAATGGAATAATGTATGTATATATATATATATATATATATATATATATATATATATATATATATATATATATATATGATTTAACGAGAGAGAGAGAGAGAGATTTTTTTAATTATTAATTTTGCCTTTTCGGGAGAAAAAATATTACCATAAGATACTACGATATTACCAAAGATACTACTGAAGGTGCTAAAGAGAAAAAAAAAAAGAAATATGATAAAATTGATGCAGAAATAAATTTAAATACATTTCTCTCACTATATTTAATTTATATATTTCTCCTCAGGTAGGACTGACTAAATTAACTGTATAAATGAATATATGAAATCAATACCTAAATTTTCTGAAATTAATTGGATATTGAGAACTCCTATTTTAAAATGAATTCTGATAATAAAATATTGTTATTATAATTATTTATCACGGCTAAAATTATAATTAAAAAATGATAATTATAATTAAAGAATTAATAATTCCTAATATGTCGCATTCAATACATAAATGACCGATGAAGGGCATCAAAAATTTTAGCATTAAAAAAAAAAAAGGATTGTCAAAAGCTATACCAAATTAGCCACGCCCATCTTCCAACATTCTAGAATATTGTCCATAATTTACCATGTTATCAGTCAATTCTGAAATGTTCTATAACTTTTAATTTATTGGAACGAATCCACTTATATCAATAGTTGCATAATGTTGATTGCCCTAAAAACCCGATACGATAATTTAGATAATGCAATGGTCATGATCTTGGTAGCATCCATAACTGAATGCCTAATATGCATCTAGCTATGAAACTCATAATTAATGACAACAGTTTATCTGTTAATTATAGCGATGTTAATATCTTGAAATATAATTTCAAAATTCAAATTTATGTGTGAGTAGAAAACCGCTTGTCCGGATTAGTCATATTCGAAACCCAGATTATCCGGAACGTAGCTTTTATAATAATAGGTATTACTTTTATATTCAACTTTTTTCTAGCATTGCGTTTTTTTTTTCACTGTAAACTAATATGAACGTATATCATGTAATTAAGTAATTAAAGCTGTTTATTTTTAACATGTTATGTTTTTTTTTTTAATTTCAAATATGCTTGTAAATTGGTTCGTATTAAAAAAAAAAAAAGTGAAATTTTTTGATGTTTCATACGTATTATTATAGTAAGTTTACTGTAAATTCGCCTTATATCCAATTACAAAAGTTCTTTTTGGGATCTCTAGTGGTACATTTTCTCTGTTAAATGATACTAATTACTGCTTTCTAGCATTTATAGAAGTGAGGTTATGAGAGTTTAAAAAAGACACCAGAAGCCTCCTAAATTTTTTCTGTCCTGACATCCCGTATGGAGGAACATAATGCTGCGTTAAAAAATCATATTATTACTGACAGTTATCAAATTAATGAGGAGTTTTTTTTTTTTTACATAAATATGACTAATCGCTTTTAACCAAACATGTTGTCAGTTTATACGAATTCTATGTTCTTGGATATATATAACTTTTATTAATTTATGATTATATCGGTAATTGTTTTCTTTCACAACATAATATATGTTGTTATTATATATGTATATATAATAACTATAGTTAACGTTACTTGAAAATTATTATTTCAAACAATTTTTTTTTTTTTAATTTTCCAATTTACATCTCACATTTTCAGCAATCTTTAAAAACATAGCGACGACTGATTTTCTAGGCAGTAATCCAATATTAATTAGCCAATGGTAATATTACATTGTACAATAGCGGTCAATATCGGTGGCCGTTAGGGGTTTATGTAAATGGGTATAAAGATGATATACTTGAGGCTGAGCTGACAACAGTGAACGGAGGTGAAAAGCCGATTCCTCGGCCGACTCTTGGTAAATAATCCTGATAAAAGGGTTTCCGCCTTACAGGGGGTAGTTTATCTTTAAAGGATACCTTTTCAAATTAAAATACTGTGGGCGGGGACCCTCCCGTGTTTTCCCTACCGACAAAACCCCAACGGTCATACAATGAAAATTATTACCCTCTACTTTGGGAAGCAAGCAAATTACTCGGTTAAAATAAATTATGGAAATTTTATGATTTGTTGAGGATGAAAAATGGCCATTTCGTTAGTCCATTACTAAAAACGGGGGTAATATCTTTCCGAAGGCACATTTGTTCTTTTATTATCCGATCTTCTGTAACAGTAGATCTCGGATCTGTAATTACCACTTTTAGCATAATCTGGTAAATATAAAAAAATATTAATTAATGTCTTCAGCATTAAATAAATCAGGCTGATTAAAAATTACTATGATTTTTTTATTTATGGTCATACATATATATTTATGTATATGCAGGAGAGTCCTGTTTATCTAAAGTAATATGAACAGGACTGTTCCCGCTAATGCGAAAATCCAGATATGAGACGCTATGATCAGTAAATAAAAAATTCTTGATAATGATGAAGTTTATTACAGTAGGTGCCATGCATATGCAGAAGAACCATTTGTTAGAAATATATTACTTCCTTTTTCAGACATATCTTCATCTTTTACTATACATTTTCATTATACATCACAACATTTTTCACATGAACAGCTACGAAACACAACGATTAAATAAAAAAGTGAGAAAAAGTAAGGATTAACACTACAAGAGGCTTTTTTTTTACTATACTACAAATAATAAATTTATTTGTATGATATATATATATATATATATATATATATATATATATATATATATATATATATATTATATACCTATTATGTTAATTAAGAAGGCTGGCTTCAACTGGTTCGAAGATTTCATCAACCGTTTTATTAATATCTTATGATGTTAGTGCGGTGGTATACCGCGGCTCCTGTAATAATGGTTAGTCGGCTATTGAAATAACAGGTTGAGGAAACCAGATAGAATTCTAAATCAAGTTGTACCTTATTATTTTCGATTTAAACTTGTATGGGCTTTTATCTTTAGGCAACTATATTAATATCTTATAAATTCCTTTCTTAAGTGAATATGTGACAGTCTTTGAACACCATTTTCTTTGTTTACTATTTAAAATCTTTAGTTTTGATTCATCTTTATGAGTTTGGAGTTCCATATTTAGTTAAATTTTGTAGTTCGGGATACATTAAAAGCTTTTGTTAGAAGTTAGGGTTTTAATATAATTCAAAGTTAGAAGTCTAAAAGCAAAGCATAAGTTTGTTGTCTTAAAAACAAATTATATTTTGATTTAATTCCATTCCATTCTTATTGTGTTTTTTTGCACATAATGTTTCTCAAATAATTAATTTAATTATCCAAGAGATATTTTTATGTTCCTTGTATAACTTGCATTGCATGCCTAGAGAGGCATACTATGAATAATTAATATGATTCGTTGTATAGTAATTAATCTAGGAAAAAAAAGTTCATTCATATCTATTTTTTATTTTTAAATATTTATTTGCTTTGTACATTTTTTAATTAAAATTTTATTTTTTGGTATTGGTGCAATTTAAGCTTTACTAATTTATAAGGAAGAATAGCGAAAGATTTTATTCATATAATAATTTAATTTGCATTAGAAGATTTATTTCTAATATATTTAAGGCATATGTGAACACTTTCTTCCTTTTTCATTTATTACGTCATATGCATTAGCTTCGACGTTCCAAGACGGTTGCTTCTTCATCAGGATTCAATGCAATTATTAAAATACCTTTATAATATCATAACTATTGCACATTTACACCAAATAGCAATTATTTGATATCTCATTTATTTATCTAAATATCATACCTTATTATACTTTTCTCACTGATACATTAACACTTTTTGCATATGTTTTCCTTTAAGAATATCAACAGCCAAATTTTAAATATTTCAATTGGAAGCTTGTTGCACGGTTTGACCTTTCAGTATCGCACAGCATATGCATTATAGGCTAATCCTTATTTAATGTATTTATCCTATTATTATCCCTCTCTAGTCATGTTTTGTTAATTTTTAAAAATTTAAATAATTGATTTTTATCATATTTAGTATTGTATTAAGACTATTACTAATAATTTAATCTATATTTAATTTGTTGATTATGTCCACATTATAATTATTAATATTTCTATTAATTGTTAATGTAAAAAGTGTTAATGTATATAGGAGTCGACAAAGAATAGTAAGGTATGATATTTATATAAATGAATGTGATATTAATTGTTAAAGTATGTAAATGATATTATAAATGTTTTATAATAAGTAGATTGAATCCTGATGATGAGGCAAATACCCTGTGTCAAATGAGGCAAATGTCGGTGCTTTTGTATATAAATAAATAAGGAAGAAAGTGTTCACACATATCCTAAAAAAAAGATTTTGTCGTTTTTTTCTTTATTTTTATTATATATATATATATATATATATATATATATATATATATATATATATATATATATATATATATATGTATAATAAAAATAAAGAAAAAAACGACAAAATCTTTTTTTTAGGATATATGTGTTTCTTCCTTATTTATTTATATACAAAAGCACCGACATTTGCCTCATATATATATATATATATATATATATATATATATATATATATATATATATATATATATAATTCATGGACAGTGAAGATCAGGTGTTTCTATACAGGTTTATAGGTGTTTCATATATACAGGTGTTTCAGATGTTTAGCTAACTTGACGGATCCATGTTGTGTACATAATTCAGATAATTACCTTTTTATGTAATCATCACTGATCTTAAGGTGACTGAAAACAGTACTCACAATTTTTGTTGATGAATATAAGCAGTGAAAATTTAGCCCTTTTTAATCGTCACCTCAATTCAAAAACTGATTTAAAAATTAACGAGTTCAAAACGTTTACAGTAACTCTTCCATCTTCCATTAAATAACCTCGTAAAAATATTCTGGCCGAGAAGGGTTCACCATCAGCCGTCATTTATTATTCAGGCTTGCCTCAATGGGCCGAGTTGTAAATGACTCAAGTTTAAATTGAACGGAGCTAACTTGACGGATCCATGTTGTGTACATAATTCAGATAGGACGGAATATTCTTGAGGATTAAGCCTCAGTTTATAAGCTTCTATTCTTGGCTAATGTATTTTCTCTGTTTACAGTTAACCTAACCGGACCTGGGCGAGTTGATATGTCATCCTTCGACCTTCTCAAAGTTCTTGGGACTGGAGGTAAGCCACACTGACAATCATAATAATCTAATTATATCCATATTATAAGTATGCTCATAATTATTGGACCTATTCTGTACAAAATAATGTTAATCTCTCCTTATCCGAACATATTATTACCAAGAGGATTCAGAATACAAAGAGTATAGCAATAAAATTTTACTTCATTCGTAACAATTTAGTAACCAAAATAAATTTTTGTTTCATTTAAGTAAAAATACTTTTACAATTAATTATTTATTATTTTTGTAAGAAAAAATTGTAATATTAATTTGGAGCTTTCAGATATGAATTTCTTAGAATATCATTTTAATTTATTAAACACAAGTCTAAAGCGAATTAAATGTGAGATAATAACTCTTTGAAATAAAATTTTCAAAGTTAAAACATTGGTAGGAAAATTAATTGCTAAGTATTGAGAAGAACCAGTGTTGATGAAAAACAAACAATTATAGCTTTATTTCCACTCATGGCTCTTACACGTAATTATTTTTTTGTGATCGCATCTCCAACCATAATCAATGGTAAATTATATAATATTTTTTTGAATTGCTTAGCCATCACATTAAATATTTTAATAAAAAAAAATATGAAATTAAGGGTATTTACCCTCAAAATAATAAATTGAACTATAATGTTCTCGATAAATTTAAGTTATACAGGGCTTGAATATATAATCCAACTCTCAAATTGAATTACTTTCTTTTCTCTCTTACAATTCTTTCAGTTATCTACACTTCTTCAGACTTTAAAATGAAATATCTCGTGAAAATATTATGGTATAATAAATTAGTTAAAATTTTCTTTTATGACTTTTACTCAAAATAACCTAAGTTCGTTCTTTTACGATTTTCTATTTGATTTTACGGATTAATTTTACGACGAGGTTATGCTTTTAAGAGACTCTAGTATCTATAAGGCTTTGGTGTTCGTGTCCTCATGCCACGTATTTAATCAATTAGAGGCTTCGATATGGTGTGAATGAACTCTTTAATCACTATTACCATTTTCCTAACTGAGGAAGGATGTAATATTACTAAATAAAAATGGGTTTTTAAAAAAAGAAAAGAAGCTTTATTAACTTTTTAGCTGTATTTTACAAACAGACCTTGAACGATCAAATTAATTGACTATCATTTTACTAGAAATTTAAATTTTAAAAGCTATATTTATTGCAGAACTCTATACAAATGGAGTTCTTTGTGGTCTGTCATTTGAATGATGTGCGTTCTGACTAAAGAGATTATAGTTGATGCTTCATTATTCACTTGTGTTCTTGGAATCGATAGGTAGACCTGCATGCAAAGTTTTTCGAGCTATAACTTTTTTATAGCTCTTTGCCAAAGAAAGATTAATGTTAATCATCTTCCAAGTCTAGCAGTTTGTAATTATCAGGTTGAACATTTTATCCACTTATAAACTTAGAAGGGATATAGTTAACAGTTTCATCATAAAAAAAAAAAATAAATAATTTGCAATACACCTAAATTAAATTTAAGTTTCTTAGCATTGTTCTCAAAAGGATTGTTTTGGTATCGCGAGTGCTAGCATAGTAAAAAATTGTTAATCAGAGATGTCCCTTGTTAAATATTTTATTATTATAATTAAAGTTAACTAAGATTATTAATTGAAGTTTAAATTAATTTTTTTTTAAATAAGGACAGCTTTCAGCTGGACACCGTTATACTGGTATTAGCTCCGAGTGACCAGCGTCGACCGCATCACTTTCACAAGGGAAACTCACTTTAACGTTGTACAATGTAAACCTATTGAGAGTTTCTGCTTCGTCAACCGTGCTTGGAAAAAATACCCCCTGTCAGGAATTTCGCAATAGAGAAAGAGATGTATTGTTTTATTGTTTTAAAGGGAGAGGAGATTGTATTTGATGTATCTACCCTAATCTTTTATCATTGATAACCTCCACTGTAACATTTATTAATTTTTTTTTCTCTCTTTGCATAAAAGAGTAAATTTAAATTTTTGCTGAGTTCGAAAAATTAGTTAATGAACTGGCGTTTCTAAGAGCCTTTCTTGGCCAAGGATTATAAAGAAACATCTTTCCCTCAAAAAAAATTGTCATTGCATTAATAAAATATGTTAATGAGAATCATAAAATTATTGTTGTAAGATAAAAAATTATCTTACAATTGTTATTAAAAGCCTTATTATTTTATAGAATTTTTTCGGTAATTTTATTGATGATTTAATTTTAATACATCCTTAAAATAAGAACAAATATTTAAAAAAGTTAAATTTATATGCATTATAATTTGAGTTAACATGCTATTGACGAAGTTCATACTTATCTCAAACCTGTATACTGTTGTTTTTATTAAATTACGTTTGATTTAATTCTCTATAATATTTTTCATGAATTTTATAACATAATTTGAAAGATAATTAAATTCCCTAAAAAAACAAAAAAAAAAAAAATCAAGTTCAACCGTTTCGTCCGATAGGCCCTAGGAGTTGAGAAAAAAATAAAACATGCTCTATTTTATATATCGAGTTTGAATAATGATATTCGGCATGATTTTTCAAGAAAAATAAATTTAAAAAATAATCGATTTTTGGTGAAATAAATTGGAAAAAAGTTTTTTAATTATTAAATAATCTAACCGTATAGATTTTTTTCACACCAAAAATTATATCAGATTTTGATTCAGCACATGTTGAACATATCATAGTAAAGAAAAACAAAATTTCTGTTTCGAGGGTGCTTACAAATTTGTATAGCGACGAAATTACATTTCAATTTGAAGCTCTGTGTCTCCACTTCAGTTAATCCGATATCGACCTTCTTGGTCGGAAGCGATCTGTGTACTAATTCAAATTTAGCCTTAATTTATTCTGTCCATAATTGCATACATGGCTACAAATATTTATAAAATTTTTAAGAAATTAATAATTTATACCCATTATTGCCCGCTACTTCCAGCTCATTGTTATTATATCTATCATGTGAATGTAGTTATATATTATAACTAGTAATTCGTAGTGATGTTTGTTTATGTCACCGAATACAATATATCTTCACATATTTAAGTCAAACCATAACATTAAATTTAAAATTAAATTAGTATTTATATTTTTAACTAATGATCGTAATCCAATGTGTAATTTATTACGCACGGATTTTTTAATCAACTTAAAATATACTATTATATTATATATATATATATATATATATATATATATATATATATATATATATATATATATTAAAGATGTACTTCTAATTTTAAGTATGTCCATATCTTGAATATTATTGAAGGTGAATTATGAATTTGGTTTGGCCTGAGGACACGGGCCTCCCTGTATCCTCCAATTGGCGAGTTCAAGGAACTGTTCTATGGAAGCGAGATCCTTCGTGATACTCTGTCTATTAACACTTCACCTTCTCTCTTTATTTAATATCATTGCCCTCGGATAATGTTATGTTTTTTAAAAATAATGTTTTAATTTTGCGATAAAATATTATTTATATTTTTCGAGTCTTCGATGTGTTACCCATGGCAACAATGATTTTTCGGTGCACCGTTTCGCTGTCGAATCTTGATAATCCATTCTTCTAAATACGAGAAAAATATCGGATTCGCTTAATTGACTCCAGTTTTTGAAATAAAGGCAATAAATATTATAACAAACTGTTTCTTGGGGAGGGAGGGAGGAAATTATTTAAATTAAAATGTTGTTATTATTCACTAGATACTTCTTTAGAGCGCGATGAGCAAAAACAGTGGGTCTTTCGAAGCGCGTACCATTTCATTGACACATCAAACCTGTATCGAAGTATCTCCACACAGGTTTTACCAACTTTATGTGGCCCCAGACATTTATCCTGCTTTCCGAGTTGTTTCCCAAAATATGCATGATAAGCTTGTTAAGCAAAATCGTTTATATTTCTTCGTGTTTTTTACAAAATTTCCCACATATGTAGCCTAAATGATCAGAATCGTTAGGCAATACATATGCGTATTAATTATGTTTTTCTTAAGTAATGCAGCATTAAACATAAAAAAAATAACGAAACTTTCTTGACACTTGCGAATATCTTTCTTGACACTTTTAATCATTTTTAATACCAGTACACAAAAAAAATTTTTTTATTGCGCATTTAAATTAAGATGAAGAATTTCATACTTTTGATTTATCATTGACTTTCTAGATTTGGAAAGTAATAGATTAAAAAAAACAATCATATTAATAATAAATATCTGCTACCATAAAATTGTACAATTTAATCACTTTTTCGGCTCATAATCGATATGATCACCTTTTTAAAAAATATGACGTCAAAGTCTAGATAATTAACTTATTTATTTATCGAATATAATGGATAAATACATCCCGTATGAAGGATAAGGACAGTTAAGAATGCTAAATAGAGAGATAGGACCCGTTGTACTGTGCTAGGCTGTTGAGCTCATGGTGAAAGCTGCTTCTGATTCTTCATGCCTGTTTTAACACAATCTCGTGCTAAAATTCGAAGGATTCTACCTATACCAGGTTGAATAAATAAAAACATATTTATTTTCCTAACGATTGTTGTCCATTCAATCCAAATAAATTTTGATTTGAGAGTAAATATATTTATGGTTATAATAATTTAAAATATATAATCTGATAACAGACCAATAATTGATTATGTTATAGAGGGGGGGGGGGAGAGAAACGTAATCCGTTGAAAACATTTTGAAAGAACGTTCTGTTTACATTAGTTTATCATTCTTTTACCAACTATTTTTAGTCTGATTTTTAATTTTCAATTCTCATTTACTTTTTATATCTTTTTTTTTTATTTTAGAAAATAAATGACCAATTCATTTGTACATTTTATATTTTATTAGGTTGTCTTACTGTATTATTATTGATTTTTAAGGACCAAGATATGTTTTTTTAGTCCTATTTTTATTTTATTTGATTAGCGTTTAATCATACTTTATTGTTGTTTTATACTCAACAATTTTTTTTCCTCCATATCAGTTACTAAAATTGCGGAAATTATTTATTATATTTTATTTTTTCTGCTCCTCTTTTAAAAAACTCGGAACCTCTGACTCCCCATTCTTTAATTTATCAAAAGGAATTGATTCTCGGGGATCGATCTGTCATGACTTTTAAGCCCTGACTCGTACATATATGTTATGTGACATTGTATCTGCTGGTTGATAGTGCCAATAGGCACATGTTTTATGTATATATATATATATATATATATATATATATATATATATATATATATATATATATATATAGGGATTCCGACCGCATACAAATCCGGTCTTGCTAGAGATTTTCTGCTCTAATATTCTATTCTTACAGTTCGTAAAGTTAGCTAAACTTTACAGTTAGTAAAGTTTATCTAATCATTTCACTAACTTTCTTAATTTTTCATTCGTTTCAGTGAGCTAAAGATGTTTTTATGTATAATTTATTTATTTTTTATTTCTTAAATTTCCTTCTTCCGATAGTGGTATAAATACTCGAGACTTCATCGTGATAGAGCAGCGATAAGCACACCTGAGTACATGCGGCGGCATTGTTCCCTACAGCGGACCTGTTTTTTACCCCTTGGACGGCTACTGGGTCAGCCAAGGTCGACCGCTCGAGAACCTTTAAAGAAGATAAAGTCCCCTTTAAAGGGCTCCTTGATCCCGATTTAAAGGGTCCTCCCGGAGTGTTGGGCCGACAGGAGTCGGAAGGAGCCCGGGGTATCTCCTCCCACTGCCTGCCCTATCAATGCACCAGTTCCGTTCTAGGACCGGTTCGTCCAAATGGGACGCCGCTGACCGCCAAGGACGATTCCATAACACTTCATTCCTCGGGCTATGTCCCTCCGCTTATTCCTACCTCCAGGGCCTTCTCAAAGATATTATATATATCGAATATTCCTAATATATCTGACCTTAAATGTCATAATGAAGGTGTAGTTTTTAGAGCTATTATTACAGTGCAGAAATGTATTTTAATAAATGATTTGGAATTAGGGTCTTGTAGCTGATCACGGCAATACTGACCAACACCAAGTGTTTTGTCAACTTTCGTTTTTTTACTTTCTGTCTAAAATCACTGCTATCGTAAAATACTGAAATCATTATATAGAGTGTTGGTTTTAGTCACCGGCTCAATTTATGTACGTAGGAGCAGCTTTGCGATGGACTCTTGTAACCTATCAAAGTTAAAATATATTAAATCATTTCATTTAAAACTGCTTCCACTTCATGATAATATTGAATAAAAACCGACCATAAGCGGATCGGCAGGAATAAAATACTTTTATTTTGATACGCAAACGAACAAAAATAATTTATGTAATTTTTCAGAGATTTTTAATCGACTCTTTGACGATGTTTTTATACACAATTTTTTAAAATATTTTAACCGTGTCACAACCATGATTATTCCTCTGAGCCAGGTTCAACGTAGGAGAATCTTTTAATTGTTATGAGACATTATGTATACTACACCATAGATGCTTTGATTTTCTTTTTTAAAGTATATAAAAAATATGTAGATATAGAAACATTTTCGCACATTTCTTTAGTTGTATTTTTTCTGATTCGGTATATAGGGTTGTTTTCTTGGCAGAAAAATGACATAAAAGTGGGGAGTAAATTTCCGTCAAAATTTCAGTGTTTACCTAAAATTTCGCAGTTTTTTAGGCTTTGAACATCTCTAAAGCCTCTGCAGATTGGGTTGGAGGGTTGACAATTTGTATGTAAATTATGTTCTTATTAGAGAAGTGTTTTTTGGTGAGTCCCGACTTTTTTCTCTCACCCACGTCATTTTGATATTTTGTAAAAATACGACCTTAGATATGGACCTCGATATGGAGCTCAAGTTTTTTTTTTTTTTTCTGTATACTACTAAACCAAATTTTGTGAATATTTATCTGATGAGAGATAAATGCTTTATTTCCTTACTAGGCGACCCAAATACACTGGCATACTTGCATACGCGTATTATCAATCGATTAAACATAAATAAGTAGTTTTAACATAAATTCGTTTATTTACCGCTATAAATTATTATCATTGAATTATATTACCATATCTTTTTTCTTTTGTTTTATATAATCTCAATATATTCTTGGTTCATAAATTTATAAGCATAATTATATTTTTTAGAACTGTTTTAAAAAAAGAAAGTAATTTTTTACATATTTCAAATATTCATTCTCTCGCCTTTTTTTTTTTTTTTTTTTTTTTTTTTTTTTTTTTTTTTTTTTTTTTTTTTTTTTTTTTTTTTTTTTTTTATGACCATTTGTTTTAATAAGGAGAGAACGTTTCAACAACAGTCTCAAGAAATAGAACGCTCTCTATATTCCCAGTGGAGAAAGAAGATATGAACTAGAGGGTCTAACAGTGAGAGAGGAGGGCTCTGAAGAATTCCTGCCGCGTCGAGGAATCTAGGTCGCCATCCTCCCCTCAATGAGCCTCCAGGTCGCATTTCCGTATCGGAGGTTCGGCTTCCGCTTCGCCTCTATTAGCGATTGTTCACGCTCCTTTCGGCGAATGGCGGCCTGCGTAGGAGAGTGGAAAAGCGGGAGTACAATGGAAAAGCCGAAAATCCTAAGATGGGAAGGTGAGAGCAGAGGTTGGGATGCGGCCAGCACGAACAACGGTCGGAAACTAGCACAGTCTTCTGGCCGTAGCCCAACGGGGGCCCTTCACTTCGCTATCATAACAGGGCGATTACTCCGCATTATTCCCCAACTAGCTTCATTATTAGGCGGTGATCTGCATCTAACCCTTGATTTGGCAAGGATATAATTAACAGAGTAAAAATGTTTTTGCTTATGTTGATTTTAGAGTTTTAAAAAGTAATTGGACATTCTTGGCTAAGATTTGTAACATATATCTTGTAGGATACATTGCCAAATAAGCTGGTTTAGGATTGGCGGTAGGTATAATATAATATAATTATAAGCTCCCATAAATTTAGGTAATACAAGTTTTTATTTATTAACAATATTGATACTGAACTTATTGAAAATTGATACAAACTAAAATATTAAATAGCACTTAGATATTAAATGAGGAACAATAGATAGGATATACCCATCTCTCCAAGTATTTTTTTGCTATTTAAAAAAAGAAAGAAAAAAAATGAGGTTGAGAAGCTATCATATAGATCATTAAAGTGCTAAAAATAAGTAAAATAAAACAAAGAAAAGAAACTCTATACATTTTGATTTGAAGTAAAATAAAGTTGGCTTATGCTCAATTTTTTGAAATTCTTGAAATTTGAAATTTTTTGAAATTGATTTTTTTTTAACAACAATAACAACTTACAAATTGATCAGAACAAAAACGCTCACACCATTTATCGAATTGGCAACGTATATTGCAGGATACAGGCGGTAAAAAGTAATTTTTGAGTTAAATATCAAGTCAATCAATTCGTTTTTTTTTTTTTTTTTTAAACCAATGTTTACGTAAAAATGCATACACCAGAATCATAATTTGATATCGAAAAAAATGGAGAATAAATAATCATAAGCTGACTGAAAAGTTATCAAACCGGAGGTCGACGCCATTTTAGTGCTTGAGTTAGAATCCAGTGTAACAATTCCGAAAATAAACAATCTACCATGGCAAAGTCGTGTTCACAATGCCCAAAGATAGATTTGGAAGGCGAAGGAACTAAAATATTGGAACCAAATTTTTACTAAAAATCGGTTTATCGTGTATCTTGCAGGACACACTGGCATATTAAGAGCTAATCATTTTAAACCGAAATTTTCAGGTATTAAATCATGTTTTATTACATTCAACTGGTTAATATGGTCGTATGTATACACGAAGACATGAAGAGAAATTTCATACCTGAAGAAGAAAGTAAATTGGTGGGTACGCAATCGAGCAATCAATACGCGGCGAGTTAATGTGACAGGTAATAAGCGAATAACGTCTAGTGTAATCAACTCATTGATAGCAATATCAGGGTTATCGTTTTTGCAATAACCACTTTTTCGTAAACCCCTTAGTTACTTTTAATTTATTCATAAGTGTCAGAGTAATATTCAGGCTTCTTCTACACCATTTATTTTTTATTTGCTAATGCTGCTTTTCATTTTTTCATTATATTTTCAATTAAAAAAAAACAACATAAATTCGATTTTTTAATAAACAAAAACAGAGTATAACTGAAGGATATAAGAAGCCATTTACATTGCAAAAAAAATATAAAAACGTACTATGTCGATATTACAGACCACATTATACTAAAATGTTGATTATTAATTTATATTAATAAATAAAAATAATGAATTTAGAAAATATTAAATTTATATCGGTTGCAAATAATTAAAATAGATGTATGTTGATGATTAAAATTAAAAAAAAAAAAATAATAATAGTACATTCTTATGATGGCAAAATCCAAAGCACATCAGAGAATTCCTGACAAGAGGAACTAATTGTATGTTTCTAGATCTTATTTTATTTTAATGAAAACAATAATTGATTACGTAATTACCAAAATGACAATAGGAACACTACATGATAAAGTTTTTTTTTTTTTATTAAAAAGATTTATATTGAGTATTTATATCAAGTGATTTAGTGATGAAATTAAAAAATGATTTACTATAAGTTCTCCAAATGGGATTTGCGATCTCAAAATGGTGATGACACTTAAGAAAGTATGGATTGTTTTGGCACCTATCAAAATTGAATGCTGGTTTTCTAAATATTTATATAATATATATATGAACTATATGAAATAATAAACAATAAAATTTTATGAATACACAAATTATTCATATTACAAATTATTGTAATATTAAGAAAACAGTTCTAAATTGAGATAGGGAAGGGGTGACATAAATGAACATGAACCCACTTGGTTATGAAGTATTTCAGCGAATTTTTATTTTTTTAAATTATTCGGAAACAACTTATACATAGTTTACTAAATTCACTTTCATATCCTAAGAGGATATTAAGTAAAAAAAAAAAAAAAGTCCTTGGCTCATTCATTTAACATAATTTTCTATGAATAATCATCATTTTTTGAACCGTTGAAGACAATGAATATCAAGCATGTTTGCACTGTCACTGGAAGAGAAAAACTCGCGCTTTCTCGAAACGCAACACGTCCTCCTCAATTCTGAAACGGTTCTCGGACCATAAAGGGAACGGAAGTGGAAGATATCCCGTGGTTTCCATGCTGCAAAGATTGGAAACTGTTTAAAATAAAAACCGTGACGAATGATGATGTAATCCGCTTCGAAGTTTCGGCTCTCTGTTTTCAATCATTTACTCCTAAAATGTAAAAGGTCCGAACTAATTTATATTTATTTGATTATTTGACAACTTCAAATGACTTAGTTTACTTTTCGGTGTTTTTTTTTTATCATTTACACTGTGCATATACATTCAGGAGTAATAACTTTCCAACTGTTTATCTGAACTCACGAATATTGGAATAACAACCCTTCCTACATATCCTTGAATTAATATTTGGTTACGCGATTCAGAGGCGTTCACGAGTATTGAAAATGCACTCTTAAAAATACTTCAAAAGCCGAAATTATAAATCTATCCTGATAATACTAGCAATAAGTACGCAGGTTAAGTAATTAAAAAAATCAAGGAGCATGCCTTCCTTATAAATTACTCCGACATTATTAATACAGGAACGGATACAACTTAGCTGCTCCTGAATCCTCTTCTAATTATAATAGAAGAGAAATTGTTGATCTCATGACAAATAAGACTAGTTTATCATGTTATACTACTACAGTTATATCCAATATCTACTTTCTATCATTTTATGATTATGTTAATTCGAAACAAAAGGCGATAGTAGGACAGACATAACGCTAGTGCAAGCAGGCTCCTTTGCTCTGGGTTAACAACCTCATGTCTGACTGAGTAACGGACTGCTCTGCTATCCTCTCTTAACTCCGGCCCAACATGCAGATCAAATTTATCCATTAATTTTTTTTTTTTTAAGATATGTTTTTTTTAGTAACAGTTAACAATGAAATTCAAAAGCCGAATTCCGTCAGTACCTCGAAAGCTGCTAACTAATCAAGTCTCTAGTCATGGAACAGGTCTGTTATTTTTCGAATCATTGGTACACTTTTATTTATTTTTAATAATATTTATAACTAGTATACGGATTCCCTTACTATTTGTCACTGAAATATAATGTCTTTATATTTAAATCATTACGAGAGAACGAAAACTCAGATATATATCTATACATATATATATATATATATATATATATATATATATATATATATATATATATATATATATATTTAGTTTGCCTTTTTTTTTTATAAATACCGGTCTGAATATCATTAGTAATATCAACGGTAGTAATTAAACCTATCTTTATTTTGTATATTCCGGGATGAATGCAGACTTTTAAATTTATTTGTTTTAATTCATTTTAACTTATGGATAAGTGCCTAACGGGTGGTGACAATACAATTTATTAACAGAAAATTAAACCATAATATATGTATACATTTATTAACAGCTTCATAGAAAAGCTTGTTAAAATTTATTTTGCGTTCATTCTGTCTTTTATTTAAAAACATATCTTTTATTTTTCATATTTTTCCTTTGTATGTGTATATGCATGTATTTAGTATGTATATGTATATATATATATATATATATATATATATATATATATATATATATATATATATATATATGTGTGTGTGTGTGTATATATTTTCTCCCTTTGGCATTTCCACGCTTCAATGTATTGATACCTTATGTATATTAAATTAGTCGGACATAAGGTTTTTTTTCCTTACCTCAATAACTCATAATAATATTTTTAAAAAAATGAATTAATTTATTTTGTTGTTAGGGTGTTTAATCAATGTCTCTGAAAATGGGCCATTTTATCTTTAAAACGTACATTTTCTTAATGCCTAGCTTATTGTGGAAGTTAAGTTTGTCAGCCATTGAGTTAAGTATTGGTGCGTTATCAAGGTGAACCGGGAGTGCATACTTCGCGCTCAAGTTTAACAGGAATGTGTCGGCAATTATGCAATTACTGATTCACTAATATTATTGAATTCCATACCTTGATTTTTTATTTTTTAAATTAAAAAAATTGCTATTGTTAATTTATTTAAAACAATTTTGTATCAATTTGATTATATCATGATAGTCGGCGAATTCAATCCTGAGAGAAAAGGAAAGTAAAAGTATTGCTTGTGTAAAATATTTACTCTTAGTATTTTATTACTGTTGAGTGTAATTGAAAAGGATGGTGGGTGAAAGAAAGGCATGGCATTCTGGTTAAACGACCCAAGAAAGTTAGGAGTAAGAAGGCAGAACCAATATTTATTAGCCCCTGTATATTGTAAAAGTTCCTTAATCCCCAGAGAATTGTGTCTTTTTTACAGGTGTCATTCTTCTCCGGAAGGGACCTCAATAGGAAGGTTTTTTTTTTTTTTTTTTTTCCAGTTCCTCTTTTTCGGTTCCTTATTATTCCTCTTACGAAATGAATACTTTTGCCTTTTTAGTCTTGAACAACATTTTTATTATCCTTTGGTCAGTCCTTATTGACCATAAAAGGTTATTTAAAAGTAGCTTCAAGGTCGGTAGAAAATCCAAATGACGTTAATTAATTTATGACAAAACTATTCCCTGTTACTCAAGAATGTTCCTTTCCAACAACAGAATAATTGCTATAACTTGACTTCTGATAAGAAAAACAAGTAATAAAATTTTTTTTTTTTTTAATATTCATGAGTTGTTTAGCTGATATTTCCTAGGGTTTTTACTGAAACGAGATAGAATAAAGAATTAAATATTATGTTTCGTGTTTTCTCAGTGATTAAAACCATCCTAGTACTCCTCCCTCCCCACTAGTATTTTTTAAAAGAAGAATATTGTTATCACAAAAAAATAAATATTAATAACCATAAATAAACATTGCATGTAAGTAAACATTTTAAAGGA
The DNA here is from genome assembly GCA_948150685.1 of Rhaphigaster nebulosa. Lineage (NCBI taxonomy): Eukaryota > Metazoa > Arthropoda > Insecta > Hemiptera > Pentatomidae > Rhaphigaster > Rhaphigaster nebulosa. The sequence goes on from OX411308.1 coordinate 29,745,251, forward strand.
AATGTAGGAATATTATAAAAAAAAAACAAAAAAAAAGTCATATTATTGAAACTTTAAATATAAAAATAAATAATTAATATGTAAATGGAATTACAAACAATCATTGGAGTCAAAATGTTAAGGAAGAACGTTTTAGAAAATATAGTTTTTTTATATTTTCTGGTTCATAATGATGTTTAAAATAATATAAGTCTGGTGGATTTTCCGATTATGAAAGACCAACTTGGTCCATTACAAAATAATTTTTGTTCTATTTGAAAAAATCACCAACAAAATTTTTAATTCTGGTTAATTTTTCCTCGGTTACTTTTGGTTAGTTATAATTTAAAAGAGACAAATGCTATGGGCTACGTTGAAGAACTGTCCTTGTTGAGTTGGTCCGTCATTACCCGGCTGGACTCGAGAGCCAGCACACAGTGAAGACCCTACCCCGCATTCCATTAGCTCTGTGTCTGCCTTCACCGTTTCAATTAAACCTTCTTTGTAGGAACTCTTTGTTAACACATTTTACTGGCTTTAGTAATCATATGATATATAGTTTATCATGTTTAGTCGATATTTAAAAACTTTTTTGGTTATTTTGTATTCATTACTAGCTCTGGAACTTTCATTTTCAATTTGTGTTAATTTTTTTTTTTTATATTCGTACTATAAACAAAATCAGAACACTAATTTTTGAATTAAAGTGAACCATTATAATTAAGTAAATTTATTAATGTTGACAGAGCTGCGTTGCTACAACTTTTTATTTACATTTAGATATAAATTAATACCTATAACTTAAAGAAATCATATGTATCAATGAAAGCTTTTTAAGATATGCTGGAAGTACAAGGATATATTAAAAGAGGTTTTGAAGGAAAACAAAATAAGCCTGTTGAATATTTCAAATAATGGTGAGCCCCATTACGAGGTTAGCACTATAATAACATAGCGTACATAACACTATAATCATATTTAATTATCATTATATATATACATATATATATATATATATATATATATATATATATATATATATATATATATATATATATATATATATATATATATATATATTCAAATATATTTTCAAATTTTTAGTATAAACCTTTTATAAATTTCTATAAATTATAGAATTAAATGTTTAGTTGTAAATATGTAGCATTAATCTATTTTTTCTGAATTAACAATATCTTCTCCTGTCATTCTTATATTTTCTTTTTACAAACCTTTTTTTTCTATTCCTTTACGCCTTAATCATTTATGCTTTTTCGATTTCTGTTATCTTTTTCGAATTGGTTTTATTTTATTTCCTTATGTATTAATTTTTAATAAGATTTTCTTAGTGTATTCCATATTTAATTCTTAGTTTATAATAGAATTGTGTAGAGTTTCCACTTTATTTTTACCTTTACATAAAATATTTGATTTTCAATTAATTTTATAAGTGATTACTGAACACGCAGCAATAAACGGCAAAACAACTGTTGTTGTATTTGATATTTCCCTAATAATTTGAATATTTCCCTTTTTTATTTTATTGTGTTATTAATTATCTGAAGTTCGATTGTATTTAATTTTTTTTTTAATGGAATATTTTGTTTTATTAAGTGCTATTTTTACCTTTTCTTGTGAATTATTTTAGTATAAATTTATTATTTGTGATCTGTTATTAAATTTCTAGGAAAGTTGGAAGGGATCAAAGAGCTTTATTGTAGGTTGCAACATTCAAAATATTTCTCAGGAAAAAATAATATAAAGTACGATAGGAATGATCCTAATTCCTTTGTTCTGTCAAGATTAGTCTTAAGATTAATGAACATACATTTACAACACACCCGTGCCAGTAGCAGTGTATTTAGGATTTATGATATATTGGAAGAATATGTTACTATATATTATAATTTAGATAGAGGTAAGACACGAGAGAGGGCGAAGTTTGGGAGGGCCAATCACTTCTCTAACTTGGGGCCTGTTACCTGGCCAGATCTTTCTGTCAACCACCCCGTGTCAATAACCTCAGCTTTTCTCTTCACTTTTTTGCCCGCAGTAATTTTAGAACAATTTCCTATTATATCAGAATAGAGGGAGCTCTTTTGCGAAAAATTGTTCCATTTAGTCAACAAACTATATATATAGTTTGTTTATATATATATATATATATATATATATATATATATATATATATATATATATATATATATATTCTTACATATATATAGTCTTACGTAATGTGCAATTTAGGATAAGTCGATTAGTCTTAGAGCCATTTTAAGTGGATATTAAAATAATTGACGCGAACTACGTTGTCCGAGGTAATTTTCTCTGTGCAAATTTTTTTTATAAATGCTCTCATATTATGCTCTTGTATTTCATTAACGTTTCGGATTTTTTTTTTCCCATCTTCAAAATGCAATTCTTTTTAAATTTACTTTTTGTTTTATACTCCTCGTCCTCATAATGATCCGTATTAATTTCGTCGAATATTAAATAATTTGTTTGAGACATTTAAAAATATTTGAGTAGTATTCTGCTTTCAATCTTTGCCCGGCTTTTAGATATTTTTCTTTTTATATACCTACATTAATTTCAAAATAATTTCGAAATTGTTATTCTGTCTCGACTTTTTTTTGCGCACCTAAGCGCTATACCGTTTAATTTTTTTTTTTTTATTTTAAAAAATCAACACAGATTGTTTTCTTCTTTCTTAATCATCACGCAATCCGTGAGGAGAGAGGAGCAAAAATTTTCATTTTGATTTTTTAAACCGAAACTATTTAAGTTATAAAGTAATTTTAAAATGGCTAATACAGAAAAACCACTATCACAAGTCGTTAACAATCTTATTATTAGTCACGTGTAAATAACTTATTAAATAATGAAGCTTTTCAAATTTCTATTAAAAGGATATTTATGTTGCATTACTAATAATAACGTGTTATTAATAAAAACAAATAATATAGATTTCGGCTAAATGGATACGAGTTTTAATAAATTCTGAGTCAATAAACTCCTAGTGATATTGGTGATATTAATGTATCACGCCTCTTGCTGAAGAAATAAGTATAATATAATAATATTATATAATATTAATAGCATAACTCCTCCCCAGGCTATCGTCATGAGACAGTTCCTAAAGTCGCGAACCTTAGAGATTAATGAACCTAATCACTCAAGTTTAGAATTAATATTTCCGTACTCAATCTTTCATGTACACATCAATGATTTAGTATAATTTTTTTTTTCTTCGCACAAAGTGTTTTATATTTTTACTCCACAACTGTGTTTGTCGTCCCACAGGAGTACACAGTTAAACAGAGACGAAGCATGGGACGTGCCAGTCAGTAGCCACCCCTACTTAGGCGATCTATGGCTGGGTATTTTTAACCCCCACGTCTCCTACACTCTAGTCCGTGGTTAGTTGACCCCAGATTCATCCCTCTCCCCCCTGTTAGCGCCAGATGCTTCTGAACCATAGGCTCTTCAACAATATGCGTTATATGCACCATTAGAACCCGGCTTATAATATGTTTAGCTCAGTATTTCTCATATTATTAAACTAATCAACGATTTTTTTTTTAACGTTAAACAATTTAAAAAATATATACATTCTCCTTATTAAATAAAAATTAAACTGAAAATTAGACCAAACTTTGATACAATTTTTGTTAATAAATTTTGTTTTATATTGTTTATTTTGTAAATAAATAATAACAGTGAAGAAATCACAGGCATTTTTAGGACTGCTAAGTTAGCAGTCAAGGTAATGAGATAAACAAAATAACCTTTTATTAGAAAATAAAAATTATAACCGTCATAACTATGGTGACCAACTCCAAAGAAGGGAACTTAAAAATTTTAGTTATTATTTTTCAGCCTGAATTGTGATTAACGACCTATGCAATGAAATGAAACTAAAATATTTGTTGGATAGAATATAGATTATTTAGTTTCTCATTAGCTAGACTATTATGATATTAGAAATTTCTCAAAATAAATGTTTTTAAATAATCATAATAATCATAAAAAGCTTAGCGAACCAGAGCCCGAAGCCGATACCACTAATAGCTGTTTATGTACCTCCATCCACCGTCCACCGTCCATCGTCCAAACACAAATCCTTCAGATCAGCCTTAACGCTATCTTCCCACCTACGCCTCGGTCTATTCCCCAAGCGATTGGCAGTCGGTTCAACGCTTATTAACTTTTTAGGGATTCGTTCGGTACTAAGACCAACAATTTTTCCCATTTCAACCCTCGCTATACTATCACTTCAATTGTACATGCTTCAAAATTCCGCGTTATGTAACCTCCTGAGTATTCCCGTAGATTCATCCTTCCTCGAACTAAATATTCTAAGCAATCCATTATTCTCGAAGATCGTAAGGCTTTGTTCTTTCTTCAAAGTTTGGGACCACGTTTCACACCTTACACAAATGTAGGAAAGAAAGTAGTTTTGTAAATTCTAAGTTTTAAGTTTCTGGATAAAAGGAGGGATCTTAGTAATTTCGCAAATTAAAAATAACTTTAATTTCTCGATTTTATAAAAGAAATTATATAAATATCTATAGTTAAAACTGAAAAAAAAAAAACGTGAAAATTATTCTTGAAGTAATTTAAAGCACATAATATTACATAAAGAATAAATTTTACTCCTTTTTCTGTGTTATTAACATATATGTATATGTTTTTTTTCTAAATATTTTTATTTTATTTTTCGTATGTACTTACGTACTTTATAAAATTCTTATTTAATAATTTGAATAAAACTATTACCTTAGATCATAAAACTTCCTGGTTGCCTTCGAATCTGCCCGATTACCTTGTTTATTTTAACCCATGGTTCTAAATGAACAAGAAGTTCCATTATTATGTGTAAGGCTAATGTGAGGTGTTCCCAGATTTTCTCTCTGTAGCTAAGACTGTTATAATTATATTATAATTCATAAAAAAATAATATATTTCATTCTTTATGAGAAAGATGTTAGAAACCGAAGCGTTGCATGATACTAACCGGATTCCCCGGGGGTTCCCATTGTTCCCATTTTATTAGCCTCCCGCGAATGGGTTTTTATGAAAGATCTGAAACTTCCTCGGTAATTAAAACGTTTATGCCCCTCCCCCTATCCACCTGTGCCTACACACTGTTCTCTCACACGGGGGAAACTTTCATTTTTTATACACACACCAACCAAGGATAACGAGGCGGAATGGAAGTGAAAGTGCTAATGCATAATCTGTGAAATTGGGAAAGACCTGGTTTAACACAATAGAAAGCTAATGGTGGCCGATCTTGGGTTAGTTTAACCGTTCGGTTCCTAGTCGATGCTTGATCTCTGTTTCTAAGCAGGAGGTGTCTATTTATTGCCGGTATTGATCGGTATAATTATCTAAAACGGTATATTTTACCATATAAAAATTAATTATTTATCAAACATAAAAGGCTTTAAAGATTCAACATCTGTTGTAACATTTAGCCTAACGCCAGCAAAAGGGCCACATAATTGTCTTCAATTATTTAAGCATTTGTTTTTAAATTTTAGTTGCAAGATTTATTGAAATATTAAAATGTCAGAAAATCACTTGCCTAAGGTAAAATAAAATAATTTTATAAAAGCTCTAACAAAAGAAAAAAAAACCTAAAATAAATATATCTTATTAAAATAAATTTTTAAAGTGTCCATAGAGGAATCTACACGCCTTACCCTATTTTATCGAATCGAAACAAATTAAATTAATTTTATTCTCGAAAAACGTCTTTGTCGGGGAAACTATTTTCCAAACACACTTTCGGGCAAATCCGGAGCCAATTCTAGACTAATCCCAAAAGAAACCTCGAGTTCGTTTGTACTAAATTTAAGCTTCATTAAAGTAGAAGTTTTCTAGAAGTATGGGGCATCTGTAGCCCAGTAGGGGGTTGAGGAAAACATTCTCAAGTAGAATGTGTTTTTAAAAAATTAAATAATCATAACATTTTCTTATTGGTCCGACCGATAGCCTCCTTACAGATTGATATTGTCAATTAATAAAGTATTTATTCGTCTAAAATTACATTTTTTTAATTTTTATTAATAAATTGAATTATTGTAATTTTTTACTTCTTGTCCCCTCTCTTTAAGGACCACTAACTCCACAACGATAGAAGTAGAAACTAAGATTTTATTGGAGCAATCACATTTGTTTCTTTTAGAGAATAGGTATATCAGGTACTTTACCGTGACTATAGTAATCGTTACAAAATATCATATGATAAAAGATATATATGTACAATTTTTAAAAGTTTATTTTATTTACAAATTATAAAGCAAGAAATATTTACAATAAATATTAAAGGGAGTGTTACTCTGGAGGCCAAAATTCCAACACGTACTGAAATATTCTTTCAAAAAGATGAAAAATCGTGGTATTTAAAAATCCTGACGAACTCGCAAAAATAGGAGTCCATTCTTTCATCTATTAATTTTTTTACATCCTCGGTGCAATGCTAAAGTGGCGTATCTGAAAATTTGTGGAGCTGAGAACATTAGGGTTGTAGAAGCTGAATAGCTAATTTTTTTAAATTAAATTGGTCGTTTTTGTATCCTAAATTAGTGGCGTCACATATTTAGTTAGGCATTTTTGGCATTGTGAAGGGAATATAAAACCACACACTCAAAATGCAACATAACAGCAAAATTGTTGACATGCTACATTGCACCGACGACATAGCTGTCTTATGGTTATAATTATGTATAAACATATGGTCACTGAATATCATATTAATAATAACGAATGATCACTGCAGTTACTGAAAAGTAGCTGGTGTACCTGTTCCATGAAAGGTCCTCTCAATTTAATGTTTACTTAATTAGTTTTCCTTTCTAAATATATTCATTAAATTGCTGATCATGGATCTACTTTAATAGGTACGTTTTTAAAATGATACTAACATGCGAACTCATCTGTTTCCACTTGTCTTACTTATTATTATTTTTTAAACAAAATATGTAATAAATGTAAAAATCTTTGATAAAAAATGTATTACTGTTTTCTCATCTCTTAGGAAATTAGAATTTTATTTTCGGATTTCAAAATTCTACGATAAAAAATAAACTAATAATTTTAAACATATGATAAATTTTCAGAAAAGTAACAAACGAAGGAAAAATATTTATGCAAGAGATATAGGTTTGTTCGTGTGTTTAACCTTTTTAATTTATTTTTTCATAGTTTATCATTAATTAATTAATTAATTATTAATTAATAATTTTAAAGGATCATATTACGACTTTTAAGTTACCTAGTATTGAATAATACGAATAAGATAATACCATAAATATTTAAACAAAACTTAAAATATGAAATATTTGAATCCAGCGATGAACTTTTTTTTTTAAAGACTTTATTCCTAATTTTCACAACTTCCGCATAATATTTTCCAAGAAACGTCTCATGGCGAGTGGTTTTGCTCGAACTTTATTTAATTAGGAAAAATATAAAGTTTATCAGACGAAGGGTTAAGGGAAACAGGACACTGAAACCCCTGAGGAGGGCTGGAGCTTTACCGCCCTTGTAAGGGCTAAGGGCTTATCTGATCCCGAGGAATCCAACGAGTTCCCTTAGGACAACATCAAACTTTACAGCTTAAAACTTAACGTTTCAGCTAAAATTTAAAAGCTTTTTCCCTTCCATCTGCCTTTGACTTACAAAAAAACCCTTCGTATAATGAAGAAAACATCCTCCAGAAAAGCGAATTTATGATTGCTTTGATTTTGTTTGTTATATGTGCTAGTCAACAAATATCAGCTCAACATTAATAACTTGTTAGTAGAGATAACAGTAATAACATTTAAAGCCCTGTGAGATAACGCTTATGGGTTTTGTTTACTAAACTTTGTCCAGTACACAATAGGCTTTACGAGATCAAAATTTAATGTGACAATCGTAAATTTTTTTAATGTAGCTTAGTTCCAATGAGATCGTTTTTATTTCACGATCTAGTTTTTATGAAGATTGTAAAATATTGTAAGCTCTTGCAACGGCCAGGCCGAAATTGAATTTATTTATGTGCAAACTTTGATCTTCTATATCTTAATCGGATTTTTAAATAATGTTTAATTTTTTGTATCATTAAAGTTATTAGAAATAATCAATTATTAAAAATAATTTCTTAACATATATATAGAGAATTTGAAAGCATGGCTGTATTTTATTATAATTAATCATAGTTTTAGCTATGTTCAGCTAATAACTCCGAAAATATAGTTTTCAATAGTGCGTAATAAAAATATCTCATTGTTTGTTATGGGTGACAATTATATTATAAACTGGGAATGTAATGTAAATTTGCGCCAAGGCTCGTGCGAATTCGGCGCCTTGGAAGCAAGCCATATTTTTTTTTAAATTTGTAATACCTAAGAATTAAATCTATTATAAAATTGCCTTTCAACTGTCTGATGATTCTTTTCTTGTTATAATATTATTTATTTCTCTGTACATAAAAAAATAAATTATGATTATTTTTCATAACTTTTTATTAAGTTTTAAGGTTCACCTCATCTGTTAGTTAAGGCCCCAATTATCGAGCACGCTGATTTTCTCAACTTCAATAAAAAAATAACAATTATTATGGTAAATCTTAATTTATAATGGAGGCTATTTCCATACAAAATGTTTAATTGGCAAGATGGAATAATAATTGTTTAGAATTTATGTTATGTATTTTGTTCAATTAATTAAATATTCATATCCTTTTGAATAATATTACACAAAATTGAGGTCTGAAATTTTAGAATTATAATTAAATTAGAAGAAGCTTTTAAACGGAATGTATTTCCATGCATATAAGCTTTAATAATAGAATGCCTCAGCGTGCAACACAATGAAATATTCATTTGGTTAGAGTTGTCTTCCTTCTGCAAAATGGTTTATAAAGATATGTGGGCGAGAAATGTAATCTTCCAGTGTATTCCGAATCACAAATATTCCCTCAATAGATCATAAATATTAAAAAAAAAAAAAAAAATAACCCTGGTATTTTGTTTTTTTTGAATCCTAGTGAATTCTTTTTAGAATGTAAAATATTTTTTTTTCATTTTATGGACATCGTAAATTCTTTTTAGAATGCAAAATCATTTTTTTTTTTTTTCATTTTATGGCTACAACCTCTTATTAGGCACTCATATTCCAGATGGTATTTTCAACATATTTAGGAAACTTTTTTACGTATTTTCCCATTTCATAGAAATATGCATGTTAATGAAAAAGCTTTTTCTATTGGGAAATCTATTGTTTGATGTTCACAGTATTTTTCCTGTTAGATGTTTACAGTATATTTCCCGGGCAAATGACAGTGATGACAGTGATTTAATATAGTATGTATATAATGATTTATTATAGTATTATAATAGTTGTATGACAGCTATCTTTAAAGAGGATTAATCTTAAACTGTGTATTGGTTTCTATTATTCTTTAATTATAGTTGTTTTTTTATCTAATGACAGAAAAGTTGTATGGGTTACTATATTGTTATTTATTCACATCATTAAAGTAAAATTATTAAAATATTTTTTTTTTTTTTTTTTTTTATTCTATTGACATTCACTCTCGTATGGATTATAAAGTAGTTGAATCGGAAAATAAACACTGGAATAATTATTGAATACCCACAGGAAATGATCCGTATTATGCTAATTTCCTAATGTTCAATAAATGATTATCATATATCTTAATTTATAATGGTATTAATAGATCACCATTTTAATGATCGCCATTCGATAGTTCATTACCATTATTAATCATTACAGTGAGAAATTATTCAGTACCTACCAAATCAAATGTATTTATTCACATTACGTGAGTAATATAGTAATCTATAATTCCATTATAGGCCGTATTTATTTGAAATATTCCATTTGGTTTTATAATATTTAATATTCCGTTTTAGTTTATTTATTTTATATATTTATATATATATATATATATATATATATATATATATATATATATATATATATATATATATATAATAAGCCATTAATACCTCTTTCTCACTTTTATTTATTTTTTCTTAATATTCAGTTTCAGAACGTTGCATTACTGTTATGTTTCACATGCAGATTAAAAAAGTTATTTAGAAAATGAGTAATAATAAATAAATCAATGTAAAACAGTATTACTTATTTATTTACTACGTAATTTTGAAACATATTTATTAATATTATTTTACCTTTTTTCTTTCATATGTTTGGTTATACAAAGTAAAAATAAAATCATTTATGTGTGAAACTATTTTTTTTTGTACCAATCTATATTTGCCATTCAATTTATTATTTTTATTTATTTTTTTGGCATAATGATGATTCTATTATTTTTATAGGTTTTTATTTATAGGTTTATTCTAGTTTTAGAATAGAATTAGAACATCTAAAGGTTTACGTACGTAACAGCAGTGCGTCAAAGAAATCTATAAAAATTATAATTGTGATTTTTATCTCATCCATTAACAATAAATATTATTATTATGTAGTTTAGGACGGTAATAAATATTTAACATGGTTCACTAGTTTTTGGAAAATAATGCTTGAATAATCAGTGTTATCAGTGTGTAAATATTGTGAGAGTTAGTTATTACGTACTTAGTTTAAACAGAGTTGACCATTTTAACCATTTGAAATGGTTAAAAAATGAAAAAGTTTTATAAATTAACTTTCACCGAATCATAAATCATTTAACATAACCAAAAGGTTTCCAGTTGTATCAGGCCGTTGACAATCTTTAAAAGTTTTTAACTGATGTTGTTTGCTTGTTTTCATCTTGGCAAGGACGATTCGAATCTCAAGGTTGCTTTCGATAATAGCCAAACAGCAAGAGATTAAACCGTTCTAATGGAACAGGCCTCTGATTTTATTATGTTACAAAATTATCATGCTTATAATATATATTGATAAAATTCAAGCATCGAAGATTACCCTCGGCGAAATCGAAAGAAAGAATGGGACGGGAAAGCTGGAATAATACAATGGCTGTTAAGGACAAGAGCAAGGGCATTGCCTTGGGGAACACCTAGATCAATGTTTAAATTCAGCTTTGTTTCCTTGCTCGCATCTCCTCCCTCTATATACCTTTTTATGTTTTTGTTTTTCCCCTTTCTGCAGCGGTAAGGAAATGATACTGTACACTTCTCTGTATCGAAATCCTCTTTATGTTGTTGATCGTAATATCCCAACGTAGGAACTCGGTGAATTAAAATACTCACGCTGAGCTTCGTGGAGAAAATAGAAGGGTCTCATTATTTCAAAATCAATAAAAGGTGATCTCATAGAGGTATATAAGATTCATGAAGGGACTGATGCTAGAAATAGTAATGCCAGGTTCTCTATCCCATTTATGGGAATAAACGCGTTCTTGCCTGGTAACGAGGTTTTGAACGAAAAGGCTCGAAATAAACATTGTATGCTAGTATTTAAACAATTAGCACACATTAAGATCCCCTGTTTTGCAATTTTGAAAAGAATAGTAATTTAGCTATAAGATTTAAAACCAATAAATTAAAGCAAATTTATTATATATTCATAAATTAATGTCATAATTGCTAATAAGTTTTTTTTAAATTCCTTTTCTTCTCCATCTCTATATATATATATATATATATATATATATATATATATATATATATATATATATATATACTGCATGGGCGATTCTCAGATTATGGACAATTTTCATGTAGAATGTAAATTAAATTTTCTACTAGATTTCCTATATCGCGAGGGTTGAAATGAGACTGTCGTTGGGCTTAGTAACGAATGAATCCTTTTACAGTTAATAAAGGCTGAGCCGACTGGTAAACGTCCGAGGTGTAGACCGAAATGTAGATGGGAGGATTGCGCTAATGGTGATCTTACGGATTTGGGTTTGGACGCTAGCTAGTCGGTGGATGGAGGTTTGTTCGAAGCCGAATGGTGGTATCGGCTTCGAATCTGCGGATTTGCTAAACCTTTTATTATTTAGTAGCCACACCTTATAAAGTCGCACAGCTGTTAATCTTTACAAGTTGCCAAGATCAAAATATCTTTTTTAAAGAGTGCGAAATTTAACATTTTCAAAAGCGCAGTAATGACAACCAGCTTGAATTTAATACTTGTTTTAAGATTTAAAGTTGATATGAAATTATAAACAGCCATTTAAACAAATATATATGTATGTATATATATATATATATATATATATATATATATATATATATATATATATATATATATATATATATATATATTAAATGTAATTAAAGTGTCTTACATACCATTAACAATCCATAACAACCTAATATTCAAAATATTTATAGTCTAATATTATAAATTTGAAACAGGCTTATGGCATATATATAGAAGAATGAATATTAGCTATGTAAGCTATGTTTACTTAATTATTATACATCTAATACATATTTTTTGTTTACAGGTAAGTTGAAGATTCATTGCAGTTAATATTGGTGAGCATTCATTAAAATTATAATTGAATTCGAATAAATTAGTTGAATATCCATACTGATCTAAATTATCTTCTCTTTGAATTGCACTAAAATGTATATGTAACATCATGTTTATCCTAAATTTCACCTGACCCTTGTGGGCATTTCAGATATGACAGTTTTCATATTCTAAAGTATAATCCTTAAAATGGTTAAAATCCTTCTTTGCCCTGGACATCAGTTTCGTTTGATTCGAATCCCCATATTTAAGTCAAAGAGTAAATTAATCATTGTCATTTCTCCACGAGCGGCAAGCCAGGGCTGGTGCCAACATGTTGCTGACTTCAATAGGTTCCCATCCTCACCACTGACGATGAGGATTCAATTGGAGTTAACTGACAGTGAAAGTGTTGGTGCCCATTTAAAGGAGTGCTCTAGGCAATGTATCTCGATCCAGAAAAATAATCTAAATTTGACCTGGATTATTTAATAAAGATTTATTATTTAGCATTAAAATAACATATTTTTTATTTTGGATAGGAAATTCTCTATGATAAAAAAACTGCTTCCGATACTATTTGACACAGTTTTTAAAGTTCTAGGTCTATCTTCTACTTTTCTAATGTGAGTTCTGTATCGCTTATGTTTTTTTTTTTTTATGTGTCTCGTTCTCCCCTTTTTGTTTTCTTAGTTAATCTTTAATCTCTAAATCCAATGATTTAGTAACAGTCTTTTGATAAACATTGTCATAACTAACCGATAATTTTTAAAAGTAACAAAAAAAATCTAATTAATGAATAAGTGATTTCCCTGTTTAAAATTTTGTTAGGTTTAAATATTAAATCTACCGAATATTAAGGAGGATTTAATTTTTTTTTCTGTGTACGTATTTCGGGTAATGATTTCTTTAAACATTTACAAATCCAACCATCGGTAAGAAAAAAAATCCGTCGAGTATTTTCAATTTTCTTTTGATCTCAGGATGGGGATTAGCTAAGGAGTTAGCGGATGTAAAGAAACTTGGAAGTAGATATTTAGCTATAATTAGGCTGTAGCTCTTTGCCTTTAAAAAAGTTCTTATTTTTTTTACTAAATAAATAAAACGATTCTGATACTACCGGAACCAGAGTTGTTTGTTAAAATGTATTATGAATATTTGTGGCAGTTAAATTTAACGAACGTAATAATATATTTTCTATGTATTTATAAATAATTCTAATTTATTATTATATTCTCTAAAATAGAATAAATTAATGGATTTTTCTTTTTACGAAATTATTAATATTATTATAGAAGAGATTATTTATTTTTTTTAATATTCTTTTATCTGATTTAATAAAGTATAAAATGAATTTAGAAACATTCTATATATATAACATTTTAAACTTGAAAACGATATAATTACTGACTGAAATTATTTATCAAATTGAACTTTAAGGTAAATAAAGATTAATGTATAATTTTGTGCTCAGTGTACATCTTGGGAATAATAGATCATTTGCTATTAGGAAAAAAATGAAGAATGATAAAATATAGTAAAAACTACATGGGGTAGCAACTGTATGGGCGATTCTCAGATTATGGACAATTTTCATGTAGAATGTAAATTCAATTTTCTAGTAGATTTCCTATATCGCGAGGGTTGAAATGAGATTGTCGTTAGGCTAATTAACGAATGAATCCTTTTACAGTTAATAAACGCTGAGCCGACTGGTAAACGTCCGAGGTGTAGACCGAAATGTAGATGGGAGGATTGCGTTAATGGTGATCTTACGGATTCGGGTTTGACGCTAGTCGGTGGACGGAGGTTTGTAAACAGCGATTGTTGTTATCGGCTTCGAACCTTCGGATTTGCTAAACCTCTTATTATTTAGTAGCCACACCTTCTAAAGTCGCTCAGCTGTTAACCTTTACAAGTTGCTAAGATCAAAAGATCTTTTTTAAAGAGTGCGAAATTTAACATTTTCAAAAGCACAGTAATGACAACCAGCTTAAATTTAATACTTGTTTTAAGATTTAAAGTTGATATGAAATTATAAACAGCCATTTAGATAAATATGTTTTTATTCACAAAGTTTATTAAAAAAAAATAATAAATTAACATAATTATTGGTATTTTATAATTAGATACACATTTTTTTTAAAGACTAGATTAAGAGTCTTAATCATATAAAAATTACGGTAAGAAAACAAAAAAATTCAAGTAGCAGCAGCAATTCGGGCTTATTAATCACACGAGTTTTCAATTTGGCAATGGTATTTACATAGATTTGGCCAAAACCACTGTAACTAACATTAAAATATATTGTTTCTGCACAAACGTCTTAATTAAAACATACTGTAAATAAACTTAAATTGCCTATGTTTTGAAAGCACTAAAATATATCTCACTATTAATAAAAAAAAATAAAAACAATGATTCAGAATTCTAAAGATATCCTTTATAAGCGAAAATAAATTTTATTAGCATTTTACGTAGATTACGAAAGAAAAAATAAACATGTTTACTAGAAAACAGAGAGTGCAACACTGTGTGGTACTACCATTTTTGGTATTTCACTTGGAAAGCTAACATAAAACAGTTGTTTAACGTTGAAAAAACGAAATAAAACCTTCTCCATAAGGGTTTGCCCTTTGATAGTGAATAAGCAATAACAAATTATAAAATCAAAAACCATCCATAGCTAAGGAAAATTGCCTTTAAACTGGTGGTATCCTAACGGATACTCTGCCAAGAAAAAGATTAATATTTAATTATAATAAAATATTTCTTAACTTTATAGTTTAGGAATAAAATTCGGATTTGACTTAACTTCGAATAATTGAGCAAAAGTTGAAATAGAATAAAATTTTCCCGTAAAATGAGAATCACCCGTATACTATATTATTGAAGGATGTGTGTTGTTTGACACGTGATCTCAGAAAACATACAAGTTAGGGCGAGCTAGTTGAATGGGGCTTCTTCTATACCACTCCTACCTACTACAGTACCACTCGACTTTTTAACTTACTCTTTCCATTAACTATCTGTTCGAATGAAGACTATACACTATTTAGCGTAATTTACGAACTTTTTAAATTGACATCAACAAACAACTATAAGAAATGTATTTTATGCAAAGGCATGCATTACTTACAATTTGCTATATCCTGGTGTGCAGTCTGCCATGCATGGTTTCTATCGTTCTGCGATTTCTTTTTTGACAACTGCAAACGAAACAGGTAATAGTATGCTCGTAATTTTAAAATTCAAATAATTATTACTTAGGTTCATTAAATATGGTTGCTTTGACGAAATCTGTATATTTGAAAATTAACTAAGTATGATAAAAATATGATTAAAAAATGGCAAGTTTTTCCTTCTGCATTTCCTCCTGCGAAAGTCCCTTTAGAATAAAAAATATTTATAAAATAATATTTATTATATCTGTCCAAAATACCTATTAGATAAGAAAAAAAAAATACTTTTTGAAATAATATAATTTATGTAGTTTTATTATTGCCAAACTTATTTATCATCTTATTTGGTTGATCTATTACTCGTGTTACATAAAGTAATTAATTTGATAAACTAGCCATCAATTATTTTCATTTTTTATTAAAGACTAGTTTCCGATGATTTTCGTATGAAAGGTTCATGAGAAAAATTCGTTTAGTGCTAGTACTGAGTTGAAGCAAACTGGTTATCAATAAATTGAAGCCAAAGCTACAAAGATAACAGTAGCAAATGTAAAATTTTACTATTTCGTTTGTTGTGTTCTGATCGTGTTAATACCTACAAATGTCTATTCTTATATTTTTGGGACAAAAAATTGGGCAAAATGTTAGACTCTTTATCATTCAGTATCAATTCTTTACATCCAGCATATATTAATTGTTAAATTGAGTTCCTTCGCCAACAACCAGAAACGTTCGTGTCCAAAATGGTACGCAATAGGAGCATTTCTGTGAAAGCTGGCCCAGAACTAATGGAAACACAGAGGCACGAACAGAGTTATGCGGTCTCACTTTCTCAACATCTCATTATTATGTCATTATTTTAACTGAGCACTTGATAAAAGTAAGAATATTACTTGAAAACAGGCCTAAAATAAGTAATTTCATTTAGAACTACCATGCTCTATCTGGATTTATATTTCTTCTTTAATTTATCTTCTTTTTTTTAAATTTCCAATTGTATATATCTGTATATTATATATATATATATATATATATATATATATATATATATATATATATATATATATATTACCGTAGTCAGCAAGTGTTCTACTGCAGACAGTTTTCTGCGAGTATCCATTTGCGATGCATCAATTTAAAAGTTTCCGATTCACCCATTTGGAAAGTTTTACATTAATTAAAAAAAAAAAAAAAATTGAATTGAACACAGTTTTCATATCTGCCTCTAACACAGTTTTTATATCTGCATGGTGATCCCTTCATTACTGCACAACTTAAACTTCAACTCCAACATAGTAGATATAACTCCAACATTGTACGGAACTAATTATATGAACTAGTGTCCGTCTCAATCCACAACTATCTAATCCACAACCGTTTGCAGTCCAGAATCACTCATTGAATGATTCATCAGTAATCCGTAACATACTTCGGCAAGAATAAACAGACCCTTCCGTAAATGTACATCTTTGAATGGAGCGTATCTGTTGAAGTATCGCTGGCAAAGTCCCTTCATTAACGATGGATGGTCCACCCTCTGTTTCACCGTGGGTACTATCGTACCCTGCCAATGGGTTTTGGAAATTCAGTAAATTATTCGGATTGTCAGCGAATATTCTTTACCAACGCAATCAACTCGTGATACAAATAATTATAGTAAATGATAAATCACTTAAAGTCGAACATAGATCGCATTATGATAAAGCCTTTGGGATATTTAAAAGTGTGTATTGATATTCCATTTCAACAGAGTAATATATACCAAAAAAAATAGAAAATGGTAAATTTTGAGATATTCAGGTATCTATTAGTGTTTTAGAACTAAATTGCAACCACAATGAGCTTGATTTTAATTTCAATAAATTAAAAAATCAGGTATTTGTAAAAATGCCAAAAAAATCTAAGGAAGAGGGTGGACTCAAACTTTTTTTTTTTTTTTTTTGCTCTTCTTCCGATTTATTTAAATTGGACTCAAGGTAGGATTGTGATTCATTTTATCACTTTTTATTTAATCTGGTTGTAAGGGAAATTAATATAGGTAATGTAAATTTCTTAACTTTTTAATTCACACCGAATTCTTCGATCTGCAAAGATTAATTATTAATTATGTACTGACGAAAAAGTTAATTCCACCAAAATAATTTTTCATCCAAAAAAAAACTTTTCTCGAGGTGTCAAGCTACGAGATTACTGGGCTATTTTTTTTTTTTTACTTCCACCAAAGTCACAGGACATCCCAGGATGATCTTCGGAACATGACATTGCCATCAGCCGATTTGTTCCTAAATGGCAGTCGATTAGAGGATTGATTCATCCTTTCTCAGCCATTTATGAAGACAGAGGTGTTTTAGAATCATAATACCAAAGGCTAGAAATAAATAAATATAAATATAGAGTACGTCTATATTCAATTAAAAAAAAAATCTGTTTTTTTTCATATATAACTATTTGGAAATAATAAACAGTATAATAGTCTATTTTGGCTTTCATGTTTGTAATGTGATTTGTAAATCTAGAGGATTAGTAATCTAGTAAATTTTGAGCAATTTCTGTTGCAATCTATAGTGCATGTCAAGATGAAATCCCATGCAGTGTATGATAAAAGTTGATCGTAATCTTTTAATTATGATGCCGATTATCAAGAATTGTGGTTTATGACTGAAGAACGAAGTTTTATCTTTATAATTTTTTTTTTTATACAGAAAACATTCAGCTCTCCAAGCAATATCTCATCGATAGGTGAACACTCCTATAATTGCTGTCCTAATTCCTGAATGCCGCTGTGCACCCCGGTGTCATGCGGAACATCGACCCGACGAAATGGTGGCGTATTGTCATAGGGAAGATAACAGAGTGTAAGTGGATGAGCAAGATGGAGTTGCAGACAATAGTGAAGGCATCAATCACATAGAGGGACTAGTTCTAATAGGATCGATAGGCAGGTGGTCTAAGCCGGGTCAACAGTTAGCTCCTAGCGTCCCGCTGCCGTTTGAGTCCTCATTATGGTAACGTGTGCATTATAAGCACCACCTTGTATTCAACATTCACCAGTCTTCTCTCCAATCTAGGCTCCTAGTACAATTCTATCTTTTGATTGCGAATGATCAAGCGTGATGTTTATTCCTATCGGACATACTTTTCAAAACATGACTAAAAGCAAAAAAAAAAAAAAAAAAATACCACGTTTACTGTACTATAAAACATTGTCTTATATATTGCCAGATAATGATTTAGCACATTTGAACTATTTCAGATTCTTAACTTTATTAATCAACACGTTTGAAGTGTCCTTGTTTCTTATTATGGGTTAGATGTCCATTTAAGTATTTTCCTAATAATCCAGTTATTATATGTTAATTTCTTATTCATTAAGATGATATGAAATTAAAGTTCCAAGAAAAACCTTGAGTTTTTTAAAAATATTTATTAGTTCCTTTAGAATATTAATCTGAATTTATTATTCCAAAATACTTCAACAAACTTAAAAGATATGGATGTTTCAAGAACGTATCTGCAGGGGTATATTATGGAGTATATGTTTTTTTTACTCGGAATAATTATTTCTTAATTATTTATTTTAGTATTTGTCTCTGTTTCCATTTGGTTAGATGTACAAATCTCGAGAGAAAAAAAAATTGTCTTTTTTCAATATAATTTATTGAATCAGAAAATGATTCTGATAGCTAATAATTTTTATTTGACAGTTAATATGATTGAATAATTAATAATAAAAACATTAATAGTTTTAAAATAGACATTGTGTTTTGAACACAATATTTAACTTATTATTTTCCCTTACTAATTTATTATCCTAGAGAATCTAAAAAGCTGTTGAGCATGATATTGCCCCTACCATGCCCATGCCTAACTATCGAATATGCAAATATGGGGTTTTCATATTCGTTGCTTTGAAACGCTCTAGTTGAGGCACGCATTGTGGCAGAGTCTTGCATTACTAATCCTCAAGGGTTGACACCTTGTGCCTTTTAGACGTTACGACTTCAAGATTTTGCCTCAATGCGTGCCTCAATTAGCGCGTTTTGAAGTGACGAATATGAAAATATCATTTCTGCATATTCGATTGCTGGACATGGTAGAGACATATTGTATTGCTGATAAAAATCCAATTACTATGAAAGATTTACTCGTGAAAATATATATATATATATAATTTTAATAGTAGTTATTATGAGCTAAAATTTCTAATGGAAAAACAATCCCTTGATTCAAGAAGCTGTATCCATAGAGATCCAACTATTAAGATGCTCAAAAAATGTGCGCATTTTTTTGAAATTATTTAAATTTATGACAAATGTTTTAGTTGAGGGATATTATATTTAAAAAAAAATAAAGTAAAACATTTTAAAGTATACTGGGTTTTATGGCACACAAAGTCGTATATATCTTACGATGCAAAAATGTATTGCGATAAATTAAGTTTATTTGTAATTTCAATCAATCAATAGCGTAGTGGTGAAAATTAAATATAGATATAATTACTAACTAACACGCAAGAGTAGGATGAATCATAAATATTTTTTCTCCGGTCAATTTCACAAACATGCTAGAACCTCAGAAATACATTTTCTCTGGCTCATCATTGCATTAAAATAGCAACAAAAAACGTATTTGTATGAGGAAAACAATTAAAGCAGAAATTAAAGCGTTAAAAGTGGAAAACTCGTTCTTCACTCGGCACTCAACACTAATCTTGTATTTATTTGTAATTTTATAAACCTTATTCGGATGTTAAAACTAAATTAAAAACGGTTAAAATTTCAATAGCTAACCAGGAAATGCTTGGTGCAAAGTTTATAAATAAAGAATTCTAAGGAATGTATTTTTATGTGTTATGTAACTTATTTTTCTTACCTGGAAAACATCCTCCATGTGCAACACATTTTAAAATTTAATAATTAACGGACTTTTCTAATTTACGTTTAAATTCAACAAAAAGCAACATTACTTTCTTATTTAGTAATTTAATTTATTTCTTTAAAAAGACAAACCGAATTATTTAGTGTTTTTACCTCGCACTAATATGGCTTGTCGTTCTCATGCTTGAAATAAATAAAAAAAAACTGGAATAAAGATGACTGAGGAAAGAATGAAGAAGAAAGAGCCGACAAGAAGCGTGTCCTAGATGTGATCTAACAACGCCACATTAGTCTGCAAAAAATAGTGAATGCGAATTGTTAGCAAGACCAATCTACTGCTCTTAGCCCTAGAGGAAACTATTTCGCTTAATCACCGGTGCATTGTTCATCAAGTCTTTTCTTACAGCAACAGCCCATCGCTACCGGCGGGAAGCAAATAGGTGATTTATCGGCAATATTTTTTATGTCACAGAAATATTACACATAGTTAGCATCGCTCATTATTTACAGAGAACACTAAAATGCTGAAGTAGATACCATCATCATTAAATAATATAATTCTTTAACTGAATTCAGTATTATAGTTTTTTTTTTTAATTATTGATTTAATCATCATATAGCTCGTATGTGGGTTACTAGTATAATAATTTCAACAATGAACCTTTGTGATCGACCAAGGAAAAAAAATTAAGTCTTACGTTTCAAGAATGTAGAATCCAAAAACTCATACATATAATCTTCAAAATGGCGGTCGATTAGAGGATTCATATTTTTATTTTTTTTTTTTGGTATATAACGCGTCGGAAATACTTTTTGTTTGATTTGCAGAAATTTAAAACTGTATAAAAATATACAAGTAAATGTCATAATAATGTATAAAACTTGATATTGGCATGAGGAGGAGTAATTGGTAGCAGCACTTCGATGGCTTTATGTTAGGAGTTCCCGCGGCCATCTTCTTTTCAGACGCCTCGGAGGATTATCGGGAATAGTTTGCGATGATAGGCTATGTACTAGTGGGTTAGTGTGAGCTAGGAATTTGTAATTAAAGGAGGTATATGTATTTCGGACCAAGTCCGACAGAATATTGATGTCTTTATGGATAATTTTATTTCTAACATAATAAGGAGTATTAAGGATTCTTCGAAGTATTTTGGATTGTATACGTACATGAGCTTTTTATAGCAAATCGGAAGTTTAGAGCGTTTTTCTATGTTTTAGAGTGTACTATATCTTGTCTTTTCAGTCTTGTATGAGGATTCCATGTAAGGCGTCATTAAGATGGAGTCCTACGTAGCGTATCTGTTAAACAGGCATAAGTGGAACATTATTAGTCTGAAATACTAAGCCTTAATATAATGATTTTGCAGCGTTTTTTCATAATTCGATATTTATCACGATATATAATTATTATTTCTTATTAAAACATCATAAATCATTATTTCTGTTTTTCCTTCAATAGGCACGTCAAATAAAAATATTAATAGTTTAGTTAGAAGTGGACGATAAACAATTTAGTGTGAAAAAGATATTTTTGCTTTGTTTGGCTCCGGTTTGAGGTCAGTCTCCTTGAGGTTTCAGTCTCACTAAAACATCTATTTCGCAATGAGTTGTTTTGTAAATAGATGCGACTTATATTTATATTATTTATAAACTTCATTGTATTCTTGACAATAATTCTTGGAGATAATAGTGACCAATTGTAGAAGATTTGTTTAATATTTTTTTGTTTTTTCCTGTCTATCTTAAATACAAGCACCGTCCGCTAATCAATTTCGTCTGAAATTAATTAGTTTGCGGTGAATATGATATGAGAAGCGGCTGTTTACGTAACGAAAAATCAAGGACCTATTGAGGTTTTTGAAAATGAAGTTTTGTGTAGAACCTTGGGCCAGAAGAAAGGTTTTAGGCGACCTTAATTAATGTTTAAGTAATTAAAAGTGAAGTATTATCATCTTGAAGGTTGAAATGAGCGTGTGAAGTGGACTTGATAATGAACCTTTAGAAAAACAATTAGTACTAAAATAGCGGATAAGCGCATGAGTAGTCCGAGACGTGGGAGGATTGTTTTTGGCTTATTTAGTCGTTATCGGTTATGAAGTTCAGTAG
The DNA here is from genome assembly GCA_948150685.1 of Rhaphigaster nebulosa. NCBI lineage: Eukaryota > Metazoa > Arthropoda > Insecta > Hemiptera > Pentatomidae > Rhaphigaster > Rhaphigaster nebulosa. The sequence continues at coordinate 29,767,851 of OX411308.1, forward strand.
AAGATGGCAGGCAGCGACAGTTGTTGGTATCTGTATCATACCATAGGCTCCCAAAACCTTTTTGTAATTATTTTTAAAACAATAGGAACATTTACCATCCCGTACGTAAGGAACATTAGTTAAACAGAGAAAAATAATTTATTTAAAAATTATTTTGTGAACATAAACAATTATGTCAACAAATAATTTATTTGGTATTGTTTATCATTGTAGTCCAGTTGTGTTGCAGTTAGCAATATTTTCATGATTGCTGTATTGATTCAAGTTATGAATATACGAAGGCTTTTCCTTATATTTTTTTGGTGACAACCTTAAAACGTTTTTCTAAAACCTTAAAACGTTCAGTGTTCCGAGGTAACGTCCTCAACAGATCCCGATAACGAAAATAAAATGCCCTTGTATTTACATTATCATTGTGTATTGAATATTCGTCGTTTTTCTAACCAAAGTAAATAAATAAATATAAATAAATAAATATATATATATATATATATATATATATATATATATATATATATATATATAAACTAAGTAAAGCTCTAGACTCCTTCGCCGCAGTTGAATTCAACCGAATGATTTAATGAATATTTATTCAAATTTTAAATTAGGTCATAAAAATGTCATTAATAAAAATGATCCAAGAGATTTAAATAAAAATAGTCAAAAACATCAAAATTACCGATAAAAAATAGTCGTCATAGCAATATTTAAAAATATTAATTTTTTTAAAACAAACTTTTAAAATATTGCAAGAATAAAACGTTCGCAAAATAAATAGACTGGTATGTTGCTAAATGTGATCAAGATTTATAAATAAAAATAAATAACTACATTAAAAAATAAAACTTTGTCTATTTCTATTGTCCTCATGCACTTGCAACTAGCAATGATATAAGTACGTTTTTAAAATATTAATTATGAAGCCTTATAGCAATGAAATATTTATTTATGATTTATCTGAAGCACGCCTAAACTAATTAAACTAACTGTTTTTTATATGTTTAAATTATTATCATTACGAAGCCTTTTGATTTTATTGACATTTTTATCTGCCTTTAGTGTAGTACAAATCAAAACTTTTTACTCTTGCGTTGATCACTGATTAGTGCATTAGCAAATTGGTAATTGGGTTTCGGAGCTGAGTGGCTTGTAACCCAGAGGATTTCCGACCTTGTGTGGTTGGGCTTGTGGACATCTTTGCTCAAGAGCTCTAACCCCAAATTCCCATTCCAATTTGTGGAATGGATAGTAGAGGAATGCGAAGAAGCCTTTCACTGTCTTCGGGTCTAAAAATACATCTATTACAAATTTCATAGTTATACTTTCTAATCTTTCCTCAGAATAGATTTATATTTCCTTCATCTATAGGGGAAAATCATGAAGATAGAATTTCATTATTCCATACGAAAGTAAAACAAGTGCGCATTGTGGAAAGGATGGGAATGAGAAGGCTTTACACGTTTATACGTTTCTCATTCCTGATGAAAATAATGGTTTCTCCCTTTTGATACTCATCAATAACAATTTATTCCAAGACAAAGGCCTAAGGATTATCTCTATTTATCCTTATTATACCAAAATATCTGAGATGCATTCAGGCGTTAGTAAATGCAAGAGTGCATATAGAAATTAACTTATATCTTCTTTAAGTAATGGCTACTTCTCTTTAAACCACTTAATTACTGAAATATGTAATTAAACACAAACTACGACCCGTAGGTACAAACTTTAAACATTGCCATAGCTTTGAAATCATTTTATCTCCAAAATATTGATAGGTTATTTTTTTTATTAATTTCTAATGTACATATATATATATATGTGTGTTGTCAAAAGTAATAAATTTTATATTTTTATATATTCTACAAGGGTTACTTTTTAATAATAAATTAAAATTAAAGCGTTTCACATATTCTTTTGTTTTGTATAAAGAAAAAAATTAATATAAATCTTAAAGATGATTCTAATCAACTTGTTAAATTATTAGAATATTCATAAATACATTATTTATGTTTAAAAATCATCATGTTAAATCCTCATTTCATTTAAATCATCATTTTTTCTTTATTCGAGTTTTATCGAAGACTCAAATCAACAAAGTTGCGAATTCTTTAGTTAACATAAAGCTCAAAAAATAAAAACCATAGGATACGATTCGGAATTGAACATGAAAACAAAGAGATTAGGTTGGGAAGTGATGTAGTGGGGACCTGTTGAAACATTAGAACGCTATCGGATGCTTATTTTAGCTTAGATATTTTCTGTTCGGGGAGGGAACAGAGGATCCCAGGCATTACAATTAGACCAGTTTCAATAGCAGCTTAACATTTGTAACAGCATGCCTCTTTGTAAAATTATTTTGCCAATAAATGGACCTTTTTTTTTCTTTTTAACTCGCGTAGAATTTAATTTATTTATGGTGGAATTATAATCATAAATAAATAAAATATATCTTTTAAATTAATAATTGTTTTAAAATTGCTTTATATATGTTATTTTATATTATTTTGTTTTTCATTTTTTTTGTTGTAGTAACGGCCATTACTTAGCTTCTTATATGATTCAATGCAATTTATGCTTATCATACCGTTTAGAGAAAATAAACTTTCCTAATTACTTATTTAATTACTGGTTATTCAACTTATTTATAATTGGTTACATAAAATAACCAATAATTTTATTGGTTATTTTATATATATATATATATATATATATATATATATATATAATATTATTCGATTTATTCCCGATCGAGATGTTGGTAAATGCATTTATTATAACAAGTTAAATGTAAACATTATTTATTTAATACTTTGTACAATATTTAATTAAAAACGGCTATATTCATACATTGAGTTTTGTTTGGTTCATTTCTTGTTCGACTATTAATTTATTTGTTATTTTAAAATAAAATTTAACCAAATCTGCTCATGGTAAATAATAACAAGAATTAGGGAACCCGACCCGATGGTTCGATGCCGATACCCCCCAAAACTGTTTCCTTCATCGTTTCCTCTGCTGCACCAAATAAAAACTTCAATTTACAAGATTATGCCTACAACAATCCTTCCATATAGGTGTCGATTAATCGCTCGATTAATTATTTAGTAAATCTAATTACTAAATAATTGGTCGAGTTTATTATTATTGTGTTTTTTTTATTATTGTCACTATTGGTTTAAGAAAATACAAAGGGAAAACTTTTTTATTGAATTTATTTATTTATGAACTTTATTTAATTCGCCGGAATGTCTTCGTCTTCTTTGTTTAAATGTTCGTTTTATTTGACAGCCGAACTTAAAAGTTCGGTAAAAACGAAAAAGTTTTTCAACGGATGGATTATTGTTAGTAAAGTAAAACGACGCCTACATAGCAAGACTATAGAAGTAGGAGGGTGCTCCTTATCACAGAAGCACTGACATAAAGGTTAGGGTTCAATTTTAGTAAATTATGACGTGAAACCTGGGCGTAGGAGTGATTCTAATCCATTCAACCGATATTTCCCCCAGAGCCTTTTGAACTTTAGGCTTTTAAAAGTTATTTTGGTTAAAAAATTCTATTGCGGTAAGAAAACTTAATTGCCCTCCCCTCTCTCCTAATTCTTTTGAATGCTAATATCTTTTCAATATCGATAATAAGAAATATGATGTTGAATGGACCTTAATCCTAAAATGTTTGTACTTATTTAGCTACAAATGGAATACTTTCTGCCCAATTTAATTATCAGTTTAATGTTTAATATTAATTCACTTCTGAATTAATTTAATTTCGAGCTCGTGTGACTTCTAAAATGGTTCATTTAAATTTTTTTGTATTTTTCTTAAATTAGTATACAAAATATTAACCACATTTTTAAATCGTTTTTAACTTTGCACGTTGTCTGCCCAAATCAACACTCACTCTTATAGACGTTACGTTTTATCGAGAACGGTTTGTTTAGTTCAGGGAAATGAGGAGATGAGCGGTATAACAGGGAAATTTGTGGAAAACAATTTTTTTTATCTATTATCATATCCCCTCTATCATAAAATAAAGCCATAGACATTATTATTAATTAATCGCGATGATTTAACTAAGCATTGTTTAATATTTTATGTGAATTTAATTAAATATCTATAACAATAACGGTAAACATAAAAGACTGAAAATTGACAGGACATCTTTACGCCTATTGAGGTATTTAAAATTATAACAATACTTTATTCCCGGCACTTATTGTATGAGTCCATCTTTATGCATCAAGTTTAAAAATTTTTTATTCCAGTTTATATTTTTAAAAAGATTTTTGGATAAGTGCTTTTATATAAAGTTCAGTTTGTATACGCATTTAAAGTTAACAAACCGGTTTTTCATTAATAATTGATCAAATATTATCAATTAAAATAAACGTTGAACTATGCGGGCGGTCTATAACACGTGTCGTTGAAACAGCACCTGGTCCTCCCTGCCCCCTTCCTTGAGTTTCCTATGACATGACTCCGCTTATCCCCTTTTAGAAGTTTTAAATTTATTAATAAAAATCATAGAATATCGTAATTAAATACCACATACTCTTCAATTCAATTTTTATTATGGCCATTCGAGTTATCCTATTTAGCGTAGTTTGTATTTTAATTCGTGCGTTACTTCTGGTTTTTACCGACGTTATATAACGTGGGAATACTATTCCATAAAATGATTGTTTCTTCTCTGAAAAAATAAGAAAATTAACATTTTAATAATTACTGACGATATTAAAACGAACAGCGGAATGTTATAAACATGTATTTTTTTTTAACTGGAAATAATATTTAAAAAAAGTAAACATACTACATTATAAATAATAAGAGCTGATTCTTTTCTAATAGATTATTTCAGTATATTACTATAATGTAAGGAACGCTGTAAAAAAAAAAAAAAAAAAAAAATCTGATATAGGACAGAATCGTAAAGAATATTTTTTTTTGTCCATTAATGAATCTATAAGTTAATAATTAATTAATCGTAGATTAAAAAAGGACCGTTACATATTTCAAGATAAACAATTTTATTAATTAAATTCCTAACAAATTGTATTAAGTTGCATTTTAAACATTCAGACGTTTCGGCCCTTTTTTGGTGTCGGCCATTTCCAAACTTTTGTAGTTCATTTATGTGATTGAAATGTTAACACCACTGTCTATAAAATAAATTAATATATACAATTCTAGGATGTAGGTGTAGTTACTTGTTGATTATTAAAATGTTTAAAGAAAAGTTCTTTTAAAACAGTTATTGTTTAACTACTATGGTCAAATAGTAAATTTGAAGTAGTTGAAGTATTAGACACAATTCTAAAAATTTAAAACCCGGATATTTATTAAAAACTTGGGTTTTTAATAATTTTAAAGGCTGAAAATTGTGGTTATAATTCAATAAAATTATCTCATTCAAAAATATCCATAACTTTTTTTCTATTTTTTCATTATTAAACAAAATTCCTCTCTACCTTACAATAATTCTTACAGAAAAGGCACAGACTATCTAGGCGCACTCTATGGGGAATAGTTTTAACCATGAAAATTTTTAATTTATGATTAACTGATTATAAATATATTAAAAATTCAAAGTCATTGTTTTAAAAAATGAACAATCTAATAAAAAATTAAAGTTATTAATAATTGTAGTGTATTGGATAACTGTTATTAATTAATTACTTATCTATTTTATTTCAATCCCCGAACCGTATGTCCAATTTCCTATGACATATATTTCTGGTGTGATATCTCCATTGTTCACTTAATATTGAGATTAGTTCTCGTATATAATTTTAAAATTTACATTGATTTAATTTAAGAAACACCCCTGGCAAAGTAGATTAGTCCATTTATTATAAAATTAAACAGACAACAGAAATTCATCATCCTCTGACAGGTCGGTCGGATCCTCCATCTCTATACCCGAGCATCTCCCTCCGAGTTTTTTTTCGCGAAAACATACAAGATTTGCAAAGCGACTAAGATGGTATTTTTTTTTTTACAAAATGGCCTGTATTTTTTGTCATAAAAAAATATATTGTTGCTGAATACATTATTGTTAGAATCTATGATTTTCTGTAATATGCGGAGAAGTTTATCCAATTATAAAAATAAAATAGGCTAGGATTGTTCTTCCTGTAGCATTGCAGAACATTGACGACCTATTTCAATGAAATAATGAAATTTATTGACACAGGATCTTGAAGAGCATCATAGAATAGCAGAAGGTTGCATCGTAAATATAGTTTTGTTCCAAGTTTTTATCAAAACTAATAAAGTTGAAAATAATTATCTTAATAACGTGTTGATTAACGACCATTCCACTTAAATTATCCTAAAAGAGACAAAAGCTGTTTACTAATTCTACTAAGCTGTGTACAAGTGAAAAATGGGTAGCAGTTAGAGCTATCCTAATCTAATGACAGCTAGCTAATGAGCAGCTATCGTGAAGAAGATAGCCTCACCCCGGGTTCAATGACCCTTAAGCAGTCTGAGAAGGGGGCGTAGGGTCTTCCTTTATGCAACTTGCAATATTTAATGCAGATATCCATTATAATCCAACTCTAAAAATCATGGCATAATGTCCATTGTGAGGAAATCATAATGTGAATAGTAAATTTTAACATTAATGAAGGTTGAAGATAGTGTTCTTCATCCATTTCCTTCTTAACGGGAAGTTGAATTTAAAAGCCATTTTTTATAGATATTTCGTATCGATTCCCATTTCACGGACTTAAAATTCAAGTATACGAATAAGTGAGTGTTTGCATTTTCACATATACAAATGTGTTTTTTCCACATATATACTTCTTTATTTATTGAGAAATAATATAATCTGCCACACTCAAGGGAAATAGGTATTAGGGATGTAAGGAACCGTTCATACCAGACATTCAAAGTGAAAATAAAATAAAAATAATAATAATAAAATAAAAATAAACAAAATGTCATGAAGAGAAATTACAATAGTTGAAAACAATATATAAATTACAATGGAAATAAATAGATAAACTATTAAATAATATTAGAATAACAACCAGGATAACAAAATTTATGTTAAGTAAAAATAAAATTGAACACATTCATACCTAAATATAATATGCTAAACTATAAACCATGTGTTCTGTAATTTTCGCTTATGAGCCAACCTGTAACCTTTCTTATTACTTCTCTGTTAATTTATTAATATAATTTGTATATTTTGTGAAAATTTTCTACTGTATTTGAAGAAAAAAATTACCTTGTTCAGAGAAAAACGAAGTAAAGTATTTTCAAAATTTTGGGATAATTCCATCGAAGAAAGTTTGTGATAATAGGAATGATACCTACATTACATAAATATCTAAATTTAAATATCGATAAGGCCCCGACGTCAACTCCTAAGGATCCTCTGGAAATTTGTTCATTTCTTGAGAGAGCGAAGCTAGCGGATGTCGACAGCTATGTTCTAATTAAAGCAGTAATTAATAATACCCATGAGAACGAAATTTCAACCCCGCCAAATAAATTCAAAGTTCTGGAATTATTTCATTTTTGTTTCTATTTATTTTTTAAGGAATTTTAGTAATGAAATGTAAGGCGAAATTCCGGATAAGAGATGGTGTGATTATTAAATAGAAAATTCTTGATATTATGGCATTTATTAAAGTATTGTGACTAACAGTTGTGTATTTGGAATTACTACTCCTTTATTTAGCCAGTCAAACCATCACTATTTTGTATTATGCCAAACCACCATAAAGCATACTTGGTAAAAATAAATTTAAAAAAAAAGTGAGAACATACTAAATGAGATAGCAAAAAATTAAAACCTTGGTTAAAATACATATTGGAAGCATAGCTGAATGGAGGGAGGGCTTCTACGAAAAAAATAAAAAAAAATCCTCACAAGAAGTGTAATTATAAATAGGGCTTTAGAGCTCGAACTACACACATTCTTCACTTTTCAGAACTAGATGTAAGATAAAATCCAATTAACATATGTAATTATCTTAAAATAAACAAAAACTTTAAACGTAAAATTTTTTGTAAATACGTCTTGAATTACGTAATTAAAATCACGAATTTCTACTAACAGTATATATAACATGTACTCTAAGGAAAACGAGGATTAAAAATAATAAAAGAAACCTTCCGAATAATTGGGGTTTAGGATATGGCTGATCTAATAGAACCTTTGGATATAATTTGTTAAATTTCTTTTGCTCAAATTGCTTGAAAAAAAAAATGTATATTTATATATTATTATTAGTATATTATATATACTATATATACTATATTATATAGTATATTATTATATATATATATATATATATATATATATATATATATATATAAAAATGTATATATGTATATTGTATATATGAAATTTACAAGGAAGCAATGCACACTACAAATTAAATGGAGCATACATTAAGAAACAGATAGATAGAAAATTTGCTTTATTCTGGGACTAGGTCCCTTCAGAATAACAAAATTGAACAACGAAATACAGCATTAAATGAGGAAATAATAAATATAAAAACCTAAAATATTTGAAAATTTAGATAACGTAAAGCGCGATTAGATATTATTTTTAAAATTTCTCTCGAAAGATAAAATACGCGAATCCTTTCCTTATTTGATGAATATTCGTTATTAATTATATAACGATGAGATATTAATTATTTTTGAAATTGGTTTACTTCAACCCCATGCTTTCAATAAAGTGTTTAAAGGACAGAAAAATGTAGTGGAAAAACGAACCCTATAATTTTCCTTGCTAGCCTACAATTAAGGGAAGAGGTTTTGAAAAGCTTATTTGTTTGTTTATTTAGTGTTTGTTGGATCTTGACACAGTTAACCGATTCGTTAATGTGACTCTGTTGTTTGTTTATACATAATTAATTACAATAACTTTAAAAGACTTCACCACAAAAGATATTATTCAAGATAACTTCGTACGTTTTTTTTTTTCTATCTCGGAATGCGGTCAGTTACTTGTTACAGCCTGCAGGATGTACATCCTGTTGACTAAAAATGTCAAGTAGACCGGAGTTCTTCGTGTTTCGGAGGGTTGAGGGCAGGTCAATACCAAAAAGAGGGTGCAGGTTTTTTTTTCTATGTTCAAGGAAATTCCTCTTGTGAAATGAAATACCACACTATTATAAGTTGGATTCTTTCGATTGAAATCGAGTGATAAAAACAGGGAGGGGAGGGGGAGAAATAAAAAAAAAAAGAACAACGATTATTGACAGCGGAACAAAGTTTATGATGTCAGAGTAAAGTGAAGCCGGGTGATAACGAGATCATGATCAATGAGTTAGTGGAGAGAGGGAGAGAGTTTACAATCACCAGCACACTAAATGAACGTTCGCAAAAGAGAATTTTTGTAATGGAAGTTATTATTTCTGTTTCTGAAATTTCTCAAGATATCTTATGTCTATTAGGATCCTTTTAAAGGAATTAAATTTGGTTTTAGCGTGCCTAACCGACTTTTAATCTGAACTAAGACTATTGCCGACTGGGAAAATCTCAATGAAAGGCTTAGTTAGCCATTTATATAATTGCAATGACTTTATAGTTGAACACAATTATTTAATTGCCTTTTCCATCATTAATCAAATATCCTTGCAATATGATAACCATCAGCATCAGAATCTATTTGCTGTAAAGGCTCTGTGAAAAGAAAGATTCTCCTTCACATTTTTTATCAAGGGGTACGATAAAACTGATAATATAGATTAGAAATATCCATCGATTATGTTATCGTAAATATAATATGAATAATTTATTGACATTCGTCAATTTATTCTTATTGAGATTTTTTTTTTAAATTTTTAATTTTACTAGAGTGTATGGAGGAAATTTATTTGAATGACAATTTACGTAAGAGTATGCTTGATGTTATTGCAAAAAGAGATTTGATTTTGTTTGCCGACTTACGATGTGATCACTTTTCAGTTATATTAATGTCATTTCTTACAAATTATAAAAGCAGTAATGATCATTTTAATTTTAAAAACTTCATTCTATTTTTATAATCAGCACTCGAACATTCGCACATTAATTTGAAAACAGTCTTTTATTTAGAAATAAAGGTAAATACAGGTAAAAGGTGAGAAAACTATTTTACTACAACTTATAAGACAACAATTTCAAAAGTAGTTTGTAGGAAATCATTCTGTAACGAAAAAAAAAAAGTTAAATTTTTTATTATACAAGCCCATTTTTCGGCCAAAACATGTTGACCATGCTTAGAGCTAAAATAGACCAGAGAGACAAGATCAGAGAAATATATGGAAACAAGTACAAAAACCATGATTACCATTATTGGATTTCTTGGAAATTTCATCTGTTATTCTGTTTTAGTTTAATTTATTTTTTCTGTGTCTTTATATGCTTCTGTATATTTGTTTCATCATTTAATTCTTTCTCTTATTTTTATGATAATGTTTTAAGATCTTCATATATTTACTTTCTCCCATTATTATATTATATTATTTCCTCTCAAATTTATTTTCATAATTTTTCCTATTAATTTTAATTCTTGTCTCGTGTAGTTTTCTTTTTACTTACTACACTTGTTTATTATTTTTTTTTTTTAATTTTACTTTTAATACATCTCTCTGATCTTGTATTTCTTATTTATTTTGGCTCTGAGGATGGCCCACGTGTTAGGGGCGAAACGTCGGCTTGTATAAATAAAAAACTTAACGTTTTGTTTTTTTGTCAATAACTGATATTTCTGTCAATCTATATACTTTATTGAGTCAACTATCATCTCAAAAATAGTTTCTCCTCTAGGTGCAGGATTTCTAAATATTTTAAGTAGTGTTGATTAATATTTGATTATCAAATAGGAACCGAAGTTTTGTGCAAGAAGGCCTGGCTGCAAAAACAAACTTCTACAAGAGCCTAAAACCTAGCACGATCCGACGTAAATTGAATTGAAAGATTCCTCAAGCACGTGTATCACTGGACTGGTTGGGTCGGGTTATTTCCGTCCCACAATATCATTCTTACATAGTCATCCCAGTTTTTATCAATCCCTCATGATACTGAATGGATTCTGTATTTGTCAAAAAAAACAAAAAAACATTCTTATAATTTAGAAAAATAACTCGATATATAGCTATAGGGTCTATATAAAGATGTATCGAACGGAGATGTACCTACTTGAAGTGGACATTGGCAGCGATCTTCATGCGGTTGGCCTTTCCGTAAATATCTCCCGGACATTGCATTGCAAACAAAATTCTTGACATGGGCAACCTTAGGCGCTGTTTAAAACGGGCTGGGGAACGTGGAAATCAACCATTGTAATGGAGATACGGTCTTACAACCGGAATCCTTTCAATAAATAATAAATAGTTTATTATCTTGTATATGAAAGATATTGTCATGTAATGCAGTGATACTTTTTAAATGTCCAAAAAGAAGAAGGGGAAATTAAAACATTTCCGGTAACCTGTGGTTTCTTGGAATACAGAAAAAAAGATTTAAATTACACCTATGTCCCTTATTATGAAAATATAGATATAATTCACAATTTGTAAAGCAGGTAACAGCACTAGGTCCACGTTACCGCTACTTCGGTTGGGATCCAAGTAACTCCTTAAAGTCATAATCAAACCACCGTCATAATCTAAATCCAGAAGATCACCCTCAACGAAATCCTCCCACCTACGTTTCGGTCTGTCCCTCAGACGTTTACCAGTCGACTCAGCGTTTATTAACTTTTTAAAGATTTGTTCGTTGCTGAGTCCAACAACTTTATTTACAGGCCCATTTCAACCTTCGCGATGATATCACTTGATTATATTAACATATATGCTCTGAAATTACGCGTTGGGCTGAACTTATAATATCTTGAAGTAATACTTATTAGAATATAATGTGAATTGGGGGATAGCCCAAATTTCAATTCAATCTGTTGAAATAATAACCAGCAAATCATGGACTTTGTCTTAAGTTAAATGGTAATTGTGAAATATGTAGAGAGATCAATACTGACTCAAGTGGAAATAGGCATTTAATAATTTAAGCTTTTTATGCCCTGATATTCCCCCTCCCCTCCCTCCAGATGGATATTTAAGTTTTATTACTCTTCGTTTAAGTGTCGGGGCTTTATTAACACAGCTCACGTGATAAATCATAATTATTGAAGCCTTCATAAGCACTGAAAATAACTCATGAATTTCAAATTTGCTCAGAAACAAACTTCTTACCTTAATGCGTGGTTTGCTGAAAATTATTTTTGTATTGCACTTTTTATTAGGAATAATGGAATATCTGACTGAACATTTTGTGGTATAGCTACTAACTTTGTTGAACTCGAAACTAAAAAAAATAATATATTTTGCTATAATAACTTTATAGATATTTATGGCACTCCTATAGTTTATAAAATGTCTAATAAAGAAAATTGAAAAAGAAAAAAATTTAGGTCATACGTAAACTGATAATTTCTTATCACTCAGAACTCATCTGTTCAAAAACATTAGATTTATCATTATTTGGATTTTTGTAGTGTGTTTTTTGTTTTATATAATAGTTTTAATATGTTACTAATAATTATTAATATTAAGTTTACAGAAATAATTTTAGGTCCGATTTGTTGCAATTAGCTTTTTGTGTAAAACGTAAGTTCTAGACCGAAATTAACGTAGTGAAGAGTTATATTTGTCTGAATCCTGACCATACACCTCTCCATATAGCCACCAGCATTTTGTTGAGCGATTCGTCATGCCGTACAATTTTCTTAGAATATTAATTAGGAATATAAAATCGTTATTGACAAGTTTAGTTTTATCCGGATTATTTAACTAATCACTATTATTTTTTTTGTTACAGCTTATGGGAAGGTGTTCCTTGTCCGGAAGAGAGGAGGGAAGGACGACGGACGCCTCTATGCCATGAAGGTTCTGAAGAAGGCGACGATAGTTCAGAAGAAGAAGACGACGGAGCACACCAAGACGGAACGGCAAGTTCTAGAAGCTGTCCGAAGATGTCCCTTCTTGGTCACCCTCCACTACGCCTTCCAGACAGATGCCAAGCTGCATCTTATTCTTGGTGAGTATCAGGAATATTCTTTGGTATTAAAAAAAACAGTTTACTAGATTGAAAAAATCTTCTAAATCATTGGCAATTTGCATTATCTTGTCAATGTCAATGTAAGTCCAATATCTCCTTTCGGTACTATTTATTTATTATTTAAATAGTTACCGGCAATATTCCAATTTTGGTTGCAAAAACTGAATTTCGATCGTCCAGTAGAATTTTGATTAACTGGGATCATCGGATCATGTCCTGCCATTAATTAATTTTATTCGTATATATTTATTTACGTCGAAACATTTATTCGGAATAGCTACAATGATATAAATGATGGAGACGATAAAAAATGGCCTCGAAACATTGAAAGGAAAATAAATGTATGAAAAAACATTAAATGAATAAGTATAATTTGTTCACACATTAATTATAAATTTAAAATACTTCCTGAAGCAGTAAAATTATCGTATATAAGTGCTTTTTTTGTTGTTGTTTAAAAAAAAAAATGGCGCTCTTTTAAATATACCATTTATTATTATTATAGTTTTCAATCACACATTTATACATTAGTTTTAGTTGCGTTAAAATTGTGGAATGTATAAATTTATATAAAAAATAAAAAATTGAAAAAAATACAAATTGAAAAGTAAACTAAAAGTAGAAAAAAGAAAGTTATAGTCGAGGTTTTTTTTTTTAAAGAATAGGTTTCTCCAAACATATTTTCGTTTTAAAATAAAATTTAGACATTGTAATTGTAAATTTATTTATTTTTAAATATATATACCTAGTTATATCTACAAAAATGTAGTAATAATAACAATATCGTATCAATAAGCCCCTTACTATATCCTGATGTTGTCAGACGAGATGTTCTTCCAGTGAAGTTGATGCCTCTGAGACGATAACATCTTTTAAACCTTTCGTCCGTTCACTGCTACTTAACTCGTGACACGCTCCTTTTTATCGGTGCTACTTAACAACTTCTACCCAGCCTTGTAAAAAAAAAAAAAAAAAAAAATATTCGATTAGTTTAGAACTTTTATATAGTATATTTCCAACTGACCGTATTGCTTTAATAATCAAACTTGGATAAAGTTCTAACACTTGAAACCACAGTAGTTTAATCTTTTGTTCATCGATCGTACAGTGGAAAACCCGGGCTTGTTTCCAGAAGATTCTTAGTAGCAGTCCTGAAAATCGGGGAGTGGTTCAGCGGAATTGCAGAGTTTTCCCCGAATTGTTAGACAGTTCCCAGATCTCCGCGGGCTGGCTCTCCCTATGAAATTATTCAACGAGGATTCTCAGAAGTGCATAATAACGAACCTTCTCTCTCCCCGTTTTATTTCTTCAGTCGTTGGAGCCTTCCCCGATCAGGTTTTCCTGAACTCCCTTTCATGTATTAATCGAGTCGTGGCTCAATTAAAACATGAAACCAATTTCGATGAAGAAAATTTCTGTTGCAACATTTTGTATCTCTCAGAATAGATTTTATGGGAGCTAATGAATTATTTAATGAACATCGAATTCACTTAAAATACGAAGCACTTAGTGTACGTGGAAATTGTTCCCGGTTTCCTGATATGTATCAAACTATACCTTGGAAATGATTTTACCGAACTCCGAAAATATGTACCTAGGACAAATAAAATAAGTAGCGGTTTTCTATTTTATAAATTTGTTTCCTGGGAAACATAATTTTAAATAACAATATAATCATCAAAAATTTATGGATGTATTAATGGATGCATAATCAGATATTGATTGGAATACATTATATTTTTTTTTAACTTAATACTTCGTGAATATAGTGATTTGTAGTGCAAAATTGCATTCTGTAAAAATATAACATAATAACGAAATTTAATTATCGCAGAAACCAAATCTAATTTAGCTACATAAATATGATAGATTATATCTGATCTATTCCACAGTATTTCCGTTCTAAAAACAATTACGATGGGAAATTTTGAGAGCATCATCTGAAAGGCAATTAAAATCAATAAAAAATACATAATAATAAGAAATAAATTAGAGTGCTATCTGAAGTCATAAGAAAATTATTAGAAAATCTCTCTATTTTCTATGATACGTTTATTAAATAATGTTAGCATTCCAGGTGAATAATGTTTGATTGACTTATATCCTTTTTGTCAGTGTATATGTTAAATTTTAATTTTAATTTAATTTTCGCATTTAGTCACTTTTTGTAACTTATTAAAAAATAATAATGAAACGTTGATAAAAATTTTGCTCGAGATTGAAGCGTTTGAGGGCTTTTTAATTATCTTGTTTCGGCATTGTTTTTCATTTTGAGAGCCTCGTAGATTTTTTTCGTCGTGTAGATTTTTTTTTCTGTTTTATACTTCAAAGAGGAAAAAATTAACTTTTATTTTCAAAAGCTACTTATTATAAAAATTAAATCTAAAAAAAGCAGCTAAACTAGAGAAAAACAAGAAAGGTTATTAAATAGTGTAATAGCAGAACTGGGTCATACGGATCCTAGATTATTAGTCTGTTAAAAGCTTTTAAGTTCAAGGAATTTTCTTCCTAAACTTATATTAATTGACTACGCTTTAACAATTTCAGAGAACTTATCATTTTTGCAATATTTCGAATATTTTGGTATAAAATGATTTTTCAAAGTGTTTATTAGTATTTGTTTACTTTTTAGTTTTTTAAATTCTAGCCACCACCAGATTAAGAATTTCTTTGCCCTACAAAAGAGCTACGATTTATCTTACAATTACAGAACATTTTTTCCATGAGGTCGAGTTGCTTTTGTGATTAGATAGTGGCGTCCGACGAAATAGCAAGAAAAATAATTTCACACGTTATGATGTGTGAATTACTGACTTTTAAGTGCCATAAATTTTTATGTGCTTTTAATATTCTTAGCTAAGTGCATCAAAATAAATTACCGTCCCCTGTCCGTAGCACACTTGATAATTTATTTTTTTATTGCTCTTCATTATTACAAAAATAATGGGAGGATTAAATTGCAGAGATCATTTCAAAGAAGAGAGAAAGAAATCTGAATATTTTATGCCGTTTGACTTTTACTTCTGTGATGGCATTTAACCTTTCCGTCGGGACATCGTATAGTTCCAAGTGTCCTTTAGCGTTTGAGGGATTTTTAATTATCTTGTTTCGGGAGGGTTTTTTATTTTTAGAGCCTCGTGTGGATTTTTTTTTTTTTCTGTTTTAACCTTCAGAGAGGAAAAAGATATTGGCTTTTAGTTTCAAAACGTACTTGTCAAGAAACATTAAATCCAAACAACATATCTAGTGGTAGCTGTTGAACTAGAAAAGAGAAAGAAAGGTTATTCAATAGTGTAATAGCAGAACTGGGTCAAACGGATCCTAGTTTATTAGTCTGTTAAAAGCTTTTAAGTGGGGCCTCGTTGTGACTCCGGTATGTCAAACATATTTACTAATAACTGTGTTGTAACTGTATGATTTTATAATTTAGTAATTTCTTAAATTAATTTAGATGTCTCAATTTGATTTAAAAAAAAGTATATACCGTTTACAATGTATTTAGTTGTATCATATATTTACTACTGAATGTATTGAACTATAGAAGAATAAATTATTATTTTGAAAAATGAAGGAAAAAAATTTTTATTAAAAGAAATAACCTTATAAAGCCGTATTTCATTTACTTGTTTATACAAAACTATTTTTATTCCTTATTTTTATTTTCGTGAAAAACCAATAAAGCAACTATTAATAATATGCAATTAGTTATGTTAATGAATATTTAATTTAGATATTTTTCTTAATGCGTTTTTACCAAAATACGAGCTGTTAAAACAAGTTAAATATATTAATCATTAATAAAACTTAATTAAAAACAAGAAAATAAAATCATTTAGAATGGCCAAATTTATGTTATGCCCCAGGCTTAGAAATATACGAAAAGATATTTAATATTAATATTTTTATTTCCATTTTCATTAATTTTTCGTGGGTTGCCAAATCGTTCATATTGAGTGACTGATAATTAAAATAAATCATATCAGGAGAAATAGATTACAATATTTTTAAAAATACTAAAACACGTTGTTAGAATTATATTAACAATCACACGTGTGAATGAAACGTTATGATGTAAAATTTAAAAGAAAAATACATAGCGATCTTAAAAATGAGTAATGATGGTAAATAATCAGTGCTCGTTTCAGAATGAAAATATAATGGAATGCTATCGTACACGGTCCCATGTTATTATTGATTATAAATAACTCTCCGATTTTGAGGAGTACAGGGTTTCTGAGTCAAATCTTGATAATACCAATATCCGATTTTTCGAGATGACTCCAGTTGATGAAATAAAGGCAATATATCCTCTTATTAGGGATTGATAAATTTATCAATCCCTAATTAGATTGATCCTTTTATACTATCATGCGGATGTCAACTGATATTCTCTTATATTTAAAGAAAAACGAAATTAATTTTAGAGCCTGAAGAGGAAAAAAATATGTGTTTCGAAACGCGTAGCAAGTTGCAATAAAAAAACATGGGCTGGATATCTCAAAATTGGTTATTTATTTATTAAAATATACTTACACGTTTATTTTATAATTAGAACAGAATTATAAATGACAATTGAATAGAATTAATCAAATGGGAACCTAATTATTTTTATTTAAAAAATAATATGTCCTGTTATGTTAGTTGATTAATGTATCTAAATGCACTCCCTATGCCACAAAACAAAAGTATTTTTTTTGGAGTCCAGTCCAAATATATATATTTATGTACTACAGTAGGAATTATAAGTTTTATAATGAAGGACTCATAAGTTGTATTTTGCTCTGTCTATACTTATTATTATATCATTATTATTGCCTTTTTATTATTTCTCTCTCTTATGTTGATTTTAATGATTTAAATGCCTTCTATATAATAATAAAAACATGTTACTTAAAATGGTCTAATGATTACAGTATATTACTAAAAAAATAAAAAATTATTAAAATATTAAATTCGAACGTATATTGAATTATAGATTAAAATAATATTTTTAAAAAGAGCAGAACGGTTAGATACAAATAATATTAATTTAAAATGAAAATGTATATATATATATATATATATACATTTTCATTTTAAAATTCCCATATATATATATATATATATATATATATATATATATATATATATATATATATATGGTATATATATAATATATGGTATATATAATATATATATACCATAATATATATATATAATATATATGGTATATATATATATATATATATATATATATATATATATATATATATATATATATATATATATATATATATATATATATGTGTGTGTTTATATTTATATTTATATATATAAAATATATATATTTTGATCGTAAACTCCCGCAGGTTGTTCGATTTAAATTGATATATATCTCAATAATATTTTATTTATTAATGCAATTTACTAACATCACTAATGTATGCTATAATAAAAGCGATTAGTTGTAGATATTATATAAATATCATTGCTAAGAGAGTCGACAAAAAAATGGCTGAGTTTTTAGCTGCGTATGGTTCGGTGCCAGTCGCCACCAGCTTTCTACCCGGCTTTCCCTTCAATCAATTCCTTTTAGCCCCTCTTTCCATGAGACATCTTTTCATCCCTTACATTCCCCGTCTTTATTGCTTTATTTACTCCAGTTTTTCGTTTTATTCAAGTGGTTCCTTATTTTTACCATCCTCCCAGCTACAGGCAAATAAATTTCTTCGATGTATACAAACACAGTGAAGATATTAATTGTATACCCCCCCCCCTCTCGCTCCCCCCGATACAAACTATAACTTCTTATTTTCCATCAAGCAATTCATGTGAATTAACGTAGGTTTAATCTTGCGGTGACAAGGATATTATGGACGATTACTATTTACGATGTTGTTGTGATATTGACAGCATTATGTAACATTTGCATTCCCTGTAATATTGTGAAATTTTTACATCGAACACTATAAGGTAATTTCGGGTAAATGCGCTCTAGATATAATAATAAAGATAGAAATTTTTTTATATTTGAAGCTAGATTCTTCTTTTTTTAAAGAATTTTACTCTTTGAGAATTTTACGTTCAAACCAATATTTCAATCACATCCATTTTTATGAGATTGATAATTCAATTTATTATTACCTATTAAGTACTTGCCTCTGCCTTTATAAGAGCTAATAATATAAATAATTTATCTGTGAGTTTACTACATGTCTTAAAAGACTACCCTTTTAAATGAATATTACCAGATTTAATTATAAGATTTGTAATCACGCTCATTAAATATAATACATAGTCATTTAAAAACAAATAATTACATCCATAACCAGATAAAATAAATTAAGCTCAAGAACCCACCATTCTAGCCAAAACATTTTAATGATAAATATTCTTTCTTGACAGTTCGTGGTTATTTATTATTAATTTTACTGTCTATTGATTTTGGTTGTTAATGTAACTTAAACCAATTATATATATAATTTTTTTAATTATTATGAATATAAAAGAAGTTGTTCATATTTCATATTAAAATTTAAACTATGATTTGCCATTTTTGAAAATTGTGTTTGGTTTTATGATAATAGCAAAGCATCTCGATTGGCTATATCCATGTCATACAATGTGTTTCAACTAAAATTAATATTTTTTAATGGATTATTTTGTGAATTAAACATTTTTATTTATCCATATTATTGTACTTTATAAATTAGTAGGCATAAAGATGAAAATTGAAATAAAATCTGACCTTATTTCAAATAAAGACCTGAAATAAAATCTTATCTTAAGGTATGGTTTTTATATTGAAATGTGTATATATTTTTTTAAATTTATAATAATTAAATCAGAATTAAATCAACTGAATGACATAGTTCTTTTCAGTGTATTAATTACTTGTATTAATAGAAATTGTATGATATAGTTTTAAGTACTAGTACTAATGATTCCACAGAAATAAAAATAAATTAGTAATGATTAAATAATAATGATTATCGGTTTATTATTTATTGATATAATGATTATGATTTCAATATCTTCGTTCATAATATATTTTTTATGAATAATTTAATCTATCTGGTGCTGAGATAACAAGGCCAATATTATCATTTTATTAATTAAGGTTTTTATCAAATAAATTAAACATATTTGTTTGAAAATATTAGTTCTACATTATAAACAAACCGTCGGAACTGAAAAAAAAAAAATTGTTGTTTTATCTGGCTGTTTGGAACTGCTCTTTTGCATATGTATAGTTCTCTGCCTATAAATATATTAACAAGCCCTTGGACCAAACGGATTGTCAGTATTTTTTTTTAGTTGGCGTAGGGTAAGGGGCTTATCAATTCTACCCTCAATAACAGATGGGGAAAGAAATTTTTTTTCCCCGACCGCCGTTTGGTAGCAGTGGCTTATCTAAATCGCCTATCGCCCATTGATACTGACCTTTCTTTGGGTTTGGATAGTATCCTTGAATAATTATAAGGTCGTACAATAAATATCAGATATAAATAATGTAAAATAAATGTATAACTTAAGTAAAATATTATGTAAATAAATAATATGTAAATGAGAGAGTGAGAAGCCAAGGGGCACAAGTGGCAATTTAATAAGTTTTTGAAAACGCATTTCAAAGTTAAAACGTTTTGATAAAACCTAAAACGTTTGAGTTTGTATCATACTTTTATTATGGCTCTACTGTGTATCCCTTAAATATTGAACAGTATTGCTTTTGAAAAACATTTTATGTGCATTAAGAATCCATACCCGCTCTCAACTCACTCGAAAAAATCTTTGGAAAAAAAAAATTTGACCCTCAAATGTAATTTTTATTTAATATACATAATATAATATATAAAAATATATATGAAGCACTTGAAATAATAAAATCCTTCAAATCCAATCCAGATTTTTGCTTAAATGAACAAATAAATATCTCCAATAGTCCAATCTTAATTTATTCCCATCTATAACAGTAAAACCAATTACTCACCGGCATTACTAGAAAAACCCTGACTCTTAAACCGTTTAACTAAAAACATCCTACCTACCTTTCTTTCATTGTTAGTTTAATGCGAGAAGAAACCAGTGTTTGATATAATCCATTTAAACCTTGGTGAGTACCAAAATGTATTTGATTTCTTGTCTTAATTAAATTCATAATTCATAAAAGTTTTATAATACTGATTTATATTACATCTAATTTAATATGTATAATAATACCAAACTATATTTTGAATTGTGTGTTTTTAGAACTGAGGATAATGAGAATGTATAACATTCGAAACTAGTTTTCAATAAAACAAATTTATTGAAGTGGCAAATAATTTATCAATCCCTAATTTAATTTCAACCCTTTATTAGTTTAAATTGTGCCATGACGGGCTAATTAACCCAGATTGGTATTTGGATTATTATTTAAACAGCGCTTAGCCACGTGCTTGTCTATTTGATTTATTCATTTTGGAGAAAATCGCTTTCATAAACGTTTGAACTATTTCTGACGGAAATAAATCAGGTTGGGCTCCCAACTTAACAAGTTGCCGTCTCTTAAAACCACGTGTCAAATAGGAACTATTCTTAACGTTGACATCATTCCAAAATACAATCTGGGGCCTTCGCAAAGCCTCAAACTCGGTTTAGTCGATTTCCATTCAATCTTATCTTCGATCTGAATAGTATAAACGTTTAAATAATTATGCGTCTCTTATAATGTTTAGCCACTGTGTTAGTTTTGTAATTTTGTGAAGAATTATGCTTATTGAGGTATTATTGCCGTTTAAAAACGTTGAGAAATGTAACTGGAAAGTTGAAGAACAAGCTTGAAGAGAGTTCTGCGCAACTGGGAAAAGCGAAAGTACGTAAATGCGCATGTTAGTAGTGTTGAGACAATAAGGGAAATTACAGCAGGGGTAGATATACAATTGTATTTAAAAACACTTTTTTTTTATGATTATACAAATTTTAAAAAAATGAAAAAAATAAAATCATTTCAATGTTAACTACTTTCGATATAACACAGAACCATTATTTTGTAGGTTAATAAGTACAATATTGCTGTAATTTGTGCCGACGTTTCGGCCTAAGTCTTAGACCCTCATCAGGATGAGCTGTCAATAGTTCCGAAGCAAAGGCAGCTTCTAACCATCAATCGATTGCTTCTATCATAGTGACGCCTGACGAAGGCCTACAACTTTAACTGAAACTTAATTAAGGAATATTATACTTACTCTTCGTTTCTTTCTGGACCATTTGCTTGTTTCTCTTCTGCCATCTTCTCCTTGATTATATCTACGGTCAACGACATATCTTCCGTTATGATTTTTTTTTTCGTTTCACAATCCTCGACTCTAAACGGAAAATAAAAAATCAATCTGAGAGGTACGAAAATGTCTAACCGGGTATATAATTATCTAATTGAAAATTCAATGAATTAATTTTAATTGCTTGAACGAATTTTCAGTTTTTTGAACTATCACATTCTTGGAAATTTAAAACAGTTAATAAAACATTCCCATTTCACAACAGAGGGCTGTCATGGAGCCCACTTATTCATAATTAATATGAGGAATAAGACAAATATTTTTTAAGGTTAAATTAAAACTACAATAGATTAAAAATAGACAATTCCGAATTAAAATGAATCATGAGAAAATACGTAGTTAACGCGGATTAATAATGTATATACTTATTATTAATTTTGTAATTATTTTTTATTTAAACGTTCTTCTTAACACGAGCTAACTAATCAAGGCTCACTTTGTTGATTATAAAAGGGAATTCCATTTGCGGGGAGACTGTTCCAGTTTTCGAGGGCATGTTTTGATCTGGGTCGCGACCTGGTTACTCCACACCGCTGTTGCTTTCGGATAAAGCAAGCTCTATATGTTGATATATCTTTCTGAGAGCAAACGGTGCCCGATATATCAGGCGAATTTTATGTCCTGGCCGTGGTGTAGATGGCAGATAGTAGTTCCTCTTAGCCAATGAGGCGTCGTATTCCAGGAATGTCTCATCTCTAACCCACACTCTAGGATGCCATCCTTTGATTGGAGGACCCTCTCAAAGGGTCTTGAGACACTAGTGCGGTATTCAAACATAAAGGCAACATATTACTACGAAATGAAAGCTTTGGGAATCGTTTACCTGGTCCTTTTGCATTTTCGCTGTTCAAAATTCAAAGAATGTTCTTTCAGCAAAATTACTAGCAAAACTATATTACCTATATATCAGTATTTCATTACTCTGATTGCAAAATAGTTAGTAATATGTGATTAAAACTTTCGGGAAAGTTTTCATAAAGCCTAGTCCTTCAAGAATAAGCTATAGTTCAATTATGCACTCCATTACATTATATACCCTAATTTTGTTAACGCGATTTTAAACAGTGAAAATGACTAATTAATATAATTTGTTTTAGTTATTATTTTCAATAATAAAACTTGAAATAGGCCAAGAAAAAAAACTGTAACTGCCTCTAAGAATTTGACGTTTTACGTTTCAATTTACTTATAATCCAGAAATCGAATAAGAATAATCCGTCCGTCTGACATCCGCACCTTTTCTCCGGGCTTCTGGGCCAATTTTCTTAAAGTTATCAAAGTTACAGCTGACTCCAGAATGATCCTCGAAACTTGACATTGCCATCAGCTGTTTAGTCCTAAAATGGCGGCCTATTAGACATATCACACGTCCAAATCTCAGCCATTTACGAATATAAAGCTATAAAAATAATAATTATTTGGAAGTAATAAATCATAGTGTAATGATTTCAGTAATGATTTTATTCGGTCGGTCTAGTCTTTGTAGCCCTTAAAGAAATTTTATGATCGTTTAAGATGACGTCATGGAAAATTATTGCTTGGTACTGGGGAGTATCACAGTTACTGTCTATAATTTTTGAGTCGAATTATGAAGCTCTCAAAAAAGATTTAGCTCGATGTAAATACCGGCTCCTTGGCACAATAATTATTTTTTTTTTTATGAAATATTACAACCCTACTATTGTCTAGACATTGTTATATGAGTAAAGCAATCCTATGTTGTCTTCCTGCTGCCATCATGAGCCGTGGACAGGAGCAATGAGGTTATGCAATGGATGTCCTTGCTTCCACAGCCCGCTTCTAGTGGTTGGGAGTTGTCTCCGGTGGTTATTATTTAAGACATATCCTGCGATTGAGCTGAACACTGTAATACTGACTTACATTAAAACTACCATTACTTGGGAAATTGGTGCTAATAGGCAGAGCACTGTTGCAAGAGTGTAGCTTAGAAACTGTGCTACTACTTACATTAAGAGTTGTTTAAAATATACATTTTACAACCGAATTTCGATTTAGTAAAAAAAAAAAATTGTGCGTGAAATATAAATGCCATTACCAATTGCTCGGCATAACCTATTAAAGAAATATCATTGCCAAAACATCTATTCTTCCAGCAAAAACTGAATAAGATACCGTAAATTGTAAGCATTTTTAAATTCCATCATGAAGATCTAAACTTCAAAAAACTCGTTTTGAGCTAGCTCCTAAAAATGGACAAAAGCCAATACTAAGAATTTTATTTAGGTACCAATAAATAATTAAATATATTATAAATTATTACAATACGGCTTATTATATATATTTTTTAAGGCTTTGGTATAATAATTTTAAAATACTTTATATTTTTCTTCTATCTTCATAAATGGCTGAAAGGACGTATGAAACCTTTAATCGGCCAACGTATTGGGATAAAACGGCTGATGGTAATATCGAGTTTCTAGGATCATCCTGGGATTACTTTAGGGCCAAATTAAAAAACGCAGCAGGGAGAGAAATTCAGAAGACTAAGGAGAGCGGGTATCATTTTTTTTTTTTTTTTTTTTTCGAATTTTGGACGTAAAACCTTAAATATTGTAGAGGAGGAAGGGTTTCGTTCGATTAAAATATTTTATTATTGAAAATAACAAACCAAATACTTACTATTATTTGATAAAAAGTTGTTATTTCTCGGTACATTAAGGATCTGTATTTTATTAATATAGGAAGATGGCATTTTCCGTTAATTAATTTTTGTTTAGCATAAGTTGTGCTATTGACAGTCAGATATGATTCTGGGCTAAAAGGTAAATAAAATATAAGCTAATGAATTGCACTATGTTCATCAACATATTCGCCTGCCTTCTTATTTTGAAGACTTAAAGCTGCATAAATCATTGATATTTAATTCGAACATGAAAAAGAAGAGTTATTGTTTAATTTGAATAGCAATTAAAAAATACATAAAATGAAATAACAGTTTAAAAAAAATAGTCGCTGATCGATTCTCAATGATAGGTTATTTAGATTTAGTTAATTTTATCTATTAAAATTTCAATTAATAAATTTTAGAATAAACTATAAGCACTGATACCAATCAAAATTAGAACGACGACGTAATATATAGTAATAACAATATATAATATATAAAATAATAGTATAAACCATCTTTTTTAGAGGTTGAGTAGGAGAAAACAGTAACTCCTGTTTTCGTGGAAATTTGTTTTAGAAAATTCATAGTTTTAAATCCTTTAAAAAATTAAAAACCCATAAAGTGAAAATTATGGATTTTCATTTGGTAGATACGCCATTCCTAGCTTCCTTATTATTTTTTAAAGATAATTAAACGTTTAATTTTTTTAATATTTTCAACCAAGAGCCGGATTTGGAAGAGTCTAGAGACCCAAGACGGTCAATTTTGATTAATATTTTAACGTAATTCCCTCTAATGATGCCCATATTTATAAAATAGGAGTTTATAAGAGGTCACACAAATTATGGTTATATTTTCGCGTGATTTGTTGTGGCTGCATCGTATTTTATTAATACATTATCAATCTTATCTTCGCGATATGTTTTTAACGTTTTAATTCAAATAACTTAGTAAGAATCCTTGAATAATCCTGCCATAGTTTATTTCACAATACGGATGATAAAATACACCAATCTTTCCTCTAGACCAGGGCTAAATGCGATTTACAATGGTCGCATGAGTTATAGCGCAATTATCTTAATCCCACGTTGAATAATACGAAATAAATTTGCCCTGGGAAAGGATAAATGTAAACAAAACGCGAAGGTAAAGGAAAATGGGGCATCTCTTTGTATAGCATGATGAGGATCGCCCAGAACATTTTTCATTCCTTCCGAGAATAAAATTTAAATTCAACAGTATTCGTTTTGCCTACAACCACCACATATATTGTCCTCATTTATAATAATTATAACTTCTTTTAAATAATTTTATATTTATTTAAATTACTCTCTATTAAATCTATTTTATTTAAAGTTTTTTTTCTTTTGTTTTCTATAAAATGAAAGGCTTACGTACATTTAGGTAGTTGTCCGTCATCCGTTAACACACACTTTATTAGGTTAATGTTTATTAAATGAGTGTTATAGAAGAAACATCACAAAAAAAAGAGACGAAGGGGGTTTAGTAAAATAAAAAATAATGTTTTTCAATTTTTGCTACTTATCTATCTTTTTATTTATTTGTTTTTGGAGGGTCAGGGGAAAAACCTTATAACTTCATTTATTAGGTCGTTCTGTATTTTAGGGAATTAATAACATAAAGAAATACGGACGGGGCTCTCTTTATTGTCATTGCATTTAATTATGTTTGTGCAGCTATTGTTTGCTGATATGATTCCCATGTTTTTTTTTACTGTAACGAAGCGAAATAAATAAATGAATATTATGTATTATATTTTTTTAAACTATCTCTGGGTCGGTACCTCTCTCACTCCTTTAATCGAAAACGCTGACTCATATCAGGTATGTGGTTTGCAAACATTATAATAACCCAAATGATCATTTGTTTTAATTTTGTTTTATCTAATTTTATGTATACATCTGAGGACATGCTTGAAATTCAGTTACAAGTTATTGTTATTTCTGAGAATTTTACAGCAAAAGCATGTCTTAATAATCGTTTGTTTCGCTTTGGTAAAAGTCAGTCACAGGAGTTTCAAAACACGAAACATTTAAATCAAAGTGAACTGCTTTCCTTTTGTATACATCTGCCAAAAGAGTTTTCTTTGCTTATTCCCTTCTTCAAAATACTCATAACAAACTTTGATGTTTTATTATGACTTTGAAATATAAGATGTTAGACAGCGCTTATAAAGTTTTTCTTTGTGAGCTGGGGAAGTTTCCCCTGAAGTATCTGGGTGGGTGATAATGGCAATAGACGTTTTGAATATTATATAATAAGAGTTACATGTAAAATTTTAATGAGAACACATTTTCCACTTATACCAAAACATCATCCCAACGCGTGCTGTGACATGCAGAATAAGTATGGCGTTTCAGGATATTTCTTCCAAACGTTGGTTCTTAGAAATTTAAAAATATTTCCCGTGTAACACCAACTTTAGCCCAACTTTTCTTAATTCGAGGGTTAATTTCGGAATATGGGAACGGGATCCGAGAAAGTTATGTAAAGCGTTGTTACAGATAGTAATTGAGCGGTGGGGATTTCTCTCGCTCTAGAAAGCATGTTCCCCTCCTACTAATGTTTGTATCAGTTAGACTGAATACGACTTTTCCACGGATCTCAGCACTGTAGAAATATATCTTGGCATTGAATGGAAATGGTTTAATTCTATTATTTATAATAAAAAATATTTATTTTCCAAATACATTGGATTATTCTAATACCTCCTATAAAATAATTCAATAAGTATTATTCCAAATGATTTATAAAAACGTTTAGTAGTATTTATCATCAACATTTTTTATGTTGACGAATTTTTCATGCTTTTTACTTCTGTATTTTTATATTTTTACTAAATAAACAATTCTATTCTGTAGCACTGTTATAAAAAGAATACAGTTGTTATCTTGATTGTGGAACATTGGCCAAAAATTGTTATCTTAGGCCTTTCCTGCTATCATAAACTCCTAAAAGTTTGCCGAAGAGAACCCACATAATGTTGCAATAAAGCCTTGGTATTATCAGCAAAGCCTTTAACATTTTTTCTTGATAAGTTTCTCATTTTTTTAGTGAATAATCCTCTTGAGGTAAACCCGGATATAATCTAAATTTTGTTATTAAAATAATAGAAAGATTTAAATATATTTGAGAAAGGAAAATTATATTTTCTCCTTATTATTCTATATACGCTGATCTAGATTGTTCCAATTTAAAAAAAAAGAAAAGAGTTTCAGCGAAATATAGGTTATAAAATACATCATATGTTGCTTAATAGTGTAGTTTTCTTGACTTATTTCAAGAAAAATATGATTATTCTTTAAGTTTCTCCTTGGCTCGGAGAAAGGTCAGAATGCCACTTTATAGAGTTTAAGTGAGAAACCAATGCAATCATTCGCTGTAGTTCCTTCCCTCAGACCTATAAGTGCCTTTTCCCATTTCCAATTTCATCAACGTCTTCATTTTAGAAAAAATAAATTGCATTAGGCTTCCGTTTTTATACGCTAAAAACGCTTTATCGGTTTGGATTGAGTTTAGAGTATAATAATAAATTTGACGAGCAATGCAAAGCGAAATGACCATACTTCTAATTTAATTGCTCTTGTATTTATTACTGTATATATTATGTATTTATTAGTGTATATATTACATAATTATCTTCTTTTTTTTTTTTTTAATTCAGAAATTAATTTTATGAGTGGTAGTCAGCATTGTACGTTATGTTTTTTTGAAAAATCTGTAATGATTTTTTCACGCCGTTGAACTTCTTGATCGTGGGCTTTACCCGCTATCCTCATGGAAGAATGATTATTTTATTTTTTCTACAAAAATATATAAATTTACATTTATATATATATATATATATATATTTTTTTTTTTATTAATAGGATGATAATATTTTAAATTTACAATATTTGATATTTGTGTATTCTGTTTCAGACTACGTTAGCGGCGGAGAATTGTTTACGCACCTATACCAACGCGAGCACTTCACCGAAAGCCAAGTCAAAATTTACATCGGGGAAATAATACTTGCTCTTGAGCACCTGCACAAGGTAAGGATATACACTAGATATATTAAAGCATATTATTATATTATATATATTATATTATATATATTATATATATATATATATATATATATATATATATATATATTATATATTATTATATGATCTGGAACCCTCCAGAAATCCTGAAATATAGTCTGTTCGGTGCTTGAGTCTCAGTCATAGTGTAATACAGGAATAGTGAATGTCATGACTAGTTCTTGAGAAATTTTATCGCAACATAATTAAGAATTGTTTTCAAATAAATTTCAAACCCAGTAAAAAATATATAAAATTAATTCTATGCTACGTGACTGATAAATAGATTGTAACGCGTTAGGCGCGGCAGGTATACCATGCCGCATTACGAACTATACTAGGCCCAAGTCACACCGAATGGAATATAGCTGTGCCTTAGGTTAAGGCTGAGTTTAAAGCGAAAAGAGGATTCAATACGAGGTTTGAATTGATAGTTATTGGAAAATATTTTGCTTTCTTACTACTATGTTACTTTCGTTTATATTCCTAACTGAATTAAATCTCTGACAATTCTTCATGAAATGAAAAAAATTTCCCAGGAACCGTTTTGGCGCCAAACATCATTGTATGGTAATCAGCCAATGTTTTTTTAGATCAAGCCTTAGTCCCTATTTAGTTGCTCAATCGGCTCTACCAAATAGAGGACATGCAATCCAGTCCGTGTGTCTATTAACAATTAATATTCAACATTCATCTCATAAATTATATAATTAATGCGATAATAGCTCAAAGACTTAAATTAGCCTAACGATCAGTTCTAATCTGCCTTTGAGTTCCTTAGATGGAAAGCCTGTTTATATTTCTTTTCTTTTTTTTTTCTATTAATATCGTCTGCTAATATTTCTTGAGTGGAAGGAAATGGCAGTGTTTTTTTGTTTGTTCAATTTTTTCTTAAGGAAAAAAAGTTGTATTCCAGAATAGTGAGCACTTAGTTGTTATGTAACTCTTTGTTTGTTTCAAACGAATCATGTGATTCACTTTTGTTTTCAGTAATACATTCTTTAGATATAATGGACGGGAAGAGGGGATAGGATATTTCGGTGGGATAGAGTGGAAATATGTGTTTCCAAAAAGTCTCCTTGGAATCGGGGACAGCTATACAAAGAGACCCCGAAACTAGAGTAGATATTTTCGGTTATTTTTGTATCAGTGAGAGGTGTAAACCATCGGGGCTGGATCCTAGGGCGTCACTCAGCTTCTATTTCAGTAGAGCTTTTGTTATGTCAAACGCCCGACCTAATGTTCTGTGCTAGATAGATGTTTGAATAATTTTCATCCGATATTATCTTACTCATAGCTTATATTGTGTTAATTTAAAGAGAGTGTTGGCCCTTCGAATGTTATTAAATAAAACTTTATGATTCTTGTAATAAAAATGGGCAGATCATCATCCTCATAACTTAATGTCTAAAAATAATATTTATTTTAAGTTTATATTTAAATTTTTGGACATTTTTTTTAAATATTATAAATTTATAGTACAGCTAATTAAAACCTTAAAAAATTACATTATGGATTAGCACCATAAAATAATCATAGTTTTTACGTGCTAAATGCTTAAATTACTGGTTTCTGTTTTAGCTTTTCTCAGAGAAAATTTTCATTTATGTATTATATATAATTGATACATTAAATCATTGAAAAACGAGCATTTATCGAGTCACATTTTTTTTCAAGATATATTATTTTCGGGTCTTTTCCGTTTCGAGTACCGCTGTTACCAACCGGTGATTTATGTGATCACTAGTATAGCATATGATGCTAAGATTTAGGTTATTAATAATGTATGCAATGACCAACAAAAACAAACATTTATTTACATTGTTAAACCATAAAATAAATAGGCCATTAGAAAAAGATTTATAGATCCAAACCTTCAGGTTTAAAATGCCTCGTCTCCGCAATGATTTTCTGAAAACGGTCCACATTCCTGTATCTTTGCCTCCACATGAACTAACACATGTAGGAGTCGAATAGTTTTCTTGAGGTACTTGTTTTTTTCTTTTGGCAAGCGCCTACAATTCCTCAACTAGTATAGAATACACATTACAAATTAGAGACGAAACTCCCTTGATGGAGAGGCTCATATTGTATTCATTTGGACACAGTTTTCTATGAGGGATGACACCCTGATCCATATAATAACACAACCATCAACGGTATTAAAATCAGTAACGAGTGTAGAGAAATTCATTTTACCCGAATTTCGAACTTTAGTAAACAAAACAGCTAACGATCTTAGTTGATAATAACAACAGATGTTTAAAATTAAGCATGCGAAATAATAGACATTATCACATTAATCACCGGCTAGTAGCTGCGATACTCGAAACGGAAAAGACCACTATTTTCTTTTTAATTTTAATAACCCTTGTAGCCTAATTCAAAAATTATATTTTACATGAGAAGAGTTTTCACTTTTTTAGAACATTTTTGTGATTTTTTTTTTTTGATATTTATTACAATTGTTTTTTTAATTTTAAATTTTTTTACAAAATTTATTAAAAAGTATATATACCTAAACTTGACAGAATATTTGAAGAGTAGATCTGTATCACGGAGATAAGTGAATAAAAGAAGCATGTCTTGTGTGGACACATTGCCAAGTTTAGGGTTTAGAATTATAGATAAGAAATAGGAGACTTCTTCATCAAATCCCCAGTAGTCTGAACTTCTGACAGTTTCCCTGCCCTTGCAGTTTCCCTAAAACGATCGCCTTGAAAATGTGGAAAATGTTAACAAAGAAGTTTTCTATTGTAATAGTGGATTCTAAAGCCGTGACTGACTCGCTACCCAACCGCCAAATGTCACGTTATGCTATCTTTTGTTATATTATATAAACATCGGCAGAAAATATTCACCAAAACGTAGCAACGATTGCTCCTGCTTATTCTTCAACTGCAAAATTATTTCATTTCTATCAGTTCGTATATTTTTAAAAAGATACACAAAACGTAATTGACGATAACTTATTCTTTTTTAGTCGCCAAAAGATAAGTAAAAAATATCAGAGTCATTCATAGTTTTTAGAAAAATATGAGAAAAGTATTTGTACCTACTAAAAATCAATAAAGAATTTTTGCTAAAAACTGTAGGATCATAATTATCTTGTAAACGCTATTGAGCATAATACAGGAATTAAAAAAAAATTAGCTTATAGATAATAAAATCTGCAGTCGATACACGGAAAAAGTAACCTAAAGGAATAAAATATAGTTTAATCTTTTTATCACGAATTCGAACGTTGATGAGAATTAACACCAAGCTTCGTAAAATGTTTAAACAATGAAAGGTCCTTTACTTGTTGGGCCCAACGAAAAAGAAATGTTAGCAAAATATACAGCAATAATTCATAATATTTGATTAGTTAGCAGCAAATGTTTACAATTCTTGTTTGTGGCGTTCGCTCTTCTACCGGTCTCAGTCCTTGAGCAGTTTTAATAATTATTCTCTTTAAAGCATTAGTTTCATTTTTTGGAACTGAAATCTGATAGGACTGCGAGGCGATAACACGCGAGTTGAGAAGAGTTTTATATATTTACATGATAAAAAGTAATTATTGGTGTATTGATATAATTTTAAATGGGCAATTCAAAAGTTGTACAAAAAAAAAGAAAAGGTTTTTTATTTAAATTTGAAAGTGAATTGCACAAGAATCCAGCGTCTGCAAGCCTACTTAGTTGATCGATTTAGCTTGGTAACCGAGACTTATGCAAGTCTATATTCCGTTCCATAACTGTGCCGTATAAATTCCTTCATTGTAATGTAATGGCCTATATGTTTTATTTTTATTATATGTATACAAATAAAACTTTTAATTGATAAAGCAATAACTACCTAATTTAATTATATGGAGAAAAAAAAATCTAAGTATTTCGTAATATAGTATATGTTCTTTGTTATGCGTGTAATTTTAGTGTTTTATTTTATTTAACTTTCTTAAACATTTACAATAATTACTACGTGTTTTAGTTTATACAAACTAAACCCACCATAAACTATAGTACCTAGTATGGAAAATTCAATTAAAAAAATAATGTATAATAATTTAATAATAATAAATAAATAAAAATACAGCAATTACTTTACCTTCACACAGCATAAATTTCAAATATAGAGAAGGAATTTGACATGTAATATAGTAAAGATGAAAAGCATAAAATTGTTTTCACGAAGAAGTGGCAAGTGAAAGCTGCCTCCATATTTCCCGAAATAGGTCGCACACAGCCGCCATATCGGATTTTCCGTCTCAGTCTCATATACCCAATTGCTTGCATTAATTTTCTCCAAAATCTCTTAGAGTTATTTCGGATTTTCCTTGAAACTGTCTTCGAAATATCGCTGCTGTCAAATTATGAACAAAGTACACTTCAAAGCAACCTTTTCGAATCGAGTTCCGTTCATGTTGCATGTATTACTAAGAAAATATTTAAATTATGAATTATTAGATGTATTCTCCAATTAATAGCTAGTTAGATAATTTTGTAATTAGTTATAAAGTTTAAATATGCATTAACACACTTATTACATTCTAGAGATGAGAAAAATTGTTGATTTAATTAGCAGTCAACAATATCATTCTGAATTTTCAACTACTATTGAAAATATCAATTTCTGTTATTTGATATCAAGTTGCTATTATGCACGTACAGAAATATGACATTTACATATTAGAAGTAATGTGTGATCAATAAAGTTTTAGAAAAATTTATTTCGAAAATTAAATTAAATGTTCAATGAAAATTTAGAACAATGTCATAAAATTCAACAGCATAAGCGAAGCGTGGAAATGCAAAATGTTCTGACAATAAGTGACTTGGGCAAACATTTTCAGAATTCAAGTTTTAACTTGAATAGTATTGAAGAAATATGCCTTAATTAAAAAAAAGTAACATTTTTTTTCTGATCATCTATGGTTGTTTAAGTAATAAAATCACATTGAAAGTAATATTCATTCGGTGCTTAGGCCTGTAACCTACAAACAAATTTGTGATTAAAATTTCAACTTTATTGAAGGCACTCAGACCATTTTGCATTTCCACGCATTAACTGTCAAAGACATAACCATGCGAAAATTGTGGTAAAACATTTTAATAAAAAAATTACTAAATTTAAAACTAATTACCAATGTCTTTTAAGTTAATAAATTGGGATTTTATCGTCAGGGTACAGTGTTTGAGAAAAAAAAAAGATTGTCTAGTGTCAAAATTCGCAATAGGTAGGGGAAATCTTAAGTTCGAATCATAAAAAAAATAAAATTAAATAGAGAACTCATCTTGAAGAGTATTTATTTTGTTTTTCAATAGCTGTTTGATACTGTTCTGACATTTTGTAATAATCTTTTAAAAAATAAATATTTTTTTTTTCTCTTAAGAGTAAAGGAAATTGGTCTGCAAAACGAAAGATTTCTTCGAAATCTAGCTTTTGATAAATTCTTTGATGTGGTCATTATTATTTTTATTCAATTCACATTTGAAACCACTCTGTTTAATACATATAAAAAAGTGTGTTTTAATTTCAATTTTGGTTATTTATATAAACTCGGATATTATTTTTTCATTTCCATTACAGGGGCTATCTCAATATATTACATATATTGGTATAAGATTTATTACAAGATTGCGTTATGTAATAACGATAAATAGTAAATAGATTTATTTTTCCGAACAAGTTTTACGGCCTTGCCCCAGTAGATAAGCTACCGAGCGCGCTCAAGGCCTACCATTGCACGTGCTAAAATTAGACACTCGTTGAATATTAATTTATCAGCAGCTTCTAAAGTTAGCGGCTTGTAGTTTACTGTAAACGCTTATGTTTAACTAATGCTAAACATCGTTTAGTATTATTTGAATCGAACCTTCAATTATTTTGTAAAATTTTTCTAAAATAAATAAAAGCTTCACGAGTGTGAGATAACCCTATTCTAAAAAACATCCACCTAAGAAAATAATGAGCATCGCATTAAATTAATCAAATTACGTTTGCGAAACTGTATATATTATAAAGTCTAAAAGAATTGAAAAATAAATATATTTTAATATTATTCCGTAATTTATTTATATTAATTTGCTTGCATCTGAAAATTCTTCGCTAATTATTCCCAATTTTCTTCATATTTCTCAGTGGTTCTCAATATGGGTGGCAAAGATACGCTACTAGGAAGCCGCGAAATTTTTAAATGATTGAATTAAAATTTTAAAAAATTTATAAAGTAACTTGCGAAGAAACCAATGGTAGCACTTCAGTGACTATTTTAAGTTAGAAGTTCCCGTGGCCATCTTCTTTTCAGACGCCTCCGAAAGTTATCGGCAATGCATAGGGATGAAAGATTACGAAGGAGTGGGTTTGTGTGGGCAAGGATTTTGGAATTTAAGGAGTTATATCTATTTCGGGCCAAATCTGCAACTAATGGGATATTGAGGTCTTTATGAATAATTTATATTAAACTAATATTGTTTTTTGTTTTTTTTTATTACTATTCTATGTTATCTATGTTCTACTTTTCATTCTTCATATCTTTATCAAATGTTAAAAAAAAAAAAAAATAAAATAAAAAAAAAAATTTTGTTTAGTAATTTTATTATGTCGCCACACAAAAACGTCCAGAGAGCCACCGATTTACTGATTTAAATCCATGTGTTACATGATTATAATTTTTATCCTTATCTAGTCCCATTTATAGATGTTAAATTGCGAATTTTACTATCGAAGTTTTAATATCGTTACCACGGGCCCTATTTCATAAATCATAATAAATTACAAAAGTGTAAGTGGAAAAGTTCAGGTTATAAAGGTTACTTACAGCTTGCTTATCATCATAATTTTATTAACTTT
Source organism: Rhaphigaster nebulosa (assembly GCA_948150685.1). Taxonomy (NCBI): domain Eukaryota; kingdom Metazoa; phylum Arthropoda; class Insecta; order Hemiptera; family Pentatomidae; genus Rhaphigaster; species Rhaphigaster nebulosa. Next base: position 29,803,774 of record OX411308.1, read on the forward strand.
TTTTTTAAATTCACTGTTTTTTAAGTATTTTAAATGTCATCGTGTTTCAATAACATAACAATGTTTCAACAATGTAATAATTTTAATAATGAAGTATAAATACAAGTTGGCCTATGCTTATATGACTTTCACTCTTACACGATAAAACACAATAACATTTTTGATAGTTATATAAAAAAACAGTAAATTAAAAAAAATATATATATTATATTCTAATAATGATAAATAATCTGCAACCTCTAAAAATGAACATTTCCATTTTTACTTTTCCCACTTGCGCTTGTACTTTATTTTGAAATAGGACCTAGAACTTAGCAATATAACGACATTAAGATTGCATGTCTTTCGGCCCTGGTCTATTTTAACACTTAATAAGAAGGACAGGTTTATATATACCGATTCAGGTGGCTGCCGGGTTATAAATACCCTTGGAATCACCTCAGTTAAAGGGGCAACACGGAAATGAACCTCATCGCTAGCGTGTAACAGAGCCCAGAGGGTTTTCAATAATTCATATTTCCAACTGAACGATTCGCTACCACCACCATTGTCCATTTTTTTTTTAAATAAAATTAATTTCCAACAAGGAAAAATTAAAAAAAAATAAAAATATTATTCGAAGAGTAATTGCTCACTCCCAAAAACACAGCCTATCTGCCTCTGATGGCAAAATATCTCGGTCCCTCCAATCGCCTCTTCCGGTCGCCGTCGCGTGTCTTATCGCAATCTTCCAGCATTCTGAATTTAAAAAACTGTCATATCAGACCGGAATAATCTCTGTTTCGATAGCGTTTAATATTTTTATCGTCGTGTAATGAAAAGAAAATTTTAGGATGTCTTCTCTCTAGTAAAGGGGGGGAGGGTGCTTTCCTTTTTTACAGTTTATTTCATCAGCCTTTGTTACACTCTCTTAAAAATTAATGAAAAAAGCAACATCGGTTTACAAAAACCCGACAAACAAGACGGTGTATTATATTATAAGTCGGGTTGGAAGGCGCCACTTTCAGCGATTCATCGATTCCATTGGCTGGTATGATTAATGTAGCTGACAGCCTATAGTGGGCGTTCGTTTCTTTAGGGAAAAATATCAATTAATTTTTAATATGATAAAATTATTTTTTTTTTATCCTTTTTTTAAGTACCTACTATTCCAACATAATGCAGGAATATCAAATGTGTGACTTATATCATCAAACATCAAATGATATTTATATAAAATACTTTATTTTTTTTTTTTTTTGTATAAAAAATGCAATCATTAAAGGTGAAAGGATTATTCTCTTAAAGCAGCTCTACAAATTTTGAATAATAGTTAAAAAAACAAATATTTTTATTTGATATTAATACATATACAAAGTTACTGTGGCGAACAAAGACCGTAAAAAAAAAAAAAAATTACAGCAATTTTTGATTTTTTTAGCAGCTTTTCTTTGCCAATTTGACTTTTTTTTTCCAATGAAGTTCAATAAAAAGAAAAAAAAAATCTCCTATCATGAGGCGCCGTTAGTAAGTGGGGTCTCCACTGTAAAATAACTGTTACTTTTTACAGTTTAAGAATTTAAAAGTAAAATGTTTAATTTTCTTTTTGTTTAAGCTAGGAAGCTGCTATTTTTTAAAATATATTAAAAAATCCATCGAAAGGAATTAAAACTCTCTATGATTAATTTTTGTTTTATTACTTTCTAAAATTATAGCAGTTGGAATGTCATTGCTAGTGGGTTTAAAGTTATATTTTAATTTTATTGGTCACAAGTATCAAAAATTTATCCTAGCATTTATTGTAAATGATTATTTTTACGATTATACCTTTAAGAACTTTTGTGCTAATTAGTATTAACAGAGTGTTTGCCTCGTCCTAATGACATCCGCTATTGAGAACCTCACTTCCGGTAGTACAACGCGAGCCAGAGTTTTGAGTTCAATATCATGCGTGCCCTGCACACATAATTCAGTACACGGTCTCAGTACTGACGCGGTTTAAAAATATACAACATCATAAGCAATAATAAAGAACGGAATGTAAAATTTTGGTTTTGAATTACTGCCAATGTTTTGGTAGCAGACTGTTATTTATTTACCACGTTTACCTCTAGAGGTCGTTGGTGAAACTCTATTATAACGTTTCGTTTCCTTCAAAAACAATAGCGGTACTGAAACCACGTAGGTATTTGGAAACAACGAATTTCCTCATCAAAAGATAAAAACAAATTCACTATAAATTTTTTAAATAAAATTACAATGTTTTGTTCAAGTTTAAATTTATGATTAATTTTTTTTATATATATTAAGTTGATTTACTTAAAGCCGTTCATTGGAATCCTAAAATTATAACGGAATAATTCTAGGGTTCCACTTCTAATTTATTCATTAAAGGAATATATAGAATGAAGTTATTATAATATATTACTATATTATTATAATATAATATAATTGGTCTAATATAGTTTACTAAATATTCCGTCTTAAAGGACACTATATGCAAGATATTACATAGATTAGGTATATTATTTAAATTCGGAACAGTAAATATCTTATAATAGTAAATATAGAATATTAAATATCTTAAGCATCATTGGTAAGTTCAAAGAATGCTTTAGCTGTTGATAAGTTCAAAGAATACTTTAGCTTATAAAGTTTTTGGAAGAGGGCGCCTTGCACTAAGTGGCTCTAGGTGACTGACTACCTGTGCCCACGTGCTAGCTACCTGACCTCAAAGGTCTTCTCCATTCTTACAATGGAATCATCCAGATTTAAAAACGGTCCCTTCCTCTGTCTATTCATAAGTCTTCACCTGCTTCCACCGCCTCCTCCTACCTCGGAAAGTATTTCAACTATTAAGTCCTGGAAGAAATTCGGAAAACGGACATCTGCATATCTGAAAGGGGAATAATTAGCTTTCTTTGTTGCGTAGAAATAATTTATTTAAGAATTATTGGATGTATAAAAATAAATCGTTGTGAATTCTAATAGTATTCGTGTTATATAAGCACCTTGTTACACTTGAATGCTAAATAATACTCGTCAAAATGTAACTAAAGATGGTTTTTTCAGTTTACTATTATTAGCGTACTGTCCAAAATCTTAATGTACCGTAGGGATGTAAAACTTCATAGTTTAAGAGAAGAACAGCGCCTTAATATTGTTGAAAATAATCTTGGCTACACTTGACTTGAATAAAGATTAGACAACTGGAGTATTTCGAAGTCTACACAGCGCGGAATTGCAGGATATGCACATGAACATGTATTTCGTGTGATAACATCGCGGCGATTGGAGTACCTCCGGTTTCACTAAACCTTTTTTGTTATTGCAATTGTCCATTTATTTTACAAAAGTCTTTAGCCATAAATGCATGCTTGTTTACAAGATTGTTATACAGTCAATTTTTCCCATTCGGAAAATAATAGGATTAAGGGAATAAAATTGGACGTGTGCTGTTTCCCTACACGGAGAACTCCTTCACGCCTCTCGAATAGAAGGAAAGAAGGAAAAAAGAGCCAAAATATTAGGAACATACTGGGACGGGTGAAACCAGCCCTGACACGCGAGGTACGGCCGTATGCGCGAGTTTCTTCCAACTGTTACCACGCTCTGCTGGCTGGCCTCCGCTTGTTAACTGTCTGTTCTCCCGATAAGCCTTTATCCGATCTTAATGAACTCATGGAATTCCTTGCGGCCATGATCTGGCTGAATCGGCATTATTGACTCCGGAAGGCGAGAGAGGAAACTTTTTCTAGGGAAAGCTTTCGTTAAAAACGAGTACGTGTGCCAGTGCTCTTTCAGTTTATTTTTGAATAGTCATTTGCGATTTCAGCTTATATTTCTATATTTGAAAAAACGCTTTGGAGTAATAGCACTTAAGATACGTTTTCGAAGGACCCAAAACTGTCATCACAGTTATAGACAAATATTGATAAAAAATGGAATTTAAATATAAATTCAAATTATAACGAAAACTGCTAAGCTAACAAACAGTATACGCAAATAAAGTTAAATAACTGTTTAATTAGCATAGCAGGGCGTCTTATTTAATAGTTATCTTAAAATTTAGTAAATTAATATTTAGTACGACACAGGATGAGAATGAATCGGCTGTTTTTATAATAGTAATATTTCAGTCTAATTATCAATTTACTGTCAAAACGGAACAGTTTAAAAATAACAAAATTCAAACCACATTACAAGCAACCCAACTCTAGTTCAGTTTATTTAGCAATAACACGACTTATTTTAGCACAGTTACTTATCTATAACATTGAACAGTTTTATAATTTAAAGTTTTACATTTGTGATGATTTGATTATTATATGCAAGGATTTTATTATTACATGTAACCTTGCTATTTTGGTATGAAATATTTTTCGAGATAAACTGAATAAAAAAAAAAAAAAAAATAATGCAAATAAGATGTCCATTTAAGCCCTGCAGTTATTAATGTCAATCATTTAACAGATTTTTCTGTAAATTGAAGAAGTTATAATAATTATATGACAAATTATAGTTATTAAAGAAACACTAATAAGAATTATATATTTATAAATCCTAGATCAATTTCTACTCCTTTATATATATAGTAGCTATCTTTATTATCGTACTTGAGAAAGTACAGGTTCTTGTAAACACAATCATTAATCGAATCAATCTTTCAGCTGGAAGAGGGCTATAGGATACTGTAATTGGTACAATTATTTCAAAATAAGCCTTAACACACTCTCAAGACAGCTCGTAGAACCATATCAGATACTCAAAGTTAGGTCCTAACGTAACTTCAAGTTGCAACTAAGAACGGAACTGTCCAAGAACTTGGCCATTATTTCCTTATATATTCATTAGTTTATTAAGGATTCAAAGAGCGGTTATCTGAGGGAATTACCATCTCCCTTGGAGTTTACATCTTCTCCTAACTTTCGTTTCCCCCTCCTCCACCCTCTCCCTTACTTTCGACTATTTACTTTCCCATTGGCTGAAGTCAAGTGCCTTCGCAAAGATTCACGGATCGTTTTTCAGTTCCCCCGGCCATTGTTGAAATTGAATCGAATCGAGATCGGGTTGGCGTATCAATTTGTTCTTAAGTTGATTTTACATGTTGCTTAGTTCATTATGGATTAAATAAGTTTTTAAAAGTGATCATTAAATAGATTATTTCGTTCAGGAACAAAGGAGGTACTTTAGATAGCGGAAGCTGAACAATCAAATAGTTTTTAAACTTCTGCGTAGAGGAAGTGTAACAACCTACTTGCAAATTAAAAATTTAAAAGTACTTTTAAATCAATTTTTTTTCCTGAATTTTGATAAATTGCAGAGATATGGGTTTATGAAACCTCTTATCGGCCGCCATTTTGTTTCAAAATGGTAGAGAGCACGGCCGAGTTCGGAGGATCAATCTGCGGTTGACCAGTGATTTTGGTATCAAATCTGAAAACAATCAGCTTTGTAGTCTCAGAGAAAAGCTGCGGATGATGGACGGACTGATTTTGTTATATCCGATATTTGGGATTCTACGTATCTTGAAACGTAAAACCCTTAAATTTTGAGGATGTTATTATTTATTGAAAATAATAAACTAAAATGAACATTTCTGTAGACATTGCTAAGATTATTATTAGCTATTATTATCGATCAGTATTTAATATATTAATATGATTACATTTATTATTATTGTCCATTATTTCGGGTTGGGGAAGGAAAGAAAAATCAGTGCAAATATGATAATAATAACCAATTGTGATTTATTAATAATTCTGTAATGAATTTCGACAATTCTATTTAATTTCACCACAATCCTTTAGGCCAGTTTATATGATGTATTTTACCCATTACAAATTTCTTGCAGCTGGCCTTCATCTCATGTTTACGAATTAATTATAATTAATTCCATTTCTTATTTTATCCATTTGTCAGTGGCTAAAGTGCGTCATTAATGTTTGCCGATGCACACATTGAGTCAATATATGTCGAAATAATTGCAGCTTCGTTAGTGATCGAAGCATAATTTTTCTCTTTTAAAATTATAATTATATGAAAAGTATTTTGCAAGTATGTTTAAGCTTTTGAAAAAGTATATACATCATTATGTTATCCTTTTAAGTATGCAATATATTCCCTTTACAATAATTATATCCCTGCAGTATTAACTTAACTAATATGTGGTTTATAATACGAAAAAAAAAACTGCTTTCACGAAGGCTGCTATCCTAGTGTTAGTGCGTTTTTTAAAGACTAAGTAAACTCAGAAATAGTATTTCAAACAATGATTCTCACTAAAATAAGTCCACATTCTGACGTTCGTTCAGTGTACTGAACTATCCTTGGCGCTCTACCCACTATCATTATAATCAGTTTAGACAGTCACACCATATTTGGCCAATATTCTTTATCTTTCTTTATATAAAAAAAATATAAAGATGTCACTGTATTACTTTTTTCATTATCATTATTATCTCTTTTTTATTTATTTTTTGGTGGGCGAGGGTGGTGGGTGTTACATATTTTAAGTTTGGATCGATTCTTTTGCCCCGATTTCAACTTCATATGTTTTTATCCTCGTCACTCCTGTGGTAGGGACAATACCACCGTTCAACCATCAACCCCTATTGTCGGAGTAATTACCGGACTTGTATAATATAAGATAGACAGTAGCCATAAACAAACACCCACACACACTGACATGAGCGGCTCTGGACTAGGATACCTGAACTACAGGTGTGCAGGCAGCTGCTCGCACATCTGTCCTCCTGACTCCCCTTCCCTAAGGTTTAAATAACACTTCCAATCTGTACACCAGCCTGCCCATTCATGAATAAATAACTCATTGCTATCTATGTGTCTTCGCTCTTTCCAGTTGAACTTTTTTCAATCAGTCCCAGATATACAGCATCCAATAGCAATAGTTTTGTACTAATTGTACGATTTAAACTGTTAATCAAAAAGTATTGGTAAAATCTGTATTACCCTCTTATTTTGGGTTTGAGACTCTCTGATACTCTCTGTGTTGATATCCACACCAGGGATTCGATATATCCATAGTCGACAATTATTGTATGATGACAAGAAATGTGCATTGAAAAACCATCCCTGACAGCAGTATGCCTATTCTGTAATTCTATAAAATCATATTTTAAATAATATAGAAATTTCTGGTTTCAAGTAGTCCAGCTCCGAAACGAAAAGTTGTAGGACATTGAAATTGCGTATTTAAGGTAGATATAAGCCTGTGATGTTTTAGTAACTTTTGTGCGAAAATCGATTTGCCAGAAGGGGCATATTATATCGATACGTATTTGTATATCGATGGTTAATAATTTCTACTTTTATATTATTTTATAAATTTATATAAAAAATAAATGAGTGCATACCCGGAGCAAGTGATTACATGGGAATTTATTTTGTTGGGAGAGCCGCCATGCATGGGGATGTTGATTTACTTCAAATTCCCATTGAAGGCAGCTCTCCCAACAAAATAGATTTGAAATTAATCCCCATATTTCCAATTGCTCCCAGTATATACTTACCCTGACCTATCTTACATGTAAAATAAGGAAACTGAAATAATAATAAATGCGTGAAAAAATTAAATATAAAAATTAAAATGTTATGTATAAAATTATAGAGGCCGTACCAAAAAAAAAGTATAAAGTTGAATTGTATGTAATGTAAACGTAATAGGTAATCTTATGTTAGCATCTCTGAATAAATGAATATAATAAAATACAATAAAAATGAAACATATAAAAATAGAAAGATTTTAAAGAAGAAAAAAAAAATATTGGTAATAAAAATCACTGTCATCGTTTTCCTCTAATTATTGCAATAGGTTTGCTAATAATAATATTTTAATTAACACTTATGCTGATTATCTCATGCATTCATTCATTATTCGAATAATTAATGAGCACAATATTACAGAGTCACTGGATGAGAACAAAACAATTGAAAAAAAAAAAAAGAAAATTTAATAAAAATTTTTAGTTTTACAGTTATAAATAAATTATTAAACTTAATTTTATAGTTATGACTATTAGTAACTTTTATTTAGTGCACGAATGAGCTTCCTGCCAAGTTAGTAAATTTGTAACGGACATCTTGTGAACTAGATAAACTTCTCAGTTCTGCGATGTGAATTGTTATTAATTCGGTTCGCTAACTCTTCTGCTTGTTTGATTTGTTGTTTAACCTTTGTAACTCCAATATTAAGGAAAATTAGATAGAATCAATTAATAATAGGCAAAATCATGCCTACAGTCAAAATATATTCATTGATTTGCTGTTAAAACATCACATTACATAAGTGGTATAACTTTTCTTTTTTTTTTCTAGTGGTCAAAGTCTTCTATTATTATTGTAAAGATATCTTTAACTTATCAATGGTAGTTAGAGATTAAATAGATAATGTAGACACTATAAGATTAAATAGCAATATGGCTGAACTATAAATAGTGCAGAAGTAAAAGTGAAAGTCAACGATAAAATGTAGCTTAAGAACTTTCTTTTATTTTAGCTAGAGGAAATCACCGTTCTCTTAATACATTGAATACAGATATAATAGTTAAATAATAAATTATTACGGATATAATAAAAGTATATTTCCTAAATAAACAATTTATGCGACAAATAATTAACAAAAACCATCACCAGACTTCGAATTTCGATTCGACATCCTAGGCAACACCACATGCTACAAGTTCCCTTACCCGTTCATATCAAATCGAAAGTCGAACAGTGTGAACATTTACGGATGAGTACTTCGTATTCCTAAATAAAGAAATATATATAAAGAAAATCTGTCCATGCTTTTTTTGGTATTTACCTTCTTATGAGACATTAGTATAAGCATAACAAAAAATAAATCTTAGCATTTTAGAAGCCTGGATTATAAGTTATTGATTAGTAAATTTAATTTATTTATAAATTATTATATTCAATATTTAATCTCAGTTAGACGACTTGGTCGTTTTTACTTGTGTCATTTGTCAAGGATCTCAGGCACGCTAAGAATTCCTTTGTTGCTTGAAAAGGTAGCTTCTTCGACCAATAACTTCAACAACAATCCTATCGTAGTTTTGCTTATAAGTTAATTTGCAATCTTATTGAAGAGTCGTATATTCATAAAAAACATAAATTAATTCTTTATTAACTAATTTTTTTTAGAAATGTGTTTATTGTGTCTAATATTATTTTTTGCTTTATTTTCAGTTGGGTATTATTTACCGAGATATCAAGTTAGAAAATATTCTTCTAGACGCTCAAGGCCATATTGTTCTGACAGATTTTGGCCTCAGCAAAGAGTTTCTTCCCCACGAAACTGTAAGTGCATTTATTGAAAATTATATAATAGTTATACAAACACGTTATAATATGTTTCATTTCTAAATGTTTTATATTTTGTACGTTGAGAACATTGTTCTATTTCCAGGAGCAGAGGGCGTACTCCTTCTGTGGCACCATTGAATACATGGCACCGGAAGTCGTTCGTGGAGGAAGTACGGGTCATGATATCGTAAGTGGAATCATATTTTTTCATTACCTTCGCTTTTTTCTTATCCATTGAATTTAAGCTCATAATTAATTGACGTGCTCATTAGCTACTCACTCGATAGTCTCTACTATTTAATGGCAATAAATTATGAAAATAGGTTAGGTTATTGATTACTGCTAATAGTAGCTTCGACTATTGTTCATTGACTTAAAAATTAGCCCCACAGGTCTTTAAGGCCTGGATAACATGTCCAAGGAACCTTGCATCTGCAGAATATTTTGCATATTGCAGAATATTTAATTAATGATGAAAGGATTTAGGAGGGAACACATTTTATGTATTCCACAATCACACTGGCGAAATTAAGTGTTGATGCAAATGTACAGATAATGAGCTTACAGAACATTCCGTAGTTAAATAATTATTAAAAAAACTAAGCTACTTAAACACAGTGCTGCAAGTCATTAGGATATGATAAGTGGATATTATCTTCATTATTTAAATCTACGTCTCCTAAACATAGATTTAAAGCAATGGACAGAAACCTTGATGTCTTCTATATCATTATCTTCTAATGGATGCAAATAATTTACTCTTTAAATACTGTAATAATGGAGATAACGTTTCTAAACCCACAGAATTTTCTTCTCTTTAGATGCATCGAGGATGTTATCGCATAAATTAGACTTAGAGGAGTGCGCAGACTACAGACTTTTTATCGCCTGATGAAAAATCGGTTGCTTGACTAATATGAAGATGTAGGTAGATAACACACACACCTAACGATTTTTTATCGGCCGATTAAATAGTTCTATGGGCTGCTCGATTTCCTTCTAGCTGAAATGTCTGCCAAGTATTGGTCAACTCTTTAATCAAAGAAGGTAGCATGAGCGTTCGCAGCCTCACCGACTTTATGCATTATTAATTTGATTATTATCATAATAATAATAATGAAAGGCTTAGGGAACCCGAAGGCTCGATGCCGATACCACCAATCGCTGCCTACAAACATCGATTTTTCATTGCACTTTATATTATGTATTTATATAATTATGCATTGTTTATTTATAATTATTGTTTTGCATTATTTAAAACATCTGAATCTCGGAAACTACAAAAACGTAGAGACCTGTTAGAACTCGAGTTACAGCAACTTTACTTTACTCAAATTAAAAAAAAAAATATTTCCAATGTTTTTCGTCTGCTATGCAGTTTATAAGATACCAAGCACTGAATGAAAATAGAGCGAAAAGTTTAGGTTTTTTGATATAAAAGGTGTTGTATAAGGGTATATCCCCAATCAATTAATTTTTATTGTAATAATATTTATAGAATAAAACAAATTAAAAAAAAAATCCTAACCTTGTTTTCAGACGAAAAACTATATTATTGCAACATTTTGAAAATGTTATCGTTCAAAAATAAATCTTATTGTGTTGTACATCAAATAGTCATGTATTGAGACATATTGCCTACTTCGTGCGACGCCTTTTAAGTGGGATGTGAAATTTACCAACACAATCTTAAATATTGTCCTCATTGGTTGCTTAACTGTTTTCCTTTGTAGATTAAAGATGACTTTTATTTATTTTTTTATCTTGTTCGATGAATAGTTATAATGTAACAATAAACAAAGATGTCTTCAATAGAACGCGATAAATGGAATCTGGAAGCAATGTGTCAACACTTCGAATGGTGCCATGATTGTTGATCTATTGATAATTTTAAACTTTATTAAATATTTGAATCGGTGTAATTATTTTTGCTCGCGGTGTTCAAGTCTCATTTCCATCCTTGCTAATTATATAGAATAATTAATGGTTGGCCATAAAAGTTATATGAAGGACTGTGATGGTCAGGAAGGCACTATTTGTGATCCATTCTTTTTGACCGCATCCCGGATCATCTCATTCCTTCACTTTATAATTATAGTTTTAGAAAACATAAATCTTATCTGAATTTTTCTTTTAATTTCACCTGATGTCCTGAAGTTTATGAAATCACCAAATAAACTGAGAGGACATATCATATTCCGGTCAGTCGGTCAAAATACTTTTCAAGTACCGTGAAACGACACTTTTATGAGCGTAGATGCCTGTATATATGACACCTGGAGGGAATTTATGATGTTGTAAAGGAACATTTCTTTCTCTCATACCTCGCAGTATTTCTAAACTTTGGAGCTCAACTTTGTAAGCAGTTTCCAGATTTAACAACCCTTTGGAGAGCGGATATTTACCACGGTCAAAAAAAGGATGTTGTGAAACTTGAAAAAAATTGAAGTTTGTAATCGGAGTCTTTATTGTTTCCCTTATCAGCAACAATATAAATAATGATTTTAATTCATCTGAAAATCCTCTGTTGAATATACATTTTCTAGTATAGACAACTTTTCTAATGATTTGTTGCAGTAATACATAAAATTAATGTGTGTGGATTGGAGTGTGTGAATCGCCCTTTTCATACTATAATTTTTATTTTTTGTTTAATTATTTCAATAGCAACATTTTTAATTAATTAAACTTTATTAATTTTGGAATATACGTAGGTACCTTTTTTAACGTAGAACTACGTTCCTCCGATGTTATGATAAAAAAATGCTTACAAACTTTTCGTGTCATTTTTAAACGATCATTGCAAATCTTGCAATTCTCATAACTTGCGATTTAATCAATTCTACACCTTTAAAACCCCTCGGGTTTGGGGTACACATAGGATCTATCCATTTCTTTATTTTATTGAAATTTATATTGCATCGAGTATTTTTTTAAACTTCAAAATTAAATTTACGTTCGTCACATATAATAATGACAATCAGCAAATTAGACGGCAATAGTATTTTAATTAGTAATTTTAGTCATGGAGAAGGGATAGGGACTTATTGCCTGGCTTGGATTTCCGCACCTTAATTTACGAATTCCTTCTCATCCAGCTGGTATTAATGGGAGTGTCAGCCGTAGCCATACTCTTTTATCAGTCTGCTGATATGTCCGTGAAGTTTATTATGGTAGCGGGGATAAGAGTACATATTCGTTGATCGATAGTTGATTGTTAACTCGATGTGCAGAGTTTTATGGTTTACATACCAAGGAGCTTCATTTATATAAGTCATTTCTGTTACAGTTAGGTTTTAGTTTTTGTAAGTGGGTCTTTTTCGATGAACCGTAAATCTGTGAGGCATATTATGTCCATGTGGGTTTCAGTAATTAAGTATTTTTTGTATAATTTTTGATGATTTGTAAAAAAGAAAGTTAAGTCCTTTGTTTAGAGACATTCGTTTTATTTTGGCGAACATAGCTTCAAAGTAATAAATTCGAGGCAATGTACTGTGTCCGTCTGAGGAATTTGGTAGTTCTCGATATGACCTTAATGGACAGTTAAATTCGAAGAAAAATGATATCCATATGACTAGGACAAACTTTCAAATGTCCAAAAGATAATCACGGTACTAAATTCATCCCCGGCTCCTCGAAAGATTAATAAGCAAGATTACGCATTGTTAGATTTTTATAAGTATGGAGTAAAACGTTTGGTGCAATACATCTTCAAACTTAATGCTTTATTTAAATTAAAATTTGGAATGTACTGGTAGCAGCCATAAAAATTTCTTGAGTATTTTTTCAAAATCTATTTTGTGTATTTATTTGATTAAAAAATCAATCAAAATCCTTGTTTTTTGAATTCAGTGTATATTATAACATGCCCGAAGGAGAAAATGTTATAATTATTGATTCTTTCATTGTTCGAACAATTTTTTCTATCTAGAAAGAGAGAGATAAAAGGATGGTGAATAAGTATTTTGTAAACAGTATATTAGTATAAATCTGTATAAATAGCCGAATATTAGTAAATCAATCATGTTATGTATTCTGCTTAGGTTTCCACGAAATATAATATTTTAAAATTATGGGGGAGGACCTACAGAACAAATTATTTCTCTCTACAACGTCAATAATTCACCTTAATGGCAACCTTGTTGAAATAAATAAGTGACGAGTGACCTAGTGTTAGCACGGGGAAGTGTGCTCACAGCGCGGCCATGTCCCAGTTGATGGTTACCCCTAAACCTTCGGTCTCACCTTCGGGCCAGAGTCTAACTAATCAACCGCTTCTTATCTCCTATTATTTAATAAGATTTCAATTAAGCTACTAAACTTAAGGTGTATTAAAGAAATACACTTTATTACACATCAATATCTACAATATACATGGTTAATGGAAGTAACGATTCCATGGTTTCGCTGTTATAGAATCAAGCGGAAAGAATTACAAAACTATTGTTCTTCTTAATCTTATTTCTATGGTCAAAGAGAATAAGTTGGTAAGTCGAAAAACGGTCCTCCTGTGTTAGGTATATTGTTTATGTAAACTCTCATGTATGCTTCGAAAAGATTACCAACTTCTTCACAGTGTGCAGAAGGTTGGGAGATGATAAAAATACATATAACTCTGGATGACAATTTTTCGAATTACCTAACTTATTCTCTGTGACCATACATTTAGGGATGGGAAATGTGGCCGCTTAAGTTAAGAGTAAAACAGTAAACAGCACCATTAGAAAGATATGGTGACTGGAAGAAATGTAGGAAGAACTCGGAAATGTGGGACATTCATTGGGTAAAAATAATTAGAAAAATAGCGTTGAAATCGGTGTGAATAGTAAGAATTAAATTACTAAAAAGATTATCTCTGTTGAATCGACGAGTAAAAGGACAGACTGAGCGTAGATGGGAGTTCTATTTTAAGTTTAATCTTGTGAGCTAAGATTTTAATGAAATTAAGTGGACAAAGGCATATAGGCTTCCTGGTTCGCTAAGCTCAATTTTTTTACTAAATTACGGACGCCACAATCGGGCTATCCGTATAATTTACGTAGTGTATAATTATTTATACTAATGATCTCATCGAAAATTAAAATGGTTGGCTTGAGCGATCTGAGGCGATTGTTACAGGTCGAGGTAGTACCGAAAAATAATAGGGGTACTCACAATTTTATTTAGCATGCTAAATTAAAGATAATGGTGATAATGGTCTAATAATAAATAAGATGGTTAATTTAATTTTATTTTACTAACCTTGTTTTTATGAAAACTTTATTTTTGTTGTCAGTTAATGGATATTTTATTTATTCAACCTAGAAAAATAACTGAATTAAAACAAACTAAAGTAAGTAAGCTACCTCTAAAATAACCAATTGACTCTTTAAAATAATCGCTTGACTCTTTGAAGCCTCATGTGAGTTGACAAAAGAATATGGCAGCCATTTAGCAGAGTGACGCTGCATTCAACACGCAATCAGGTCTGTTAAACTGAGTCTGTTATTTGAATAGCATTCTATTGTTTCTATACTATAGTGATGCTAACCATGCTATTGTTGAAACACAACGAATTAGCATGCTAAATGAGAGATTGTAAGTGTCCTTAATATATGTTAAAATTACAATAACTAGATATTGAGGCCAATGGCGTACCGGTATCGGTAAAGGCTATCTACCTTGCACAAGAAGCCTAAGAAGAAAGTGTTCTAGTGCGTTCTTGGCTCGGAATGCGGCGACTGACATTCTCTTCCTTGGAAAGTTCACGCCTAGTCCTAAATCTGGATATTATATATAACTTCAATGAAATAATAAAATATTATATATATAAGGCTGCAAATAATGTACAGTTCAAAGTGCTGACAATGTTTTCAAAAACTAAATAAAAATGGCATTAACTCTTATTTTACACAAAGTTACTTTTTTTCATGTTAATAATTCGTATTCAATTATTTAGGGATATTAAATTTATTATGTAAAAAAAATAAAATTGGTTCAGCTTTGAAGAAAGAAATTGGTTCTGAAAAGTATTCTAGCGTTTCCCATAATTCTTGAAGTATCAGTTGAAATGTAACAGACAGGTCATCAACTGGTAGACAGGTCATTTCTTTGTTTTTTTAAATTAAATGAAGTGATAAAGAATCAAAGTAACAGAAATTATTTTTAAAAAATACTATTTAATTGTCATTGTATTTTTCAGAAGGGTAGGATAGTAGAAATTATATAATTTTTTTAAAGTAAATTTAATTACAAGTAAAAGTTAAATAAATGAAGTTACTATTTCCTCCACAACTGGAAAGGTTCCCGGGTTTCTGTTATCTTAACAGACTGCCATTTCCGGGGCTGGATTTATCAGAAAACCTTCGTTCAAATATTGATAATCACGTGTATCAAGTTGATAGCAAACTGCGGAATCGCTAATCCTAAATATTATGTAGCTCAGGACAGGCGTGTGAATTTGTAATTTTTCTAAAATATCTCAAAAAATGTTCTACATCAGCATTTTCCTCCCTTTATTTATGCAAATGAGAGTTGTCCGTGATGGATGGATGACGCCTTGATGCATGAAGAAACTCAGTGCATAGGTTCGTGATGTGCTTCATCTTTGGTTCTTGCTGGAACCTTAAGACCGTAGAAAATCATATTTTGATTATCACTAAATCATGAAAACAAGCATGAAAAACTTTAATATCTTCATACAGAATGAAGTTATGAAACCTATATTTTTTCTAATTTTTTTATACTATTGCATATAAGTTTCAGATTTATTCTTATTTATTTATCATTTTAATTTATTGTTTTAAAATAATAAATGGTTTAAAGAAATAAACACACACTTAAATAAATTACGCATTGGAACACCGTTTTAACGAAAACTGTTTTTATAAATAGATTTAGTTTTACAAATAAGAAAAGAAGAGCTTGTATAAAAATGTTTGTTTCTATATTAACGAAAAGAAGGTACAACTGTGAACCTTTGAAATGATTCAGCCATGTTAATGAAAAAAGTTAAATTGGCTATCTTCATTCCGGACAATTTCATTTCGAAAGAAGAAAATGAAGATTATTTTTCTAAATTGAAATGAATTTGTTCCAATCTTGTTTTTCATGCTAATTTTTAAGACTTTCTTTTTGATCATTCCTTAGCATCTTATTAAAGAATTAAATTAATTTAATTTTTCCTAAAGTAAATCCATAATTAGTTCCCAAGAATTAATTTAATTTTTAAATATATGTTTTGTCCCTAATTATTATTTCTTGAACAATGTGTGTGTTCGTGTTATGAAT
This sequence comes from Rhaphigaster nebulosa, assembly GCA_948150685.1. Lineage (NCBI taxonomy): Eukaryota > Metazoa > Arthropoda > Insecta > Hemiptera > Pentatomidae > Rhaphigaster > Rhaphigaster nebulosa. The sequence continues at coordinate 29,820,352 of OX411308.1, forward strand.
ATCCTGTGTCATCAAATATCTTATGTGATTTTAATATTTTTTAGTTATATTGAATAATTATGTCAATTCTATAGTTTTCTGAGTAGTATACTTCGGTTCATCCTCAATGAGCCTTATTTCAAATTAATTAATATATAAGCCAAAATATAAAAATCCCGTAGGATATTGGACGGTATACGAGTATATGACATTTTCTCGTGATATACCGGCGACAATTTCTGTTTATTTTAAAATATTTGTATCCAGTTTTAGTTTCCAAAATCAAAGAAAAAATGAAGAAATAAACCCTATGTGGCTCATACAAGAATTTAGTTTAAAAATATGCCGAATTTCGAACATTGCCACGGAGTTAAACTGCATAAAATACAATTATTTCAGTTTACGCATTAAAACTGATCTTGAAAATTAAAATTTAAATGTTAGTTGCCTTCTGTTTTATTTTTTTTTCAAGTTATATCAAATATTCCGGTCGATTCTCAGCGAAGAGGGACGTCTTAAAATAGCTATCCTGTTTTGTTTTTTTTTTGTTTTTTTTTATATGATAGGCATGTGAGTTTTTATTTAGCTAACCCCATACTGAGTTATTAAAAATAACTGTGAAAATTTAATAATAGTTTGACATGTTTTAACTTAACTAGAAATATATTTACTATGATAGATTTTTGGTTAACTATCTAATACTCATATTAACATATTAATGCTACTGTTTTTTTGTTTTTTTTTTATTGATTTTCAATTAATTCAATAAATACTTAAATTTTATTTATTTTTAATTTAAAGACCGATGTGTGTTATGAACAAACAATTATTTACAATTTTTTTTAAATTGTTTGTACAGTAGAACAAATAATAATTTAAAGTTATTGACAATAAAATCCACACGCGAAATTGGTGTTGAAATTGATTGTTCCTTGAAACCTTGAAGTATGATTTTTTTCTACTCGTCCTTGAAGCAATCCTATCAGTCATTTGCACCTTTATTATAATGGACCTTTGTTGTTTCTGAGCAGGAATAATTTTAGTAATGCTTATAAAATTATTTTGCTTGTATTTAAGATAATTTTAATTTAATATTTTAACTTTATATTTATTATTATATTGTTTTATTTTATAAAGATAAAATAGAAAGCTTCAGTTTCTGTTAAATCGTTGTATGGGACTAGGATCATGTTGTGAGACAAAAGGCAAAACTTTTAATTAAGAATAATTTGCGCGAACTTTAATTTTTACTTTCTTACCACCACTAGGTTTTTTATTTTTTTTTTTTTTTATTTAATGGATTAAGTAAAATAAAATCTTAAAAAGAATTTCGTTAAAGACAAATTAGTTCTGAGTTAATAATATTTTTAATGTGGCCCTTGCCTTTGCAAATGAGGCTCAGGTGGATTCGCCAAGTGATTTTTTTCTTATATTTACAGTTAAAAATGAAATTAAAGGATTGGAATATAAATGTTATTGATTTTATTCTTCATTTTATTAAAAATAAACAATTTTTTTTTTATTACAATTTTGCATTGAATATTTTTATGATTTCTGCTTTAAGGGAATAATTTTTCATAAAAATCTCCATAGAATTATTATCCATATTAAGTTATTTCGAAATTTTTAAATATCTCTAAATGCCATTTATTAATATATTTTAATAATTGGCTTAAAAAGTCAACATTTTGGTGCTGTACTACAGACATCATTTTATCAGATAAGGAATCAAGTAAAATTAAAAATTTAAATAACTTTAAATGATTGCATATAATTAATTACAAGTATTCAAAATTATAGAGTACTATATTTATATATACTATTTTATCATTGATTAATAAAACCATTTATTACTGAAACATCTTTATAATATTTTCATGCCTTTACGTGCTGATGAAGTTAACACTCTATAAAAAAATTATTATAATTAATTTTCTTAATTGTGATAATGAAATGTGATCTAATAAGATGTCTTTGTTAAAATCTACAGGCTGATTGTCCGAAATCTTATTAAATAGGATTAAAATATTTAATAAAATTATTGAATCATAAAATAGATAAAATATATAGGAGATAAAATTAATTAAAATACTGAAAAGGTCACCGCATGCAAACATGGGCTACGATTGTATGTTTCTTTGTTTAGGATTCCGGCTAACCGTGAGAATTTAATATTTTTCTAAGTTATTATTTATAAAAGAGGAACTGAAGAAAAGGATTTAAAGGGAAACGATCAAAACTAATAGTTCATTTTTTTTTCTTATATGACCCTATGATCTTGACTGGACCGTAGAACAAATATTATGTAACATTTGCTGAACCACTGTCGTTTCGCCTTGAGAAATATTTGCTCCAATTTAAAAATAGTCTTAGGGTATTGTAGATGTTATGTGTGATTTTAAAATAGAGTTTTAAACCACGTGGAGGTAAATCATTCTTAAATGCTCGGTCCATAAAAATAACTTTTATTCCTTTTTAACAGGCCGCAACGAGAAATATTTATAGCCTCTTGTACTCGTGGAAATAGCATTGCATCTCGTACTAATTAGCTAATGGGAATTAACTAAATATCGTTCGGTTGCACGTTTGTATTATTCGTCGAATTGCTAATTAAATTATTCATTACAAATGCTAATTTAATTGGAAGTACGTTTAGCTTTGTGTGGGCCGTCCCCTAATGTCAATTCGTCTGGTAGAAAAATATTAACTGCCTGTAAAATAAAAAAGAATAAAAATGGAATTAAAAAGTAGCTGGCAACGGAATACCAAGAAATATGCTTTCAAAACTTCTGAATATTATTGCGTCTCGGTTAAGGTTAGCAACTAATAAATAAGGCATCCTCTTTTATAAATTTCCTTGAAAAGAAACAAGTTCACAGATTCGTCGTATTTTCATTAATAAATAAAAGGTTTAGTGCACCCAAGATTCGTTTAATTTTTATTTAAAAAAATGTATTTATAAATTTCTAAACATTTATTTATAAATGTCTAAAAATATATATATTTTTTTATATATATATATATATATATTTATTTATATATAATATATTTAATATATATTTATAATTAATTTATAAATATTACAATAAATTTATTATATTTTTTAATTTTTTTATATTTAAAAATATTAACGATAATTTATTATTATTATAATTTATTAATTATAATTTATAATCGTTTCATATTTATTATCATTAATATGAAATTTTATTATTATTATTATTAACAAAAAATCAGTTCATGAACATATCCTATAAAATGATTAACAAGTAGGAATCTAGAAAGTGTTATGTAAATTAGTTTATTGATAACTTTTTTTTTTTTATTTTTAAGATGTTTTTAGAGAGCAAGAACTAAACTTTGAAACTATTTTTCATATTAGATTTCTGCTGACAATTTATTATCACTGATTCCAGTGCAACCGAGCACTTAAAAATCGCAAATATATTCTTTCTTGTACAAGCTTGTAAATTAACAAAATATGAAGTTTCGAGTGATGTCTATTCCAAGAAGTAAGTAATTCAAAAAAACATTGTTTGAAACCCTTTTGTAAATAAATGAATTAAATTTACAACTTAAAAAAATTATTCACAATCACTTGCAGTAGACGAAAGTTAGCGGACACTGTTTTATTACAAAACAGTTTTCGGATGGGGCTATTTACTTAGACACTGATGCCGACTGAAGGTCGCTTGCATTGCATAAATAACACCAGTCTCCTTGGCAAATACAGAAGGCCATTTAATTTTTTTATTTTTTTTCCCCGCCGAAACATTACTACAACTGTTTAACGGAACAGTAATTCTAGTGTAGTTTTCTCCTAAAAGATTATTGACATCAGGTCAGTGGACATTTAGAAGGATTTTACATTTAGAACGCTTATGAAAGATTTAAAATTGATTTTAATTGGTTCAGTATTCATATCAACAGTTATGAGATAAGAATTCTCAGCAATTAAGTAATATATTAATTAATATTTATTACTTCCTGAAAGAAATTTGAGAAAAATTCGACATGCTTATTAACATAAAAGTACTTTGTATTTATTATATTATTTAATTATATTTAAGCAATTAATAAATTAAGAGGCGAGGAGAGTTGAAGAACTAGAGTTGATTTAGATAGGTGTTTCTGAAAGTGAACAAGAAAATTCAGGAGTAGGCTGACAACTGGTTGCCAAAAAGCTGGGACAAAGTGGGTCGGCATGTCTTTTCGGCCTTCGGTACCGTTAGCTCGCCTCCGCTTCACCTGTGGCTACTTTCCTCATTATTCACCTTTGGTATCTTCCCGTCTATGTACTGAAAGATGGTACTTAAATATGAAAAATAATTATCTCTAAATAATAAACACTAATACTATTAGTTGACATCCGCATGATGGTATAGAAGGATCAATCTAATTAGGGATTGATAAATTATTTGTCACTTCTATAAAAAATTTTTATTGAAAACTTGAAAGAAGAAACCAGTACAAACATTTCTGTTTGATATAATCCCTTTAAACCTTGAACTGAGAATGAATGTATAACATTCGAAACTAGTTTTCAATAAAACAAATTTATATAAGTGGCAAATAATTTATCAATCCCTAACTAATATTATATTAAGGCCGGAAAAGTTCGAAAAATGTTTATTAAGTTTTTAAAGCGATTGTAATTAAATCGATCAATAACAACAGCCTGAAATTTATTAATTAAATATAAATATTCAGGATAACTTAAGGTTTATAATATTTCTTCTGTAATAGCGAATCTAAAATATTTGATACCATATTTCTTCACATTATTATCAACTCGTTTTCCGAAACTATTATTTTTATTCTGTCGGAAATTCTTTAATGATGAATATAATTTATATTTGTTAGAATTACGATATAGCCTATAATTTCGAAAATAAAGTCATAAATACAATATTATGTGGAAAAAGTTAAATCGAGGTATCTAGTGGTGATAGCCTGAAATATGATCTTCGTGGAGAAAAATTCTTTCCTACTAAAATTACTCTCGCCTGGTGTCCGGTATTAAATGACACGAAAGCACGAACTTATATGGAATAGAACAAAAAAAAAAGAAAGCAATCGATTTTCTTTTTCCTAGATTACTTTTACGTTTATAATGTTATTTAACAGCGCGAATTAAAAATCATGTAAAGAATAAAAATTATGTTATTTTTTATTTAAGTTTTAACTTATTTTTTATGAGGTTTTATCGTATGGTTTCTTATGTGTCTCTATTTTTTTTTTATCTCCTTACGAAAAATACGGGTATTTAGTAGATAATCATTCGTGTTTTTTTTTATATCGCTAGACTTAATTTTAATACATATATATTTATATATGTATATACTCAAATAAATTACCAAACCAAAAAAAAAAAAAAAAACAATATTATTGCCTGGATATTGTCGTTCTTATCGGTACCAGAGAGGAGTTTCTTAATGCTCTGGGAATAAATCACGAGTTATTATCCTGAGGAAATCCCGCGATGGATGCAAATTGCATTTTATGCAAATGTCATATGCAAGAAGACATTACTTAAGGGACAATTGCGAGCGAGTAACTCTTCATTGGGTAGCGTTTGTTGGAGAGAGTCCAACCTGGTCCAACATTTCCTCTGCGGTCCCTTCCTCTCTCATAAACTCTTTCACTGATGATTTACGATCGGCCCGTGATTTGCAATCAAATGACTTTTGTTTGACGAGTAACTGTCTTCATATTTATATTGTTGCTTGGTTCGGAGTCAGATAACAATTTCAAGTTCACTTTCGGAAAAAGCATTCCGTGAGTGGATTGTTTCCAGTACGTATCAATATTAAAATTGTTACAATAAACGTAAGAACTATTATTTTTTTAAATTAAAATAATGCCGCTTATTTAGGAATAATGCGAGGTTATTGTTAATTATTTACTGTCATAAATCTTTTTTAGGAATCACAATTCACGACGGTCTGTAAATTGTTAAACAGCTGAATTTAATTACTTTTTCATTTAACATAATTAACTAATCAAGGTCAAGAAAGGGTGGTAATGTTAGACTTCTTTTTCATGGTCTCAACTTAATTTAAACGTTTTGTGTTAAAAAAAAAAAAAAAAAAAAAAAAAAAGTTTCGGAAAACGAGTTGATAATAATGTGAAGAAATAAGAAAAAAAAATAAGAGTATTTTTCATGAATCCATTTCTAAGGATTTCTTGAACTTTTAAATAACTTATTTAAAACAAATCGTAAGCAACATTTCTAGTTTTGTATAATTAACTGCTAAATAGATGGTAGTAGATACTGCTAAATAGATGGTAGTAGATTACCTAAACCTGTGGTACTCAATGTGGGGGCTGCAAGTATGCCACAAGGGTGCCCCGAATTTTAAATAATTAAATTGAATTAAAAATGAAATAAAAAAGTAATTAAAACAATAATAAAAAATTAATATTCGCTTTTAAATACAATTCTATGTGTTTTGTGTTTTTTATTATACATTTCTATAGTTTATTATTTCATTAGTAACAAAATAATGATGACAACAGTGTTGCTGTGAATTTAGTTTGATAATTTCAGTGTGCCGACAAATATAAAAGTCTGAGAACCACTAGGCCATTTAAAAAAAAAAATTATAATTTTTTTTTTCTTAAATAAAAGTCTTATTACACTTCATTCCATGAACCCCGAGATCAAATCCTATTGCAAGAGGAGATTCGATGTGGAAAAACTTTATTCGATATTATTGTTATTTTTTTTTTGTTTTTCTGTGTTTTTTTTTAAATGCTGAAAACATATTTTTATCAACTACTTACGAAGTGGTCGTTTTTTCCTCCAAAACTACAAAACTACATTCAATTTTCAAAAACTGGAGTCAATTTTAATAAAACAGGAATATCCAAATTATATAAAGTTTTTTAAAATTAAGTTATGGAAACGCGATTTAACACGGTATAACTAAGAAATAAAAGTACAATTGTATAAATTTATAAAAACAAATTAATGACTATTTTATTTATTTTATAAAAAATAGTTTTTATCACAATTCGCACAAATCTTATTTTTTTTTCATTTCTTACTCAACAAATATATAAGTAAAAATAGTATATATTTATTTATCCAATGAATAATATGATGTAGCTACAGTGTTGATTATCATGCTAAGACCGCCTAATAGTGCAAGCGCCAAATGGTTCCCAAGGTCAGCCAAACCCTACTCTCAGTCTACAGCTGTTGATGTACATGTCTGCTTCCTGTGAATGTTTTAAAATCCTTCCAAATTCAGACCATTCTCCTATTCCCATTTACTTAATATAATAATTTTTATAGATAAAAACTCACATATGATGATTAATCTCGAGGGTTTTGCAAATTTGATTTCTCTTCTGTAATTTTTAATTTGGTACACAAGTACCTAACCTTAGAATATTTAAATGATAATGAATGGTCTTATTATTCCGTCAATTGAATAAATGCTAAAAAGAAAAGATATTTTTGAATCCGTCCAGTTCCTGACTTGTGAAACATAAAGAGTTTGCTAATGTAGTTGGAGGAAAAATAATGATTATAAACTATAACAACTCCTGACGAAACCGATTCGAAACCCTTGCGTAATAAGTTTCTCTATTTTCGCTGCAAATAGACTAAATGCCATTTCGGTTTTTCTTCTATGCTAAGAATATTAACGTACCCATTTTCTTAAGATGAAAATAGACAATTATATGTATTTATCATAGGACCAGACAACGATAAAATGAAATATCAGGTCCATTAACCTGAATATTCTGATCAAAACAGGTCGTTAAATATAAAGGTCAGTTGGATATGACCACCTTAAGAAAGGCTCTATAATGTTTCTTTTCTTTCTATTCAAAACGTTCTAATAAATTCTTTCTAGTATAATCCTTATATTTTACATTTAATCTTTATTCCTTCATCATAGTTATTAGATGGCAGGAAACGTTTTTATTTTTTGTTTGGCTTTGAACTGAACTATCTTATATCTTCTGCCAAACATGTCGATCACAATATCAAAGATAATTCAAAACAAATTCATTTTTTAATTGATTGCCATAAATAAATGATTGCCATTATTGCCGGCATCCACTAGAAGCATGGTCAAAAAGACAATATTTTTTTATAAAAGGAAATAAAGTTACCCTTAAATAAATTTCACGTTTTCACTCATTTTTTTTTTTTTTTTTTTTATCCTTTGTTATTTACAAAATAACGTACACACTTATTAAAAAGTTTAATTTAAGGAGAAGCTGGTCGTGGGTTGCGGTCAATGAAGAATAACAAACACTTTGTTATTTTAAGTTCTAAGTGGAACCAAATTTTATTCTGTGCCAAAGTTGCAGGCCTTCATTTGGGCTAAGTAAAAAAAAAACAGGATAACAACCATTGAAGTATTAAAATATAATAATATAAAACATAAAAATATGTAAGTAAAAAGAGGTAAACATATATATTATGCTAACTTCTCCTTAAATTACATATACGGTCAACTATATCCACACCAAAATAATAGAAAAAAAAATAGAAAAGCTTGTGTGGTCAACTTGGTCCAACGTTTATCATAACTTCGTGTCCTTTTTGACCCAAAAAGGATTTTTCAATTCGGACTGGTAGTACCTGAAATCAGCGCGTTCATACAAACTCTTCAGCTTTGTATAATAGTATAGATTTCTCGTAAACATTTTTCATGGTTTTAAATATTTTAAAATTTATTTCCTTCGCCATCGAATTTTCTTCATAATTTGATTGTCGGAAGGGTATTGCGTTTCACTATTTTCATTCAGTACTCTTCTCTATGTCAGGTGCACGTTCCGTGTAAAGTGCCATGATGAAAAGTTAACGAGAAAATACTGACTTTTTATTAAAGTTGCTTATCAGAGGAAGAAGAGAAAATGAAAATATACAGTATAAATAGGGAAGTTGAACGGCAGTTCAGAGATTGCGGGGAAAAGCTCTAAATAATGGGTCATAGCGGTCCCTCCATCCTCCAGCCTTCCAGCGCTCCAGCTTATATAAACTGTCTCTCCTTATATTCTTCCTCTGTTCACGATCTGTATCGAATATTGAACACCTCATTCCTTGGATCATTTAGCCTACTTGCTATGCTATCAAATTTATTGTTACAACCAATGTTAATTATTCTTAACTTTACATCTAATTCATTTAAAACAGTCTATAAAATTACTGTTATTTTAGAACTAATAGAGTTCTTTTATATTTTACTGTAAATAACAGTTGAATAAGTGTACTCACAATCTCTCCTTTAGCACATTAAATCGTGTAATTCGCCGAGGTTCAACAATAGTTTGCTAAATATCTCAATAAAAAAGCCAATAACAGATTCAGTTTAACAGATTGTGCTAAATGCAGTGTCACTTTGCTAAATGGTCGCCATATTGTTTTGTCTACTCACAGCTGTCTGTATGAGGTCTCAAAGTGTCAAGTTAATTTGTTTACTTACTTTAGTATTTATATATAAATAAAATAACCATCAACTGACAACAATAGTAAATGTTTCATAAAAGCAAGATAATCATTTAGCATGCTTATTAAGATTCTGAGTACCCTTAACATATATATAACATTACTCCGTAAAAATTAAAACTTAATATTATAATAGGTTAATTGGCTGTTGTAAAACAAGAATATTATTCTCTGAGCTATTTAAGGAAGATGATAAAAAAAAGACAAATAAATCTTTTTAGATATAATATAATCTAAACTTTTTTATGGTTCCATAATATCCAAGAGTATTTAAATAAAAGTATCGTTCTATCGTTCCGATAATTTCGAAGAAACCTTTGTTCTCTATACAACTTTACTTTTGTTTATGAAACTTTATGGATATGTGGATAAGAGTTTAGTTGGGGGAAGAACACAAAGAGAAAAACTGTTAAAAAAATTAGGAGTTTCTTATCTAATCCGTGCCTGGATATTCCCAACAATTTTCGGTTTCTGAACCACCTCAAATTATTTTTCAATGGCACATTAAAGGTGGAAACAATCTTATAATCGCTGTGTGAATATGGTAGTATTCACGCTTGTATTTTCTTATTTATAAATTTCATAAAACATATTTTTTTGTCAACAATTTATAAGGTTTTATCACGAAAATCGTTTCCAACTATTTTTCATTTATTTATTTTAATAAAACAGCAGTATACTTCAAACTTTAGGATGAAACATGCAAAACATTTTAAATAGATTTAATTAATAACACTGAAAATTAAAATACAGCGGTATAGATGGTAAGAAGTAAAATATATATATATATATATATATATATATATATATATATATATATATATATTTGAAATTTAAATTTATTATTATTGGAGCTAAGAAGTATTCAGCAAGAACGTACTAACACACATTAACATTTTTATACAAATTTATTGTTACCGAATTAAAATATTCATTGATACAATCGATTAAATTTTATTAAAACTTATCGGATTGGGCCTTTAACAATTTATAATTGGGCCTTTAACTCATCATAAAATCCTCAGGTATTCTAAACATATTTAAAAACTAGATTATAGATATCAGTCCAATTTATCAAGAATATCTGTAATCATATCTAGGATGTGACACTATTGGCTAGAAAAAAAATAAAGCAACAAATAATTATAGCCTTCAGAAATATCATTCGAGACGGTAGAAATAAAATAGAACGAGAGACCTTATCAAGATATCAGTAATACTGTAATCTGTTTGTTAAACAATCCTCTTGGAAAAAGCTTTGATCTCTCATCCGAACAGATTTCATCAGGCCCTCCCAACCTTATTGATATCAAGCATTCATTATTATTTATTATATTCTCTATAATTTTATATTTGAATGCTATAATTTTCGTATTTAAATGCTAATATTTTAAAATTCAAATAATGTTATAGACGGTAAAATAATTTATTTACAAATTTATTTATTATAAAATATTGAGCCTATTTTTTGTTTTATTTAAAAACAATTTAATATCAAGATGTATCTTGCTGTTATTTTAATCAGATTTTCAACAAATAAACGAAGTTATCCTAATATAAGGGATCAAGGTAAAGTTTTTAGAAGATAGCGTCTTTATTGCTCTATCTTCATATAAATAGTTTCTAAAACTAATTTAAATATTAATAATGTTTCGTGAAATATTAATAAAGAAGATTAGCCCTGAAGGTATTATCTGGATAATTAACTACACTTTTCCTCATAACATTACCTAAATTGTTTTGTTAATTTAGACCAGTGAAATTTGCGTGATCCAAGACTGAAGAAACCTTGCTAGCCAAATTATGCCGTGGAATATTCGTTTTCTGTCATATTTTAAACTCATGACATTTAAGGACATAGATAAGGTTAAATAGCTTAAAATATAAACTGTTAGCTATATCGAATTTACGTATACTCCAAACTGTGTAGGTGAAAACGGATTTTTTTATGTACCTTTTTCTCAGGAGCAATAAGAGATTTTGGCATACTGTTGGTTATGTCTTATTTCGTATCTAATGGGAAGTATTTTAAAATATTTCCAAATAAAAATATTAATAACGTTTGTTTTCCTTTTTTTTCAACTTTAGAATTTTTTATCTCCGGTCTTAATGCTCATTTAATTTCATAAAAACATTTTAATAATGATATAAATGTACTAAACATTTACAACAAACTCAGTTCATTTGACAGGCTTTAAATAATGATAATTTAAAAAAAGTAATTATCATTTCCGCATTTTTAATTTGATCAAATTTTGAAGTTGAACTAAGTACTAAAGTTAATAAATAATAAACTAAACGTTAGAGGTGATACAAAATAAATATGAGTTTATTTATTTATTAAAAAAAAAATATTCGCTAGCACAATGATCTAAACATAAATAGCTGGATTTTTTTTTTCAATGATATTGCCACACTATGATAAAACGTTCAAAGTAATTTAAAAAGAGTCAAGTAACAGTTTCGACATTTCTTCTTTTTTTTCTTCTAGTATTTATTTAGTTTTGGTCTGTGTTGAAAGAGGATAATAGACCTCAAACAGAGATAGGGCGACACCAGCCACCAACTAGCGAGGTCGGAACCTCCTTGACACAGATCCCACGGTTTCAACAGATTCCCTTTAACAGCTTCATAACAAAATATGAAATTAAATATATTTCATTATTAAAACCAAATGATGAAAGTTCTTCGTACAATTCCAGAATCTAATTGATAATTTAACAGCTATTTTGAACTAATATAAATTATTCCAGCTGGAATTTCAAAGTCCTCTAATCAGTTAAAAATTAAGGGTTGAAGAAGATTTTTCTTCAAATTGGTCCTAAGGATATTCCAGTAAACAAATTTTCTAAATATAACTAGTCTTGGACCTCACCCCGAAGGAAATACATCAGCTTCCTTATAAACCTATCTGCTAATACCATTTCTTAAAACAATATTTACTAAAAGAAAATAAATTATAAATTACAATTAAATAATTAAATTTTTAGGCTCGAAATTTCATAAAATATTTACTTTGATAACATACTGATGTGTTTTAGGCAATTTTTTTTTACTATTAGCTCCGTAGAAATAGAATTAATATTCTAAAATAAATATAATAATCATTTATGGTATAGGTAAAATATAAAAATATGTTTTATAAAAAAATATTTTTAGAACCTTCTGAAAATAACCTGACATACAAAAATGTATGAAGTTCCATAGGCTCTTACAGTATGGAAATCTTGTGTCGTATACGAATACTTAAGCCCCAAACGCAATTATTTTCAGTTGGCATCCACATGATGGTATAGAAGGATCAATCTAATTAAGGATTGGTAATTACATTAAATTATAATGTAATTGATAATTAAAATTTAATGGGATTATCAATCCTTTAGCAAATTATTTTGATCTGGTGCAAATTAATGTGAAATTTGGATGATTTGTATTAAACACTAAATTATTGTTACAGGCTGTAGACTGGTGGAGTGTTGGTGTCCTCACGTACGAATTGCTGACTGGTGCATCACCTTTTACTGTTGAAGGAGAGAGGAACACTCAGCAGGAAATTTCGAGGTAATTTTTCACCGTTATAATATATATATATATATATATATATATATATATATATATATATATATATATATATATATATATATAAAAAAGAATAGAAAAATAAACTTTATTAAAGAATAACAAGTATGTGAAAGAAAAAAAGGAAAACAGAAAAAAATGTCTAGCCAAATACTGCATTTATAACAGTCAATTGATATTTAAAATAATATCAATTATAACACAAAGTAAAGAGAAAGAAAAAAAAAGAGAATTCTTCTGGTAAAGAAATAAATATAATTATACTGAAAAAAAAAAAAAAATGAAAAGAAAGTGATGATATAAAAATAATGAAACAATCCAGAGTTAAAACAACGTCAAGAACAATTACTCACAACTAAACAGGATTTTATGATTGAAGGATATAAAAATGATATGAATAATGAACTGATTCACAGAGTTGAAACATTGTTTGATAATTGAAATAAAGATTTCCTACTAATCAATATGTTAACCTTGAATTAAAATTTCATGATTGGACAGCGTCTTTTGGGAATTTGAGATGTTGAAAAGGTGGTATTTGAAAGAGGAGAGAGAAGAAGTATGGCGGATATTAGAAGGGAGGGAATTCCAGAGGATAGTAGAGCGGGCAAGAAAGGAACGTTCGAAAGTACTGGTTCTGTGGGAGGATATATAATATATATATACATACATAATTAAATCGTATCATGCCAAAAGTGGTATTTAGGTTTATAAATTTTTAGAAAAATGGAAGAGATATTTGCTTAAAACCTTTTTTTTTATGTTAAACAATTTTTGCCAGTAAAATAAAAAAAAAAATGTACCTAAAGTAAATGAACAGATGTGCATAAATTTTTAAAATCACAAGGTGGAAACAAAACTTTTAGTATTAATATATTTTTTAGCTGTTATTCGTGATCGGACTGCACGGAGACAAGATTGTCTTTATGAAAATTCCGTGTTCCCGATACCTAATCAACTCTTTTTATTTACTAATTTTAATGATTATTTTTCATTATTATTTCATTAAAAACGTAATCAAGTTATACATGATCGTATTCGTTAGGGCTAAAACGAACAAAGCAATCGTTAAAGGAAGCGAAAAAATCTTAAATGCTATTCAAAACATCATTATAAACACCTTTCTCTTGAGGTTCCCTTCATTTCCTACCTCAAAGGAGTTATTTATACTTCTCAACATCAATTAGCAATCTGCCTTTTATTTTATGTTTTGTTTTGGTATCTTAAATTGTTAAAAGGGCGGATACAATTTAAAAAATTTTGTTAATTTGTGAAAGATATGCAACCGGATGAAAATTCCTAGCCGTTATCGGCTAATTCTAAAGCTGCTTTGCAAAAATTTTCTCACGGTTACAGAGTTCGGACGTAAATTGTGTTTTTATATTAGTTTTTACTCCTTCAGTGTTGATGAATGAAAGCGATAAGTCAATTGTTTCACACGCTTTCTCCACGTGAGCCCCTAGAATCAAGGACTGCCAACACTAATTATTATGCTAACTAATTTCATAATTTATAATTGTTAAATACTTGCGAGGAGTCTTCAGCATTTTTTTTATTTACAAGATAATCACTCTACTTGTATTATTTTTACTTACTGGTTTCAATTATTTTTTTTTTTTTTGTTTACGATTTTTAGACTAAAATAACGTTAAGTATTTTTAACAAATATATTTTGTTAAGCATTGGCAAGCTAGTAGTGATTCTGTGCTTAAGATAAATCAAACGCTATAAATGGGTTAGATAGCCTTTCAATGGATTTAAGGAAAAACTTGGCGGTTGAAATTGATGCTGGCCACAGCAACCCCTGCTGTAATTTTTAGCAAGAAACAAAACTCCTTTATTGAGTATAGCATCCAAGAACTTCAATTTTGAGTTATATAAGTACATTTAAGTTTATTATTTTCAAAAATGAACCTTTGTAATCGATCAAGGAAAAAAAATGTAACACTATCCCCCAAACATTTGAAGTTTTATGTTTTAAGATACGCAGAACTGATTCGTTTCTTTAGATTTTGTTATGACCATTCCAAAGGTAATTAAATTCGCTAAAAAACAAAACAAACAAAAAATCATTGAAATCGAACTACGATTGGCAGAGATATAGCTTATTGAACTTGGTACACATGTTACAATGGAAACCGGTTTACCCTTGTTTAGTTTATGGATAATCCGAAAACTATACATCTTCCGTGATATTGAAGAGGCTCATCTGAAAGATGATATAATTGTTTACAAAGCTAAACATTAAAAAAGAAATCTTAATCGGACCAATACTATCGAATATATGGAAAATATATTTTTCATTTAGCACAAAATGATAAGGAAAGTCGTATGACTGGCCACGCTATATATTTTATATATATATATATATATATATATATATATATATATATATATATATACATATATATATATATATATTATATATATATATATATATATATATATATATATATATATCTATATATATATATATATATATATATATATATATATATATATATATATATATATATATATATATATATATATATATATATATATATATATATATATATATATATATATACGTATATATATGAAATAGTAAACCAATTTATAAAAATTTGTTTGTTTTTTAATAAAAATGAACCTGTGATAAAATAATGATCAAACCGTACAGAAGCTTGGAGAAGACTTGTGATTAATTGTTTGCGAGAATCTGTATTGTGAAAAAATCGAATGCTTGGAAATCGTAACAGCAACTATCTGCGAGTCGCTGTTACTGGTGTACACAATTTGTAACGGGCGATTGTAACAACCGTTTAAATTTTGCGAATTACACATTATTAGAGAGATACTAAAAAATAAATAATGAAGGTGCTGATGGAAACGTTCCCAAAGTGTAGCTATTGCCAATTTTGGTTTTAAAAGATTTCTTTGGAGGAAAAATATACCAAGAGACCATTTTTATGGTATTAGCATCTTACCGTAAGATTTAATGGACTGTATTATTATTTTAGTTTGATATAGTGGTTTTTAACACCGTCGAAAATTGTTATCTAGAACACTTTATTATTGAGTGCCATTTATCTGTTATATATAATTTAATAAATATCAGTATTTAACCATAATGCGCAATTAGGAACTCTTATGTGAGTGCCATACTGTAATTACACGTGTATATGTGTATAATGCTATTTCATAATCTTGTCGGACTAATTGAATTAATTTTTATTTTATTAATTTTCTTTAACAGTAACAAATAATTTCATGAACGAAAATTTTCGATGAATTTATTTTTCTTAAAATTTTAAATTGATTTTTTAACTTTCGACACGATTTTCGTTACATATCGTTTGGTGTGTGTTTAAAGCACTCAATATATGATATAGCGAATTTAGTTTTCCATTTATTTCTTAGAAACGAGTTGAATTGAAACAGAACTAGTTTTAGCCAATTAGTGATACGATTTAATTGGAAGGAGCCTGGAAGACAAGCGTGGATCTACTTTCTTGGAACAACCATAATACCATTGTACCAGTGGTATCTTTCACCATTTCGTTTTCTCTATCGCATGTATGGAGAAATATCTTAGTTAATAATACATTCTGCTTGTTAAACTATAGCTTCTAATTTCAATATTATTTTATTTTTTAATTTATACCGAATTATTGTTTTGTTTTTTATAATTATTGATACAGCATTTACCTCTGGGAATTATTTTCCTTGTCATTTAAATACAATAAATTGAAATAGTGTACATCTAATATAACATACCTCATCAATTAGCAATTAAAGAAAAACTAAATTCAATTTAAGCGAGATATCAAAATATCACAATAATACAGTCCAATCTTTACACATTGAGCTTTGAAGATTCCTTGAAAATAAATTTTGATAAATTAAATAATTGAGACTATTGATCCGCATGATTGGCAGGCATGTGTGGGTGGGTGCATTGAAGAAACTGAAGACAATTTTAGAGTTGATGATATTTTTTCACGATACAAAAAAAAAATAATAAAAGATTTAAGATATATTATACTAATTGCATGCACTCTAAAAAAATGAATAAGTACTTAGTGCTTTTTCTATTTTAGGGACAAGTATCTTCTAATATGTGTTTTTCCCTTATTTACATAATTATAAAGGCACACACATACACAAATATATATATATATATATATATATATATATATATATATATATATATATATATATATATATATCTATAATTTTAAAAAATGGAAAAAAATTAGTTCAATCTATAAAATATTATTAAATATACAGACAGTTTTTCTAATGTATATTCAAGGTTCATAAAACAAAATGTCGATATATAGAGATTTTCAAAACATGTGAAGTTCAATATATGGGACTTGGACAGTATTAGTTCTTACTCGTACTTCAAACTATAAAACAGGTTTTGGAACCACTTTGACTCATAAAACTAAAGTTAAAGCTTCAACAGTCTGTATTCATGAACAGTATATATTGCGGTGAGTAACTGTTTTAACTGATTGAAAATCAACATTATTGTTAATTATGTTTGATTTATTTATATACTTTAATCTTACAATAGATTTTGATAAAACTTTTATTTATTACAAAGACATTTTGAAAAAATAATTAAAACCTTTTATCCTGATATATTCTTTTATGAAATGTAAATGATTGTAAATCATTCAAGGAATAGCTTAATAATCACAATTTTTTTAAAATAAAAAAATGGTACTTATGTCGATACACATCAATACATTAACTTAAAATATTTCAAAGTCAATTAAGATGTTTTATTAATTTAAATATTTATTTTAATTTTTTTAGAAGAATACTCCGAACCATCCCACCGATACCAGATGACCTTGCTCCTGATGTCACGGATTTCATCGCCAAACTTTTAGTTAAAGACCCCAGGAAGAGATTAGGTGGAGGAATGGAGGATGCTGAAGAACTAAAGCGCCACCCTTTCTTCAATGTAATAATCATTTTTAATTAATTGAAATATGTTAATAATTACTGTAAAATATGAATAGTATGAACTTGATAAATTTGGCAAGAGTTATAAAAAATAACGTATATTATACAAAATGAATTTTTTCATCAATAATTTAATTAAATTTTTAGAGTGGAATATAATATTAAAAACATGGAAGCCAAGAAATAAAAACTTACAAATTCCAAAGTGCTTGCCATTTTCTTAAGTGATCTTTAAATGTTCATGGTTTTTAATCAAAAACAAATTTTATTACCTTTTGGTTAGGAAATAAATATAAAAAAAAATAAATATGCTACCAAAAATTGCATCCCTAGTCAAAGATTTTTTTATATTTATATTTATAATTTCATGATGAAATAAGTAAGTAAAAATTTACCACTGACCTTGTTTTTTTTTTTTTAACAGGGTTTAGACTGGGAAGCATTAGCAAGGAAAGAAATTTCTGCCCCTTTTGCTCCTAAAATCTCAGGCGAACTAGACGTAAGCAACTTCTCTGAAGAATTTACAAAAATGATTCCAACTGATTCTCCTGCCATCATCCCTCCAAACTTCGACAAAATATTTAAGGTAATAATCTGCAATATTGAATTTTATATTATAAATTAAACAATCTCAAAATGCTTCTCTGTAGATTTAAGAATATGTAAAGTAAACTCTCCACAATTCTGTTACATGGACCAATTTTATATATACAGGTATGTATATGTATATGTATATATATATATATATATATATATATATAGAGAGAGAGAGAGAGAGAGAGAGAGAGAGGGAGAGACAGATTTAAATAAAAAATAAATAAATAAATAAAATAAAATATTCATTGTACATAATAGATTTAGTTCATTATCTGATAACATATATAAATTTATCCTGAATTCACGACGTATTACAAAAAAAATGAATTATTGTGAATCCACTGGGAGTTATTCTAGAAGCTACTATTATAGTTTTTGTTTTTATCTATAGCATTTCTCACTCAAACATCAGATATACTTTTGACATCATTCTGAATTAACAATAGGTTTTCAACCACGACTTTTCACCTTGTAACTAAATTTTTGTTTTCTTTTTTAAGGGTTACTCGTATGTTGCTCCTTCAGTTTTGTTCAGTGAAAATGTTATTAGTGACGAAATCTTCAAGCCAAATCATGACAAAAGACCTACCATTGCCAACCTTATTGCTCAAACATTCAAGGTAAAATTATGTATTATTTATTGTTTTGTTTAATCTTAGTTTTTATCTCATTCAATAAAATGAAGCATCACATTAACAATTATTGTAATGATGTAAGCCAATCATAATTTAGAGTCAAGTTGAATATATAACAAAAATGCATAAATAGTATAACTTTCTACTAACTAATTTCACTATTTCCATAGGAATCTCAATTCTTTGAACATTATGATGTCGATCTGGAAAGAAGTGGAGTATTAGGGGATGGCTCTTTTTCAATTTGTCGTAAATGTGTGGAAAAGTCTACGGGAAAAGCTTTTGCTGTAAAAATAATCAGCCGAAAAGTTGATTCAACCAGAGAAATAAATTTACTTAGAGCCTGTCAAGGACACCCTAATATAGTCAATTTACACCAGGTCTATTATGATGAGGTAATTTCTTAAATATTTTATGCAATCGTTTGCTTGTTTTCCTTAAGATGAAGTTAAGTAAACAAAAAAAGATATTTTAAAAATTTATTTATGCCTTCCAGGCTCATACGTATTTGGTGCTTGAACTCCTGGAAGGTGGTGAATTACTTCAGCGAATAAGAAGGAGGACCAGGTTTACAGAGAATGAAGCAAGCAGAATCATGAGACAGCTTGTTTCGGCTGTGAATTTCATGCACCTTCATGGTGTTGTTCATAGAGATCTCAAACCAGAGGTAAAATTTGATTATTAAATAATCATTACGTACACAAATATAAATAAAAAAAAATACATACTTAATATATATACACAATACATAAATACATGTATAATACATAAAGTAAAAATTCCATAAATAACCCAAATATCTATAAATACACACACAGATTAAAATTTAATTTATAGGTTACTTGTTTTCTTCTTTTTTAATATTTGACTTTTCAATTGATAGAAGCTAATTTTTATTTTGTTGTTTCATTAAATGTATTGGTTTTTTATATGTAAGGAATATAAGTGTCTAAATACATATCACATTAAGGCATTTCCTAAATATTACTGTTAAGTAGTGTGTTATAATTTAAATAGGATCACACTAAATGCTTGAAGTTATAAATTATTTAATTTTTTTTTCAGAATCTTCTATTTACCGATGACAGCTGTGATGCAAACATCAAAGTTGTCGATTTTGGTTTTGCTCAGCTTAAGCGTGAAGGAGACTCACTCCATACTCCATGTTATACCCTTCATTATGCTGCTCCTGAAGTCCTACACAACTCAGCTCAAGGATATGATGAAAACTGTGATTTGTGGAGTCTAGGTGTTATTTTGGTAATTTTCATTTTTTTTTAATTGTTTTAATTATATGGAACATTGGGAAAATTTAATTCAGTAAATTTAAAAATTGGTGACATAAATATCTCTCATGAATTTTAATCCAAATATTAGGTATTGAGTGTAAATATGAGGATTTCTCACAAGGTAGAAGATTTTATTTATTCTCCTGATTATTGTAATGTTTACATTACATATTTATTGCAAAATATTCAGCTAATAAGTGAGTTTACTCTATAACAGTTTTAGAACAGATTAAAAATTGAGAAAATACTTGCACAGAGTAAACTGGCCGCTACATTCTCTAGTTATTATTCGTTAGGATTATCATTGTTATACTTCATGAAATGAGCTATTAAATTTTTAGGGTGATGTATGAAAATGGATTATAGAATTGATTGCTTTAAGGAAACCATGTTTCTTTTTTCATATTATTCCTCATTGACTGAAAGGTAAACCATTGTTGATTCTTATGAAGAATACTTTGGATCAATTCAAATAAGAACTGTAAAATAAATATATATATTCAAATGAATTAAATCTCTATTTTTATTTTCGTTATATGAGATAATTATTTGCTCAGATATTGACTAAAGATCTATTTCATTGTCCATATTTGCCAATATTTTTGGTTGTTAATAATTTTTATGAATGTAATCAACATTACATGATGTGTCTGAAGTTGTGAAGTGGAAGATCAAGTTTTTTTTTTATTAGTTTCATAATACATTTATTATCAATTAATGCTAACAAATGTTGAGATAATTAATTAATATGCGTCTATTTTTCTTTTACAGTATACGATGTTAAGTGGTCGAGCTCCATTTTTGGCTAGATCCAGAGATGATAGCTCTGTTGCTATTATGAATAGGATAAAGGAAGGTGATTTCAGCTTTTGTGGGGGTGCTTGGGAATCAGTCTCAATTGAAGCCAAAGAATTGACAAAAGGTTCGTTCTTACTTTTTATAATAGAATAGTGTTCTATTAGCATAAATTATTATATAAAATTTTTACAGATTTTTTTACTTTAAAATAAAATGTACTAAAATATTATGGATTGTAAATCTTTGCCTATGCATTAGTTAGACTCTAAAACTTATATATTTTTTTCCTTTTAGGTTTGCTTACGGTTGAACCTTCACAGAGACTAAGAATGTCTGGACTTCTGTCTCATCCTTGGTTACTAGGTTGTGACGTGGCTTCCACACCTCTTATGACTCCTGATGTTCTGACTGCTTCTGCTGAGTATGGAGTTGCAACTGCATTCAGTGCATTTCATAAAGCCACCCGCGAAGGATTTAGACTTCAGGTACTATTTTTTGTTAGTTTTATCTGATTAAATTTATATTTAATTAAATTGACAATTTTTGATCAGGCAATGAATTTATTAAGTGATTAACAAATTCAGATAATAAGTATATTAACTGATTGATATATGATATAATTTAATTTAAAATTTTATTAACGAGAATGTGACATTCAATCAACCTGAAATTTTATTATTGTACAATATACTGCATAAGAAATATAATACTAAAATAGTTTTTGGATTCAAAAGAATATCAGAAATTCAGGACTGAGTCGAAGATTCGATGCAGACATCATCAATCTCCCATATACACCCACCTCCCTCCACTGACTTCAAACAAAACCCAAGTTAGCAGGTCTGACTTAACATATCCTCTCTCTTGCATCTCATTCTATCTCTCAAACGTTTATTTCAATGCTAACTAACATTTTAGTGATTTGTTCATTACTGAGACACAAAACTTTCCATGTTACATGATGCTGTCATCTCAATTATGCTTACTGTATGCAATTCAACATCGTGAATTGTGAATCTGAATTCTCTGGTCAACTCATGCTTTTACTATCCTAATATTCTATACTTTATTGTCAAATACATTAAGGTGTTGTTCTTCCCCTAATGAGCAGCCACATTTTACTTCATTTGAAGTCTTCTTGACTCCTGTTTGGTGTTCCTCTTCTTCTTTTTTCATAATCACAATTGTGTTGTTTCCCAGCTAGGCGATGTAATAATTTAATTTGGTTTTTATTGGCTGACTTGCATTTAAGTTTTACTTTTAAATGCATACAGTGTATGACTCAACTTTACTTCAACATATACTACACAAGGCGTACTAAGACGTCTGTACTCTTGACTGATTCACCATCAAAGACACTATTTACTCTCCATGCTGGTGGATCTCCGTCAAGCAATGACTTACTAATTCAAAAAGCGACAACAAATAGTGCACCAATGTTTTTTGTTTCTTATTTTTCTTCATTTCTTTTATATGTCCATATTTATATTTTACTTTTTAGAACAAAACATATTTTCCTGTTTGTGGAATAAGTTTATCCTAATTTTATTTTACTTGTCCCAATCCTCATTTGATTTAACACTTTTTTAATTTTAATGTCAACTATTTTTCCTCTTAAAAGTAAGATTGTTTAAAGTCCATTTTTTTCTATATAGATATTATACTTAATGACACTCTTAAAATTTAACTCTAATTAATTTTATCATTATAATATATTTAAATTAAATATTATTAAATATTTAAATCAATAAATTTATCATCGATTCATCTTTGAAGTTTATATTGTATTGATGTATATAACATGTTTATTTGTATCAAAGTTTTTCTATCTCCTATTTCACCTCCCAAATAAACCTTCCAAGCTACAATAAGTTCATAAAATGAGCCTTAATAATATACAAATATATGATTGTATTTTAATCTCATACCTTTTGTTTGATCCTGTAGGACGTTGTGAATGCTCAGCTTGCTCAAAGGAGAAGAATGAAAAAATCATCAGTTGACAATAGAAGTTTTTCAACTTCTAGCAGCTTCTCGAGTTCCAGTTCTTCTGGTGAGTGTAAAAGATAATCTAAAAGCAATATTTTGAAATATAAAACTTTCCATGTAGTTAATATTGAAACACTAATAAATTGAATAATAATTTAGGATATACTAAAATACCAGACTTACAAAATAAGTGAATTTAACTATTAATTATGAATAATTATGTTCAAATTATAGTAAACATCATCATAGTCAAAAATTGAATTTTATTGCTAAAACATTTTCTCAAATTAATATGCTGACAAACAGTGTTCAATCCAACACTGGATTGAAATATTCTATAGTTATCAGAAAAGGATTACCAATATCTTAGATGTGGCCAATTTTTCACAAAGTATATTACGGGTTGAACTAACTAAAAATATTTCGAATGGATTTGCTTCATTTTTTAAAAATTAATTTCATATTTTTGAACACGATAAATAAATAAAAGTCTTAGGAAACCCGAAGGTTTCATGCCAATACCATCAATCGCTGTTCACACACCTCAGTCCACTGACTACCATGAAAATCCAGATCCGTAAGATCAGCCTTAATGCAATCCTCCCTCCTACGCCTCGGTCTACCCCTCGGACGCTTACCACTTTGCTCAGTGCGTATTAAAGTTTTAGAGATTCTTTCGTTACTAATCCCAACAACTTTACATGCCCATTTCAACCATCGTGATGCTGTCACTTGATACTGAAAAGTTGTATACTCTGCAGTTCCGCATTATGTATCCTCCTAAATTCTCCTGTGAGGTCATCCTTCATCAGGATTCCAGAATATTCTGGAGAGGACCAAGTATTCTGTACGATACTGGTCCTCAAAGACCTTAAGGTGTTCTTCTTTGAAAGTTAGCGATTACATTTCACACCTATACAGTGCATTAGGAAAGATGATAGTTTTGTAAATTCTAACTTAGGTTTCTGGACAAAAGACGGCGAGCTAAGTAGTTTTGCAACTGAGAAATAGCAAACATGTCCTGAAATGTCCTCTACATTTCCTCCTGAATTTCAATTTTTTCTAGTTATCATAGACTCCAAATACTTCAATTTCTCTGTGTTCAAAAGTACACCTCTTATATCTATATTACTGAAATTGCTGCCGTTTCTACTCCTAACCGTATATTTGATCTTATCCATATTTTTTTTTTAGTCCAATCAATGTTATTTTGAATGCAATAAGTTAATATAATTGATCTTTGCTGAAAAAAGCGGTTTTATTTTCTTGGAACTGCTGTTTTGAAGTCCAATATATTGTTCATTTCATAATTATATGTTGTTTTTTTTTAGGCATATCATCGGTACAAACACCTGTAAGGGTTAGCCACTCCAGTGCTACTCATCCGAAGCCAGCACTCAGGGGTAAAGCTTTTAATGAAGGAAACGTTTTTAATTTTGGAGAAGCAAGAGTTAAAGAATATTTGTCCAGCCTATCAAGCAATTCTTCTGAATCCAACACTCCATTAACCTTCAACCTGTCACCTGTACCACTGCCAAAGAATAAGAGATCTGGTGATAAAGAAGGAAACAGGACTACTGGTCCAATGACTAGGGCCAAAAGGAGAAGGCAGCTTGAAGCTGCCAATGAACCTACGCCGCAACTTAAAAGAAAACATACCCACCACCATCACAGGAGTAAAAGACAAAAAAACGAACAAGCAACTACCTCAGCTTGACCCTAAATCAACCCTCATTCTAGTTATGAATGTAAATATTAGTTTAGAATTTTTTGAGCTATAGTCATTTAATGCGATAATTATAGATCGTTAGTGATATATAATTAATTGGAGGTTTTGTCTCCCTTTAAATGTTATATAAATATATTTATCTAGAAATCTTCTGTTGTAAAATAAAATGTATTTTAATAGTTGAAATTACCATAACTTTCACTTTGGCCTTGAATTCTTTTGTAAAGATTAAATAGGCTTTTATAATTACTTTTATGTGCAATGGTACTAATTTTGCATTTTATAATTATAGATTTTTCTTTTAAACACTTGAATTTTAAAAGTGTATTTTATCTCTTGGATATAAGTCTGAAGCTTAATAAAAGTAATTTTGATGAGTTTTACTAGCCCGAGTTATGTTGAAAAATGTAAATTTTATTGCTTGTTATGTAAATTTCAGTTTCACTCAGTCATATGTATAATTTCATTATTAGGCATATGTAAGAAAAAAAAAATGGCTGTGTCATGAAAAATGCTTTTAGTCTTTCCCTTGCAGTAAGAAGACCAGAGCTATGGTTTTGGCAGCTGTTGACCAAATTTGTGTAGATTATATTTCCTGAAGTAATAAATTCATAAATAAATCAACTGAAAAATGTTAAGGAACAAAAAATGATAAAATATGTTAGTTAATATTTTATAAAAGTGATGGTGTCCCTTTTTATGAAGTAGATTGAATTTCTGGTTAAATGATATTTTTAAGCTGTGACACATGTCTTCATTTTCATATTAAGAAAAAAATAGAGTATATCATCGTGAGTGCACACTATAAAAATTAGTTTTTTTTCTATGTTTTTTCATGCACTTTATTAATTAATATATCCCATAGTTACAAAAATATATATTATCTTCACCAAGTGCCTTGAATTAATTTTTGTATTTCAGTCAATGAGAGAAACAAATCTTCATTAAAAAATTAGTATATATGTAGGTAACTTTTGTTGTTAATATATTGTTGCTTTTTTTTTTTCATTTATTTTTTATGGTTATATATTATATAAATGTTTGTATTTAAACTTGAACAAGTACTTATTTAGGGTGTGCATTAATTTGCTGTAAGGCTGCGAAAAAATTTTTTGACTGAAGAGGCCTGTATAATTTGATTGATATATACTTGTATTTTTTATTTATACAATATTTATTTTTCTCCTGAACCTCCAAAGAGTGCCTCTAAGTCATGAAGATACGTAAGATTTATTACCTTATCATTGATCATAGTATATATTGTATGTTATTTCTTGTATATAGTTAATATTTAAACTGTGTAATTAATTGCTTGTAAATGTTGTCCCCTAGCATCTCAGGAATTTTACGTAAACATTAAATATCAAGCGTTATAAGTTTCTGATAAGAATAAACTGTAAAAGTAATTACAATTTAATCAGATTAATTTCTTTTTATTAAATATGTCTGTAATAAATTAGATACCATGACAAGTATTAATAATGTATAGAAGTATGAATTCATACTTTCAAAAGACATAATCGTTATGCTTTATGAGATCTTCCAAATAAATATGAATTTCTTGAGGGTTAAAATAATTTACTGTTTGGAAGACTTAATTCTGAAACTTTATTATTACCCCATTAGAATTTATATTTAGTGTACTTCAGTTCCTACATTGCTTAATTTTTGATCTGTAAATGCCAATTGTCAATTCCCTGAGATATTAAATTAATGCATGGGGTTTTGTAAAGACGATTTTAGTTCAACTTTTCAATTTGTTTTTCTGTTTTGTACAAATCAGTTGTGTAATGGTTTTTTAGTATCGGAGAGGGTATAGCATTGTATATTCATAATTACTTATACATTTGTTAAAACTTTCATAAGCAAACTAGAATTATTCAGTGAATGATTGTTTGCTAAAGCATGCCTTTGTTGCCTTATTAATTACATGTGATGGTTCACCAGTAGATTACTGAAAGATTTATTTTTATACCCAAGAAGTGAGTTGCTATTGTATAAAAAATTAAAAAAAAAATGAATAAATCTAACACATGAGTTATTTCAGTCATAAGACTTGGAAAAAAAGAAAAAAATGAAATGTTAAATATTGTAATTTTTGTGTATTATTTCATGTTTAATATATGTAGAAAAACACTAAAGATAATATATAAATGTTGGGAACTTTGAAGTGAATATATATATCTATATAATTAAATTTAATTATTCTGTCTCAATAATTTCCTCTTTCAGTCCAACAAATCAGCAATCCCTTTTGTCCATATACAAATCCTCAATTATGATAGCTAAAAAATAACTTTTAAATTTGAAAACAGCACAAGTTCTTTCCCTTAAATTCAAGTGAGAGGGATCTTCTATGGCTTTTGGCAGTCAGGAAGAATTATGAGTTATTAAAATCAAGAATGCTCAAATCAGTATCAGTTATAATAAAATTTATCCAAAGGTTTTAGCATCAGAGTTGCATTTAATGCAAAATTTCAGGATTAAAAAAAAATTATCCAATATGATTCTGTCAGTGAGTAAGATAAGCAAGCTTTTTTAAAAATATTTTCATTTATTTTTATGGAAGATAGTTAATTTTAAAATGCGAATTAGTTTTGATATTTATTCGATTTGGAAAGTCATCAAGTAAACCGTTGTAGTATATTTACCTTAAGGTAAGTCACAAAGCCTTATCTTTTTCTTAATAATTCATATAGGTACTTATTATTTGCATCTTAGTAAAACACACTGTTAATTAAAACCTGAAATTTTTCCATGATCCAATGCCAAATTTTCTCTAATGTTTCAAATGTTTTTCTATTTTACAAGTATGTTCTTTGTTTACTCAAGGTAATGTACATTTAAACCAAATCAATTCACCTAGAACAAGCCATTAATATTCATGAAGAGAAAATAAATACTTTGATAAAATGCTTAATGTCGCTAGGAGAGTGTAATTACAATAGAGCATGTTTCACATAGTAGAAATGTAATAAGTGTTTCAACTTTCTGAAATTATTATTAACTGGCTAATCCTATTATGCAATGGATGATTATATTTATGAAATTTCTCATCATCTATCAATACTGAGTAATATTAATTAATTTTTCATAATAATATTTATTAAATATTACACCAGGAAAATTAAAAAAAAAAAAAAAATTATAACAATTTAGACATGTTCGCCATATTGTTTTTTTTTTTCAACCTGGGACTATAAAAAGTATGAAAAATAGAAATTGTTTGCTCTCAACATATTTCATAATCAAATAATATTTTGAATTTTGTAACTGAAAATAAATTATAACAGTGGAATTTATACCTTATGAACCATAAAGAAATTATAGGGAAGGATGGAGATGTTCTGAGAAGTTCTTAATTCAATAAAAGAGGAATCCAATGATGACTCAACACACTAGTTTCGTTTTCTATCAATGTCTCAAATATTAAAAACAAACCTAATTTTTTTTTTCAAAGCTAACTAAATAAATAAACAAAGTGTTATAAAACTATCTGAAATTATTTAATTTATAAAACAATTATAAATATCATATCATTGCCTTAAAAAGAAAAAAAAAAAAATATAATTAAAAATATCACTTAAAAGTATTTATAATATTTATGTTAACATGATAAAATTTAATACTTATAAAATAAGATTAAGTTTTTATTAGCGCATTATTTATTAATATCATTAGTTACTTAGTAATTTTATTTTGTAAAATATTTAAAGTTTTACAGTTATTATGATATTCATAATAGTAAATAATCAAAATAATTATTAAATATATTAAGAAACTTTAAATTGCTAATATTTAAGTTTAAAAAAATTATAAATGTGAATCAGAGGTATTTAGAATCCTGTGGTTGGCTTCTATATATTCCCCCCTTTTTTAACATATTAAAGTGAGTGTAATGGCGTTTTTTCTGGTGGTAAAACCGTTTTTGATTAGTTGTAACAGTGATTGAAATAATATTATGCTTGTAATATTTTAAAGAGGTATAATAAATGAATTATTTTAATCCTATTTAAACAAAATATTACTTAGGTTTTTAGATTTAAGACATTTTCATAATTCAATCTATGAATTTATGGCATTGTAACTAAAACATTTTATTTTTATAATTTTCACAGTAAAAGTGAATAGAACAGTTGAGTGAATTGCATTCATTTAAGATACCTGTTAGTATCATCAAACGCTAAACTATCATCCCTTTAGCATGTAGTAGTTATAAATTAATATATGATAGCCTTTAAGGTGATCAAAATTCTCTCAACTCTTCTTTTCAATTATAAATAATCTTTTGTTTAATCAAATCAAAATTATATTTGTTTCATCTGGAGCGTAACAAGTAGAATGATTTAAAAAAAAAAAAATGTTCGCCCAATACCAAATGAACGTAATAGATGATTTAATATAAGGATGTAAGGCTCTGTCTCGGTAAGGTAGGTGAAAGTGCCCGAGAGCGATAAATGTATTATTAGCCAAAGTATCTTGAAACACAGTAATTTTTTTTTATAAACACAATGCTTCAAAAAATTGTCTCAATGCGCTGGATCTCACGAACTATCAACAGGAATATTAGTGTCACATTCCAACATTTAGAGCTTTCTATTGCTGTTTTCTGGAAAAAACAATAAATTGTATAATAATTTGAAGAAAAACGTCTATAACTCTACCGGTTATACCGCTGGACAAACCAAAATCATCGGGTTTCTTAACATAGGCCATATTGACACCCTCAATTTTTTTGAGATGCTGAGAAGTAGTGCTACAGGCTGACATTTTTGAAAGAAATTGTTTATTTCTGGAAGTTTAATGCAATTTATTCGTTTTTTTTTTTTTTTTTTACCTGTCTTTATTGAAAATAATACATTTTAAATACAGCTCAACAGCATCATCAACATGGAAATAATTCATTAAAACAATTTCTTTCAAAAATTTCCACTTTTAGTACCACTTCAAAAAATCAGAAAAACTTGAAGGGTTTCAATATGGGTTAGTTAAAGGTATCATGTGACTTTGCTTTTTCCAGCTCAACAATCTGTAGAGTTATAATTGTTTTTATCCAAATTTTTTAAATAATTTTTCCAGGAAAATAGCAATATAATGCAATTTTCTAAATGTTGGAACGTGACCCAAGAATTCTTGTGGATAGTTCGAGGTCCAGGGCTTACCGTAAAATTGAGAAATTTTGAGCTTAAAAAAAAATATCAAGAAAAAATTATAGTGTTTCAAGATAGTTAGGCTAATTATGGGGAAAAGGAGAGCACTTAAGATCTGAAACTTGGGTTATAGTATTATAACCCATGTGTTATATTCAACTGAAAATTTATTTGATTGATTCATTCTTTTGATTTATTATTTTGAAAAATTTTCAAACTGGAATATAGTTATGATATCAGAGTTACATTATTAAATCAATGATTTCGTGTACAGATTTAAAAATAAAGTAACTAAGAACTTGAAGCTTCATATGTCTTAGAAATATTTGATATGTTAAAATGATTGAGGAAAGATTATTGATGATAATTGTATTCCGTTGCATCAATTCCATTAAAATAATTTTGGTCAGATTAATTCCTCACATTGATGAAATTTACTCTTTACAGTGTCCCTGTATATAGGAGGTTTAATTGTATGCATACACTATATCTTTTACATACCTTGTAAAGCATACAAAGAGTATAATTTACAAATATTAGACTTAATTTATAACCCTAAAAAGGTTTAAAGCTTTCAATATATTTCTTCATGAATGGATTGTTTTGCTTGAGCATGTCAGCATTCTCATGTCAGGTTGGAATTTTATTTTATGTACTTAAATCTAAGCCCAGAATAGGTTGAATTATGAATTGGGTTGATTTTGTGTTCGTCAGTATTTTGCTATTTGATTTTTTCTTTATTTGTTATTGAACTCAACAGTATAGACAGATTGTTAAGGATTTATGCCTTCAACTTCAGACAGTAGTCAAGAAAACCATGGAGACTTACAGCATCTCTTTAATTGTACTTTTTTATTATCTATTTATTTTTTTTTTCTACTCATAAATCTCTCTTAAAAGTCATAAATCTCTCAAAGTCTCTCTTAAATGATCACAGATGTTTTTTTTTTAAATTTGATCTCTCATTACAGCTACTATTCAAATACATATTGGTTACTTCACAGAATCATTTTGTGCAATTACTTGCTAATATGTTTTTTTTTTCCTTCTTTTATAATGAATTGTTTGTTTGTATTTAATTATGTACTTCAGCTACAGCAGAAGAATTTGATTATCTGCCTTTTTTAGCCAGACCAGGAAGGTTAAGATTTATTCTGTGGGTCCTCTATAGAATGATAGTCAACCCACCCATACCAGATTCCAACCTGACTTGAGAATACTGAAATGCTGTCCATTGGGTATTGGAATTGATGTTTGGGCTCTATGATCTCTCTATGGTGTAATTATAGAGGATTAATTAAAAAGGTTTAATTAATCTTTTTAGGTTATTAGGTAATAGTCTGATATTGTAAATTATGTTTGTAGTATACCAAGAAGATAGTGCTTGCTACTCAAATACACTCTCTCTTTACAGGGACAAAGTTAAGAGAAAATTCTCAAATCAGCTACTTCATTTCGGTGGGGGTTTTGCCTCAATTCCCTCCCATCCTCTCGATATATTCTATATAAGTTCCTTGGATGGTTATGCCATCTTTAATCTGTTGGAATGGAGTTCATTCTAAGGAGAACTGACTAAAAGCTGAAACTAACACTTTATAAATACTTATAAATGTTAAAATAATAACATCTACACCCCGAACTCAATAATTACAATTTTCATTTATTAATATTATTATTAATATGTATGTATCTATATATATATATATATATATATATATATATATATATATATATATATATATATATATATATAATAATATATATATAATATATATATAATAAGTATATATATATATATATAATAATATATATATAATAAGTATATATATATATATATATATATATATATATATATATATATATATATATATATTATTTTCGGAGATGGTTTGGTTGACCGTAGATATAATTACGGAAGAAGTTGTTCGGGAACGCAGTCAAATATTAACACACTATGACTACACAGTATGACTTATTTATTTTGTGCCAACGTTTTAGGCCATCATCATGGTTAAAAGAAAAAACAAAATAACAACATTGAAAACGACAAAGGCACTACCAGAAACAGTAAAAAATTATAAAAACAGAAAGTACAAGCAAGATAAATAAATTATAAAAAAATAAATTATTAAAATTTATTTTAATTCACTTTTGATCTATTGTTTGTTTAATAAAGTCAGATTAATATTTATGAAACATTTGATTTTGTAGTTATTTGTTGTTTTTATGGAGAATTAAATTATGTATTACTTTTCAAAAAATAAAAGTGGATATGGAAAATGCTGATTTGGGAAAATGAATATGTTTGAGCTTTTATCGATGTAGGTGGACCTCAATCCTGTGCCTTTTCTTTCCTATCTCAGGTGCTTCATTACAGTGAGGGTTTAGCATCTATCCCCTCCAATCCTCTGGATATATTCTATATTAGATCCCATGATGGTCCTGTAGTATTTTATCCATAAGTCAAGTAATAATTTTTTTCCTTGGTTTTCTCTCTTGATCCATATGACAAACATGCTCAAATAATTTCAGTTGTTTCTTTTCCAGGATTGTCTTCAACAAACATATTTCTAATCGCTACTGGATCCCTTAATTAATTTTGCAGTCTTTCCTGGTGCTCTGAATGAATATTGTCACATATATATATATATATACATATATATATATATATATATATATATATATATATATTTATTTTGCTTGTAATTTCAGTTATTACTGTTACAGGTACTGCCTCTGTCATTTTCAGTGTTGTTATTTTGTTTTTTTTTTCTTTTAGCCCTGATGATGGCCTAAAACTTAAGCCAAAATGTTGGCACAAAATAAGTAAGTCCTACTGTATACTCTATATATTAGTGTACTACTGTTTGACCGCAACTCGCGACCAACTTCTTCTTATTCTTATTCCCATTTCTTATTCTATAACCAATATTTGATATTTTTTTAGTGCGAGAAGATTTGCCATTATTCTTAATTTTCATAAAGTGGTGTTCGGGAATGCGATGTGTTTTTCAGTAGTTCAGCGTGCTTGCAT
This sequence comes from Rhaphigaster nebulosa, assembly GCA_948150685.1. Classification (NCBI taxonomy): domain Eukaryota; kingdom Metazoa; phylum Arthropoda; class Insecta; order Hemiptera; family Pentatomidae; genus Rhaphigaster; species Rhaphigaster nebulosa. The sequence goes on from OX411308.1 coordinate 29,853,565, forward strand.
TTTGGAATGGTTTATCTCAAGTAAGTAATTAAACAATTTTCATATTATATTGTGTTTTTTTTATTATTTATTGTAAATACATCATTATTTGCATTAAGTGAAAGCTATATATTATACACAAGTTAATAGTAAATTATAAGGATGCATAAATAATTTCTCCTGGAGTAATGCTGATTCATTTCATTTATAATTATATTAGTTACAGTGTAACTATTGTTTTTTTTTTTGTTTATTTTACAGGAAGTTATTTTTTAAATGCATTTAAGTAAAGATTATGCCATACACATATGCACTCAGTTTATGATTCTTAAAAAATAAGATATTAAAATTTCTTTTAATTCACGTCTGATCTATTGTTTGTTTAATAAAGTCAGATTAATACTTATGAAACATTTGATTTTCTGATTATTTGTTGTTTTTTATGGAGAAGTAAATTATGTAATACTTTTCAACAAATATAAGTGAATATGGAAACTGCTGATTTGGGAAAATGAAGATCTTTGAGTTGTTATCCAATGTAGGCGGACCTCAATCCTGTGTCTTTCTTTTACCACTCGAGGTGCTCCATTTTAGCATCTATACCCTCCAATACCTTGAATATATTCTACATTAGATCCCATGATGGTCGTGTAGTATTGTATCTGTAGTAAGTCTAGTAATTTGGCCGATATGTCTGACCAGTATCTCGTTGCTGTAAGCAAGGATTGGAAGATATTTTGATTTATAAATGTGTACCTTTTCCTAACCTCATGGTAACCAACTATGCTATTACATATTTGGTAGTACACTTAAGGATGCGATAAGTCGTACAAAATGTGGCTTATTGATAGCCTCCTGCAATTTTCTCTTCTGGCCATTTGTTTTTTACCCATGATTTAATAAACAACAGCCACCTCATTTACCTATAATCAATGAAAAAATAAGACAATTTAATTGTTTCTGTTTTTTTTAATTTCAGAATTTATTCTTTTCTACAGATGTAGTTAGCTAAAACTTAACTGCTTTAACAATGGATTTCAGCTCATTAAAGTTTAAGATCCCTCCCATTAGTTTTTTTTTTTTTCAGAAAAATTTAAATTAAAGTACTATCTCAAACCTTATTTAAAGGGATTGATAAATTGTTTGCCACTTCTATAATTTTGTTTTTATTGAAAACTGGTTTCAAATGCTATACATTCATCTTCAGTTCTAAAAAAACACAAAAATTCAAAAATAAGCTATTAAAAATACAGTTTGGTATTATTATACATATTAAATTAAATGTAAAATAAATTAGTATTATAAAATATTTATGAATTATGAATTAATTAAGACAAGAGATCAAATACGTGATGGTACTCCCCAAGGTTTAAGACCTTACGGTACTTATGAGTACCAACATGTATTTGATCTCTTGTCTTAATTAAATTCATAATTCATAAATGTTTTATAATACTAATTTATATTACATTTAATTTAATATGCATAATAATACCAAACTGTATTTTGAATTGCTTGTTTTTGAAATTTGTATTTTTGTAGAACTGAAGATGAATGTATAACATTTGAAACTAGTTTTAAATAAAAACAAAATTATAGAAGTAGCAAAAAATTATAGTGTTTCAAGATAGTTAGGCTAATTATGGGGAAAAGGAGAGCACTTAAGATCTGAAACTTGGGTTATAGTATTATAACCCATGTGTTATATTCAACTGAAAATTTATTTGATTGATTCATTCTTTTGATTTATTATTTTGAAAAATTTTCAAACTGGAATATAGTTATGATATCAGAGTTACATTATTAAATCAATGATTTCGTGTACAGATTTAAAAATAAAGTAACTAAGAACTTGAAGCTTCATATGTCTTAGAAATATTTGATATGTTAAAATGATTGAGGAAAGATTATTGATGATAATTGTATTCCGTTGCATCAATTCCATTAAAATAATTTTGGTCAGATTAATTCCTCACATTGATGAAATTTACTCTTTACAGTGTCCCTGTATATAGGAGGTTTAATTGTATGCATACACTATATCTTTTACATACCTTGTAAAGCATACAAAGAGTATAATTTACAAATATTAGACTTAATTTATAACCCTAAAAAGGTTTAAAGCTTTCAATATATTTCTTCATGAATGGATTGTTTTGCTTGAGCATGTCAGCATTCTCATGTCAGGTTGGAATTTTATTTTATGTACTTAAATCTAAGCCCAGAATAGGTTGAATTATGAATTGGGTTGATTTTGTGTTCGCCAGTATTTTGCTATTTGATTTTTTCTTTATTTGTTATTGAACTCAACAGTATAGACAGATTGTTAAGGATTTATGCCTTCAACTTCAGACAGTAGTCAAGAAAACCATGGAGACTTACAGCATCTCTTTAATTGTACTTTTTTATTATCTATTTATTTTTTTTTTCTACTCATAAATCTCTCTTAAAAGTCATAAATCTCTCAAAGTCTCTCTTAAATGATCACAGATGTTTTTTTTTTAAATTTGATCTCTCATTACAGCTACTATTCAAATACATATTGGTTACTTCACAGTATCATTTTGTGCAATTACTTGCTAATATGTTTTTTTTTTCCTTCTTTTATAATGAATTGTTTGTTTGTATTTAATTATGTACTTCAGCTACAGCAGAAGAATTTGATTATCTGCCTTTTTTAGCCAGACCAGGAAGGTTAAGATTTATTCTGTGGGTCCTCTATAGAATGATAGTCAACCCACCCATACCAGATTCCAACCTGACTTGAGAATACTGAAATGCTGTCCATTGGGTATTGGAATTGATGTTTGGGCTCTATGATCTCTCTATGGTGTAATTATAGAGGATTAATTAAAAAGGTTTAATTAATCTTTTTAGGTTATTAGGTAATAGTCTGATATTGTAAATTATGTTTGTAGTATACCAAGAAGATAGTGCTTGCTACTCAAATACACTCTCTCTTTACAGGGACAAAGTTAAGAGAAAATTCTCAAATCAGCTACTTCATTTCGGTGGGGGTTTTGCCTCAATTCCCTCCCATCCTCTCGATATATTCTATATAAGTTCCTTGGATGGTTATGCCATCTTTAATCTGTTGGAATGGAGTTCATTCTAAGGAGAACTGACTAAAAGCTGAAACTAACACTTTATAAATACTTATAAATGTTAAAATAATAACATCTACACCCCGAACTCAATAATTACAATTTTCATTTATTAATATTATTATTAATATGTATGTATCTATATATATATATATATATATATATATATATATATATATAATAATATATATATAATATATATATAATAAGTATATATATATATATATAATAATATATATATAATAAGTATATATATATATATATATATATATATATATATATATATAATATATATATATATATATATATATATATATTATTTTCGGAGATGGTTTGGTTGACCGTAGATATAATTACGGAAGAAGTTGTTCGGGAACGCAGTCAAATATTAACACACTATGACTACACAGTATGACTTATTTATTTTGTGCCAACGTTTTAGGCCATCATCATGGTTAAAAGAAAAAACAAAATAACAACATTGAAAACGACAAAGGCACTACCAGAAACAGTAAAAAATTATAAAAACAGAAAGTACAAGCAAGATAAATAAATTATAAAAAAATAAATTATTAAAATTTATTTTAATTCACTTTTGATCTATTGTTTGTTTAATAAAGTCAGATTAATATTTATGAAACATTTGATTTTGTAGTTATTTGTTGTTTTTATGGAGAATTAAATTATGTATTACTTTTCAAAAAATAAAAGTGGATATGGAAAATGCTGATTTGGGAAAATGAATATGTTTGAGCTTTTATCGATGTAGGTGGACCTCAATCCTGTGCCTTTTCTTTCCTATCTCAGGTGCTTCATTACAGTGAGGGTTTAGCATCTATCCCCTCCAATCCTCTGGATATATTCTATATTAGATCCCATGATGGTCCTGTAGTATTTTATCCATAAGTCAAGTAATAATTTTTTTCCTTGGTTTTCTCTCTTGATCCATATGACAAACATGCTCAAATAATTTCAGTTGTTTCTTTTCCAGGATTGTCTTCAACAAACATATTTCTAATCGCTACTGGATCCCTTAATTAATTTTGCAGTCTTTCCTGGTGCTCTGAATGAATATTGTCACATATATATATATATATACATATATATATATATATATATATATATATATATATATATATATATTTTATTTTGCTTGTAATTCCAGTTATTACTGTTACAGGTACTGCCTCTGTCATTTTCAGTGTTGTTATTTTGTTTTTTTTTTCTTTTAGCCCTGATGATGGCCTAAAACTTAAGCCAAAATGTTGGCACAAAATAAGTAAGTCCTACTGTATACTCTATATATTAGTGTACTACTGTTTGACCGCAACTCGCGACCAACTTCTTCTTATTCTTATTCCCATTTCTTATTCTATAACCAATATTTGATATTTTTTTAGTGCGAGAAGATTTGCCATTATTCTTAATTTTCATAAAGTGGTGTTCGGGAATGCGATGTGTTTTTCAGTAGTTCAGCGTGCTTGCATTTTGGAATGGTTTATCTCAAGTAAGTAATTAAACAATTTTCATATTATATTGTGTTTTTTTTATTATTTATTGTAAATACATCATTATTTGCATTAAGTGAAAGCTATATATTATACACAAGTTAATAGTAAATTATAAGGATGCATAAATAATTTCTCCTGGAGTAATGCTGATTCATTTCATTTATAATTATATTAGTTACAGTGTAACTATTGTTTTTTTTTTTGTTTATTTTACAGGAAGTTATTTTTTAAATGCATTTAAGTAAAGATTATGCCATACACATATGCACTCAGTTTATGATTCTTAAAAAATAAGATATTAAAATTTCTTTTAATTCACGTCTGATCTATTGTTTGTTTAATAAAGTCAGATTAATACTTATGAAACATTTGATTTTCTGATTATTTGTTGTTTTTTATGGAGAAGTAAATTATGTAATACTTTTCAACAAATATAAGTGAATATGGAAACTGCTGATTTGGGAAAATGAAGATCTTTGAGTTGTTATCCAATGTAGGCGGACCTCAATCCTGTGTCTTTCTTTTACCACTCGAGGTGCTCCATTTTAGCATCTATACCCTCCAATACCTTGAATATATTCTACATTAGATCCCATGATGGTCGTGTAGTATTGTATCTGTAGTAAGTCTAGTAATTTGGCCGATATGTCTGACCAGTATCTCGTTGCTGTAAGCAAGGATTGGAAGATATTTTGATTTATAAATGTGTACCTTTTCCTAACCTCATGGTAACCAACTATGCTATTACATATTTGGTAGTACACTTAAGGATGCGATAAGTCGTACAAAATGTGGCTTATTGATAGCCTCCTGCAATTTTCTCTTCTGGCCATTTGTTTTTTACCCATGATTTAATAAACAACAGCCACCTCATTTACCTATAATCAATGAAAAAATAAGACAATTTAATTGTTTCTGTTTTTTTTAATTTCAGAATTTATTCTTTTCTACAGATGTAGTTAGATAAAACTTAACTGCTTTAACAATGGATTTCAGCTCATTAAAGTTTAAGATCCCTCCCATTAGTTTTTTTTTTTTTCAGAAAAATTTAAATTAAAGTACTATCTCAAACCTTATTTAAAGGGATTGATAAATTGTTTGCCACTTCTATAATTTTGTTTTTATTGAAAACTGGTTTCAAATGCTATACATTCATCTTCAGTTCTAAAAAAACACAAAAATTCAAAAATAAGCTATTAAAAATACAGTTTGGTATTATTATACATATTAAATTAAATGTAAAATAAATTAGTATTATAAAATATTTATGAATTATGAATTAATTAAGACAAGAGATCAAATACGTGATGGTACTCCCCAAGGTTTAAGACCTTACGGTACTTATGAGTACCAACATGTATTTGATCTCTTGTCTTAATTAAATTCATAATTCATAAATGTTTTATAATACTAATTTATATTACATTTAATTTAATATGCATAATAATACCAAACTGTATTTTGAATTGCTTGTTTTTGAAATTTGTATTTTTGTAGAACTGAAGATGAATGTATAACATTTGAAACTAGTTTTAAATAAAAACAAAATTATAGAAGTAGCAAAAAATTATAGTGTTTCAAGATAGTTAGGCTAATTATGGGGAAAAGGAGAGCACTTAAGATCTGAAACTTGGGTTATAGTATTATAACCCATGTGTTATATTCAACTGAAAATTTATTTGATTGATTCATTCTTTTGATTTATTATTTTGAAAAATTTTCAAACTGGAATATAGTTATGATATCAGAGTTACATTATTAAATCAATGATTTCGTGTACAGATTTAAAAATAAAGTAACTAAGAACTTGAAGCTTCATATGTCTTAGAAATATTTGATATGTTAAAATGATTGAGGAAAGATTATTGATGATAATTGTATTCCGTTGCATCAATTCCATTAAAATAATTTTGGTCAGATTAATTCCTCACATTGATGAAATTTACTCTTTACAGTGTCCCTGTATATAGGAGGTTTAATTGTATGCATACACTATATCTTTTACATACCTTGTAAAGCATACAAAGAGTATAATTTACAAATATTAGACTTAATTTATAACCCTAAAAAGGTTTAAAGCTTTCAATATATTTCTTCATGAATGGATTGTTTTGCTTGAGCATGTCAGCATTCTCATGTCAGGTTGGAATTTTATTTTATGTACTTAAATCTAAGCCCAGAATAGGTTGAATTATGAATTGGGTTGATTTTGTGTTCGCCAGTATTTTGCTATTTGATTTTTTCTTTATTTGTTATTGAACTCAACAGTATAGACAGATTGTTAAGGATTTATGCCTTCAACTTCAGACAGTAGTCAAGAAAACCATGGAGACTTACAGCATCTCTTTAATTGTACTTTTTTATTATCTATTTATTTTTTTTTTCTACTCATAAATCTCTCTTAAAAGTCATAAATCTCTCAAAGTCTCTCTTAAATGATCACAGATGTTTTTTTTTTAAATTTGATCTCTCATTACAGCTACTATTCAAATACATATTGGTTACTTCACAGAATCATTTTGTGCAATTACTTGCTAATATGTTTTTTTTTTCCTTCTTTTATAATGAATTGTTTGTTTGTATTTAATTATGTACTTCAGCTACAGCAGAAGAATTTGATTATCTGCCTTTTTTAGCCAGACCAGGAAGGTTAAGATTTATTCTGTGGGTCCTCTATAGAATGATAGTCAACCCACCCATACCAGATTCCAACCTGACTTGAGAATACTGAAATGCTGTCCATTGGGTATTGGAATTGATGTTTGGGCTCTATGATCTCTCTATGGTGTAATTATAGAGGATTAATTAAAAAGGTTTAATTAATCTTTTTAGGTTATTAGGTAATAGTCTGATATTGTAAATTATGTTTGTAGTATACCAAGAAGATAGTGCTTGCTACTCAAATACACTCTCTCTTTACAGGGACAAAGTTAAGAGAAAATTCTCAAATCAGCTACTTCATTTCGGTGGGGGTTTTGCCTCAATTCCCTCCCATCCTCTCGATATATTCTATATAAGTTCCTTGGATGGTTATGCCATCTTTAATCTGTTGGAATGGAGTTCATTCTAAGGAGAACTGACTAAAAGCTGAAACTAACACTTTATAAATACTTATAAATGTTAAAATAATAACATCTACACCCCGAACTCAATAATTACAATTTTCATTTATTAATATTATTATTAATATGTATGTATGTATATATATATATATATATATATATATATATATATATATATATATATATATATATATATATATATATATATAATAATATATATATAATAAGTATATATATATATATATATAATAATATATATATAATAAGTATATATATATATATATATATATATATATATATATATTATTTTCGGAGATGGTTTGGTTGACCGTAGATATAATTATGGAAGAAGTTGTTCGGGAACGCAGTCAAATATTAACACACTATGACTACACAGTATGACTTATTTATTTTGTGCCAACGTTTTAGGCCATCATCATGGTTAAAAGAAAAAACAAAATAACAACATTGAAAACGACAAAGGCACTACCAGAAACAGTAAAAAATTATAAAAACAGAAAGTACAAGCAAGATAAATAAATTATAAAAAAATAAATTATTAAAATTTATTTTAATTCACTTTTGATCTATTGTTTGTTTAATAAAGTCAGATTAATATTTATGAAACATTTGATTTTGTAGTTATTTGTTGTTTTTATGGAGAATTAAATTATGTATTACTTTTCAAAAAATAAAAGTGGATATGGAAAATGCTGATTTGGGAAAATGAATATGTTTGAGCTTTTATCGATGTAGGTGGACCTCAATCCTGTGCCTTTTCTTTCCTATCTCAGGTGCTTCATTACAGTGAGGGTTTAGCATCTATCCCCTCCAATCCTCTGGATATATTCTATATTAGATCCCATGATGGTCCTGTAGTATTTTATCCATAAGTCAAGTAATAATTTTTTTCCTTGGTTTTCTCTCTTGATCCATATGACAAACATGCTCAAATAATTTCAGTTGTTTCTTTTCCAGGATTGTCTTCAACAAACATATTTCTAATCGCTACTGGATCCTTTAATTAATTTTGCAGTCTTTCCTGGTGCTCTGAATGAATATTGTCACATATATATATATATATACATATATATATATATATATATATATATATATATATATATATATATATATATTTATTTTGCTTGTAATTTCAGTTATTACTGTTACAGGTACTGCCTCTGTCATTTTCAGTGTTGTTATTTTGTTTTTTTTTTCTTTTAGCCCTGATGATGGCCTAAAACTTAAGCCAAAATGTTGGCACAAAATAAGTAAGTCCTACTGTATACTCTATATATTAGTGTACTACTGTTTGACCGCAACTCGCGACCAACTTCTTCTTATTCTTATTCCCATTTCTTATTCTATAACCAATATTTGATATTTTTTTAGTGCGAGAAGATTTGCCATTATTCTTAATTTTCATAAAGTGGTGTTCGGGAATGCGATGTGTTTTTCAGTAGTTCAGCGTGCTTGCATTTTGGAATGGTTTATCTCAAGTAAGTAATTAAACAATTTTCATATTATATTGTGTTTTTTTTATTATTTATTGTAAATACATCATTATTTGCATTAAGTGAAAGCTATATATTATACACAAGTTAATAGTAAATTATAAGGATGCATAAATAATTTCTCCTGGAGTAATGCTGATTCATTTCATTTATAATTATATTAGTTACAGTGTAACTATTGTTTTTTTTTTTGTTTATTTTACAGGAAGTTATTTTTTAAATGCATTTAAGTAAAGATTATGCCATACACATATGCACTCAGTTTATGATTCTTAAAAAATAAGATATTAAAATTTCTTTTAATTCACGTCTGATCTATTGTTTGTTTAATAAAGTCAGATTAATACTTATGAAACATTTGATTTTCTGATTATTTGTTGTTTTTTATGGAGAAGTAAATTATGTAATACTTTTCAACAAATATAAGTGAATATGGAAACTGCTGATTTGGGAAAATGAAGATCTTTGAGTTGTTATCCAATGTAGGCGGACCTCAATCCTGTGTCTTTCTTTTACCACTCGAGGTGCTCCATTTTAGCATCTATACCCTCCAATACCTTGAATATATTCTACATTAGATCCCATGATGGTCGTGTAGTATTGTATCTGTAGTAAGTCTAGTAATTTGGCCGATATGTCTGACCAGTATCTCGTTGCTGTAAGCAAGGATTGGAAGATATTTTGATTTATAAATGTGTACCTTTTCCTAACCTCATGGTAACCAACTATGCTATTACATATTTGGTAGTACACTTAAGGATGCGATAAGTCGTACAAAATGTGGCTTATTGATAGCCTCCTGCAATTTTCTCTTCTGGCCATTTGTTTTTTACCCATGATTTAATAAACAACAGCCAGTTGTCATTCTGCATTGTAAAGGAAGTGACATTTTAGTGTTTATCCCCACTATAAACATATTATGGATAAAGCTGAAGTATAGTAATTATTAATTGATAGTAATTAGTAGTTACTCCAAATTTATTAGATAATATAATATACCTTCACGCCTTACCATATTCTTTTTGCATTGTATGAACAATTTTATTGTTCTAAGTTTTAAAAAAAAATAATACCATAGGAAAAAGGATTCCTTTAATACCTCAACTAATAAATAAATGAAATGATAACAGCCAATATTTATTGCATTAATTAAATTAAATTAGAAAATTAGATTAATTACAATGCTTTTAAATTTAAAAATATATCTATAGTGATGGGAGTAATAGTAGTTTGGCAGGGAAATCGAAAATACGCAACATTTTCTCACTGTATGCCCAATCTTATCGGAGATTCGAAGGGAATGCTTTAATACAAATCAACTTAACAATAATGAAGTTATAGATTATTTAAATGGTAAAAATTGGTATAGTATAATAAAATATTGTAGAATAGCTTATAATTACAGGCAAGAGCTGATAATGGAATTTAATTATAATTGATTTTGGTTAAACTTTATGATAATATGTATTTTAAATTATAATCATTTAATATGAAAATTTTAGTGTTCTATATAAGGAGAAACTGACTTGTTTATTTTGTTGTATAAAGTGTTTGTTTTTATTTTTATTTTATTTCTTTTAATTCTAGGTAGATAAGGCAACTAACACCGGGCTAACAGTCACTAGACCAAGCCCTAATAATGTTTTCATAACATGCTCGTGTTATATATATATATATATATATATATATATATATATATATATATATATATATATATATATATTATAAATAAAACATTATTCTATATTCTAATTGTAGTTTGACATGTAATTTCTCTTTTGCCTTCAGTTGAATTTAATCTATTGATTTGAATTTACTGTGAAATAATAATACACAAATAAAAATACACTCAATATTTATTAGCATAATTTTTTTCTCTCGATTCCAGCCTTCTATTTCCTCATCACAAAACATAAAATTGATCATTTCTTTCCATGCGTTTTTCTTTTAATTTGAGTCAATCTTATCCCATAACGTAGGCTGCATTTGCTTAACAGAAATTGATTTGTCTGTATCGACTTGATTGACCGTTGATTGTTGTTCCTTTGTAATGCTTTCCAAAACAAATCCATGTTCACAGTTGTTATTCAGTCTTTTATAAGAGCATTTCGAAACTGTGACCACTAACCCTGGGGTTGCGGTTGGTTGGCACCCCTTGCCTTTTTTGACTTTGAGGTTTTTCTGAGAACTTGGCACTTCACATGAGGGCATAATAACATCCACTCATTGATGTAATATTAAACTCTTTTAATATTTTCATGTAAACTATCATGGTTTCTACCATGATAGTTCACACGAAAAATCAAAACGTGAAAAGTATTGCCAACCTGATCTTCTCTCTGCTACATTTTTATGAAATGTATGTATCTTCTGTTTAGATTCTGTTCAGGTGTGTTTTTATTAATATGGAGTTTGCCGGGTTTACCCATGGATGAAATTCATACAAAAGATTCTGAACTGATGTATTTTTATGTCCTTATTTTGATTCAATAAAAAGAAACCACACCATATGTTTGTAAATATCCTTCTACTGATGTATAGGTCTACCTCATTTACCTATAATCAATGAAAAAATAAGACAATTTAATTGTTTCTGTTTTTTTTAATTTCAGAATTTATTCTTTTCTACAGATGTAGTTAGCTAAAACTTAACTGCTTTAACAATGGATTTCAGCTCATTAAAGTTTAAGATCCCTCCCATTAGTTTTTTTTTTTTTCAGAAAAATTTAAATTAAAGTACTATCTCAAACCTTATTTAAAGGGATTGATAAATTGTTTGCCACTTCTATAATTTTGTTTTTATTGAAAACTGGTTTCAAATGCTATACATTCATCTTCAGTTCTAAAAAAACACAAAAATTCAAAAATAAGCTATTAAAAATACAGTTTGGTATTATTATACATATTAAATTAAATGTAAAATAAATTAGTATTATAAAATATTTATGAATTATGAATTAATTAAGACAAGAGATCAAATACGTGATGGTACTCCCCAAGGTTTAAGACCTTACGGTACTTATGAGTACCAACATGTATTTGATCTCTTGTCTTAATTAAATTCATAATTCATAAATGTTTTATAATACTAATTTATATTACATTTAATTTAATATGCATAATAATACCAAACTGTATTTTGAATTGCTTGTTTTTGAAATTTGTATTTTTGTAGAACTGAAGATGAATGTATAACATTTGAAACTAGTTTTAAATAAAAACAAAATTATAGAAGTAGCAAAAAATTATAGTGTTTCAAGATAGTTAGGCTAATTATGGGGAAAAGGAGAGCACTTAAGATCTGAAACTTGGGTTATAGTATTATAACCCATGTGTTATATTCAACTGAAAATTTATTTGATTGATTCATTCTTTTGATTTATTATTTTGAAAAATTTTCAAACTGGAATATAGTTATGATATCAGAGTTACATTATTAAATCAATGATTTCGTGTACAGATTTAAAAATAAAGTAACTAAGAACTTGAAGCTTCATATGTCTTAGAAATATTTGATATGTTAAAATGATTGAGGAAAGATTATTGATGATAATTGTATTCCGTTGCATCAATTCCATTAAAATAATTTTGGTCAGATTAATTCCTCACATTGATGAAATTTACTCTTTACAGTGTCCCTGTATATAGGAGGTTTAATTGTATGCATACACTATATCTTTTACATACCTTGTAAAGCATACAAAGAGTATAATTTACAAATATTAGACTTAATTTATAACCCTAAAAAGGTTTAAAGCTTTCAATATATTTCTTCATGAATGGATTGTTTTGCTTGAGCATGTCAGCATTCTCATGTCAGGTTGGAATTTTATTTTATGTACTTAAATCTAAGCCCAGAATAGGTTGAATTATGAATTGGGTTGATTTTGTGTTCGCCAGTATTTTGCTATTTGATTTTTTCTTTATTTGTTATTGAACTCAACAGTATAGACAGATTGTTAAGGATTTATGCCTTCAACTTCAGACAGTAGTCAAGAAAACCATGGAGACTTACAGCATCTCTTTAATTGTACTTTTTTATTATCTATTTATTTTTTTTTTCTACTCATAAATCTCTCTTAAAAGTCATAAATCTCTCAAAGTCTCTCTTAAATGATCACAGATGTTTTTTTTTTAAATTTGATCTCTCATTACAGCTACTATTCAAATACATATTGGTTACTTCACAGAATCATTTTGTGCAATTACTTGCTAATATGTTTTTTTTTTCCTTCTTTTATAATGAATTGTTTGTTTGTATTTAATTATGTACTTCAGCTACAGCAGAAGAATTTGATTATCTGCCTTTTTTAGCCAGACCAGGAAGGTTAAGATTTATTCTGTGGGTCCTCTATAGAATGATAGTCAACCCACCCATACCAGATTCCAACCTGACTTGAGAATACTGAAATGCTGTCCATTGGGTATTGGAATTGATGTTTGGGCTCTATGATCTCTCTATGGTGTAATTATAGAGGATTAATTAAAAAGGTTTAATTAATCTTTTTAGGTTATTAGGTAATAGTCTGATATTGTAAATTATGTTTGTAGTATACCAAGAAGATAGTGCTTGCTACTCAAATACACTCTCTCTTTACAGGGACAAAGTTAAGAGAAAATTCTCAAATCAGCTACTTCATTTCGGTGGGGGTTTTGCCTCAATTCCCTCCCATCCTCTCGATATATTCTATATAAGTTCCTTGGATGGTTATGCCATCTTTAATCTGTTGGAATGGAGTTCATTCTAAGGAGAACTGACTAAAAGCTGAAACTAACACTTTATAAATACTTATAAATGTTAAAATAATAACATCTACACCCCGAACTCAATAATTACAATTTTCATTTATTAATATTATTATTAATATGTATGTATGTATATATATATATATATATATATATATATATATATATATATATATATATATATATATATATAATAATATATATATAATAAGTATATATATATATATATATAATAATATATATATAATAAGTATATATATATATATATATATATATATATATATATATATATATATTATTTTCGGAGATGGTTTGGTTGACCGTAGATATAATTATGGAAGAAGTTGTTCGGGAACGCAGTCAAATATTAACACACTATGACTACACAGTATGACTTATTTATTTTGTGCCAACGTTTTAGGCCATCATCATGGTTAAAAGAAAAAACAAAATAACAACATTGAAAACGACAAAGGCACTACCAGAAACAGTAAAAAATTATAAAAACAGAAAGTACAAGCAAGATAAATAAATTATAAAAAAATAAATTATTAAAATTTATTTTAATTCACTTTTGATCTATTGTTTGTTTAATAAAGTCAGATTAATATTTATGAAACATTTGATTTTGTAGTTATTTGTTGTTTTTATGGAGAATTAAATTATGTATTACTTTTCAAAAAATAAAAGTGGATATGGAAAATGCTGATTTGGGAAAATGAATATGTTTGAGCTTTTATCGATGTAGGTGGACCTCAATCCTGTGCCTTTTCTTTCCTATCTCAGGTGCTTCATTACAGTGAGGGTTTAGCATCTATCCCCTCCAATCCTCTGGATATATTCTATATTAGATCCCATGATGGTCCTGTAGTATTTTATCCATAAGTCAAGTAATAATTTTTTTCCTTGGTTTTCTCTCTTGATCCATATGACAAACATGCTCAAATAATTTCAGTTGTTTCTTTTCCAGGATTGTCTTCAACAAACATATTTCTAATCGCTACTGGATCCCTTAATTAATTTTGCAGTCTTTCCTGGTGCTCTGAATGAATATTGTCACATATATATATATATATACATATATATATATATATATATATATATATATATATATATATATATTTATTTTGCTTGTAATTTCAGTTATTACTGTTACAGGTACTGCCTCTGTCATTTTCAGTGTTGTTATTTTGTTTTTTTTTTCTTTTAGCCCTGATGATGGCCTAAAACTTAAGCCAAAATGTTGGCACAAAATAAGTAAGTCCTACTGTATACTCTATATATTAGTGTACTACTGTTTGACCGCAACTCGCGACCAACTTCTTCTTATTCTTATTCCCATTTCTTATTCTATAACCAATATTTGATATTTTTTTAGTGCGAGAAGATTTGCCATTATTCTTAATTTTCATAAAGTGGTGTTCGGGAATGCGATGTGTTTTTCAGTAGTTCAGCGTGCTTGCATTTTGGAATGGTTTATCTCAAGTAAGTAATTAAACAATTTTCATATTATATTGTGTTTTTTTTATTATTTATTGTAAATACATCATTATTTGCATTAAGTGAAAGCTATATATTATACACAAGTTAATAGTAAATTATAAGGATGCATAAATAATTTCTCCTGGAGTAATGCTGATTCATTTCATTTATAATTATATTAGTTACAGTGTAACTATTGTTTTTTTTTTTGTTTATTTTACAGGAAGTTATTTTTTAAATGCATTTAAGTAAAGATTATGCCATACACATATGCACTCAGTTTATGATTCTTAAAAAATAAGATATTAAAATTTCTTTTAATTCACGTCTGATCTATTGTTTGTTTAATAAAGTCAGATTAATACTTATGAAACATTTGATTTTCTGATTATTTGTTGTTTTTTATGGAGAAGTAAATTATGTAATACTTTTCAACAAATATAAGTGAATATGGAAACTGCTGATTTGGGAAAATGAAGATCTTTGAGTTGTTATCCAATGTAGGCGGACCTCAATCCTGTGTCTTTCTTTTACCACTCGAGGTGCTCCATTTTAGCATCTATACCCTCCAATACCTTGAATATATTCTACATTAGATCCCATGATGGTCGTGTAGTATTGTATCTGTAGTAAGTCTAGTAATTTGGCCGATATGTCTGACCAGTATCTCGTTGCTGTAAGCAAGGATTGGAAGATATTTTGATTTATAAATGTGTACCTTTTCCTAACCTCATGGTAACCAACTATGCTATTACATATTTGGTAGTACACTTAAGGATGCGATAAGTCGTACAAAATGTGGCTTATTGATAGCCTCCTGCAATTTTCTCTTCTGGCCATTTGTTTTTTACCCATGATTTAATAAACAACAGCCACCTCATTTACCTATAATCAATGAAAAAATAAGACAATTTAATTGTTTCTGTTTTTTTTAATTTCAGAATTTATTCTTTTCTACAGATGTAGTTAGATAAAACTTAACTGCTTTAACAATGGATTTCAGCTCATTAAAGTTTAAGATCCCTCCCATTAGTTTTTTTTTTTTTCAGAAAAATTTAAATTAAAGTACTATCTCAAACCTTATTTAAAGGGATTGATAAATTGTTTGCCACTTCTATAATTTTGTTTTTATTGAAAACTGGTTTCAAATGCTATACATTCATCTTCAGTTCTAAAAAAACACAAAAATTCAAAAATAAGCTATTAAAAATACAGTTTGGTATTATTATACATATTAAATTAAATGTAAAATAAATTAGTATTATAAAATATTTATGAATTATGAATTAATTAAGACAAGAGATCAAATACGTGATGGTACTCCCCAAGGTTTAAGACCTTACGGTACTTATGAGTACCAACATGTATTTGATCTCTTGTCTTAATTAAATTCATAATTCATAAATGTTTTATAATACTAATTTATATTACATTTAATTTAATATGCATAATAATACCAAACTGTATTTTGAATTGCTTGTTTTTGAAATTTGTATTTTTGTAGAACTGAAGATGAATGTATAACATTTGAAACTAGTTTTAAATAAAAACAAAATTATAGAAGTAGCAATTAATTTATCAATCTCTAATTAGATTGATCCATCTATACTATCATGTGGATGTCAATTGCTTATTTAAAGGTTTTTGTCTGGTACTGTGTTTATGAGTTAATTGGTAATTAAATTTGATTTAGTTAAGTTGGTTAGTATTTAAGTTTAAAAACCATTGAAATATTTGGAGTTTACTTCTTACAATTTTCTCATATAAGAAACTTTTGTTCATTATTAAAATTTTTATCATTAAACCAGGGTTTTGTTCGGCCAAAGATTTTTTTCTATCGAATCTTTATTCATATGATGTGACTGAATGCTTCCTGACTGCTTCTTGAAGCTCTGTCTCTCCTCTAATAAATGTTTGAACTGTTAAGATAGAGATCCTAGTTTTATTCCTGAATAAATACCAATAAGTAGTATTTATACTGGAAATCATGAAAATTGTGTTATTCATTGTATTATAATATGCAGCATCATTTTTTTAGCTTTTAAAAAAGACAATTAATTTCTAATGAATTATTTTATATTCTAAAAATCTGTAAAATCAACAAACTAACTCCCTGACTGTAAACTGGACATAATTGTAAATAATTATGTCAGTGATAATTAACATCAGTTAATCTTGGTATTAGTAAAAAATACCGCAAAGCATGGCCAATTAAAAATAAATAAACGATTGTAACTATTTTATCTTATCGTTTTTATTTACTCTTCAATGACGTTCTAATCGAGTTGAACTATTTTCGAAAAGCGGAAAGAAGGGAAAGATGATTCCTTAAGCAGTTTTCGAAGAGTACTTAAGAGCTTCGAAACCACTTAACGTGAGTTTAAAAGGATTGTTGTCTAATGGATTGCGTCATTTTGCTTTTTCCAGCACTTCCCCGGGATCATTACCTATCGAGACCTATCTCGTGAACTTTTCTCCCCATTAAATAAAATACATGTGTACTTTTGTTGTTACACTTAGGTAGTAACGGTTTTATTACCATAATAATAAATTTATTTTATTAATTAACTAAATAACATATAATAATATATGTCGAAAGATTTTACACAATGAATTACATTTCGTTTAGTGAATTAATTTGAAACTCATTATTATTTTCTGTTATTTATTAACGATATTCTATTCCTTGAGAGGTAGTTGTTGCGCCACTGGTTGGCAAACTTGCAAAGATAGATCCATTTTTCGTTACTTCTAAGGGGGTCCTGAAGCACGGATCCAAATTGGAAATAATTAAACATATTTTCCTGGAGCCTCATCTCTCACGCTTCATAAATTTGTCACTGATAAGATGTTCGGTTTATGCATTACATTCAGCGTAAACTAAAATTACGATTTATCCACAGAAGATTTTTTTACTTTCACTTACTTATAAATGAAATATATAATAAAGAAAAAATTGAATTGTGAAGAATTTCATGTTTGCACTTTTCATGGTCCTCTGAATCCAAAGTGGTCTGTGTGTGCTTATGTAATAAGTCTAGCTCAAAAACAGTACGTTGTACGAAACTGAAATTAATTATACGAGATAGGTATATACCTGGGATGTTAAAGTAACTTTTTCGCCAAAATCGACTCACCGAAAGTATCACTTTAAATCATCTATTTTACAAATTCCTTTGATTTTGATTAAACTCGCTGTATCAATTTGCAATTAAATGGTTTTTAATATCAGCTAGGTCTCATCCTCGTTGAAAGAGTCTGACAGGGCTTAAATACCGAATTTTTAAAATGACTTCTTCTAAAGTATCTTTAATTTTACTTATTTGAAATGATTAACCTTGTCTTATTGTTAGTAGTAATAAAAAATTAATTAATATAAACTACGATAGAATTTGATAATTAACCAAAGGAGAAACATTTTCTCCGATTGTAAACAAATTTCCGGAAATAGAGTATTGATATGGGATGTATATTATACCATTAGAAAGCTAAAGATTTCAGAAAAATTTATATATAACATTTAAAGTTCTACGACTTCTTATGGTTCTACAAATTTTTCTAGTAACGGAAAGTGACAAAAAACGCATTAATTTAAATGATTGTTATAAGTTAATGGTCAAGTGTTATAAGTTGATGTGGGGCAACTGTGTTTTCGGGGTTAGAGGATAATTGTCTCGTTTAATCCATATTCTGAACTTGTAAGAACTGTCCTTTTGAGAGCATGAAATCTAAACCCTGAAGGGTCACACAATGGCTTCGAGAGTTCGATAAGGTGAGGTTGTAAAGATATCAATTCCAACTCTTTGATTAAGTTGGATCTTTCAACTTCTGCTGTACAGCTATATCCGAGTTTATCCCCCACTAGTTTTTTTTTTTTTTTTTTGCGGTAGGTGGAACCTTCAGAATCTGTTCTTCAAAATACTTAGTGATTTACACTTTTCCTTGACAGTTTTTCTTTTTAAGCGCTAGTGAGTATTGTCCCGTCAAAACACGACAGTTGGGGTAAGTGCACACCTCTGTTGTGGGGCGTGTGTGTGTATGGTGTAAACTTACTCCATCATATTTTACCGGAAAAACTGGAGAATAGCGCATTGAAAAAAAATCCTTTTTTTCAATTCTTATATTCAATTATATTTCACTAACCTTTTCATGACTGTCACTCAAGATTGTAAAATGCGATGAATTACCTTTATTATTATAGTTTGGAAAAGAATAATCATGTGTGTTATAAAGTTAAAATTAATATGCTATTATATTTGAATTCATTTATACTTTTAGAACATAAGGAACTTGAAAATGGACAAACCAGTCCGAAACGTCTTCTAAAAGGTATTAACTAAATAAATGATATGAAGTATGATGGGCAGAAAATTTATTCCTGAAAATAAATAATCACTTAAC
Source organism: Rhaphigaster nebulosa (assembly GCA_948150685.1). Lineage (NCBI taxonomy): Eukaryota > Metazoa > Arthropoda > Insecta > Hemiptera > Pentatomidae > Rhaphigaster > Rhaphigaster nebulosa. Next base: position 29,873,364 of record OX411308.1, read on the forward strand.
CCGAAATTAACCCGTCGAAAAGAAAAAAAGTTTTTTTTTGTGTAAATTTAAACGAGTTCTTCATATTGGTCCCGACTTTCTCTTGAAATAAAAAAAAAATAATGAAGATATTGCCAAAATATACGAACAAGGAACATAGTACTATAACACATGCTATCTGCTAAGTTTTCTTTACAAAGGAAGGGCAATAAAGTTCAAAGGAAGGATTATAAATTAGCAGTATGATGGGCAAACATAGAATTCAATTTAACCGTCGCGTCACTATTGTTCTGGTCCTGAGATTCGGGTTCCCATTGAGCAGTGCCACTGGTCATTTGTAATGCAAATCACTCGAAATGATTAACCGAGGATCCCCGGACATGAATATTCAGCCATATTACTTTAATCTGCTACCTGTCTTCCGATTGTATAGTGTTTGTGTTTAATTATTTTTACTGATATATCAGTGTACATGTCTTATATTATTTCATAAATAGATAAAATGATTTCAAGTAAATGTACAACAAAATTATTTTGTCTTCCAAGAAAACTAAATGTACGCATGCCATTTGCAGAAATGCATCAGGAACTTACAAAATCTCTGAGTTTAGTAAATGGAAAGTAAGCAAAGGCAAAGCATTTGAACTTAGCATGGAATGTTATCATAAATTTCTGGGATGATTTTTTATGAACCGGAATATAAAAATTATAAATATACAGATACCATAATAAAAAAAAAATGAATGATACTCATTAAATTGAAATGTTTAGAGGAAATCCATAAATATATCAGAAGTTTTAATAGATTATAGGTCGTTTAAATATTATATTAAAATGATTCATCACTGAAGTGAACGTATTATTGAGAGATCGGGTACGTGACATTAGGGATTATTATAGTAGGCCCGCCGTCAAAGGGGTGCGGAGGAGAGCGAAATCCCCGGGGGCCCGTGCTTCCGAGGGGTCAGATTAGAGTTGACAAAAAAAATACAGCCTAAAACTACGTTAAACAAATATAAGCAAATAAAAAAAAATCATTTCAACCTAAAATAAATATAAGAATTGCGGTTTTTAAGGCGGTAACATTAATTATGTAATCCTTTAGTAGCCCTGTATTCAACGTGACGCTAAAAGTACCCAAACCTGTCCGGATAAAATCCTAATAGGTAGGGGCGTAACCAGGTTGGGGCGATCGGAGCAGTGCCACGGGGCTCCAAGACAGAGGGTAAAAAATGAAGTCGTAATATTTCATTCCGGATTCGTAATCACGATGTTACGCTCTTTTGTTTTCGTTCAGTATCTTCAGATGGCAAAAGGAAAAGCAAAGCGTTTTTTTTTTCTAAATTGAAACTAATTAAAAGTTATATAAGATCAATGATGAGCCAGGATCGACTAGCAGGTTGGAACCTGCTTTCAATTGAAAATTAATGAGCTAAAGAGATTGTCTTTTATATTTTTTCATAGACAAAATCTAGGAAAAAGTCATTTAAGTAGTTTACTATGGCCTAAATGGTTTTGAAATGTCAGGAGTTGATAAATTTATCGAATTAAAGAAGTTGTAACTAGTAAAATTCATATTTCTGTTTCCTTCATTACCCTTATAATTTCCGGGACATTATTTGGCGTAATATTGTGCTTCTGATATTTTCTATTTCAAATCGTTATTTCAATTTAATATTGTACCTGTATTAAAAGTAAAATTCTTGTACAGTGCGCGCATCGCACAAATTTCACTTACCGCCCTATTATCATTATCCATTTTTAAAAATAATTTTCAGGAATTCACATGAACGCTGCTTGAAATATATTCAGTAGCATGCACTTTTTCACGCCTCCTCTCACAAAAGTACAATATAATAATTTTTTCAACAATTGTAGTAAGGTGATGTGGGTCAAGTGCACATTCGTTTCGTTAAATCCAAATCCTGAACTGCTAAGAGATGCCCTTTACGGAGCATGAATTGTATGCACCGATGTATCACAAATCAGCAACGAGAGTTCACTATGGTGAAGTAGAACGATGGGTAAAGATGTCAGATCCAACCTGTTGATTATGCTTGATCTTTCAACATCTGCCGTACTACAGCTGTATCGGTGTTTATCCACCATCTGGCCGTATATATGTATATATATATATATATATATATATATATATATATATATATATATATATATATATATATATATATATATATATTTTGCGGTAAGTTGAAGCTTCAGAAACTCTTCTTCAAAATAATCTGTAATTTACATTTCTTCTCCACAGTTTTTTAGCGCTAGTCAGCAGTAATTATGCAAAACATAATTGTAGGAGTAAGTGCAGATCTCGGTTATGGAACATGTGCGTATGGTGTAAACTTAATCCGACAATCCTGTTTCGCCGGAGCAACTGTGACTAGCGCATTGAAATATTTTTTTTTTCCAATAGATTTATTTAATTATGTTTCACATCCCATTTTTATGGCTCACTGAAGATTGTAAAACATGTATCTTAGACAACCTTTAACTTTTTTCGATGATTACATCAGTAAAATTGTCCTACGGAAACGAACTTTTTTGCACTTATCCCACAACCTCGGCTGCTTGAATAATAAGTCTTCCAGATAACTTGTACGAATTTAACCCTTAAGATAGGGGCAAGTGCATACAAGGTACAAACAAAATTGTATTATAAATCTCATAAAAATGGACGCGATTGAAACGCAGGTTTAAAAACACAGTTATAATATTTAAAATACTAAGGTCATGAGTGCAGAAGCTTATGACTGCCTGTTTGATTGAAAATGTTTTAAAGGATTTAGAAAATTTGAATGGTATGAAATGTGGACGAATGGTATATTTAGGTAATTATGTTGGAGGTTCAAATGATAATATGGAATGTAGCATTGAAAATAGTCCTTATGATTTTGGGATGGAAAAATTGCTGAATAAGTTTGATAATCGTTCACTTTGCATTCCTTCCACAGTTTAAATTGTGATATGTACACTTATGTTATCCTTAGGATCGTAGAGAAATTTTTTCAATCGAAAGTTGAGAGGTCGTACTGTATTCGCAAGAATTAGATCAGTTACTATAAGTAAATATTTTCGATTTTATTATTCTAGAAAGAAGCAAGTCAGCTGGAAATTTCCTCAAAGCTCTTCTAAACGTAAGGTTGCCAACGGTTTATCTAAAGCATAAAGATAAAATTATCCATACTTTTATCAATACACATTTATTGAGTTGACGTACGCATGATAGTGTAGAAGGGTCAATCCCTAATTATACATATATTATTTCATTATTTATTATAATAAATAATCTACAAAATATGTTCTTCTTTTTAAAGATATTGTATACGATAATTGTGGCAATTGGGTCTATGTTCTTAGCTTAGTGATCTTTAGTTCTTAAACTCGGATTATTTTCTTTAAGTTTAGACGGTTTTTGCGATTAGCCGAACTATCTATGAAATTCAATTGTTTATAAGAAAAAAGTAACCGTTGTATTTTTAATATTGTTGCCTGCTTAATCTGCCCAAAATCCTTTTTAAAACTGTTCTTGTTCTTGGTGTTAGTATGGTATGAAGTCGATGGGTTGAAGCGCACGCTTAGATTTGTTCGGGTTGAAATCAAGAGAATCCTGTAATGAACGATCACCGAAAGGTTAATGGAATACTGATCCCGATGAGGGATCGCCAGGTACACGAGGACTGTAGATGGCATCTAATCGGATCTGACCGATTTGATTGGGATTTGTGGCGACCAATGTTTATGCTAAGCTTCAACTTACAAATCCCATTGGAAAACTGATGAACTATTTCAGGGTTAATTGAGATGCGAAGATGCAAAAGGAGATAAATTCATTTTTTGTTATTTTGGATATTTTTAATCTTTTCTAAACTGTTTACTGTCCTCAAAACGTACTAAATAATATCTAATTTTACGTTCAAAGTTTAAGTTGAGTTTCAGTTAGACATAAATTCCTGAATTATGCATATTTTTGAGTTTTCTGAAAATTTTTGATTTTTTTACTTTTCCACTCCTCCAACATTCCATTATTTCTGTTTCTCAACTTTTTTCATAATTGATCTTTGTTATTGCTAACGGGATGTGTATATCTTCCAATTGTCTCCTAATTTGTCATGATATTTTTTTAAGATCAGTCATATGAATATTGCATACTTACTTGCCGCGTTGGTCAGTGGCGGCTCGCTTATAGGAACTGGGGAATTGCAGCACCCTAATTTCTTCTTGATGTTATCAATAACATTCAGTTCTTCTTTCTTTACACTTGCACAATATATAATCCTTAAGTTTTATGTCATGGAACGGTTCACAGTTCCTGCTAGGTGGTGTTTGACCTTTCTGCGCATGCGATGAATTGCACGCGAGGAGAGAGATCACTGTGTTGTGGTGGGAAGTCGTTTTTCTTTATTTTTTACACCGCGTATATTGTTCTTAAAAACCGTCTACCATATTCTGTTTTATTTGAAAGAACATTTCCTGGTACAGCATCCCCTCTAATTTTATCTGCGAACTGCCTCTGGTAATGGTGCTCCAAAATCTTTATCAACGTACCAGACTGTCTAGAGATCACTATATGAAAACAATCCTAGTTTCCTGCACATTTTATCTTGTATGTTTTAATTGCTAAAAAACAAAAATAAAAGCAGTTTATTTGTTAAAAATACAGTCGAAAAGTGTTGCTTGCATGGTTCCTCACCTTCTTGTAAATCCTTATTTTATTTTTTAAAATACCTATTAATCCTGCTGAAAAAATAAAACATGTCACTACTTATACGCTCCTTAATTATGCAAACTTAGGTCGACTATTGATAATTCTTTATTTTGGAGGAGGAGGGATGTACTAGTGTCAACTACCAGTGTTCTCATGTCAAAAATAAATTACATTATGCGACAAATTCTTCATTGGCTATATCAAAGCTCAATTCAAGGGTGTAAAGATTCACTGCGCTGTCTGGCAAACTTATCTGCGTTTCAAACTTAACGGTTTAGCTTTAAAAGCTGTCTTTTTTTCAAACTAGGGTGCTAAAGAAGTTTCTGAATTTTCGCTGGAAACTTCTATTTGACTACATAACCCATGAAAAACCAACTAACGCTATATTGAAATTTCTTACCTTAACTTCTACGCTCTTTTACTCTGCCTCAGTGGGCCCCACGTACCGATGAAACTGCTTGATACTAGTAGTAGTCTGGTTTTTTCGTGCTCTTTTGCATTCAATAGATTTAATTACATTGATATAAATATATTTTTCAAGGCGCTGTAAGGGTATATCGATATCCAAATACACAGGTGCAGAGCTACCGCTTTTACCGCTTTTTCTCTGATTTATAGGATATTTAAATATATCTTCTAACCACCGCAGAGTGGGACTGATTTTTTCAAATTTTGAATTTTTGATTTTAAAATGTCAATCGTTGGTATCGAAACTGGACTTGGAACTCGAGAGATTAGAGTCGATTGTTTACTTTAAGGATTCAATAAGTTTATTATGTGTTTATTCATCAGTGAATACAAGTGTTCTGCTGAAATGGAAGCTACTTAAGTTATCAAGCTTCTAAAACAGAATTTTTAATGATTGTAAATAATTATTGCGATAATTCGGTTTTAAAAGAGATACAGAAATGGTAATTGAACACACCTTGTGGTTGTTATATTTCTATTCAACATCTTACTGCCTAAGTTCTGATTTGAAAACTAGCAGTGAAAACAGACTCCATTGATTTTTATACAGGGAGTTCTAGTCAACTGAAATAATCGCACCTGCCTGTGAAATGGGTCCTCTTACCAAAAAGTTCGTGTCGGATTGATAAGAAAAAAATTAAGAAAGAGTTGCATATCGTTGTGATATTTACATTTTTTTTATTTTCTATTATTCTACTCCTGTAGTATTCTGTCGTGTCATTTTATTTTTTTTTTCATTATAATAATATCTATATACAGCTTATAAAATTTAAGCCAACTTAAATTATCATCTTTTGATAAAGAGGATATTATGTGTTAATTTGTAATATTAATGTACTTTTCAAGTGTTATGATTTATGTTTTTAAGGGTTCTCAAATTTTTATAGTATTTAAAAAACAAGCAAGTATAATTGACCCTTCAAATTACAATGTTAATTAACACATGTGAAAACCGTTACTGAACAAGGGTCCATTTTCATGTTCTTGGAGAAAGTGGGCTAATGGCGCCACCTTAAGGAATTGTTCATTTTTGTGGCTTCAATTTGAACTCAAACTTTGGTGATTTGGTACTTAAATGTATTAATAATTTGTGTTCCAACGTAAATATATATTCAAAAGTACATTATCCTGCTTTTGTAAAATAATAATAAAAAAAATTTTTGGAAAGTGGCGAAATTGCCCCTCACATTGGGGTAATTTCGTTACCGCAATAATCTATGATTCAAAGAGTTTGGGTGTTTATGAAATATGAACCACGAATACATTTTAAATAACTATATATTGCTTATGACAGTTGTTTTGAAATGTTTCTTTACCAAACATACGGCAAAATGATTAATTTTTTACCGAAGATTCGAAATAATATAAATAATAAATAAAATAATATACGTAGGACTGTAATGTCACAATAAGAGATAGATGTTCAATTATTAAAATCTAGCAAAGATGAATTGTTTAATTTTTGTTGTTAATTAGGTTGAACGGGTTTCTAATTTCCTTCACATGTAAAAATTAATGGAGAATGAATTATCTGTGCGGCGGTATTGCCCCACATGCAAGTGGCGGAATTCCCCCATTACGCAAAATGTGGTGGATATTAGCTACAATTGACAAACGAATGAACAAAAACTTAAGTAATTTCACAGATACGTTCTTCATAACATACACTATCGAAGCCTACATTAATTAAACTAAAAAAACAGTTTTGTTCAAAACACTTCAGGAAAAATACGTTTGCACATATTACACAGAAACTGAACACAACATATGAAGTTGTGGTATTGCCCGGTTCTTTTCTAGTGGGCTGCTAAAAATTTGTAATCTGGAACCCAAATCAAGAGGTGGCGGAATTACTCATAATGGTGGATTTATCCCACTCTCCCCTACTCTTTAAGTTGCATTTATATTTAAATACAGTATCAAATTATATAAAATTTAATTTGCATTATATGAGATTTTATTCTTATATTATTGCACATAAAACGATAAAAATAACCTTTATGCATTGTATAACAATAAAAACGTTTAAATGAGAACTTCCAAATTACTAAAAACAATGTCATTTTCATATTTACTAAATTTTCCAGTCTCAAATCATTAGTACTTATACAAATTCTAGATTTTTCGTCATTAATTAGAATTATTTTATATTTCAACTAATTAGTATTTATTACAGTAGGTAATTGAATTTTTTATAATTTTACTTTTATTATTTGGGTTCCTTGAATAAGATTATTACTTTTATTTTCGTTATTAAAAAAATTGATAAATTTTAATTTTTAAATAATATTCATACCTTGTCTGTTATTTCACTGTTTTCTCTCTGGTTTCTCTTCATTTTTTGTTATTAGATACATAAAGGCTAATTTATTTGTTTTATGTGCAATAATATAATATTAAAGTATGTTCCTGCAAAATCTCCGGATTTTCTGTATCGTAATATCCGGAAATTAAAATTTACCGCTAGAGACCAGAAGTGTTGTTCACTTCATTTTAAATTATTCCGTACATTAAGTGTGAACTTTTTGTACTTATTCTTTCTAAATTAAATAAAAAACCTCAGTTTAAGGTTTTATCTAGACATATCTACAGAACAGTAAATAAAAAGTTCTATTGGTTGCTTAATATTTATTTTTTATACATTTTTTAACTTCTAAACATTAAAATTTGACTTGAGATTTGATGGAAGTGAGTGATGTGTTAGTAGTGTCTTTTATAATTCCTTAATTCATTACTCTCTTAAGCTTAAGAGAAGGCCTATGCAAGACAAGAAGGAAAAAAGAACAAGAAAACAAAAACATTTTGTTAATTTTGTTCATTTATGTGTATATCTTTTATTATTTTGTAGATAGTAATCTAATTTTTATTGTAATCTTTGATAACCTTATCATTTATTTACTTTTATATTCTTTTAATTATTTGTTTACATTGTAACTTTATTTTTTTATTATAATATTTAGTAACCTTATCGTATATATACTGTTCTATTATTTTGTACATAGCGACCTTAAATTGCATAAATAAAGACTATACATTTCATTTGATTGACTCCTAGAGGAGCACAGGGCCTCTACATGTGCGCTCCATTACTTTCTTCTTGCTGCAATCACTTTTGCCTCTTTCCAAGTCTTACCGGTACGGCCCCAAGTCCTTTTCTACCGATCTGCGCCAAGTCTCTCTTGGTCTTCCTCTTCTTTTTGCTCCCTAGGGATTCCATTGAAGAGCTTCTTTCTCGATGGCAGTGTCTGGTTTCCTTAATGTGTGTCCTATCCACCTCCATTTCTTTTTTCTTATTTTCAGATGTATAGGAAGCTTCTCAGTCATATTCCACAGCTTCTCGTTCTGGTCTCCAGATCCCTAGGATTCTTCTCTAGCAACGGTTGATGAAGGTCTGAAGGAGTCGGGTAACGGTTTCGGTCACTTTCCATGTTTCACATCCGTAGAGGAGAACTGACTTTGCATTGGTGTTGTATAGACTTATTTCTGTTTTCTGGAACAGTTTCTTATTCTTCCATATTGGATACAGCTGAACAAATACCCCATTAGCTTTTTTGATTCGGCTTTTAACATCTTCCAACGAGCCTCCGTCTTTAGTGACCACGCTTCCCAAGTAGACGAATGTGATTTTTAAATACCTACAGCAAAAATATTGTAATTTCGAAAGTAACTTTTCCTTATACAATATAATCTCTTTACTCATTATAAACTTTTCTCGTAATCATAATTTCATTATTGAATGAAAAATTTAATAATTTTTGTTATTTTAATTTTGTTGTTTTAACGTAACCATTTGGCCCTCTGTGAATCACTGCGACTATTTGTTTTGTCTGCTCGGTAGACATTTAACACGAGGAAAATTTCACACTTTCGGGAAATTATTCAAATAGACGGACTAGACCTGAATGGTAGAGCAACAGTTGATTATATTCCGAAGCAGAGCGAGCAATCAGGACCGCTTTGAAGCATCTCCCGGAGAGTCGCTTGCTCATTTCCATAACCGAAGAGAAGTCCCTCTGAAAGGGCCTCGTAGTCCGAAACTCGCCTCGCAATTGTTGTAACTTTTGATAACTGTTTAAACCAATGTTATTTATAATTTTATAGACGCAGATTACTCATTTCTTTGGCGTCTGTAAATATGTTTTTGTTCATGCAAATAAGCATCTTTGTGCTCAATAATGGTACGATTAATATTTCATTGCCAGCCTATCACCATCCTCTGGCATTAGCAGAAAACACAGTCCAGTCCCTCTGGCAAGCCTAAGAATATCGAATCTCCTGATATTATTGGTACTCCTGGACCATATTAGTGGTATGTAAGTTGCAAGATTAGGAGCATGTAGAAAAACTTCAAAGTCTTGCTGAAGGTTTCTAGGAAAAAGTCTTCATATTCAGATGTAAAGTATAATTTGTAGAATTTAAAATATTTATAGCAGATAAATTCGATCTATATTCTAGGTATCTAAAGTATCTTATACTTGATTATCATATCCCAATTATATTCCATATTTATTTTCTTAATATATCCCATATTTTATATTTTATTATTATATCCCGTATTTTATTATTAAAACCCATATTTTATCTAAAAATTTTATGGGTTTGTCACTAAAAAACTTCGTGTTTTGTTTATTATACAGAACGGAATTCGTTGATAATTCATGGGACAGTTTTTAATGAAATAAAAATTCATAAATCATAATTTTTTCTTAGGAGAAAAAAAATTAAAAGATCTAATATATCTAATATATGATATAAAATAATAATAATAATGCTTCGTATTTTGAAGAGATTTTTAATGAAAATCCATTGACATTTTATAAAGCATTATCATGGGTCTTGATTTTTTTTTTTTTTTTTTTTTTTTTTCAAAAAATGGTTAAAATGAAGAAGTTATTAATTCAAATATTTGAAAATGACTGACAAATCTACAGTAAAGAATCTCATTCAGTTCTTTCCGTTAACCGATTTGGTCTGAAATCTGAAGCGGATAGACTACATCGGTTTTCGAATCTCATTCTTAATTTCATTCATTCATTCATAATGTATATTTAAGTTATTCTCACCCCCTGCATGGATGGACACAATCCGTAACTTATTTTACATTTGAAATCTTCAAGTAGACATTTTTGTAATATCTGTAATTTTTTCTTTTTATCATTCTTATTTATAATGAAAATATAATTTATAAGTATTGTAAATAAATACATAAAATAATATAATTACAGACTAGTAATTGTTATATAAAAAATTATTACGGAATTTATTGTAATAATTTGGGCCAATACGTTTAAATAAACCACTGACATTAAATTAACTTATAAATAAATAAAGATATTAGGTACGTGATAAATATATAACAGAATTACTTGCTAAAACGGTTTATAAAGTCTCGTATAAACCAATATGATAGGACGCTCATAAAACTTTGGCGAGCTATTCAAATCCCATGGAAATTCTTTGTGTACTATTGAATTGTTTGGATTTCTTTTGAAGAAACTTTTCCTTTTAAAAGTATATTTATATCAGAAATGTCCTATCGAGATACTTCTCAGATGTTTTCATTTTACAAAGACATTGGCCTTAGAGATCTGCTAGAAAATAAAACTTTTGCTGAAATCGGCATTTTCATAAATTGTTATATCAAAACTAATAAATAATTTTTTTTTTTTAACTATCATTAAGTCCGATTTAAAGTAATAAACTTCATATATTCTGGTTATTGAGATCGGGCTGAATTAACATGTTTCAGAGTTTTTATGTGGAAATGCAATTCACAACCCTCTTCGAGTCTTGTATGGTCCCTAATGATAACTTTAATTCCGATAAAGTTGTCAATCTAAGTTATCTTTGAGTTACTTTCAGATTTAACAGTGCGATTCCTTCTCAGTTTATTTAGTTGGCTCAGTTTATATAGTTGCAGTTAACGGGCTCAGTTTATTTAATATTATTGAATTAAAGTTAATTAAGGAATTACGGTGATAATTACACTTTAATTTTTGAACATTCTTAATTTCAAAAATATTTCTGTTCAACTTCTGTAATGAATTTTCTTGTCGTTGCTAAGAGATTGGTGTTTAAGGTTTTACAATACTACAGAATTGATTGGCGAAATGGAAGTCGAGTCCAGTTGTAGAATTTGGAACTGACCAAACAATCTATATTTTCGAATATTGCTATGTTATAAGAACACCTTGACCCTAGAGGAATAAACCGGATGATGGGTGGACCTTGTCGAGTGAAGGTGGGGAAACCACTTAAGCAGACAAATGGTGTATGGGGATCGTTGTGTAGGGTGAATAGGGTGGCTTCAAGGCGGGATGTCCTCTCCTCACAAGATGGAATGGTGGTCCATGGCCGGCTCTTGGTCGCGTTTATCTAGGCTGGTCTAGGGAACGTTCAGCCTCCAACATCTTGAGGTTATTTATCTTCAGGTTTCCAGATACTTAAACGTAAGCGGTTAATAATTGGGATTTTTATGGACTAAACAATAAGTGGTTTTGTTTAAAGACTTTAAAAAAAGAGAATTTATATATTTATTTTGTAGTAATGTTCTAAAAATAACTACTAAGAAGAGGACTGAGGTCCTTCACTGTCCAAAAATTGGTCAATGACCGAATTCGAACTATACAATAAATTTCGGCCTGATTTAATGAAATTTGTAAATAGTTTGGATTTTGAAAAGTTGACCCAAAATTGAGAAGGTGTAGTGGTTACAATAATTAGTTAGATTGGTGGAAACAATGAATTTAGTCATGGACCCTTTAATATATATTTAAAGCATTTATGCACTATACGATTTGTTAAATATTTATATCAATAATCATTAATGTTTGCTATAAAATATGTTTTTTTTAAATTTAAATGCTGTTTATATACAATTTATACTTTAGTTATTCAGTAAAGATTTTGTTTTTATAAGTAATGTATACGTAGTCTAAGGTACATGATATATAAATATATGGAATGTACCAACAAATAAAAGGTCCTTTCAAAGGGTTACTTTGAACTACTGTTAACATATTATAATTACTCTACAAAAACAAATAATTAATGGCAGGTGTGGTACACTCGGCTAGTTTCGGAATGTGTATGTATTGGCAGTATTGCCATCATAAGCTAAATAGACCGAGACCCAATGCAAAAAAATTGGTATTATCTGAAGAAACCTTTGAGAGCAAATTTTTGAATCCTCATAGTAATGACATTTAAGAGTTATGAGTCTGCCAGTCGGATCATGCTTCCTGAAAAAATGGTGACCAAAACATCTCGCAATTTCAGGACTATTTTTAGTTTTTCATCTTTATCTCTTTAATTTAATATGCGATAACTTTTTCGATAGAATAAATACTTCTTAATCTACCTTAACAATGTTGTAATGTCATCAAAAGGCGTTGTTTTTAGAACAATGCGGATTCAATACAAAGATGTATTTTTAAAAAAAATAGTTGGAGTCAGCGCCTTTTTGGTTATCATGGCAGAACGTGAGGTCCTATGCTTGTTCCGACTTGCCATGTTGGGGAAGCGAAACTGGAGTTCTTAGTCACAATTGGGCATTATGATTTGGAAATTATGGCGTGTAAATTTTCATTTATTTAATATTTTTTGTGTACATGCAACGAACAACGACAATTACAATGGAAATATAAAATCGCCTGGTGGGCCGCGTGTTGGCCAGGCCTGATGCAAACGGTCATTGAAGTTGATTTATTCGGTATTCCCATTTTATTATTTAATAGATAAAGGAAGGAGAGGAAAAGCTGATAGATATGTTCAAAAATTAGATCATTTTAATCACCAGTTGATTAGCATTTTCTAGGGATGAGTTGGATCATCGTGTCGCAATTGTGATGTTTTTGACTTCTAGTCAGTTGCATCAAAAGGGTCTTCAATGATAAATATGCCTGACAGAAGAAACGAAAATAATTGGAAGCTAAATAAGATACTCATTGGATGGATTTTTTTTTTATTCAATAATGGTTATTAAAGGTTTTCATTAAATTTATAATTTGATCATCTCTTGATTAATTTAATCTACTAATTATATATTTTTTAATCTTGGATGAAACCTCAACTCTAGTATTATAAAGATGCTTTCTCTACCTTAATCTTACTCGTTTTCATTAGCTAAAATTAGCAAGTCTTCCTTAAAAATACCAGTTTTTTTTCAATTTTCGAAATAATGCTTTAGCGGCGGCATGATCAAAATTTTACATGAGTTATTGTTTTTAACCATTAAGACGAATATGTTCTATGAATAGAATAAACTTAAGCTGAAGTATCGTAATAGAAAAAAAATAAATAGAGATTTTATGAATCTTTTATGCTGAATAAAAGTTGAAATTTTTATGCGAATCTGAGATAAATATCAAATCATGATATTTACATTAAACTTTTATGAATTTATTTAGTATCCTTTCTGAAAGTGTATGTATTATATTTTTAGTACACAATAAAGTTTCAAGTATAAAAATCCTTTTTAAAATTAAGTAAGTAAATAGATTTTAAAACCATGGTCAGACCGAACAAAAGGTGCTATCTGAATTTTCTGATAAGATTCCTGCAGGGCTTGTAATTTTTTTCGCCTATATTCAACTCTTGATTGAAAAAAAAATCTGATTTGAAATCTTTCTCCACAACACCCAACAAAGACAATAATTCCTCAATATTTTTAATAAACAATATAAGAATATAAATATATAAAAATATAACATAAGAATATATAATATAATTTTATCATTTTAAAATCTCACGATAAAAGTGCTACATAAGCACACGCGTGCAAACACATACACACATACACGCGAGCGCGCACTCATAGACACACGCACTCACTCATAATTACAACAGACGTATATATATATATATATATATATATATATATATATATATATATATATATATATATATACCACTATTATTAACTTTTGCTTTTCCAATTTTTTTTTAAATTATAAAATATTTTAGAAAGTGTAAACAAAAATATGCATGAAGGATTAAAGACAGGAGAGAATATAATTTTATCTTATAAAATTATCATATGTTTTTCACTTAATAGTATTTTTAAACTAAAATCTACATTTTGTTGCCTAAAATTGAAATTAACAACCTGAATTCTAGATAAAAAAAGCGTTCAAAAGCCGAAAGAAACATAGGTCGATTTAAAAAAAATTAGGTACTTCATCTTTTAGAATTAATCTCCTCATATGGTGTTATACATTTTATACAGTTTATAAGAAAATGTTTTATAAATTTTTTTTTTTTTTCATTCTGGGAGAAAAATTATAGAGAATCTACTAAATTATATCAATAGTTTCTATACTAATTATTTATTTTTTTGTTAAATTATATTATTAACATTCATCTTTGAATTCCTAAATTCATACTTATCGAAATAGTTCGTTAGAAGGTGAAGTCGATTTTTATTTAAAGTATGTGTTCCTTTTAATAATAATATTCGTCATTTTAAAATAGTTAAATGAGAGAATCTTACTATGATTTATATTTATAAATAATTAGATGCTCAATATCAATAAATTTAACCATAAATTGGTAGCGTTGGTAAATTTTGTCTTACCGGAGATGACATCATTGTGGGCAGTATTTGTGTTCATCCACTTCTTGACTGAACTATGCTTGAGCCAATAGGCTTCCTATTTCTGCGTTCCGGATTCCGTTGGTGAATTTTTAGATTTTAGGTTTTTGAATTGTAAAGTGGAATTCAGCAATCCAAGATTGCTTTTAATTTTGATTTTTATCTACAGCACAATATAAGCCATTTATAAATATTAATAATAGAGATATAATAAGGATCTAATAATGATTAATAATAAAGATCTCTAATAATATTAGAGAGCCGTGCAGTACAGTGGGTAGGGCACTGTGCTATTAATCTCAAGGTCTCGGGTTCGGGACCGGCTGTGGTTAATAATTATATATTCTGTTTTCATTCCTGTGGGATCGATAGACCCTCCTGTAGTTCACTCAGCCTCTTTATAGAGGGTATCATTATTTAGGGGAAAAAACTAGCGGTTGAGCGTGATCTCGGCCAAATCACCTCCTTGCACAACCCGTTGGCTTAGAAACAGTACAGTCCTTACCAAGTATAGAGCCCAAGACCCTTCACGGGTTGTAGTACAGGTTTTTTTTTTTTGTTTTTTTGTAAGAATTTACTATTTCTTGACCAACGGTTACTGAAGGAGATGTGGTCAGCATTCACGCTCAACCATCGGATTTCCCCAAAACTATGAAGGGTCAGATAACCACTTTATAAAGGCTGGGTGGGCCCCAGGAGGCGGCCCCCTAACCACACAGTCGATCTACAGCCAGAATTGGAAGCTAAGAGTCAAGTGTCTACACCATTATGTTAGTTTTTCTTAATATTTACTATAAGTAAAGTAAAAATAGAGAAAATAAATAATATTTATGATAGCTCTACTAAAATCGGTCAAAAAGTATTTCTACTAATCTACGATATAGGAATATATTTCAATATTACAATTCACTCAATGCATTTATCTCATGTCATAATACTTGTATGTTAGTGAAATATTTTTTTATCTATTAAATATCTCTTCAACTGTCTGTTCGGCATTATTTTTAAATAATTCTTCGATTAATTAACTTTTCGCATCACGGTCTTATCTTTTTTAACAACTTGGCATAAATTTTACTACCGTTAGGCTCAAAGCTCTGTTTTATTTATTGGAAAAAGGTAGAGAAAAAAAAAATACGATTGATGATAAAAATGTAAATATTAACCTTTCCTTTATGAATCCTTCGCCGAGGAAGAATTTATTGGTATCCGTTTTATCTCAACTCATAAAAACAAACAGTATGACGAAGAGGAGCTTTAGGCAAATGTTTTTGTGAGTGGTTTGTTTTTGCGGCTATTAGGGAGATTCAATGATGGTGGGGATAGAGGTTGCAATAGTTTCTTCGATGGCGAAGCATCCATCACAACTACTTGGAGGGGCAGTGGCTTACTAAACCCCACGCCCGCAATAAATTTCAGGTTTAGTATCGACTTTTATGCTGGAACAGCTCATATCTATGAAAAATATGCCTTTTTTTCCCCCACTTTTATTTCCTTCTTTCTGTCAACATTCTTCACAAATTGTGTAAATTAATCCACATTTTAGTTTGTTTTTTTTCTTATCTTTTAAATAAATTTTAATCAAAAAATGTTTTTGTTAATGTTACTTTAGTAGAAAAAAAAATTCACATTACAACTACCGTAATATTAAATACCATTGATTGATAAAAATTATGTTGGTAACATGTCGCACTATATTTGTATCGCCCATCGCTCTTATACAAGAGCTGTACTGATACTAGTACCAACTTCATCTTATCTGAGCATTCCCTATAGATGTTGAAGTTTATAGGATACATATTACATCTTCTTGCGGCACAACCGAATACATTTTCACAACTGCCCGCTCACGTCAATTGGTAGCACTAGGACGATATAATTATAGCCTCTACCCACCAATGCGATAAAAATATATTACGATATCTCACTACCCGATTGGTATCGCATGCATAAACCCAGCCAATGTCTTTTTCTATCTGTCGAGTGTTTGTTCAATATTCATTAGCCATTTAGCGTTTATTTTAGTACATTTTAATCTCTAAGAGTTCAAGAGGTCATTTATATTTACCCAACAGTTTTTGGTAAATCCAAACCATTTGTAACCTTCTATAATAACTTGTATGAATCAATTTGATAAAAAATGTATTTAGTTTATTGATTATATTAAGAAAGAACTTTCCAATAAGATTATAATTCAGTAAATAGGCGAGATTTGCAATGAACTGATTTCAATTATATCTGAAGCTGGTTGATATAGGCACGTAGCCTTAGCTGAATTAGAAGCAACTTATATAACAAGTTTAGCCTGTTTGCTTTCTAGGACCTCGGTGTTGATACGCTTTTGATCAAGCACGAAACGTGAGTGAGCTACAAAGATATGTGTAGCACTGTACCATTGGTTGCACATCTGGGATAGGATTTCTTACATCGCCGCGAGGTTTAATTAAGTAACGAATGTGCTATAGCTAGTTTCCAGGAGGCCGAAAAAGAACTTTATGTTTAACTTCTCATGACGATTAAATTTGTTATCACTGGACCTTTTTACTTCTCTAAACTCTAGATTTGTGTTTATAACTTATTATTTTCGAATTATTTTTTGGTAAATAATAAAACTGAGGAATTAATTGTTAAGGTTTTAATGTACAGGAAAGAATATTAAGGAAAGAATATATATTAATGATAAATGGAAGCATTATTAAATGAAAAAAATGTTTACAAAAAATTAAGATCGGAACCTTTTAAAGAATTCTCCAACAAAAAAAAAATACCTACGTGGAAAAAATATATAAAAGGGGTAATATAGATAAGATTACAAGTAACCGATATATACCTATGTTACATGGACTGGTTAATCTGCTTAAAATTATAATATTATGTATAACATATATATCATTCGAAAATAATTGGAGTAAAATAAAAAATATTACCTGCATTAAAGATAAAAATATATATAGATTATGTTTAAATAATGAGTTTTTATAATTTAAAAATGAATATTACAAACAGGTAAATGGTCTGAGGAGGAAACATGCCGGGAAATTTAATTGGGACATTTATGAATGAACTTATTCAATTGAAATCCGCATGATGGTATAGAAGGATCATTCTAATTAGGGATTGATAAATTATTTGCCACTTCTATAAATTTGTTTTATTGAAAACTAGTTTCGAATGTTATACATTCATCCTCAGTTCTAAAAACACACAAAAAATTCAAAAATAAGCAATTCAAAATATAGTTTGGTATTATTATACATATTAAATTAGATTAATATAAATCAGTATTTCTTTCAGTATCATCAGTATCATGATTTCTTCTCGCATTGAACTAATAATGAACGAAAGGTAGGTAAGATGTTTACATGTAAACGGTTTAAGGGTCAGGTTTTTTTTCCAACAATGCCGGTGAGTAATTGGTTTTTCTGTTACAGATGGTAATAAATTTAAGATTGAGGATATTTACTTGGTCATTTAAGCAAAAATCTGGATTGGATTTGAAGGATTTTATTATTTCAAGTGCTTCATATATATTTAATTTGAGGCCGTTTTCAACGAGATTTATTAATTTAACTTCTGAGTCTTTGATGAATTTATGATTTTTTTCATTTAAATGAATTGCAAAGTTGGAATTCTCTGTCTTATTATTATATGCACGTATATGTTCCTTTAATCTCTGATTTAGCGATCTTCCAGTTTTTCCCGTGTATTTGGCTGCACAATCGTTACAATTGTAAGCGTATACTCCGCTTTTTTGGAAAGGATCTATTTTGTCTTTAGAAGATATTTCTCTTCTCTAGATATTGCAATTAAAGGAAATAATAATGATCAGTTGACATCCGCATGATTGTATAATATAATATATATATATATATATATATATATATATATATATATATATATATATATATATATATATATATATATCCGTATGAAGGACTGAGGTTTAATATAATTACCAACAAAATATGTATTCTAATAGAGTATTTTTGTATAGAATATTTTTTAATAGTTTTAATTATTTGTTAGCATTCATTATTATGCAATAGTCGATAATACGATGTGTTTATTTAGAAGACCGTGATGATGAGATAAAGAGCCTCAAACGTTGGAGAATAAATTAATAAACATTAAAGAAAGAGCGTTTCACAAATTATTTATAAATTTAAAAAAAACTTTAATACTTACTTAAAGAATAAGTTTATTGTTATATTATAATTAGTTTTGACTATCATATGTTGTAAGTCATTTGGTATAAATAATATTTTTATTGTTGTTACTTTGGTTTTGGCCACTCACAAATTGCTGTTGTTACTTGCAAGTTTTTTTATTTATTTGGTTGTACGCCTCAACCCTAATGGGTCATTTGCCTCAAGGAATAATTTCTATTCTTTTGTAGTATCCAGTACTTTTCAAAAATTTAAACAAAATGATGATTTCTTACTTATCTTTCAGTATTTCTCTTAATGTTTCCGATATTCTTAGTTTTTTTTTTTCTGATTTGTTCGAATAGGGCACACTCTAGTAGTAGGTTATTTACTGTTTGTGGGGCATTGTTACACTTCTGGCATGTGGGTGGGAGACGTCTAAAAAGGTATCCATTTGTAAACTGACAGTTCCCAATCCTAATTCGGCACATTATTATTTCTTCCTTTCTTGACGTTCTGGAGCTTGTGATCCATTTTTTGCAGTCCGGTTTTATTTTTTGTAGGTTAGACTTTAGTATGATTGTGTTTATCTGATTAACAATCTTAATCCAACAGTATATAAAATAAAGAATAAAATAGCGCTGTTGCTACTTGCAGTTTTTTCATAAAATAACAATGATAATTTTTTTTTTTTTTTGTAAAATTTTAAAATAATTTTTTTTTTTATCTTGATTGGTATTTATTTCCTGTAGATAGAAGGCCCTCGTGCTAACAGTCCATCTTTTGCTCAGTTACACCTATTTATTTACTCCCAGATCTTGAAAAAAGTATTCTGAAATTATTAAATTTCTTTTCTTTCCCCCACAAAAATCAAAACAAAAAAAACATTTTGATCTTTACCATTTGTTGAGATTTACGGCTGTTTCAATAGAATGTGCAGATATCGAAATTAAAAAAAAAAAATTAAATCCCGTAAACATTGTTTTAAATTATATTTCAAAAATTGGCCATAATCTGAAAATCGCCCCTATACATTTTGCGATTTTTTTTTTTTTTACGATTCAATTTTCAATATCAGATAGCGCCTTCTCCTGCCTTAATAATTGATTTGGCCTTCTAATTGTTTGTCTTCAATGAAGCTTCCCTCAGCTCTTGTGAGAACGATCAAACTTTAATATAACATTTCTGAGATGAAGTTGGTGTGGAAGAAGGTGAGGTGTGGGAAGAAGAATTAACCCTCACGGTAACTTAAAGCAGCTAAAACAACTTTAGTAGATACATGGGAGGCTAACACGCAAGGTGCTGTAGGAAACTGCGTTAGTTACCGTCACAATTACAATCTTCGAAATTATGTATTTATTTTTGTAAATTTAGATGATAATTAGATGATAGATGATAACAACATAATTTAACTAAAGTACAATCAAGTCTCGGGAATCCTCAATGCAAATAATTAACATAAATGTTTATTTAGTTATTCAGAATCTTGTGGTTAATTCAGTCAGGGACTGCCCTTCTATTTGACATAATTTAAGCACTATAAGTAATAATACTAGTTTGATGTGGTGAGTTTATGTAATAATTATAAATGAACACATTATCGGCTTGTGCGCATCGAAAAACGTAGTAAAATTATAAAAATTGTGTACGATTGGAAAGAGCAATTCAAGAGTATTCCAATAATATGAAAGCCCATGTGATCGTTTTATGGACAAACTGACTAGGAAAACAGTCAAGGTGTCTCAGCGCGTCAACGAAGCGTTTAAATATATTTGAAACCTCATAACATTTAAGATTGATGTTTAAAAAAAAAAAAGAATTTATATTTATTCCCGGGGGAGTAGCTCAATGTAAAGTACTGAACTACTTCCTCCCAGGTCCGGGTTTCGGTTATTTCTTCCGTGGATTGACCTTCCTGCGGCACATCCAGCCTCTATAAACTGGACAACTTTTGTTGGGGAAAACTGACTAAATCACATCCTTACACAACCGTTGACCGAGAAGCAAGTCTCCTTACCAAGTATTAAACCCAAGACCCTTCATGGGTTGTAAGATTTATTGCTTATTTTGTTTCAAAACATCCTATTTTACACTACCACAAAACAAGTTTTTAGGAAAATTCTTTGTGTAATTAAAAAAAAAAAAAAGGTATGAATTCATTACACGATCGTTAAAAAATACATAACATATTTATAAACACTTTGGAAAGATAAATAATCAATTGTTGAAACTTTGTATCAAATTGGTATTTTGGAAATTTTGAATAGAGGTGTTAAAATAGAGAAAACTGAAAAATATTACATACTGGTTCATTATTAATTTTTTTTTTGTATTCATTATTAATAATCATATTTCGGAACTATTATACCAAGACTAGCAAAAAACCTTAATTTATATCATTTTGTTTTTTTAGCCTTTGGTGTAATGATTTCAAAACATATTATATCTTCATAAAACCTTTCATAAATCGCCAAGATATGTGAAAATGAAACATTTAATCGGTCCTTTAATTGCTATTTCGAGCTTCGAGGATCATGTTGGTGTGACTTTGGTGCAAAATCTCAAATAATCGGTCCAGTAGTTTCGAAAAAAAGCCGCGGACTGAGGGATTTTTTAAATTAGATTTTTGTGTTTTACGTATTTTGCAACTTAAAACCTCAAATTTAAAGAGGGAGGGCTAATTTTTTTTTTTTTTTTGATCTATTACAACGTTCTTTATTGAAAATAATATACCTAAAATCAAAACCAAATTACTGGTCATTGATTTTATTTTAAAATACATATAATGAAAAACGTAACATTCATCTTTTTTTATGGTTGGAATTTTTTGTTAGCACATAGTGAACAAATTTTGACTAACTTTTCAAGTTACTCTATTACCGATTTATGATTTTACACAAATGCTTCTGAGGTAACTTCAGTGATAATTTTATAATTTTTTTGTGGTTATGTGAGTATTGTATTCACTTAGTCTGCTAATAGTCATTATTGCTGGAAGGAAAGTTTATTAAGGTTTTCCGATTACGGAATGATTGCCTTTCAAATACACTTAGGAATTTGGACGGGTATGAGAATCGATATAGCTTCGCATACGTGGGTATAGAATCTGTTCCATAGGCCGTCGTAATAATGGAAATTTAAAAGGGCACATTGATCTTGAAGGGCTGGGGCTGTAGGGCGGATCCGATTGGAGTCGGCTAACGCTAAATTTAGTCAGTATGGATGAGTTGCCTTGATATATGCGGGAACAGGGTACGTAAAAATGTCCCTGGTTATTTATTAGATATTAGGCTGAGAGCGGTGACGTACAACGCTGCAATACACATCCACCCGACATTTGTCATCGCTTTATTACGCCGGAGTTATATCCTCTCTCCTGTAAACTGGCTAAGGTTCACTTTGAAACTAATGTATCCTTTTAAATTGATGCGGTACTTTCTCCAATCTGTATGCCGGTCAATAAGCAGAAATAGTAAATTTTAGCGCTGTTTTTTCTTCTGTAAATAACTTTAATGGAAATCGATTTTTTAACAGTAAGAAAGAAACACCTAGAAGTATGTAGAAATCGGTCTAAAAGTAATTTGCTTTATTTGCCATAACTTCAAAAATAAGATTATATATTATTATGTATGACGTTTTAAATTCCATATTATGTAGTTTAGATTATTAAATAAATTTATTTAAGACTATTAATGTTGTTTAAAAAAAAAAAAAAATTAAAATCTTTGTTCCTTCTTCTGTCTCGGGAGAGTATGAATCGGGCCGGTGACAGAGGTACATTGGGTCGCACACATGCCTTTTCTATAGGTGTTTTTTGTCATCCGATTTTTCTCAGGCTTTGCATGGGTGTGGAAAGAGACTAGAGTCCTATTTGTGAAGTTTTGTGGAAATCTACCGAAGATTTTGGCCAGAAACAGGATGCACAGAAAGCGGCGAGCGTCCGAGACCGAACTTCTTGGCCACAAACTCTCCTGCTCCAGCGGCTCGGCCAAGGTCTGTGTCATCTTATCAATCCTCGCCACTGTCTGTCTGTCGAAGGAGCCAGGCTTCTATTGTAATTTTATCCATTTATACTATTTTTCGGTTTCAATGGAGTTTTATTCAGATTCAATTTCAAATCAGTTTATTCGGGTTTTTCTTGGGTTTTTCCAAATGAATAAATCCTCTTTTCGAGTAATAAAATGACTATAGATGTGTGTGTATATATATATACATATACATATATGTGTATTTGTACATTGTTTACCTACTTATTCATAATTTTTGAACTATTTATATATTTTTAACATATTTACGTACTTTTAATAATAATAAAAATAAGAGGTTTAGCGAACCCGAAGGTTCGATGCCGATACCACCAATAGCTGCCTATAAACTTCGGTCCAACGACTACCGTCCAATCCCAATGGATGGAGATCACCCTTAACACAATCCTCCCACCTACTTATGCACTGCTATGTACTATTATAATATTAATATATTTTTTAACATATTTATATTTTTTTAAACCTTTATATATTATAACTTATTTATATAATTTTAACCAATATATATATATATATATATATATAAGTTAAACTCCCGTGACTGAAAACTGATTAAAAAAAACAAATAAAGGAAAAGGGAGTAAGAAGCAACACTCACGAGTTCTGAAATACGACTGCTTTATTTGTCTCAATAATCCTCTATTTATACACTCTGTGTTCTATTTACATTTAGGGATGGTATTAAGTCTTACACTGTATACCTACAGACCTTAACTCCCCCCTACCAGTTTACAGCCATCCGCCGTAAACTAACATAAATATAAAAACATAAAAATAAAAATAAAATAAAAAAAAATAAACTACCATTACATACAATAGAATACTAAAATACATACTACATAATAATCTAATATATACAACTTTTAATACGAACATAATACTGACACTTGAAATAAATAACTTAACTTACGACAATCATGACTGACAAAATATAACGAAATTCCTTGTTTTGAATGATACCGACACATGTTTCGGTATCACTGTAAAAAAAACGTTTAACCGAAAGAATAGCTCTCGCACAATTATGTATGGTAAAGAGGATGCTCTGGCCTTCTCAAGGTTCTTCTGGCGAACCTACTGGTAACTTTAATTGCTCGATATGCACGGTTCTACGCTTCCCGGGTTCTCTCACGCTTTGGATTGTCACAATGTTGTACTCTCTAATTACAATCACCCTAAATGGGCCCTCGTACCGTAGCTACTTTTCTCCCTCTCCAGACGACCGCGTACTTTCCCCCACAATTTTCCCAGCGTTATGCGATTGTTCTCCAACCTTTTCGCCGTTTCGTCGTCCATCGCCGTGCCCGTACTGTCCCTACGACGTCCCCGGAGCCCGAAGAGAATTTCGAATGGGGCGAATCCCGTGACGGTGTGGATTGAGTGGTTATATGCCGCCAGTGCTTTCGGCATCGCCGCCTCTGGTGTCAACCCTTTGTCTGCGTGGTACACGCGTAAATGTTCGCCCAGCGTGCTGTGGAGCCGCTCAATGCCTCCTCTACTCTTTGGGTGACCTGGGGTGTTGAAATGCCATTGTACATCCAGCGCCTTCATTTCATTCCTCATGTTTGCGCTATCGAATTCTCTGCCGCAGTCCGACGAGATCCGATCCGGTACCCCATAAAACTGAAACCACACCCGCAGGGCTCCTATCGCCGCCTCTGATGACCGTTCGTGCACTGGATATGCCATAGCCACTTTGCTAAATAGGTCGATCATAGTCACCCACTTATGTCCTCTCCAGGTGAATGTATCTATTTGTAGCTCGCTTAACGGTGTTCCTGCCGTGGGCGTTTCTTCTTGCTGTACTTTCGGTGGGTGCCGGTCATACTACCGGTCATACCCGGCATGGGTGCCGGTCATACTACCGGCATATTTCGCACCTCCCTATCACTTCTTTGATAGTTTTCTTCATTCCTCCCCAGAAATATCTGCGTTTTAGTGCCTGAAGTGTTTCCAGCTCCCCTCGGTAGTTGGTTTTCCCCTGATGGTACGCGAGCGTCACTTCCTTTTGCTGGTTTTCGTCTCGGATCGTTTCTACCATCAAATTGCACCGTACGAACGATCTGTCGACTCCGATCTGTTCGGTCCGCCATAGCCTCTTTATCTTCTCCCAAATGATTTCGTTTCCTACGTACAAATAAAAGGTTTTCCCAGGTCTCGACGCGCCCTTAAGTACCCGGATAATTTGATCGGGTCTCGCCCCCGGTTGAGACCAAATGGTGGCGATTTTTCGCCCGTCGTATACCCCGTATTCTATTTTGATCAGACCCGCAGTCCTCGTCTTCCAAATGATCTGCCGTCCCTTGTCGTTGATTATTTCATCTATTTCCTCCATGTCCGTAGATCTCTCCTCTGTAGAGCTCTCCGTTGTTGTCGATTGTTCCGCATCGACCGCCTCCGCTTCGTCTTGTTCTCCTTCTCGGTCTGGCGTCCACTCCTGCAGGAACCGTCGTACATCTCTGGAAGACTCTCCTCTGTCCTCCTCCACTGCGTTGATCGTAATCGCCCTGGACAGCCAATCTGCCACAACGTTCTCTTTCCCCGGCTTGTACTCCACCTCCATATTGTACTGGCTGAGAAGTTCTTTCCATCTCGTGACTCTCGCGGAAGATTCTTTTAATTTTCCCACCCACTGCAAGGGTCTATGGTCCGTGCGTACTGTAAATTTCCTGCCAAACACGTATGCCCTAAAATGGTCAACGGCCCACACGATACCAAGCATTTCCCTTTCCAACGCGCTATACCGCGTTTCTGCATCCGTGAGGCGCCTACTGGCGTACGCTACCGGTCGTTCTCCTTTCCCCCCTTCCTGCGCCAATACCGCCCCCAATGCGTATTCACTGGCGTCCGTAGTGATAATAAACCGTTATCAAAATCGGGAAACGCTAGTACCGGTTCCTCCTGTAGTCGAGTCAGGCACCTCCGAATATTGTCCTCCATGTCCGGTGTTATCACCACTTTTTGACCCTTTTTAAGTAGGTTATTGATGGGTACGAGATATTCCGTCATTTCCGGAACGAATCGTCTATAATAATTTAGCGTTCCTAATAGCCTCCGGATCCCTTGTACATCTCTCGGGACTACCATTTTCCGTATTGCCTCCACTTTCGCGCTATCCGGTTTCACTCCCTCCTGCGATATGATGTGCCCTAAAAAGTTGATCTGTTTCTGACCCAACTGCGATTTTTCTGCGGACAACTTCAATCCGAACTTTCGAATCTGGTTGAACACGCTGCGCAAATGGTCCACGTGCTGGTCTTTATTCTTACTGAATACTATCAAATCGTCCATGTAGACCTGACAGATCGACTCGTCTATTCCCCGCAGAAATTCGTCCATAAGGCGCTGAAATGTGATTGGCGCGTTTTTGAGGCCGAACGGCATCCTTGTAAACTCGTAGTGGCCTCTCTCGAAGATAAAGGCCGTCTTAAGTTGGTCGTCGGGGTGCATTCGTATTTGATGGTACCCAGCCTTCAAATCTAATGTACTAAATATGGTCGCCCCGCTGAGTCTGTCTAGGATGTCCTCGAATCTGGGTATGGGGTATCTCTCGTCCACCGTATTTTCATTTAACTTCCTGTAGTCCACCACGACCCTATACTTTTCCTCGCCTGTTACACTCTTTTTCTTTACCGCCCAGAGGGGACTATTATATGGCGATGTGCTATCTACAATAATCCCTTGCCTCTTCAGGGCCTCTAGTTCCTGCCGGATATGCTGACGCAGCGCCTGCGGGTATCGCCGTTCCTTTATATAGCTCACCCTATCTTGCTTCAGCGGGATCTCATGCACGGTTTTCCCCGTCGCCCCCAATATTTCGCCCTCTTTGAAGAAAATGTCGGTATACTCTTCCCTTATTCCGTAGCTCCAATCTCCCACTTGACTGATTGCGCCTACTCGCGCCCCACCGTCCTTTAGGGATCTTACACATCGGTATTTCCTCCCCCCTATGCGAATGTCCCAATGACCTTCGCTATTCCTAATTTTAGCTCCTATCTTCCCCAGTAGGTCACACCCAATAATCCCCCCGTATTCCCTGGACATTTTTTTCACAATATGGATTTTTAACTTATCCTCCCTTTTTCCCCATCCTTCTGGGTCTATTACGGCTTCTCCCTCTACACTACAGGGCCCACCCAGGGTGATTAATCTACAAGAACATACCTTTATCCTGGGCATCCTCTCTCCATTGTACAACCTCTCCAGTGTACTCCTACACAATATTGTGTTAGAGCTCCCTGTGTCCACTAAATATCTTCCACTCGCGATTTTAATTATAGGCAGCCCGCTACACTCACTTTCCACACTGTTGCTCACTATTGTGCGGTTGCCTCTCCGGTGCTCCTCTCCTCAGATCTCCTGTAGTTCTCTCCTCTCCGGAGCTGCCCGCCGTCCTCGGCTCCTTTGGACACTACTGCTTCTCTCTCCTCCTCTATTCCCTGGTTCCTGCGCCTCTTCCTCTGTCTCGGATGTTTCAGACGATTCGGTTGACTCCCATTGCGGTCTTTACCTTCTCCATATTTTCTGAGCATTAACCTCCATAGGTTCTGGCGGTCGGAGCCCTTCTCTCCGTCCATGTAGGGGCATTGTCTCGCAATGTGCCCCTCTGTCCCACATTCGAAACACATGGTGCGCGAGCATTGCGCCACCAAGTGACCTACCTTTCCGCATCCGTGGCATCGCTGGTCTTCTCGCCTCCCGCTATTTCTCATCTTCCCTTGCCTCCTTTCTCCAACTGTTGTTCGTTCCTTTCCGGCGTATTCCGGTTTTCCTCTCCCCCACATGGGTGGCATTGGTCTGGGTCTTCTGTGGATTACCTTGTTCCACCCCACGTCTTCCTCCACGTTCCTGACTTCTTCTTCTCTTGCACTTGAGTCTATTATTTCCTGGTCACTTTCTACAAAAGTGCGATCTCTCGATAGACCCTCCTTTCTCCCGATCTCCTTTGCCAACTGCACCTTTAGTATCGTTGAAAGGAAAGCCATTCTGCCCTCCACTTCCGCTGCGTTCAAAGTCTCCCTCATCTTCTCTGTGATTTTATTGTAGTGGGCTAATAGTGTTCCAGCGAATTGCCCGTTCGACTGATGTGCTCTTTTTGTCTCCCGGAAAATGTAGAAAATATCTTCCTCCGGGGTCCATCTGCCGCCTCCGAACGCTTTTTTCAGACGGCCCTTAACCACGTCCCATGGAGTTTCCTCGTCAGCTTGGATCAAATTCAGGATACTCCTCTTGATCCTGCATATCAGTGCTGCTTTCAAGGAGTCCACGTCTCTTTGAATTAGCATGTTTTCGGCTGCCTTCATCTCTATCTCCGCCCTCAGCCGGTCCCCGGCCTTAAGAAAGTGATTTAACTCACCAATCTCACCGGTGAACCTCTCCAAGTCCGAGATCGCCCGCCTCATATCCTGCGTCGTCGCCGCTCGTACCTTCATCCAAGCTAGCGTATTTGCATGGGCTTCCGCCATGGTTCCTTGTGGTAACGGTGGGACTTCTGAAGATATGTTTAGCGTTGCTGGTCGCACAACTCCTTCTGGCATTGCCGCAGCGAAAGTAAAAGAGAAAAAAAAACGGGTCCTCAGTTCCTCGTTACTCAGGTATTCGCGGTCCCGGGTTTCGGCACCAGTTAAACTCCCGTGACTGAAAACTGATAAAAAAAACAAATAAAGGAAAAGGGAGTAAGAAGCAACACTCACGAGTTCTGAAATACGACTGCTTTATTTGTCTCAATAATCCTCTATTTATACACTCTGTGTTCTATTTACATTTAGGGATGGTATTAAGTCTTACACTGTATACCTACAGACCTTAACTTATATATATATATATATATATATATATATATATATATATATATATATAACTTACGCCCGGTCTAAACTTTACAATAAAAAAAAAGGAAATAAGGGAACAAACGACACTCTCGAGTATTGTACAAAGACTACTAAACTACAAAGAAGAGTATTGTACAGAGATTTATTCTTTCTCATAATCTCCTATATATAGTCTTAAGGTCTATTTACATTTGTGCTATAGGATTACATGTGATATTGTGCTACCTGCTATCTTAACTCCCCCCTGCCAGTTTATGACTACTCCTCATAAACTTAAAAACTGAGCAAACAAAAATTAAAAGAACAACAAAAAGAAAAACATTATAAAAAGAAATATACTATACAGAAATACACTATAATACAAAAAGTAAACAAACTTTCTCCTATTACACTCCTGTCCTCAGCCAAATGTTCTTATATACTAAAATAAACATAACATATATCTGTACTTGCTATTATACTTGAACTTAAATCTATTCTCTGGGATAAAAATCTTAGTAGTGAGGAGAAGAGGACACCTATATTCTATTCAGTGAACGTATGGTTCCCCACCGGAAATTTCAGCTGTTCCACGTGTACCGTTCTACGTTTCCGAGGCTCCTTGATACTTTGTATCGCTACGACGTTGTGTTCCCGAATCCCGATGACTTTAAACGGCCCTTCATATCGCGTCACCTCCTTGTTCCTGTTTGACCCTAGTTTTCGGTAAACCACCGTTCCTATTCTTATGTCCTCCATTCTGTCTTTTAGTCCGGTGTTCGCCCTTGCCACTCTCCTGCTTTTCTCTTTTTCCATCTTGGAGCGTGCTTTTTTCCATATGTTCAACAATGCGATTCGGTTGTTTATGACGGCTTCCGTTATGCCTTCGTCCACTGCGGTGTCCCTGCAATCTCTTCTGTGTTCACGCATCCCGAAGAGCATTTCGAATGGAGCAAAGCCTGTCCCCATATGAATGGAATGATTGTACGCTGCTACGGCTCTCGGCATTGCCTCTTCCGGTTTCCATCCCTTTTCTACATGATACACACGCAGGTGGTCCACCAGCGTGCTGTGTAGACGCTCAATACAGCCTCTACATTTCGGGTGTCCCGGAGTATTGACGTGCCACCTTATGTTTAGCGTCTTCATTTCCTTTCTGATGCTGTTGTTGTCGAATTCTCGTCCGCCATCCGATGATATCCTCTAAGGCATCCCATAATACTGAAACCATGCTTTTAACGCGTCTATTGCCGCTACAGATGTCCGGTCCTGAACGCGTATGCCATCGCGGCCTTACTAAAGATGTCGATTATCGTAACCCAATAGCGTCCTTTCCACGTAAACGTATCGATTTGTAAGTCCGTTAAAGGAGTGATTGGTGTCGGGGTCTCCTCCTGTTTTGCTTTTGGTGGGTGGCGGTCGTATTTAGTGACCTGGCAGATATCACAACTCCCGACTACATCTTCTATAGTCCTCTTCATCCCCCACCAGAAGTATTTTCTCTTCAGGGCTTGCAACGTTTCCCCCACTCCCCTGTGATTGGTCTTACCTTGGTGGTACGCGACAGTTACATCATGTTGTTGCTCCGGGTCCCGCACCGTTTCCACCATCAATTTGCACCTTATAAACATTCGATCGGCCCCGATCTTTTCCGAGCGCCACAGGTACTTTATTTTCTCCCATATTGCCGCATTCCCCACGTATATATAGTGTGTTTTTCCCGGTCTGGACGCGTCTTTGAGTGCTTTACAAATTTGCTCCTCTTGCACTCCCGGTTGAGACCAGATTGTATGGATTCGGCCTTTAGCGTATTTCCCGTACTCAATCTTCATGAGGCCCGAAGTTCTGGTCTTCCATATGATCTGCCTGTATTTATCGTTAATGATGTCCTCTCTTTCCTCCATTTCTCTAGACCTTTCCTCTTCCGAACTGTCGCTCTCTCGTGATTCGGTATCCTCTTCCTCGCCCGGTACTCCCTGTTCTCCTTCCTCCTCTGGTTCACTCACTAATGAATTGTCTTAGATCTTTTGAATGTTCACCCCGTTCTTCCTCTATCGCATTCATTACATTAACTTGCAATGCTCGCGACAGCCAATCTGCCACGACATTTTCTCTTCCGGGCTTGTAACTTATCTCAAAGTTATATTGGCTTAGAAGCTCTTTCCATCGGGTTATCCTTGCCGATGATTCCTTCAGCTTGCCCACCCACATTAACGGCCGATGGTCCGTCTGAATTTTAAATTTCCGCCCAAACACATAAGGTCTGAAGTGGTCTACTGCCCATATGATGCCCAGAAGTTCGCGCTCCAACGCACTGTATCGTGATTCCGTCTCGGTGAGCCTCCTACTTGCATATGCTATCGGACGTTCCCCGTTGCTCCCTTCCTGTGACAGGACTGCTCCTATGGCGTACTCGCTTGCATCAGTAGTAATTGTAAATATTTTGTTGAAGTCCGGAAATGCTAGCATCGGTTCCTTCTGTAAGTACCCCATGCATTGCCTGATATTGTCCTCTATTTCGGGGGTTATTATTACTCTGTGACCTTTTTTTAATAAATTGTTGAGCGGCACCAAATATCTTGCCATCTCTGGTACGAACCGCCGATAATAGTTAAGGGTTCCTAATAGCCTCCTAATGCTTTTGACGTCGTTCGGCATTGCCATCTTGGTTATGGCTTCCACCTTTCGGGCGTCCGGCTTCACTCCTTCCCTGGATATTGTATGCCCTAAGAAGTTGATTTCGTCCCTGCACAGGGTCAATTTCTCGTCTGATAGTTTAAGCCCAAATTGTTTCAGCCTATCAAAGACGCTCCGTAAATGTTTTCTGTGCTGTGATTGATTTTTGCTGAATATTAACAGGTCATCCATGTAAATCTGACAAAATGACTCGTCTAACCCTCTCAAGAATTCGTCCATCAGCTTCTGAAATGTGATGGGCGCGTTTTTTAACCCGAACGGCATCCTCGTGAACTCGAAATGTCCCCTTTCAAATGAGAATGCCGTTTTGTGTTGGTCTCGGGGGTGCATCTTTGTCTGATGATATCCAGCTTTCAGGTCCAATGTGCTAAAAATTGTTGCGCCACTCAGCCTATCCAATATATCCTCAAACCGGGGTATGGGGTACTTCTCGTCCAGGGTGTTTTCATTAATTTTTCTGAAGTCCACCACAATCCTATACTTCTCCCCACTTTCCCCTTCCGCTGTCTTCTTTTTCACCGTCCACAGAGGACTATTGTATGGTGAGGTACTATCAATTATAATTCCTTGTTCGTGAAGGTGTCTCAGTTCTTCTCGAATGTGTTGGCGCAATGCCTGAGGGTACCGCCTCTCCTTAACATAAGTAACCCGATCTTGTTTTAGCGGAATTTCGTGCACCGTTCTTCCTGTCGCACCCATTGGCTCCCCTTCCCTAAAGAAAACTTCCGGGTATTCGTTCCGTAAACTTTGTCTCCAGTCTTCTATCTGGCTGATCGCTTCTACGCTAACTTTGCCATCTTTCTGTACCCCTTTGCATTTGTACCTCCTCCGTCCTATCTTGATGTCCCACCGTCCGTCCCTATTCCGTATCCGTGCTCCTATTTTGTCTAACAGATCGTATCCTATGATTCCTTCGTATTCCCGCGGCATCTTTTCCACAACATGTACCCTTAGCTCTTCTCCCCTGCTAGCCCATCTACACATATCTATTCCCACTTCCCCTTCTACCCCGTATGGGCCTCCCAACGTAATTAACTTACACCCGCATGACTGTACCTGAGGTATCCTCTTTCCTTTACATAACCGCTTTATTGCTTCTCTACACATTATGGTACTAGAACTTCCCGTATCTACTAAACATCGCACTCCACTCGCGACTCGGATAATAGGCAAACCACTGCACTCACCTTCTATGTTGTTTATTACTGCCTGGTTGCCTCTCCGCCAGCACTCTCCTCATTCCTCGTCTCGTGTTCTCCGCTCTGCCTCTACATGCCGTCCTCCGTTCCTTCTGGCTTCGCCTCCTCTCTTTCCCGACTCGCTCTCCTCCTCTTCCGTCTCTGATTCCTCTGATGATCTCGAGGATTCTGAGCGTGGTCTGCCTCTTCTCCATATTCTGTGAGCATTTACCTCCATAGGTTCTCCCCGGTTCGATTCTCGGCGTCTGCTCATGTACGGACACTGTCTTGCTATGTGTCCTTCCGTTCCGCATTCAAAACATTTCGTTTGAGGGCACTGTGCTATCAAATGTCCCACTCTTCCACATCCATGGCATCTCCTATCTTCCTTCTTCCACCCTTTTCTTTCCTTCCCTGGTCTTCTCTCATTCATCCTCGTTCTCTCCTTTCCTCTTCTGTCTGTCTCCCTCTCTCTCTCCATGCCTCTGGTCTGACTCTGCTTCTGTTCGCCTCATTCCTCCTGTACCCTACTCTAGCCCGCGTCTACCTCTTCTCCCTGTCGGGCTTCTTCCTCTCTGGCGCTAGAATCTATCATTTGCTGAGCACATTCCATAAAAGATTTATCTCTTGGTAACCCCTCTTTCTTGCCCGTTTCCTTCGCGAGCTGTACCTTTAGTATCGTTGCCAGAAACGCCATTCTCCCCTCTACTTCCGCCGCTCCTAATGTCTCTCGCATCTTCCCCGTTATGTTATTAAAATGTGCCAACAGTGAGCCTGCATACTGCCCGCTGGATTGGTGCAGCTGTTTAGTTTCCCTAAACATCCTGTATTTATCTTCTTCCGGAGCCCATCGACCACCTCCGAATGCTTTCTTCAATCGATCTTTCACGATGATCCACGGAGTATCTTCGTCAGCTTGGATTGAATTTAATATTTTCCTCTTTATTCGGCATACTAATGCCGCTCTCAATGCTCCGGCGTCACTGGGGTCTATCAGGTCGTTTGTTTCTTTGAATTGGATCCTCGCCATTATCCGATCCCTTCCTTTGAGGAAATGATTCAATTCTCCTGTTTCTCCGTCGAACCTTTCTAGGTCCGAGACTGCTCTCTTTAGGTCTTGCGACGTAGCTGTTCTTACCTTCAGCCACTCCAAATTATTGGCCTGGGCTGCCGCCAAATTTGCGTGCGCCGCCGCCAATGTCTCCGTCGGCAGCTGGGGCATTTCGCCCTGCAGTACTAACGTGGGCGGTCGTAATATCTCCTCTGGCATTTTGATTTATTTCTTCTTTTGAAAGAGAGAAGAAAAAAAAAAAATAATAATAACACGCTAGAACAAACGACCGTACAAAATGAGAGAGCTGGTGACAGCTGAACAGAAGAGACGAAAAAAACTTTTTCTGCTCTCTGGTATTACCTATTACAACGTCCCGGGTTTCGGCACCACTTACGCCCGGTCTAAACTTTACAATAAAAAAAAAGGAAATAAGGGAACAAACGACACTCTCGAGTATTGTACAAAGACTGATTTATTCTTTCTCATAATCTCCTATATATAGTCTTAAGGTCTATTTACATTTGTGATATAGGATTACATGTGATATTGTGCTACCTGCTATCTTAACTTATATATATATATATATATATATATATATATATATATATATATATATATATATATATATAAACTTTTTTTTTACATAATTTTAATCCATTTATATATGTTTAACATATTTATATACATTTTTACTTAGTTTAAACCTATTTACATATTTTTAGCTAACTCGCAAATCTTTAACGTAGTTGTATATAATATTAAATTATTTTTTAAATATACTACTTATTAAATATATTTGATTTATCTTGTTAGTATTTAAGCTCTATTTTCAAATATTAATTACTGTTTCTTTTTTTATATATTTTTTCTTCCATGAAGGTATATTTGCTTAAGTATGTTTTAGAGTATTATTGTAAGAATAGAAAGATATAAGAATAAAAATAATTTCAAAACAGTTGACATAGGTCAAACAGTATGGGTTTTG
This sequence comes from Rhaphigaster nebulosa, assembly GCA_948150685.1. Taxonomy (NCBI): domain Eukaryota; kingdom Metazoa; phylum Arthropoda; class Insecta; order Hemiptera; family Pentatomidae; genus Rhaphigaster; species Rhaphigaster nebulosa. The sequence goes on from OX411308.1 coordinate 29,908,038, forward strand.
AAATCGGATGGCCCATTGCAATAAGCAGTGGTAGCCTCCGTGATGCTTATGACTGCGGAAGGCTGCGAAAAGAAGTTCGTCAAGATAGAGTGGCAAGAGAAGGAAGGTCTAGTTTGGGCAAAACAGTATCTATTGATGATGTTTTTCCCAGTTTGTCCAAGCCACAGACAACGGAGGAGCCAAATCAAGAACCAAAGAAGAAGGAATAAGACCTTTCCTCAGAGACCAATGGTAAAGGCTGTCCCATCTTTGGCCTGACTTTCAAGGGCGACAGAAGTCTCGGAACCCATATAGCCATAATAATCATTTATACAAATATACTTGGTTCCTGTTATCCATAATTACTAATTGCTAATCATTTTAATTTTAATGCAATGAATGATGCAGCGGCGATGAAAATTCAGGAGCCAGTCTTTACTGGTTCTACTTTACTTTACTTTTTACTATTAATTAACAGACTTATGTTTTAATTTGAAGATTATTTAATGCCCTATTTTAATTATAATTACTTTCAATGTTCATTAATACTAAGGAAAGCAAAGAGATCATTTTGTGACCATATTTAGCGTTATGAATGATGACTCGGCTTTGTAAGGCTACTCAACATTGGAATGGACGAATAATGTCGCTGTGCTGGAGCTGGAGAACGGATCAGTGCTTAGTAATTATGCTAGTCGGAGGGATAGAAGACCGATACGTTGATGGGAGGATTATTGTAGATTGAACATCGAATTTCTGGGTCCTCCAAGATTTGCTGTTTTTAGTATTACTTTGTTTATTTAGCGATGCCGTCTAAATAACTTGGATATTTTAACAATCCGCATAATATAACAATTTTAAGGTATTCTGCGTAAAATAACACAAATTACCGCTTAAGAGCAGAACTCTAAATTAGGCTGTTCCTATTTTTTATCTCTTAAGATAGTTCAGACTGTTGCAGAAATAGCCTGTCTCTATATATAACATATAGGCTATTGGCGAAGGTCAAAATTTTGATATAGTACATTCATATTATAAAACAATATAACAAAAGAAATCTCTCCTGCAAAATGTAATTACTACTTCTTATCTGAAGCGGTCAAATACATTACAATTATATTCAAATAGCATTAATTACACAACACAATCGTAGCATAGAAATGCATATTTTCCCCGCGTGTCTTCTTAATTTATTAAATAGTTTTCATAATTTTACTTCCATTTCCCGCCCTTTAATTTTCCTCTTTACTTTTCCCTCTCGTTCTCCAGCTCTCTCTCTCTCTCTTCTCATTTCATCCTATTTTAATTATTTAAATTATATTAAAACCTTGAAGACAAACTAAAATTTAAAATAAACTTAATTAAAATAAAATGTTAAGACTATGTTTACTGATATTTAATTACCCTTCAAAGCCAATATCCTAAGCTGAAAATTATTATAAGTTATAAGTTTCGCCAACCTCACAAATAATTTTAACCATATATAGAATTTGTTACTAGTCGAATAGTTAATTCTCAGTTAAAATTTATAAATGGCTTTCTTTTTTATTGTTACAAACGTTAATTTAATTTGAATCTTCTTTAGAAGTTTCACAATTTAAGAATTGTAAATTTTATTGCTTTCGAAACGGGGTTATTAATTGTAGCAATTTGTACAGAATGGAATCCAGTGAAATGGCAATTGTTTTAAACAAGGGAATTTAATGGGTAGAGCCCTAATTCGTATGGTAATACAGGTCACCTAGAACAGAACCACATATTGCTCAGTTAGATCTTTATGCTAAAAAGGTTCATGGGTGCGGAAGACATTTTGGCCTGCTTCCAGTGTTCACTAAACTATTCCAAAGGCTTAAAAAGTTTATTCTTATCCATGATTTTATCGTCCTGAACAATAATGTAGAAAATTTAACTTAATTATCTTACTTTATGGTTGATATTTTTAATCGATTGTAAAAGCAAAGTTATGAATGCTGCCACTAGTATAGGTAAACAACTTTAGGAAGAACCTTTTACTAATTATAAACTTTTGTAATAATCAACTTACTAATTAGTGCCTGCGATTGAAATAATGTAAAGCAATTAAAATTAAAAAAAAATTAAAAATCAAGATGGTTTATTTCACAAGGTAGCTGTCGAAGGTTATCTAGAAAGAGAAGGCTTTTCTTCTACTTTAGCGTAACCTCTCGGTCTTTGGTTCATCCACATATGAGTCTGTTAACCTACACATCCCCCAACTTAATTTGACATTAGAAACCTACCCAAACTGTTTAACACATTTTTCATATTCTGATGAATACTCAAACAATGGTTCAATTCCAATGATAATAATTTATTTATTTTTTACATAGTGCATTCGAAAACAAGGTTTTTAAGTGTCCTGTTAAAGTTATCAGCAAAAAAAAAAATTTTTTAAAAAAATGCTAAAAAAAGATAGCTAGGGAGTTCTAACTCAGAATATCAATAACCTTGCTTAAATTTGTCTAAGGTAAATATTGTGGAGTTAAACAACTAAAGGCATAAAAATAAATCTCAACTTGGTTAAGGGTCATACCGGAAACATTGGAAACGAGATAGCAGGCGTATTGCTAAAACGGCTGCAAACACTGACGGAGCCCGGATAGCTTACGAAAAAATCAATTTGTCCACAATAAAAAGTAGTATAAAGTCAGCAATCATAAGAAAATGGAAAACTAAATGGAATACTACCACGAAAGGCAGACCACTTCATAAATTCATTCCGGACATAACTGTGACAAACTAATGTAAGGTAAAGAGTACCCATTACCTGGTGACACAGCTACTGACAGAAGAACATGCAACGTAGATATAAGGTAGTATAGTAGTAGGTAGATGTAAGGTAGATAGAAGGTAGGTAGAGCCTAGCGGACTCTACCTTAAAAGATTTCGACTTACGACTAATGACAAATATAAATGTGACCAACAGACAGTATAGGACTTAAAGATCTGCTCTACGACTGTGGGCTGCAAGAACCAGACAGAGCAAAGCTCATAATCCAAACGGCCATGGATGGTCTCCTGGCCTGTGCTTCAACAAATCCTGTATAAAAATTGCAAACATCACCTTGTACTTTTAGCTAAAAGAATGATATTTCTTTTTATCCTAGTGTTCACTAATCTTTCTTTTTTGGTCCAATTTATACCATACTTATTTTATTTCTAATTATTTAATTATATTTTGTCAGTTTTTTTTAATTTTTTATTTTATTTATTTATTTTTATTTTCATTTAATTTTTTTTATTTGTGTGTATGTGCATATATATATATATATATATATATATATATATATATATATATATATATATATATATATATATATATACATATATACACACACACACAGTAAAATCCGGTTATAACGATATTCAGGTGACCAAAGTATAATAATATATACATCGCTATATTCGGAAATCGTTATACCCGCAATATAGGATATACAGGGTGTCCCACCTCGTGATGTCAATACTTTAGGGGGTCATTCTAGAAGTCATTTGTAGTTAAATGGCGCCGAAATGAAATTTCTATCTTAACCCATCGAAGAGATATCCTATTTTTGTGTATTTTTAAAAATACACGATTTTTTAATGAAAAACTGTAATTATTTAATTTCTGGTTGATGTATCGTAAAATCCAAGAAAATTTTCAAAAACTACATTAAATTTCCTATAAGCGACACCCCCCTTTAAAATTTTATTTATTCACACAAGCGATATACAGTAATTAATAGCAGTTAAAAATTTAAAACTTAGTATTTTCTGATTGTGTTTACACTTTTCCAGCACAGCCAATTTTAGGCGCAGAGGTTTGCCTCTGGGTCAAAAGTTGCATCAATTTATAAGCTTTAAAATGATACCCCATTCACCCAGAAAAATAAAGGTTTTGTTTAAAAACTTTAATTTCCAATTCCAAAACCATAATCACGCTAACTTTATCGGCGGCGTGGGACAAAGAGTGAACACACTGAGAACATAATACAAAGAAGGAGATTTTTTTTTCTTTTCTTTTTTTTTCTTTTTCTTTTAACAATAAAATGAGTGGAAAACCTATTTAGTCACCCACATATTGAAATTTCCATACTTACATAGGTAAATTAGAATTATTTTATTTATTTATTTATTTTTTCATTACGATATTAACCTTATCACCTCACATCAAGATGAGCAAAATCTTGGCTTACAATAATGTGGCATGGTCCAACCCAAAAGAACTTTTATTGAATAATAATAATAAACTGAAGAATACGCTGATATTGTGTTTGTATATGGCTTTGCCGATGGAAATGCCTCGGAAGCTGTCCGTGAATACGGTCGTCGTTTCCCAGACAGACGGTTGCCGGATCGCAGAACGTTTTCTTCTACTTTTCGTACCCTGAGGGAGACCGGATCGGGCACGGAATGCCCAGGATGCTGAACGTGAGGAAGAGGTGCTGATTTTTTTTTTATGAATTCAGTGTTCGTGAAGCAGAAGCACAACTTGGGATCCCCCACAGCTCAGTGAACCGAATTTTAGTCGGTGACGGAAGACATCCCACCTCAGCCCGGTTCAAGAATTGCTGGATAGAGATATGGCGGCCAGGAGACAATTTTGCGAATGGTTTGCAGACCAGTGCCAGGAAGACCGCTTGTTCCCTAGACGTGTTTTGTGGTCTGATGAAGCAACATTTACGCGTGGGGGCTTTTTAATGCCCGCAATACTCATGTCTGGGCGGAGGATAATCCCCATGCTGTTAGGCCATCCTCCTTCCTATACCAGTTCAACATAAATGTATGGATTGAGTGGTAGATAATCGTCTAATTGGCCCGATAATATTGCCCAGACGAATGAATGCGGAATTATTTAGGGAACTTCTGGAAAACCAGTTGTATCCTATTTTTAATCAGCCTGAAGATCCCCTGCCTGACATCAATCGCACATGGTTCCAAATGGATGGATGCCCGGCCCACAGCGGGAGAGAAGTGACGGCTTGGTAGGATAACCACTTCCCAAACCCGTTGGATTGGTCGATATGGACCTGTTCCATTGCCTGCTCGATCCCCCGATCTTACTCCTTTTAAGAATAATATTCTTATACATATTATGTATTATTATTAACAGTTTCCCTAGGGGTACTTTTACTTTTCATAAACATTTTTTTTTACTTTTCGTGTTTTGTATATTTTTATTGTAAATAATATTTTTTATTTTATTGTTTCTTTTAAAAGAGTAGTAATCGTAGCATAGAAATGCATATTTTCCCCGCGTGTCTTCTTAATTTATTAAATAGTTTTCATAATTTTACTTCCATTTCCCGCCCTTTAATTTTCCTCTTTACTTTTCCCTCTCGTTCTCCAGCTCTCTCTCTCTCTCTTCTCATTTCATCCTATTTTAATTATTTAAATTATATTAAAACCTTGAAGACAAACTAAAATTTAAAATAAACTTAATTAAAATAAAATGTTAAGACTATGTTTACTGATATTTAATTACCCTTCAAAGCCAATATCCTAAGCTGAAAATTATTATAAGTTATAAGTTTCGCCAACCTCACAAATAATTTTAACCATATATAGAATTTGTTACTAGTCGAATAGTTAATTCTCAGTTAAAATTTATAAATGGCTTTCTTTTTTATTGTTACAAACGTTAATTTAATTTGAATCTTCTTTAGAAGTTTCACAATTTAAGAATTGTAAATTTTATTGCTTTCGAAACGGGGTTATTAATTGTAGCAATTTGTACAGAATGGAATCCAGTGAAATGGCAATTGTTTTAAACAAGGGAATTTAATGGGTAGAGCCCTAATTCGTATGGTAATACAGGTCACCTAGAACAGAACCACATATTGCTCAGTTAGATCTTTATGCTAAAAAGGTTCATGGGTGCGGAAGACATTTTGGCCTGCTTCCAGTGTTCACTAAACTATTCCAAAGGCTTAAAAAGTTTATTCTTATCCATGATTTTATCGTCCTGAACAATAATGTAGAAAATTTAACTTAATTATCTTACTTTATGGTTGATATTTTTAATCGATTGTAAAAGCAAAGTTATGAATGCTGCCACTAGTATAGGTAAACAACTTTAGGAAGAACCTTTTACTAATTATAAACTTTTGTAATAATCAACTTACTAATTAGTGCCTGCGATTGAAATAATGTAAAGCAATTAAAATTAAAAAAAAATTAAAAATCAAGATGGTTTATTTCACAAGGTAGCTGTCGAAGGTTATCTAGAAAGAGAAGGCTTTTCTTCTACTTTAGCGTAACCTCTCGGTCTTTGGTTCATCCACATATGAGTCTGTTAACCTACACATCCCCCAACTTAATTTGACATTAGAAACCTACCCAAACTGTTTAACACATTTTTCATATTCTGATGAATACTCAAACAATGGTTCAATTCCAATGATAATAATTTATTTATTTTTTACATAGTGCATTCGAAAACAAGGTTTTTAAGTGTCCTGTTAAAGTTATCAGCAAAAAAAAAAATTTTTTAAAAAAATGCTAAAAAAAGATAGCTAGGGAGTTCTAACTCAGAATATCAATAACCTTGCTTAAATTTGTCTAAGGTAAATATTGTGGAGTTAAACAACTAAAGGCATAAAAATAAATCTCAACTTGGTTAAGGGTCATACCGGAAACATTGGAAACGAGATAGCAGGCGTATTGCTAAAACGGCTGCAAACACTGACGGAGCCCGGATAGCTTACGAAAAAATCAATTTGTCCACAATAAAAAGTAGTATAAAGTCAGCAATCATAAGAAAATGGAAAACTAAATGGAATACTACCACGAAAGGCAGACCACTTCATAAATTCATTCCGGACATAACTGTGACAAACTAATGTAAGGTAAAGAGTACCCATTACCTGGTGACACAGCTACTGACAGAAGAACATGCAACGTAGATATAAGGTAGTATAGTAGTAGGTAGATGTAAGGTAGATAGAAGGTAGGTAGAGCCTAGCGGACTCTACCTTAAAAGATTTCGACTTACGACTAATGACAAATATAAATGTGACCAACAGACAGTATAGGACTTAAAGATCTGCTCTACGACTGTGGGCTGCAAGAACCAGACAGAGCAAAGCTCATAATCCAAACGGCCATGGATGGTCTCCTGGCCTGTGCTTCAACAAATCCTGTATAAAAATTGCAAACATCACCTTGTACTTTTAGCTAAAAGAATGATATTTCTTTTTATCCTAGTGTTCACTAATCTTTCTTTTTTGGTCCAATTTATACCATACTTATTTTATTTCTAATTATTTAATTATATTTTGTCAGTTTTTTTTAATTTTTTATTTTATTTATTTATTTTTATTTTCATTTAATTTTTTTTATTTGTGTGTATGTGCATATATATATATATATATATATATATATATATATATATATATATATATATATACATATATACACACACACACAGTAAAATCCGGTTATAACGATATTCAGGTGACCAAAGTATAATAATATATACATCGCTATATTCGGAAATCGTTATACCCGCAATATAGGATATACAGGGTGTCCCACCTCGTGATGTCAATACTTTAGGGGGTCATTCTAGAAGTCATTTGTAGTTAAATGGCGCCGAAATGAAATTTCTATCTTAACCCATCGAAGAGATATCCTATTTTTGTGTATTTTTAAAAATACACGATTTTTTAATGAAAAACTGTAATTATTTAATTTCTGGTTGATGTATCGTAAAATCCAAGAAAATTTTCAAAAACTACATTAAATTTCCTATAAGCGACACCCCCCTTTAAAATTTTATTTATTCACACAAGCGATATACAGTAATTAATAGCAGTTAAAAATTTAAAACTTAGTATTTTCTGATTGTGTTTACACTTTTCCAGCACAGCCAATTTTAGGCGCAGAGGTTTGCCTCTGGGTCAAAAGTTGCATCAATTTATAAGCTTTAAAATGATACCCCATTCACCCAGAAAAATAAAGGTTTTGTTTAAAAACTTTAATTTCCAATTCCAAAACCATAATCACGCTAACTTTATCGGCGGCGTGGGACAAAGAGTGAACACACTGAGAACATAATACAAAGAAGGAGATTTTTTTTTCTTTTCTTTTTTTTTCTTTTTCTTTTAACAATAAAATGAGTGGAAAACCTATTTAGTCACCCACATATTGAAATTTCCATACTTACATAGGTAAATTAGAATTATTTTATTTATTTATTTATTTTTTCATTACGATATTAACCTTATCACCTCACATCAAGATGAGCAAAATCTTGGCTTACAATAATGTGGCATGGTCCAACCCAAAAGAACTTTTATTGAATAATAATAATAAACTGAAGAATACGCTGATATTGTGTTTGTATATGGCTTTGCCGATGGAAATGCCTCGGAAGCTGTCCGTGAATACGGTCGTCGTTTCCCAGACAGACGGTTGCCGGATCGCAGAACGTTTTCTTCTACTTTTCGTACCCTGAGGGAGACCGGATCGGGCACGGAATGCCCAGGATGCTGAACGTGAGGAAGAGGTGCTGATTTTTTTTTTTATGAATTCAGTGTTCGTGAAGCAGAAGCACAACTTGGGATCCCCCACAGCTCAGTGAACCGAATTTTAGTCGGTGACGGAAGACATCCCACCTCAGCCCGGTTCAAGAATTGCTGGATAGAGATATGGCGGCCAGGAGACAATTTTGCGAATGGTTTGCAGACCAGTGCCAGGAAGACCGCTTGTTCCCTAGACGTGTTTTGTGGTCTGATGAAGCAACATTTACGCGTGGGGGCTTTTTAATGCCCGCAATACTCATGTCTGGGCGGAGGATAATCCCCATGCTGTTAGGCCATCCTCCTTCCTATACCAGTTCAACATAAATGTATGGATTGAGTGGTAGATAATCGTCTAATTGGCCCGATAATATTGCCCAGACGAATGAATGCGGAATTATTTAGGGAACTTCTGGAAAACCAGTTGTATCCTATTTTTAATCAGCCTGAAGATCCCCTGCCTGACATCAATCGCACATGGTTCCAAATGGATGGATGCCCGGCCCACAGCGGGAGAGAAGTGACGGCTTGGTAGGATAACCACTTCCCAAACCCGTTGGATTGGTCGATATGGACCTGTTCCATTGCCTGCTCGATCCCCCGATCTTACTCCTTTTAAGAATAATATTCTTATACATATTATGTATTATTATTAACAGTTTCCCTAGGGGTACTTTTACTTTTCATAAACATTTTTTTTTACTTTTCGTGTTTTGTATATTTTTATTGTAAATAATATTTTTTATTTTATTGTTTCTTTTAAAAGAGTAGTAATTAGAATTAGTATTATTAGGTACCTACATTTCAGACATTTTTATTTTAAAGTGTATAAAGACATTATGTATCTAGATACATATTACTTATAATAATTTGTAAGAACTAAATTTATGATTAGTGTTCGCTCATAAAAAAAATAATCCTTATTAACCTTTGTAATAATTATTGTGACGCGCCATGAGAAAAGGGAGCTTAGGGTGAACAAATGAAAATCTATTGCTTCCCACTAATTTTTAGAAGGGACGAATCAAATGAGCCTTTCGGTAGCTCCCTAGGGGCAAAAATCGCAGAATTATAACGATTTGAAGTTTAATTTTTACAAATTATAATTTTAGAAAAAAGCAAGCTCCCATTGAAAAACCGTCCGGTCTAAAGCGGAATATCACAAAACAGCGCTGTTACACACTGCTTGAGAGTGACCAACGTCAAAAATAGTATTTAACATGTAGTTTAGATGTTCAGAAGTACATTTACTAGAAAAAAGTTTTTATGGTCTAGTGAAAAATTTGGGTCTTCATCCTAAGCTCCCTTTTCTCGTGGCGCGTCACAAATATGGAAATTTCAATATGTGAGTGACTAAATAGGTTCTCCAAACATTAGATTGTTATAATAAAATAAAAAAGAAAAGCAAAAAAAATCCCCTCCTTCTTTGTATTATGTTCTCAGTGTGTTCACTCTTTGTTCTACGCCGCCGATAAATTTAGCGTAATTATGGTTTTGGAATTGGAAATTAAAGTTTTTTACACAAAACCTTTATTTTTCTGGGTGAATGGGGTATCATTTTAAAGCTTATGAATTGATGCAACTTTTGACCTAGAGGCAACCTCTCCGCCTAAAATTGGCTGTGCTAGAAAAGTGTAAACACAATCAGAAAATACTAAGTTTTAAATTTTTAACTGCTATTAATTACTGTATACCGCTTGTATGAATAAATAAAATTTTAAAGGGGGGTATTCCTTATAGGAAATTTTATGTAGTTTTTGAAAATATCCTCGTTTTTTACGATACATCAACCAGAAATTAAATAATTACAGTTTTTCACTAAAAAATCGTGTATTTTAAATACATTTTAAATGCATTTTAAATACACAAAAAATAAGATATCTCTTCGATGGGTAAAGATAGAAATTTCATTTCTGCGCCATTTAACTACAAATGACTTCTAGAATAACCTCCTAAATTATTGACATCACGAGGTGGTACACCCTATATATGGGCTTGATAGTGAAAAAAAAAAAGGATTTTACTATGATCATAACCTGAAATTGTAATTTATTAGCTATTTCCTGCAGAATCGGGCCGTTGATTAGGATATTTCGGCTTCTTTGGAGCTCAAACCATTAAAGAAGTGTTTTTTGTAGGTCTTGATGTTGGCTGCTTTTTTTTTCCAAGTATCGTCTTTTTCAAACGTTTCTTTGATTTTGTCGTTGGATTTTCATATTATCGCTATCGTACACTGGGAATTTCGAAGTTCCGACACCAAGATTTTGATTGTGTCTCCTTTCTCAAGCCGATTTATGATTTTAACTTTTTCTTCAATAGAAAACTCACGACATTTGTTCGAAGTCATTTTCAATGCACTTTTATCACTGTCCGATCCGTACAGAGGCAAAGACTGATTTAAAACTAAGGAATTATGCGCTAGAAGGGAAGAACGGAGTTCGATGAAAATTCTTTAAGGGGGAAATAGAATTTAACTCATTTCCGTTTGGAAAAGGATTAACTTAAAGCGCTTGCAAAGAGTAAACAAGAACCGTGCTTTAAGCCCTTTTTTATAATATTCGTATTTTTCATCAGTTAAAAACTTTTTTACGCAATTATGTGAGGACATATATCGTTGTAACCGGAATAAAAAAGAACTTTTTCTTAAGTTTTAGATCGTTATATACGGAATATCGTTATACGTAACATCGCTATATCCGGATTTATTTCTTCATGTTTAAATAGCAAACTAAATCTAGTTGCGGATTTTAGATCGTTATATCCGAAAAATCGTTTTATCGAATTTATTATATATATATATCACGAGTCGGACCTCTATATAACGATCATGAACATTTCTTTCGATATAGAAAGATTGTCATCCTTTTCAGGCTAAAAATAATTACAGCTATTCTTTAGGGTTAAAATAGTACGAATTATTTATTAATTATTAACTATTAATTGTATTATTAAAAATATTATATATTTTATTTTATGTTCAACTTCAAAACCGACTTCAAACACGTTACAACTCGTGTTATATATATTATATTTTATGATGTTTTAATATCAATTATGTCACTATCATTGTATAAATGTCAATAAGCTCTGATAAAGGTCTTATGATCTGAGAGCATGGAGCATGTATGTTAAATCAATAAACGGCACTCTCACAGGACTACTGTGGGCGAGAAGAAATTGAAGGTAAATACAAAAACACGAATTCCGTAAATACAAATAAATATACGAATTTCGTCTTATCTATCAATTATGAGTTTTATTATCGGGCAAAATTTTTATTGATAAATAAATTAAATTTTGTGAAGTAGGTTTATTTTGACGTTGTTTTTATTAATTTTTGGTTTTATTTGTCCAATTTAGACACGTTTATTCAAATATACTTAAGACAGTAAAGTCGATACTTAAAATTATCCGTCATAACACAACTCCGTCAACTACAGAATCCTCCCTTAAACGCCTCGGCTCAACGCTCATAGTTCCAGCAATTAGTTATTTCTTACTTTTCCAGCGATCAGTTCTTCATTCATTTTCAATAATTTTTATAGTTTAGTTTCGATAACGAACAACTATTTATTTGTTTAAAATACATTCTAAATAGACTTTTTCAATGTGATAAACTGGAGAAAAATAGAAACAAATTGTATATGTTTTAGAAATAAAACCGGGTTGGAAAAATTCATGAATGTGACAAAATGTGTTTTTTCACATTTAAGATGTGAACATTTTTCCTTATAGCGCGATAGTAAACTGCTCGAAATAGTAGAGCGGTTTTTCTTAGCGATATTTGTTCACAAAGAGTTGTTTTACAGCTCTATTATCATGAAGTATACGCGATTTTCGATTATAATACCTCAAAAACTCATTTAAAAATCCAGCTTTTTTTAGGTAGAGGCCTAAAAAATCCAGGCGTGCTAACGCAATGGAATAAATTCATTCAGGATTTATTTAAAAAAATATACTATGGAATCTGAGCTATTAGAACCATTTTAATCGCCGCAAATCCATTACTAACCAATCTATCTTTGGGCTTAATATTTTACGCAATAATTATTTTCCATATTGCTGGTCCCTGATAATTTCCTGTTGGTGTTCTATCGCTGAAAAGAGTGAAATACCCTGCAATTGCAATCCATAACGGAACCTATCGAATTGGAATCAGTTTAAATTATCTTCGCCAATCGAGCATTTTACGTTTACTCCATTAATTTTGGTTAGACGTATTTTTAAAATGTCAGTTTCCACGCTTGCTTTGAATAGTTTACTTGGAATATAATAGATTTCTGCTGGATTGTATGATTTCAATTTTCTGGATATTGCTTCACCTTCTTCCTTATTTGGTTCTCCTAATAATATGCTAGGCTCAAGTCGATCGTTGGAATGAAAATATGCGTATTAAAAATAGCGTCAGACTATTCTTTGAGCATATTTTAATCATTAAATCCATCAGGCATCCGGTTAACTTTTTCTAAAGATTTATTTTTTCCATAGTCAAATGACTAATTATAGTTATTAATTAATGTGGTGTAAAAACATTCAAAAGGTTTAATTCAAATTTTGCATGAATTCTTACTCGTTATTGAACTACTGCTATTGTTGAAGTGATCTTGTTGGTCATAAAGTTAATTTTGTTGGGGAAGTTTTAATTTCTTGCTGTATCATCAAATGTCTGATAACTTAGAAATCATGGCCAAGTTCGTAAATTAAATTGCACTTCTGAATAGATTCAACAGTCAACAATGAATATTAAAACTTTATGTTAACTTATTAGTTCATCCGCCTTTGGGGGTTAATAACTGTATATTTTAATTTGATTCAAAGTTTGTAAACATCTGATTTTAATAAAAATGTATACTTCGGTTCTTTTAAAGGCCAAACTTTTATGAAGTAGTAACTTCAAATTTGTTCTCCTTATTATAACCGGGATGGTAAGGAAAAAATATTTTTTAATTTCAACTAATGAAAATTTAAATTGTGTTTTACTTATCAAGAACTGAAAATGCAGGACTAAATGATTTCCCTCGTACAGTTCCTTTTCTTCCTACCGCATTGATGTATGATGTCTTATACAAATTCATCCATGCTATAGTTTTTGAAGTTTAATGAAACCTTATCCACCCTGAGTATTTTGGCCTTTTCTCAGCATTTGACTGTCCTTGTTTAGCGGTTGTGTGTTGTTCTATGATTATTGCGTTATTCGTCAAACTGATTAGGATTCACAAATCTGTTTGTATTGTATTAGATTCTGTATTGCCTTCGTTGTTTCGTGTTGTCCTTCAATTAGGCCTATTTTACCAACACAAAATACTTATACATATCAGGTAATTTGTTTATAATTTATTTATTTATTTTGAAATCCAAAGCTACTCCCTGGTCTATGGACTGTGGATTCCAACACACCATTATATGAGTTTTTCATAATCCTTCCAAAATCAGATGAAAACAATATACTAACTGCCGGATGTGGGACATAGGGACTTCGTCTTATTTACGTAGCAATAGATAAATTATTTGCCACTTCTATAAAATTGTTTTGTTATTGAAAACTAGTTATCGTAAGTTCTAAAAAGATACAAAAATTAAATAATCAGCAATTTAAAATACAGTTTGGTATTATTATACACTAGTATACCCGAGCGAGAACTCTCGCATTGGATATGGATTTATCATCCTCTCCCTAATGCATTCGAAGTATAAGCTAGTTATTAGGGATTGATAAATTATTTGCCACTTCTATAAATCGTTTATAGAAGTGGTTTATAGAATTAATTTAAAGAAATGGCAAATAATTGATCAATCCCTAATTAGATAGATCCTTCTATGCCATCATGTGGATATAAACTAAGCTAGTTATATTAGAGAAACATGTTTCTTGGTATAAGCAATATAATATTACCAAGAAAGTTTGTTTAACAAACACTTATGGTAAAGCTTGCTATATTTCTAGTTTCGAGTTGAGCTTGATATCTATTTAGCTCTAATACATTAGTCTATCTATAAATAGGGATACCATTGGGCAATCATTGAAGATGATTATCCCAAAATTAAGTAAGCTTATGAATACTTTTGAATTTCTTACCTTGTCCTCTAAATTGGGTACCTTTCCAAAGGCCTGGTTTGTGTTTACCATTATTTAATAATTAACCAAGATAGTGTTCCTACTTTTAAGTTTAATACTAAAGTTAATCAACGTTACGGCTATCTTAATGAAATATATTCAAATTAAATATGGACCTGGTTACTAAAGAAAACCTCCTTGCTAACATTTATCTTTATTCCTCAAAATTAAAATAACAAAATATTACAATAAAAATTAACCATGGAATGATTCAGCCTAGACTTAGCCATTAATTGTTTTAACATAAATCTCTTATCTGTACTAGTTGTTGTTGATGGTTCCTCAACATTTCTCCCTCGGGTTCCCCTGCATATCTTCAGTCATGGAGCCAGAGCGCATTTCTCATCTTCAGAGTCTCGTTCTTGCATCAGCCCCTATCAGTCTCCAAGCCCAGTCTAGCAGTCCTCTCCCAGCCTCGATCAATTCTTCAGTCCCTCCTTTTCACCTCTTTGCTTCTTTCCCCCTTTCTCTCTTATTTTGCCTAAGAGGGGGTCGAAAACGATGTTCATTGGCCGACTAGTTTTATAGAGGGAGGAAATTCTGGGATTTCATCGGATGGCTCCACCCCTTGTCCTAACAGCCGGTATCTGCGAACCATTATCCAACTGGTATAATTTAATCATACCTTTTCCACTTTTTCCTCGAGGCCAGCCAAGCCTAAGGGGACCAGTTCTTAAAATTGATTAGATGTTCCAGCTTTTGGCATTGTTACAGTGTTAACTTCTCAATAGGGTTTTTAAATTAACTTATCCCTTATCACTTATGTGGTGACACCTGTCATCGCCTGTCAGCTACCCTTCTCTACCTGCTCGACCCTTATTTCTTTTGTTCGCTATTGATATTGTTAAATTCTATAACGATAATATTTAACAATATCAATACATATCAAGCTGCATAGCTTATAATGATTATGTTGAAGTAACAGTTTACTCAATAAGTAATTAGTAATTCCTTCAGTTTAACAGCTAAGCAGTAGGACTCAGTTATATCATTTTCTGTGTATAGTATTCATATTTAACAATGTTTTACTCAATCATTCATAGAAACCTAAAAACCAAATAAGCAGAATAATTTAAAACTTATTAAAAAGTTTTTGTACGCAGACTCAACATGCTTTTACAGATATAAAGCTACCATGACAACGGGACGTGCGCAAGATGGCATTGGACCCCTGCGGACCTATACCGTGCGTTATCTCGAAAACGGTAGATTTTAGAGCATTAAAACGTTGGACATATACGTTCCATAAGATCTTTTGAACCTTCCACTTTTATTTTAGCCCTAGTAAGAATTTAAGAAGGGAAATTAGGAATCACTTCTTCATGAAATTCCCTTTCTTTTGAAACCTCACTCATCAAAATCCATCGCTCCTGAGAGCCATAAATAGGATCTATGGTACCGTATTAATATATAGTAGTGTATACTTATAAGTACATATTAAATTAAATGTAATATAAATTAGTATTATAAAACATTTATGAATTAAGAATTTAATTAAGGCAAGAGATCAAATGCATGTTGGTACTCGCCGAGGTTTAAATGGATTATATCAAACAGAATAGGTTACATTGGTTTTGTAACCTGTCGGTGAGTTTTGCAATTTGTCTTGATTTAATTAATCCAAACTCATTCGATATTCCTAAATTAATAGAATTATTACAATAGTATTGAGAAACAAAACAGTTTTAAAGTGTTTATTATTTAAAAAAAATACAAAAAATATCTTTAAAATAAACAACGAAATCACTAAAACCAAGAACGTAAAAGTATATAAATCACAATGAAAGAAATGTGAAAAAATACCAAAATGAAATAATAAAAATGTAAGAAGATAAAAAAAAAAGATACAGAAGCAATGAAAGGCATACAAAAGCTAATAAGAAAAAACCTAAACATTAGTTTTTTCTCTTGTCATAATGGAAATTAAGAAAGTAGCAGTGGATTCTAATGAAATTCATTTCATGATGGGTTCCACTAAAAAACTCTAACAAACATGTTTGTGGCCTCTTTAGGCCTATAGGGAATGGGATGTTTCCTTAGTAATATTCTTTTCCGGATTTTCTTTAACAGTGCTTTGGCCATGTAAACCAACTTAAAATGATTGAACAATTTTGGCACTTTTGTATGGCTTTTTACATTTACTAATTGCTGTAAACATTGAAAGACAAATGAATATTTGAAATCTTATAACATTTTCCAAATACCCCAACCGCTGTTTTAGTAGAAAAAAAAAAATCGCCAAATTAGCCTCAGATATTCCAAGGAAAAATGTAATGTAATTTCATAAATATCTATCTGATCTTACGATCATGACATGCAAAAAATCTAGACACGAATTCGGGGCGGGCCCCAGTCGGTGTTGGGAAGATTAAAATCAAGTTTATTACATCTCGGATTGAAATTCATATGCCTAGTATATTGGTCATCAGACTTGGACTCAGAGTATCAATTTATTGAGATTGGTTACAGACAGAATATTCAGGCAGGTCTATGCAGTCAGCTGGAGGAATAAAAATTAAAATATTGCATTAATTTACCACAGGTATATTAATATTATAACAATTTAAGAGGGGATTATATTATGAAAGATGTACACAATACCATGGTATGACATAATTTTTATATTATTAATTACCCATCTTATCTGTCTTGGATAAAAATATAATTTTTATTACACAAAACACACATTGGGGTTACCCTACCTTATAGAGATTCAAACACTAACGGTTAAATACAAATAAAAAAAGTTTATTCTTAGTATACTTACTATTTCTTAGTTGTAAAATAATTCACTTCGAGCTGAGTGTCGAGAAATCTGACATTGAAATTTTAGAAGACTATTATTAAACTTACTGCCTTCACGAATGCGAAACTTACTCTTTTAGAAATGTTCAGGGAGAACACCATAACCTTTGGAAAATAAAGTATTTGACCTGAAGATAGATGAGGCAACCAGAGAATTAGGAAGACTGAAATGGGAGGCAAATATAATTGGGGTTGTGGCACCGCGGCACTTGCAATGACCTTTAATATTGTAGAACGATCTTACGGAATGAACCTCTAAAAAGTTTACCACTGCCAAAATGCAGACGGGAGGATTTTGATGTAAGTTTGAGTTCGAAGTCATCGATTGTAGGTGGTTCAAAAACTTTCGGGTTTTTTTTTAGCTTTATTATTATGGATATTAGTATGGATCTTCAATAATTCTAGAATTGAGACATATATATATATATATATATATATATATATATATATATATATATATATATATATATATATACGTTTTCCAGTATCATTATATATATAATGATTTTTTGAACAATTAAGCTTGTATGATAAGCAGGGATGCTTTACGCGTATATATATTTTATTTAAATCCTTTTGTTTAAAACTTAAATATTTTTGTTCACATAAAAATTAAATTTAAAAAATCAGACCAGAAAATCTTTTCTATTACTTCAACTTTTTTTGAAATTTCCATATTGAGATCTTTTTTCTTCTTAGTTTGGGATTCTTTTTACAGCGCTTTCATGTGGTTGAAGTTGCGGTTGAACCTCGGATCGTCCCGAGCGGGAATAAAACGTCTCCTTTAAATTAGTTTTTCGGTTGGTAAGCCATGGTAGGCCAAAAGAAGGAAATGGAAGGATCTGAAATTGAGTAATGTAGTAACATTTTTTAATTATTCTGGCTGTCCCTTTCCATGATATGAAATGCGTTTTTATTTATTTTAATAAAATTAAAAATATTACGACTATAATATTTTATTTTTTTAAAGACCGTTCTTACTTCACATGATTCTATTGTTCTAAATAAATGAATCGCAATGATTCCTGAGCAGGCCGAATTTAGGAGCAGGTATTGGAGTGAAATATAGCCCTCTTTGATCTTCAAGTCGGTTTTTTAAACTTTTTATTAACCCTCTTCAATCTATATTTGGACCTTTAAACGAATCAGTCTTTCACAAATGCGAATTAATCGTATGCAATAAATATTTTTTCTTTTTTGAGGTTTTTTTTATTTATAATGAATTAATAATTGAAAATTGAAGTATACAGCAACGAAAAAGTTTTCTCTTTAGTTAAAAGTAAAATATATATGAAATATTAAATCTTCCTGAAGCACGGTTTGAACTTTAAAAAAGGTCAGTCATATTTTTTCTCTACTTCGTTTATATTCCAAGCGGTGTCCGTCCAGTAAAGATAAAAAATATTGGTTTTTAAATTTTTAATCGTACAAGAGGTTTAGTTTTTAGACATATATAAGAGTGTTTTAATAGAATTAATTGGAAGTTATGCATTTGTATTTAATTTGTTTTTGTTTTTTTAAATAGCATCGTCTTTGAGTTCATAAAGATCAACAAAATTAACTAGTTTTGCGTGTTTTTTTTTTTTTTTTTAACGTTGTATTATGCCAACAGTTTGATCCACCGATCGACGGATGATGAACTGTAAGTGGTTTTTATTGATGTTTTGTAAATACAATATATTGTTATCATAACACCATCATCTTATTCAAACATCTGTTTCGTTAACTACATGAATTAGTTATCATACATGGTTTAATTAATTATGATTTAAGTTAAAAGTCGATTTTCACTAAATAATAACTTTGATTAGTAAAATAGGATTAATATTATACATTTTTATCAATTATGTGCAGTATGAAAAATATTTGTATACGACTTTGACGTTATGCTACGTTCGTTGAAAATGTGTCTTCTTGAGTAAAGTTCGATATCTTAATATTGGACGTAAAGGCGTCTGTTATTCAAAATGAAGCTAGTTAAATAAATCCTCTTTATAGTACTTTATATTGATTTTTCTCGTAGCAATAGCAGATTCCATGATGTTTTGCCAAAATTAATTAACAAAATGGTAGTTACACGTTGTTCGAAAAAAAAATTGCGGTTTTCGAAAAAAATATACCACAGGTCTAGTAAGAATATTGAAACTCAAAGTTCAGCTAATTTAATCTTGGTTAATACTGTTTTACTGTGTTGGAAGTTAACGAGATATTGAGCATGGGAAAAAAATGAACGAAAATATTTGGGTTTTTCTTGAATAAAACGAACTTCCGATGGTCTACTGAGGTCGCAAATTTGTATATTTAATGTTGATCCAAACCCGAACATCATATAAAAAAAAAAGAACTACCTAACCTTTTGCGTTTATTTGCTCTTTTCTTGGTCTATTATTTTCAATGATAAACCTTTGTTATCGGGCAAGGAAAAAAAAAATTTAACTACTACTCAAAATTTGAGGTTTTGCATTTCAAGAAACGTAGAATCGATATACCGAATAAATAAAAAAATCCGTCCGTCCACCGTCCGCTTCTTTTCTCCAAGATTATCGGACCGATTTTCTTGAGATTTGGCAACAAAAATCAATTGTTACCCAGGTCCTGATCTTCGAAACTCGGCATTATTATTTTTATTATTTAACTTAGGGCTGAAAAGGCCTTCCTCACCGCGACCCATATTGGATCTTTTGTGAGATACTCCTCTGTCCGTCTCGAGATCCCATAGGAATCGTATGCTTCTTATGAAGCAAATTATATCCTTAGGGTTACGACTAGTGATGTCTTCAGGTTTAAGATTGCCTGATTTGGGTACTGCAATCAGTACAGCATCTATAGTACGGAAGTGCTCTTTCCCTGTACCTTTTTTCCCTTTACCCTCTTTCTCTTTACCTTTCCCTTTCACCACTTAAACATTCATAGCATTTTCATCTTTATTCGATTACACTACATTTTTTTTTATCTTTTATTTATTTTAATCCATCTATCTACCTTCTCACCTCTCCATAATTCTCTCTTCCAGTTAACAATCAACCCTTTCTTAGTCTAGTATACAACCTCAAGATAATTGGAAAATTTATGGAAATTAATCAAACATCAAAATTTGAACGCACACATATATAGATCAACATTAAAGGAAAAATAAATATATATGCATATACAAACAAAATAAATAAAAAATTCCAAAATGATAAATAGACCCATCTAATTACCATACAGATGATGGTGGATAATCTCCAGGGAGTCCAGAAACCAGAGGCCTCTCACGGTGAGCTCTCTCTCTCCGAAGGTCTCGCGGCATTTTTCTTTCAGGAAAGAGAAACATTTCTCATAGATGCCTTTTTTTTTCCCTTTCCACTCCACCTGCCTGATCGGGATCGTTTCCCTCAAATCGTACGGTCGGATCCAGGACCAATGCTGTCTTTCCGGTCCTAGGGAATGCGACAATATCAGCATACCTCGGGGATCCGTCCGTATCAACACAATAGACCTCGTCAAAACATGTGAAGTCCTTTTCTCTGAGGAGCTTTATTAACTCGTGCTTGACTCTATGGTGCCGGGAAATTATTAAAAAAGAATAAAACCCTCACAAGTCTCTAATAGCAGCGAATTACTAATTAGCCAACGCACCAGGAATGAAAAACATATGACCACATAAATCCTGTCCAGACATAGTAGATCTCACATCAGTAGCTATAAAAATACTGTAAAATAGACACAGCACATTGCTCTAAAACAGTTTAACATATAGTGACGTAATAGGGACGAGGCAACATTAAATATATTGCTAATGAAATTGTTTGTAACCATTTTTTTGACGAGTAAGGATATTGGTTTTTGCTTTTTTATACCATTAACAAATAAATCTGATTAATTAAAATTAGAAAGTAGTGGCAAATATATTAGTTCTCAAAACTCTCTAATTTCTCGATGTCGAAAATGAAAGTGCATCGAAAATCGACCAGTGTGGACATAGCTTTGCGAATAATGTCAAGAAAATAAAATTTTAACGCATTTATTACTTTAAAAAATGTAAATTAAAAGGACCCATAGGCACAGGCGGGAGGGAGTGAAAATTCAGCTTTTTTGAGTACCTACGTCAGGAAAGGCATATTGATGGTTCTATCTCATTCATCATCATCTATTAAGGAGTATTTTTAATGTTTTCAAATGTTGTCTAAATCAATTTTTTTTTTGAACTTTACATTTTTTTTCCGACAGTCCTAGTACTCCTTCAGTTTCAAAAAACATTTTATATAATGAGATATATGTTTTGAAACAGATAGAAAACATTTCAATTCATTTGACTTTCTAGTTTTCGGAAAAAAAGGTATATGAGTAATAAAAAATATAGCTTTTGGGAAATGGCGTATTTCTTTTGAAGTGTTGTTTCTCTATGGCTATTTGGTAAGATGTTGAATGGTTGTAGTTACTGTTGAACAGCTTTAGTTAGTTTTTTTCGAGATCAAACAGTTAAAAGTGTTGAAATATTGTGTTTTTTGTTGGTGAACTTTTTAAAAATTAAAGTGATTTTATAAAACAGTTCTTTGGCCTTAATTTAATTTAAGTAAATCATTAGTTTCCAATTAGTCTTAAAAAAATATTTGAAAAGTGATTAATATTTTCGAATTTAAAATTTAAAAAACGAAGCAGGATCATATTGAAATGAAGATATTTTACTTAAATATGAAGTTAATAAACTAAATAATTAAGTTAATCTTATATATATATATATATATATATATATATATATATATATATATATATATATATATATATATATATATAAAAGCGAAAATGGAAATCTTTCGTTACGTGTTGGCTCCGAAACTATTGTAGTATTGTAATCGCGAAAATTTTCGGTTTTCAGATTTCAACGGAAATATCCATTTTGATCATCCCTGAATCCATTTTGATGATATCTGTACATACGTGTGTATCTCGCATATATCAAAAAAGGTTAGCCGTAGAAAGTTAAAATTTTGTATTTAGGATTGCTGTAAAATCTAGTTGTGAACCTTTCTTTTTGGTCACTGCTTGATCACCGGAAAGTGGTACTTTACTTGAAGGTCATAATTGATTTCCATTAAAAATTATATTAAAATACAATACAAAACTTCTCAAATTTAGTATTTATAACTTTAATCGAAGGTCATTATTGATTTTCATAAAAAAAAATATATTAAATACTATGCAAAACTTCTCAAATTAAGTATTTAAGACTCTCATATTTATATAAATAGCATAGTAAATTTTGGTTACCAATTGTAGACCGGAAGTGGTACTTTACTTGAAGGTCATATTAGACCTTCATAAAAAATTATATTAAGCTGTAATATAAAACATCTCAAATTTGATAAATAGGACTTAAATGTCAATTTGAATGTACTTAAAAGATTATGCTTAAAATTGGTCGGCTGAAAAGGATAAGTTACTTGAAGGTCATAATAAACTTACATAAAAAATTATATTAAAATTAAATACAGAGTTCATATGTTCCGGTATTAAAGGTTACAAACGCGATTTTTTTTCCACTCCAATTAAACATTTTTATTACTGTTAAGTGTTAAAATTATGTGTAAAATACTACACGTGGGAGTTTTCCTCCCCATTTGTGAGATTAACAAGTCTGCAGCAGGAGAATAAGATCTAAGTTAAGTGGGTTCTTAAAATTTCGAAACTGTCCAATGCTTTATATAGTGACATTGACAGTTCTAATACTGTCACGGAAGAAATCTCTTGGAAATTAGTTACTACTGAAAGAAAACGACATATAATAATGTAATGAGACATCCATAAACAAGAATATGTGTGTGTGTGTGTCAATTGATGGATGTCGCGACGCCGAGTGCCGTTTTTGAGATACTGCAATTTTCGGAAACTAGTAACCCGATTCAGGATCACTTTCTGAGCCTGATAATTTCTAGTTAATTAAGCGTACAAGGTATACATATGTGTTGTCCATATCAGATATTGCTTTAATTAAAGAACGGGTTTTAGGCTTTATAACATCAAGCTACAGCCCATAGGAACGGTGCTATTACCATAAACGTCAATCAATCTGGAAAGCTTTAATACGGTAGTTGTTTTCATTCCCTTGGAAATTCACAGCACACGTTTAATTAGATTAAAGAGGATGAACTAAAAAATATATATATATTTTTCTACTGAAATTGAGTTGATTAAATAAATATTATCTTTTGATTTTTTTTCAATATTTCTTGGGACGGGTCCTCCAAATATAATTTCTTCGAAATGATATAACAGTTGCTATATCTTTAACAGTTGGACGAATGGTACTCATACCTCGCATTCTAAAGATGTCTAGGAATTTGCCATATAGTTTTAGAAGAATATTTTTCCGTTAAGATGTCGTCTACTATCACTATAAATAAAGTGTAAAAGCACATGGGACTTTTAAGCATATCGGAGTCGACTTAAGAGAAGACTATTTTTCCAAGGAAAACTACACGTTGCGGATAAATCCGGTATGTACTTATACTACAGGGAGGAAGGACTGACGATATCGTGTATACTGAAGTACGCGATGCTGTAAGTATCGTGGTAATATGGTGCTTTTTTAAAATAGTTTAATACTTACCGTGTTCTTAGAACAACTTTTAAGTATAAATCCGTCAAACTGAAGACACTTTTTATCAAGTCCGTTATTATTTAGCGATTGGTCCTTTTGTTTTTCCATAAAAATTTTGAGTGTTATTCAGTTGGTCATGTGCTCATCCAGTGTATGAAACAAACATGTATAATCCACATTTAACGCGGGCGAAACTGCGTGGCACAGCCGGTATAATATAAATATCAGTTTATTTATTTTATTTTTTCTCTGAATATAAATTTCGCTCACACAATGATCTCTCTAAAGCTCGTTTTTACTTATATATAATTTTTTTTTGTTGGCCCTTTCCATTTCCGTATATCCTATAATATACATATCAATCTTTTCAGAAAAGATTCAAGAATTTTGTAAGACAAAATATATATATATATATATTTTTTTTTATTTTTATTTTTTTCATTTTTGTACCTACAGATCTCCTCAAGAGAACAGTTGGCGAGTGAGTACTTATTGATATGAGTAATTAGTGAGCCGAAAGCTAAGTAGAAGACAGATGCAAGAGACCCCCCGGGCAGGCGGGGCTGCGCGCCGGACTGGTGCTGCGCCAGTGTCTGTCTGGAAGCCAGTCGTGCCGCACCTCCCTCTCGCACCCCGCTTCTTCTCTGTCGTCGTCTTCTCGCATCTTCTTGTCAAGGATTTACCAAATAGTCGGTAAATGTCAAATTGTCTAATTAAAACTAAAAAAAGAGAAAAAAAATCATCCGATTAGTTTAAAAAAAAAAAAAGTTTCATTTTTTGAAAAATGAAAAAAAAAATATATATACCTATAACTGCCCTTTACTTTAAAAAATTCATATATTGTTCTCTTATATTTAAATCTAATTTTTATACGCTTATTTACGATTTTTAAGCACCCATTTTTAAATATTTGACAGCATTACTCCCCTCGTCTGGGATCATAATAATTCATTTATTTTTAAAAATATTAATTTAAAATCGTAAACAGAAATTTTTTTTATAATTTGGTCAAATTTTGAAAACTATGCAACACGCCCTTCTAACATAAATAAATTGCAATTTTCTGAACAATTATTAATAAAAATTTCTTTCATCTAAATTTTTTTCATTTTGAATATTGTTCTTAAATGATGCAATTAATTTTAATTTAACAAAGCAGTTAATGTTTATGGACTGGAGAAGGAATGCTGTAAAGAATATGTGGTCAGCCATATATGACCTCCATTGACGTACGACGTAAATATTCACATATACGTGACCCTGCGTTGTTATAAATATCATTCAGGCAAAGGGCGTTTAAAATTTGTTATAATTCAATTTATTGATAATGTAAAAAGTTATTGGTTACCTACAATGCTGTGTCGTTAAAGAGCGCTCTGAACCCCTGATATGCTGAAGTATCGAAGTGTAGTAAAATATACATGTAATATTTTAGTCCATGATTGGATTTTTCAAATGATGACATCCTTACATCACATTTTAGCCTCTAGGCGTTTCTCCTTTGTTTTGGTATTTACCACTCACTAATCTTTTTGATGATTGTTTTATTGTCGGTGATATCTTCATATTAATTTTGGATGAAGCCAGGTGGTTTCGAATATATTGATAAAATATACTTTAATTAACATAAACATTATTATCGTTTTTGTCGTATATATATTAAATTGAAAAAAAAAATTAATACTTGATAATAAATTTTACAAAAAAAATTACACATAATATATTATTTTAAAACTCCTTTGTTTAAATACCCGGTCATGTGTCTCTTTGGTTGTATTTTTTTGGGTCTCAGGGTTCGTAAACTTTCTGAATCCCTCGATTATATTGAAAATCATCAATGCTACATAAGTAAAATTTGTTGTTAGAAAAATGAACAGAAATCCTTCCAAACCACGGTTACCATTCAAGTATTAAAAATTATACAAGCATATGATTTAAACAATAAGATACTAAAGTTCTGAGCTATTTATTATTTATTGGAGTGTTTATACATGCATATTGATAACATTAAACTTTTGTTTTAATCTAATTTATTCCCTCACCACTTGTTTAACTCAAATGATTCATTTTGATTCTATTTTGGTTTTATTATCCTTTTAATAAAAGTCAAATCCTTAAAAAATAAAAAGAGTAAATATTTACAGCTTAATAGGAAACGATCGTATGGTTTTGTAGCAATTTCAATGAAAAAACTTGAAAACTGTAATAAAAAAAAAAAAAAAATCACAATTCCCAAAAAAAGTTATCACAAACACGGTAATTGAAAGTGACCAATGTAAAAATCGATTGAGCATTATTTTATTTCATATCAATTCAAATTTTTTTTCTTTCATGCTTTTTTTTTTTTACGCTAAATCTTATTCATAAAACTAGAGCTGTATGTTCTGGGAAAAAGTGATGACATGACTCAAGAAAAGAAATGATACATTTTCTTTATAATATTTTGGTGAGAACCCAACCTACACTTATCTAACTTCATTTCCTTTCAAAAGGAAATAAAACTGCTGAAGTCCTTTTAGATCAGTAGTAATTTACTCGAGTTATAATGGATCGTAGTTTGCCAATATCTTAACACTGAATGGTTTCCCCTCTGAACTCTTTGTGTTCTTTACTGCTCTGAGCGAGCCGTTCACCATAAGTTTCTTCAAAATCAGATTTGAAGATTTGGAGAAAGCTAATCTGCATTTTTTTAAACAAACCTTTTTGAGCTCATGGGACCTTGAAATGAGTAATTTGAGTTAGGTTATGAAAATCTTTTTTCTAATGATTAAGGTCCTTAGATATTATTCGCGAAATGAAATGAAAAATAAACTATAAGTATTCGAAACTATCTTTTTCGAAAATACTGATAAGCGTATACACGCAAAGTTACAGATATCTTCGGCAAACACAATTTAATTAACATTTTATCCATTTACGATTTTGGAAGGCATTTCAAAAGTTACTTTATATATGTTTGACATGGTTCTTGTAAATTTTTCATTTAGTTCTGAAATCCACGAAACGAGTTCTATATGTCCATAATAATAATAGGCTTAGCGAACCCCAAGGTTCGATTCCGATACCACAAATCGCTGCATACAAACCTTCATCCACCGACTACCGTCCAAACCCAGATCCGTAAGATTAGCCCTAATGCAATCCTCCCTTCTACGTTTCGGTCTACCCCTCGGACGTTTACCAGTCGGCTCAGCGCCTACGAACTTTTTAGGGATTCATTAGTTATAAGTCTAACAACTTAACAAGCCCGTTGCTTTGCTAACACTTCGATTATAATAACAGGATGCATGTTCCGCAATTCCGCGTTGTTTAACCTCCTGAATTCTCCAGTGTGCTAGCTCCTCATCCTGTTTCGGACCTAATATTCTACGCAATACTTTATTCTCGATGATCTAAAGGCGTTGTTCTTCTTCCTTCAAAGTGGCCACGTTTGACACCCGCCTCGAACAGTAGGATGTATAATAGTTTTGTAAATTCCAACTTTTGAGTTTCTGGACAAAAGACGTGAGCTAAGTAATATCGAGACCGAAAAATAACAAACATTTACCGCCTTTAACCGCGCCTTTATTTCGTCTTAAATATCGTTATAAAACTCTTTGAACCCATACAATTTTATAAATGTTTATAAACAAATTGAGCTAACCCAAAGATTCAGGTAATGTGCGACACTACCAAATAGAGTTGACATTTTTTTCTGGTTACAACATCAAATAAATTTACCTGGTACAAGATTCGCGTTTTGCGTTGATTTATCTTTAAAATTTTCCTGTAGACAGATTTTTATTTTTGGTTCTTAATTTTAGGCTGAAATTTATTTTATTTGTACAAATTTGATCGAACAGTAGTCAATTTAGTCCCAAAAATGATTTACAAAAAAAAAAACCTTTTACCATTCTGCTATTGAAAATTGTGAATATTAATAATATTACATTAAAATTGATTACAACTAAATAAACTGAGTTGTTTTTTATTATTTTATAAGGATTAATAGTGCTTTCCACATTACCTAGTTTTTTCAATCTAATAAAAAATCTTATTTATTATAAGGCAAAGTCAATCATGACAATCGAATATCCAGAAAATCCGGATTATATGAGGGATTAGAAAAACAAAATCCTTTTAAATACGCTGACTTACCGTTTGTAACGATAAAAAGAAACTATATTTTGTAACAAAATTATATAAATATTATTATTAATATTATTAAATACTATGTATTGTTTACAAGAAATAAAAAGTAACTTTTCCCATCTTAGCAGAGAAATGGTCAACTGTCTTCTGTTACAAACATATGTGGCGATTGAATAAAGTACCGTGACGCAAACGCTTTATCATTAACCTCGACTACTCTCGCCATTTGGAGTCACTAGTACTCGGGCCGCGTCAAAAGATCGCACCATAGTTAACAATTATTATAAAATTTTAACATTATATTAAAAAATAAATGTAAAAACTGATCCGGATTATTCAGAGATCAGGATCAACGAGGGCCGGACAAACGAGATTTTACTGTACTTTCGTAATTTAATGATGAATGTATGCATTTTTTTTTTACGGAAATTCAGTTTTTGTGTTTTTTTTTTATTATTATTAAATACATACTAAAACCTCCAGTTATTCAGGATTCCCATTCATGTTTTTGACAAACATATGTTTTTGCGTACTTAGAGCATTATGCATTAAATAAGAATGCCTAACTGCTTTTTTGCATGATGCCACGTTACATCAGGTCGTTTATGGTAATACAGACTTTCGAAGGCCTCTCTTTTTTTACTTTTGTGACTTTATAGTAAAAGGACAAAATATTTTCCATTTCAAGTTGAGTTTCCATCCTAACAGCTTGGAATTTCTGTTTCGCTAGGGTCAAATGGTGCGGAGCCTCTTTCAGACTGAGTTAAATGGGTTGTTTGCTTTTGTTGAGAAGGGCTTTTTCCATTTTGTTTTCTCTTTGAAGCGAAAAATAGAATTATAGCTTGAAACCACACTGGCTCCTCTTTTTACAGTTCTCAGTGGGAATAGAGCTGGAAAATGAAGATAGACATTGCAATGAGAAAATCATCTAAAAAAGTTAAAAATTTTTATAATAGAATCTTTATGTATTATCATGCTCGCAAAAGTTTTTTTTTTCTTAGAAAACTGAGTGAAAGTCGATGGTAAACAACGTAAAGTAGGTTCCCAATTGATTAATTAAAAATAATTAAATTATTTCACGCATGTCTCCCGGAATTGGTAACGATTTCGGTTGCGTTTTCTCAAGTCAGAATTCCGCGCCGGATGATTTATTGTATTCATCGACTTTGTACTGTTTACAAAATGTAAATAATGAAAGGAAAGCCTTTTTTTTTTTTTTTCTTATTTATACAATAGAAAACCGGTGATCCACTAAAAATTGTTTTTCTTATCTACCAGAATGGTTAATAATAAACAATATAGTTACAGTAACTTCTTAGAAAAAATATAATAGATATTATTATATTTTTTATATTTATTTATTATTATATTGTATTTATTAGTGACGGACTTCAAATATCTGGGGACCAGCACGGATGGGTTGACGGAGACATTAACGAAAGGACCAAGATAGCAGGCAGATGCTTCTAATCCCTCAAGACTGGCTTTCTGAACAAGAAAGAAGTCTCTAAAGCAACTAAAAAAGTTATATAAAAAAAAATTTCTTTCAATCCTGACATACGCAAGTGAATCTTGGACCCTCAGACCCAAGCAATGGAAATACGCTACCTAAGGAAAATTGAGGGGAAAACAAAAAAAGACAGAGTGAGGAACTCCACTATAAGAACGAAATTGGACATAAGGCCTGCAGAAGTAATAATAGAACAGAACCAGCTAAGATGGTTCGGACATGTCTTGCGGATGGCTGAAGACAGGCTAGCAAGAGTTACCCTCGAGGCTAAAGTAGAAGGGAAGCGACCACGTGGGAGACCTAGAAAGACCTGGCTGGAGGGAGTAAAGGAAAGTTTAGAGAAAAAAGACATGGATTGGAGGAGGAGAAGACAGCTGGATGAGGATAGGGATTATCCTCAGGTTCTATCAGAAGGCGCCTCACACCACTGAGCGGTAAACGAGGACAAGATTAAAAAAAAATGCATATTTATTATATATGAGGTATTATTTTTTAATATACTAATAATATAAGGCTTAGCGAACCCAGAGGCTGGTTGAGAGGATAGATCAGAAAATTATTTAGGAAAGTGTACTAGATTAGGGAGGGAGTTAGGGTCCCACTGGGAAAAGCCAATGTTTAACAATCTCCAAGTTCATACCCGTATCTTCGTGTGAGAAAAGCGAATAGAGATATATGATGCAAAATTATTGTAAATGGTTAGCATTCAATTTAAAACACGAGAAATAAAATTTAATTGTAGTCCTATATTAACAAAGCTACTTTTACTATGTGGTATGATTTAAAAATATGAAATATGGTAATTGTTTAATGATTTGGCTTAGATCATTCGTAGAAAAAAATAATATACAATGTAAAAGAAGTTTGATTTTTTGTTTCCGAGGGTAGCTTCAGCAAGCTAACCAGTTGCTTGGCCAGCGAATCCGCGTTGGCTTTCGTTTTGTAAAATAAATATGGGAATATTATAATATTATTAAAACAATGAAAAATATTCATTAGAAAAAGTTAAAAATTTAAGTTGCAAATTGAAGTTTTCAAAGAATTTTTGATTATTAAGTTGTATACCTTCCTCTGAAGAGGAGTTGATATGGATTAAATGAAATAGGCTTAACCTTTGCTCTGCTGTTAAGAGCCATGTTCTCTAACTTCTGTTTATTCTCGATCTGTTTGAAGGTTTACCAAAGTGGTTGAATATGCTTCTCGTTCTAAGGGGCTGTTAGAGAGAATACCGTCCTAAAATCCATTTCCATCCATAAACCATAATCCTATGATGTATTAGATTCTATATTTCTAGGTTTAAAAGTTATTTCAAAATTTTTTATGATTAAATAAAAATAAAATAAATAGAAATTATAATGACTAAAATAAAACTAATTATTCAGTATTAAATCAATAAGAACTGAAGTGATCCTCTTGGTAGAAGAAAAATTTGATGGAGAAAACGCCATTTTTGGTTTACATTATTTGTGATTTGTTTCCTACTACAAACATTTTTAATAAGCTTAATTCCATCGCAGATCTATTATCCTTTATTTTTTTATCTCCCCAGCCTGACCATTTATAGATTACATTGATAGCAGCTCAATTACCGAATGGCCTAAATTGTATCCAAAATAGATATAAAGAAAATAGTAAGAAATTTTTGTTATCAGTGCTATTGTAGGTAATGTTTTTCTCATCTTAATTATCATTCAGATAGTTTAGTAAGCAGCATTATTAGTTTTGCGAATCTACTTTAAGATAATACAGATTTCAATTCTTAGTTTCACGATTTAAATATTTGAAATCCATATTAAACAAAGTATTGCGATCATTAAAATTTTCGAATTCGAGTTTTCAAAGGAAATCCACGTCTCGCAAAATATCTGACAGTGTGTGTGTGTGTGTGTGTGTGTGTGTGTGTGTGTGTGTGTGTGTGTGTGTGTGTGTGTGTGCGTGTGCGTGCGTGCCGATTTTTCGACATGGTTTCCTCCAAAATACCTTTAATTTTGTTTGTTTGAAATAATTAACCGTTTCTCTCATTGTTTATAGTAATAAAAAACGGTATGAAAGAATTTGATAGTTATCTCACGGTGAAAAAAGGAGAAATATTTTCCAAGGTTGGAAAAATTAATTAATTTCTAAAGTGCATTAGTATAGCTTTATTTCTGATTACATATTTTAAGCATTATTGAATACTACTCTTCAAAGTAAAGTATATTGTTTTGAACTACTTTCACCCACTTTTCTGCCAGTAATTGGATTTGATGCCGGTACCACTCCTTTGGTTTTGAGGCAAAGAACTCTTCATATCCTCGTCATAAATTTTCACGTCCTCGTAATTATCAAATATCCGACCTTTTAAAAAATGAGCCATTGATCTAAACAAACCATAATCTTATGGTGCAATATCTGGGATATACGCAGGATGAGGTAAAACGTTTCCTCCTTGCAGTTCCGATAATTTTTCCTTGGTCAAACGAGAACAATATGTAGAGGCATTGTAGTATAAAAAAATGGCTTGGTTCCTGTTGACCAAAGCGAGATACTTTGCACTCAAAACAGCATCAACTCTGTCTAGCTGTTCACAGTAAAGGTTTGAGTCCACTGTTTGACCATAAGAAAAAAGCTAAAAATGCAAAACGCCTTCGAAGTTCCACCAAACACAAAGTATCACTTTTTTCCCAAACCGATCTTGGAGAACCTCCGGTTGTGCATCTTCATCTGGCTGTATCCACTGCTTATGTTTGCTAGGGTTTTTCAAAATATCCACTTTTCGTCACTTTTGATAATTTTTTTAATTTTATTTTTTTAGTGTAAACGTATCCATAAAGCCAACTCAAGTCACAAGGAATTAAAGGATTAGTCAAAGCAAACATTGACATAAATAGTAGTAACAAAAACATTCTTATTGGATTAATTATGAGAGTTGGAATTAAGGGTTGTGTTCATGCATAAGGACTTTTGTAACAACCCGGTATAAAGTCGTAGAAGTTAATAGAGAGTGGCGAAAAACGCTTAAACTTTTCACATTTGTGATTTTTGTAGTTAATAATATTTACTTTTATAGTATTTGGTAGAAACTTTTAAAACTTTACTAGCCCTATTGGAGCAGAAATCAATTTAAACTCAATGAAGTGTTGTAAGTGAACGTTGTGAGATGCAGGCACCGCACTAGCTTTTTAATATAATAGTCTAACGAAATAATGACAAAATATCATAATATCGCATTATTACGTGAACTTGGTATTTATTCTCGTTGGATTTTTGAGCGCCTAAATTTCAAACTGAATTACTGAAAATAGACCGAGAACTATTTATTATCCCACTGGTTTAAAGTTTTTATAATTTATTACATGTTAAAGCTAATGAATATTTGCTAATATAAATAATAATCGTGGTAGGTTGATTAATATTATACTCCAGTTGTGGTTCGACTCTTGGTAGACCCTCCTGGGTAGTTGGGCACACCCAACTGTTTTTCAAGATGCAATATTTATCAATAAGCGATCTAAAATACAGTTTAATCATTAAAGTAAAAATAATCGTAAAAATATTAATTTAATTTTATTTTTAATCTCCTGAATTAAGGAATGCGGAATATGAATTCAATATTATATTCATTGAGATTCTGTAGCGTTATTGAGAATTAAAAGAGTCTGTAGCGTAATGTGCATTATGAAATTTAAAAAAAATTCTTGGTAATATAACTATAAACCTGAGATTATTAAACCTCGCCGACTTTCGTGTAAGGGTTCGAATACGTTCTCTTTAATCTGAATCGATTTGATGCAAAGTGAGGTGTGAAGTGGTTGGCGCTAAAAGCAGTAACAAAAAAAGAGTGGATTGGAGGCTCGTCCAATCGGAGTGCTACTTTATGGCGTGTGACCTTTTCCGCTATAATATTAAACTGGATCGTTCTAACATAATACTTAAAATGGATTAGAAATCGCTAAGTTGCAATTTTTAAAAAAATTAGCCATGCATAACGTATGTATCTTCAAAAAAATTATATTATTTGTGTATAAAAACAACTAATCTGCGGAGGAAGTTTCAATACTTTTAGTGAAAAGTGTATTTCTGAAATGACTTAGGACTAAATCATAAGTGACGATGATATAATAAATATATTCACAGATAAAGTCGAGGGTAGCTCATGCAATTTTCTTGTGATTGACTGCAACTCTGAGAGAACTTTAAAATTTCTGAATAATTTCTGGGCTTGCATATATCCACCAGCTACCAAGGAATTTAGCCATTAGAAGGTTTATGGGATGGTTTTACAAAAAAAATCATGTCGATGTCGCCGTATGATTTTTGAGTATTTCTCTTCCTTCTTAAGTACTGAACTGTTCTCGATTAACCTTAACGGTTATGTGGTGGTTAATTTTGTTTCGTGGGAAACACAAACAGTAACTGGAAAAATCTTTTGGGGCAGGGATGTAAGTAATCGAATCCCAAGACATTCCATAAAAATTATAATAGAAATAGTTTCTACCACATTCAAGCAACGACCAATAAAGAATCTTAATATTTTTTTTTTATCTCAAGGCCTTTTTGCTTCTCTTAACTCTGGATTTGTGTTTATAAAATTATAAAAAATAATTAAAAAGCGCATTAGTTTCTGGTAAATAAATTAAACTAAGGAATTTGAAAAGTGCGGTTTTTCACATTCGTTACTTTGACGAAAAAATACTTTCATGTGGTGGCTGCAAAATCAAAATTGAATTAAGCGAAACTGGCAGCTTTGTTGAATCAGTTGATTTAAAAAAAAAAAAAAAAAAAAAAAAAAAAAATGACCACTTTGTTTTTGCTGATTCCTCTTTTTGATTTCCAAATAAAAAAATCGAATCTTGATTTAAACAAAATTATTGTTGAAAATATCTGATGTGTAGCCTAACAGCTTTGTGTGCAGAGTCTAAGACGAAAATAGTTCGCTTTATCTTCGCTAGTATTGGTCCGATTAATTTTTTGTTTTTAATTTAAATTTAGCCTTGTACACTATTTAATTATGTTTCAAATGAGCTATGTAGTTATTCCAAAAACTAAACATGGGTCCAATATGCCACATCTTTGCTAATATTTTCTAATATTTGCTAATGGCCTGGCCTGATTTCGATGATTTTTTTAAAAAAAAATTTTACTTAATTTAATTACCTTTCAAGTGATTAAAATGTTTACTTATTGAGTTATGCACAAATGAAATTCATTTTGTTATAACTTTAAAAACCAATTAACCCGTGTACAAAGTTAAAGGACTTCGGTTAGAAGACTTTGAGAAATCTCATCAAAATCGTTTGAGTTGTTTTGGAGATAATGTCAAAAAAAATGAACACGGGCTTTTTACCATACAAAAAAAGAAAGAAAAGAAAAATAATCTGTCTATGTGTTCGCGTGTTA
Source organism: Rhaphigaster nebulosa (assembly GCA_948150685.1). Taxonomy (NCBI): domain Eukaryota; kingdom Metazoa; phylum Arthropoda; class Insecta; order Hemiptera; family Pentatomidae; genus Rhaphigaster; species Rhaphigaster nebulosa. Next base: position 29,943,062 of record OX411308.1, read on the forward strand.
ATCGTGGCATGGATACATAGACCAATTGCCGAAAATTCTGAGCTTTTTTTGTCCTCAAGAGAATTCGAAACGTAAAAATCTGTTAAAAACCGGATACCAAAAATTTTATCCGATTACAACACGTTCCTTAACCTGTGGTGGTGATAAGAAAAGTTTAAAAAAAGTGTTAATTTTATTAATGCAGTGATGTCAAATGCATGGAAAATCCCTTTTGAAAAAAAAAACAAATAAATAAAATACAAAATATTCACTGAAAACTTCGAAATGGTTTCGAAGATTTTAATTTTTTCAATGACGATTTCAATTTTAAAATCAATAGTTTAAAAATAAATACATGAAAAAATCAAATAAAATTATCATACGAGTATTAGTTTTATTTGTATTTACATATTTTATTAGTTTTAGTAGCATTTAATTTTTTTTTAAATTTTAATGCAGAAGTAATTATTTATCTCCTCAGTTCTATTTACCTCATATAAACAAGCCCGAGTGTATTTCAAAAATGCATATATTAAAAAGTGAAATTTATAATTTATGGCTCATGTGGTGATACCAGATCTTCAAAAATGTCTTGCTTTCGTCTAATATTTATATAGTAGTTATTTTATTTATAATAAAAAAATATATTTATCTGTAAATATGCATGATTGAATCTCTTAAGCATTATTACTTGTTGTACTCAACTGAGATGGATTATAATGGTTTCTTGTTTTTATAACATTATTATACTATTTCAACTAAACGTAAAACAGCTTTAATTATTCAGGTTTTTAAAAAAAAAAAAAGTTCCCTCGCCATTGTGTTCAGTGTCAATAGGAATAGAAATAGCAAGGTGTGGAATGAAAGGGAAGTTGATATATCATGGCATATTCCACTAGCCTGTATCATTGTGTATTAATGTCGGAACTGGTACAGCCTGGGTGACCTTTACCCTCTCCAGTACAAACCACCGCTGGAGTGGAATCCTTAAATAATGCCCCCGGCAAAGAAGAGGCCTTTGTTGTCTCCATTCTCTGGCCCCTTTAATAGAAACCTAATAACTTATTAATTTTCTCGTTTAAACGTTATTTATATATATTTTTTACATTTAAACGCACTTTTATATACTTTCAACACGCAGTATTGATAACTGACTTCTTTATTTATATGGTGTTATATTAACAATATGAAGGCTAGCGAACCCGAAGGTTCGATTCCGAAACCAAAAAACAGTCGCTGCTTTCATACCTTCGTCCTCCGAAACTAATTCCCCAAGGTCTGATTTAACGCAATACTCCCACCTACGTCTCGGTCTACCCCTCGAACACCCGTTCTATTCAGCACTTTTTTACTTGGTAAAGATTCGCTTATTATCATGTGCATCAAACATTGCTAGCCCATTTCAACCTTCGCGAACTTGTTAATTATACCTACATGGCCTTGCTCTGCAGTTTTGTGTGTGAGATAATAGCATATATTGTTATTTTAATTTTGGATTATTAACAAGTCATTGTTCTTCGATTATAATTACGCATTTTTATGGACTGATACCGGATGACATAATTTTTCACTCCTTGACTCACAATTTTTCCAAAAATAATCATAACAAACTGCACGTTTTAATTTTAGTCTGCACGCTCTACACTCAGACCACAGGCTAACTGTAAAAAAGTAAATAAAAAACATTTTAATAGAACATAAGATACCAGCTGGTACTACATTATTTTATTTTGAATTATATTTTGACTGAACTAATAACTTTGATTGAACTTTTTTATTCTGTCTATTGACATTTTTATTAAATGAAATAAAGTTCCTATTATTCAGAATTTCAGAAAAGTTATCATTATTTTTATTTTACAAGTGTCATTTTATTACTTCCTTATTTTTAGTATAAAAAATTCACTTTTTCAAATAACTTCAATTATTTTTTCTATATAGAAATTGATTTTTTTTTTTTTTTTTTTACAGAGGAATATTTTATCAACTCCTACGGTCCAACGCTCACCGCGACCGACCATTGAAGCATACCGCGGCTATTGTCAAACTTGGTGGCAGTTGTTTGGAGAATGACGCATTAAGGTCTAGTTTGCCTCAAGTTTCGTGAATTTGTCACAGCTTAATTTCGGTTTAATAAATTGGTTCCAAACTTCCCCAGCTAGTCAAAAGCCTACCGCTACACGGGGGCTAGTTGTCGAACTTTCAGTTTTATTCCCCATCAGCATCACTGACTCTAAATTACAGCGGGATTGATATATTATGTAGAACGCTGCTTAATTTTGTTTTGAATAAGAATTGTTCTCCCTTTTTTTTTTTTTATTTGTGGGAAAAATTATGATAAGTTTAAATAAGCTAAAAAGTAAATTTTGTTTATAATCAACCCCATCTGATATCAGTGTACTATAAATAATAATTATCGTCCTTATATTAATAAATTTAGTGTCTTGAAAATTCCGGATGGTAAAGGTGCCTATAAAAGATAGGCAAATCCGTTCTATTCAGGAATAAGACCAAATTCATTTACATATCCACTAAAAATAGATAGCTCTGATAGGATGATAACTATGAGAGGGATCAAAAAAGGATTACGTGACTCGGTGAAAAAGAAGTAATGACTTGGGAGGAGGGACCGGGATTCGTTGAAAAGATATACTGCTCTTATTTTCTCCGATCACTGACAATTCACTCTTTAGCTTGGAATCTTTTCATAAGCTACCATCTATTTCTAGCGCCAATGCTTGGGTAGGTAATTGCCAAAATATCGGATTGGAACACATCAAATGTCAATTCCTAGGATAAGACGCAAATGAAAGAAATACAAACTTTTATGATATTATATTTTATTCAAAATAACTTAATACCGTTAACTTCAATAAATTTCTCACCACACCCAACAAGTTTTTAAATCCCTTGTTCGAAGAAACGTTTTGGCGTAGAATCAGTAAACTTGAGAAATTAAAAATGTATCTCGTTCTCGTTTTGGAATATTTTGTTTTTATACCAACGAGCTTTGAAAAAATGTTAGTCAGTTGTTAGTCAGTCAGGAAACAAGTCAGGTGAATATGGTAGATGTAATAGAACTCAAATTTTCAGATCATGCCATTTTTTAAATGTCCGCTGACAAACATGTAGTCTGGCATTGTCGTGAATCAGTAAATGCCCTCTCCTGTTAACAAGAGCTCCTGAATATATTTCATTCAGTTTGTCAGATGCCCCTGTTATAGTCTCACCTGTTTATGAAGGATTTCAATGAATTACAAACTGCCACCATTACTTTTATTGGGTATAATGGATTGTCAGTGGATGCATTACCTGCTTCTTCTGCGATTCAATATCAGGTTTAGAAATACTTCGTAAGCAGTATGTCCAAGTTTAATTTAAGTTTAATTAATATAATAACATAACGTTTAATCTGTCAGATTCCATCGATGAAAAAAATCACACAAACCCTTAAATATTTCACAATAAACAGAAAGATATGGAGTTGACATCCGCATGATGGTATAGAAGGATCAATCCCTAATTAAAAATATATGGCATACAAATAAGAGATAAGTGCCTAAAGATCAATCTAACGCATTGTGCTAGTGTTAGTAAACAAAAGATGGTGTTTTACTTAAATAATTTCATCAATATAAACAAATCTGAAATTTCTTCCGTTTTAATCCAATTGAATATGACATTATGTTGAAACCAAAAGTTGAAAAATAATAAACAGAAGCAGCTTTTATTCCTAGCTGATTCTCGATCACCTGTTAAGTTCGGATTTATTACATTTTTAGTGATAAGTTGCTTGAATATCATATTAAAGTTAATATTTATTCAAGCAGGGCTTACAAGAATCTTAATTTTTTATGACTATGAAGTTGATGATATCTGCATTCCTCCACGCGAATCTGTTTCCGAGATCTTAACTCCGAAAGGCTTTAAATAGTTCTTGATGTTACTTTCCTACCTGTTGTTTTCGCTTTGGATATGCCTCTATTGGCTGTATATTCATATTTGTTTTAGACATAGATTCTTTCTCAAGACTTCAAATGCATCTTTTAAATTCAAGATGTCCCGTTTTAATCCGGTTACGGGTCTTGATTGATTTTAACCAGTGATTTTTTTTTCTTTTCTATGTTCATTTTTCACGTCCTCAGATTATCTTCAGAAATCTTCGGTTTCTTATTTTTATGAATAAAATACGATATGAAAATATTCGTGACGTTTTTAAGGTGATTTAAATTATATCTTAAGAAAGATTAGACGATTTGGTTTCACTAATAGTTTAATGTCGTATGTTAAAATATGGATGCTAATATTAGTGAGGACAGTTATAAAAGTTAAAAACAAAAATATATAAATATAAGTAAGATAATTTGAATAAATCACAAATATAAATAAATTAAACAATAACAATATAATTAAACAATTATGATAAAGAAAATTGAAGTTAGATAAAAATAGAGTAAATTGAACACATTCCATATGTTTGTCAATGCATTCATATTATTGACATTCACATTCATATGTACTATATTTACATTCTGCCCTCGAGAACTCCGAACCAAGCTTTATCCCCCTCCCTCCCTCGACATGCGGATGGCTAAGTGGGACTCCTGGAGATCCTCCAGATCACAGTACTGGCATTGAAAGTAATAATGTTAGTTGATGATTTCGTGTTAAGTAAGGGCTTGTCGGAACTAGGCAACCGTGGTTGGGGATAAATTTTGTATTGACGTATAGACATTGGGATGATTCCAACTTATTCTCATTGAAACGAAATTCTGCTTCTATTATTGAATTTCATAATCCATTAAATAGGAACTTGTAGCAATCTAACAGAACTTGCCTTCTATAAACCCCAGTAAAGATTATATTTACCTTGGAAGGAGAAAATCTTTATCAAAAGAGAATCATCACCTGTTGATGGAGTCATCAGAGAACTGTTAGAAGGCGTTGTATTATTAACGCTCAGGGCTGCAGTAATCGTAGCCATTAACCAAGTTTTTAGTGGCTAGTTAGTTTAGGTTTAAAATCCTTCATAAGTCAACCTAAGCTGTCCTAATCCTTGTCTGTTATCTACTTGAGCCCATTTATTTATTTTCTATTCAATTAAATTTTACATTACAAGTAACCTCATTTTAACATACAATCTACCTTTCAACGGCTAAATAGTTGTAGGAAAAATATGGATAAATTAATAACGTAGATCGAGAGTCGAAATTCGACGAAATTTCTTTCTAATGTAAATGATATTTATGGGGGAGGAAACCCTATTGTACCCTATTGTCCCAGCAATTTTATTTTTTTTATTATACATAAAAAAAATAATACATTCAAGAGACAAATACTGGAAGCTATTTATATTTTTGATAACATTAACTATGCTGTTAATTTTAAGTCGTGGAATAAACATTTGAACCAACATTATTCTCAAATACTTTGTAAAATTAATTTATAAGTGACAATGTTGTAATTGAGAACATCATACCTAATATTAAGATATAATAGACATTATACACTACCACAGCGTGGATAATATACCTAACCTGGTGGAAAATGGTTTATAAATAGTTTAGGTTATAAATTTGATAGGTGTTCGAAATTAAAATATTGAAAAAAAAACAAATAAAAGGGTTTATAGGAAATAAATATATATTTGATATTAACAGTCACAAAATGTAATATCCCTAATTTTTAGTTATTTTGGCTACAGGTTTGATATTTATATTATTAGAAGATTTGGGGAGAATAGACTACAACATTTTCAGGAATATTATTGAAAAGATTGATTTAAAAAAATATATTAAATACAAAATGTTATATTTGAGATATGTGTTTTAATGTTGATAGAGGTATTTATTTTAATGGTTAAAACGATAAAGCTGTATTTTAACGGTTAATAATGGCCTGATGGCCGAAACGTTGGTGATGGGTTATAAAAATAAAAATGTTGAGATGAATTAATCTTCTTGACTATTATTGAATAACAATACCTGTCTCAAACAACAAAATTATAATATATATTTATAATAAAATATTAAATTTGATTATAATGAAGGGTATTTGTGAAGTGGTCGTAAGGTGATGAAAATGTGTTCATTAGTTATGATTGTTATCGTAAAAAGGATTTATTTAAAGGAAATCAAAAAAAAAAGTCCCGAAAAAGTGTAACAATTGCAATGCACATGCGTGGCTTTAGGTGAAATTTTCATCGGTAGACTTAAACCTTTTCTTAATTTTCAGGTATATATATATATATATATATATATATATATATATATATTATATATATATATTGTAGGCCTTGAAGTGTATGCCTACTAGCAGAAACTGTGTTCATTTCCGTGGATATATATATATATATATATATATATATATATATATCCACGGAAATGAACACAGTTTCTGCTAGTAGGCATACACTTCCTTACCGCCCCCGAGTTATACCACTCTCTCGGTATGCATTACTGTTTAATAATCTTTTGCAATGATGAATTAATTATAACCTTGGATGGGGAACCTCGCCCTTTTTTAAACTCAACGGATCCTTAGACTTCTTCAATTATTATTGCTATGAATTGCCAATTTGTGTTCTATTTATTTATTTAGTATTTATATATAGACGTCCGCATGATGGTATAGAAGGATCAATCTAATTTCGGATTGATAAATTATTTGCCACTTCTATAATTTTGATTTTATTGAAAACTAGTCTCGAATGCTATACATTCATCTTCAGTTCTAAAAACACACAAAAATTCAAAAACAAGCAATTCAAAATACAGTTTGTTATTATTATACATATTAAATTAAATTTATTATAAAATAGTATTACAAAACATTTATGAATTATTAATTTAATATAAGACAAGAAATAAAATACATTTTGGTACTCACAACGGTTTAAGTAGATTATTTCAAACAGAACAGTTTGTATTGGTTTGCACAAGCACTGAACTAGTAATGGGAGAAAAGTGGGGCGTTTATAGCTAGACGGTTTAGGGGTCGGGTTTTAGTATTTCCAGTAATTCCGGTAAGTATTGTTTTTTCTGTTATGAAATTTAAGATTGGACAATCGGAGGTATTTATTTGTTCATTTAAGTAAAAATCTGGATTGGATTTGAAGAATTTTATTATTTCAAGTTCTTCATATATATTTAATTTGAAACTGTTTTCAACGTGATGTACTAATACTTCAGATACCTACCTACCTTAGGTTTGGTTTTTCTAGTAATTTTATTTTTATATTAAATTAATTAATATTTATAATATAAGTAATATATTATAAGTAATTAATATTTTTAGCACTAATTTTTTTCTTGTGTATTTCTGACTACTTGCCCAACCAACATTTCCTAAAAATAATTCTTAATTATATGATAAGGTGTAAAACTGTGTTTTGTGGAAATAGATTAAAAGTATTAGTATAACGATTATACTAAAACATTTATTGCTACTTGTGCTTTTCTCATATAAAATATATATATTTTTTGTACTAAAAATTAAATTCAGCAAATATTTTCACTCAACACAATTTTTTTTTTGTCGACTGCGGGGAATAAATAATAAAAATATGAACTTATTTCTATTGTTTGTTAATATAGGTTTTACTATTTCAACTGGATGTAATTGCATTTAATGTTTCATCATTCCGGTATTTAAATTAAGCTGAGAAGCATTTCCTACGCTAGATATAAATCTGCCAAGCAGACAATGTTTGCTGTCATTGTTCTAGCTGGGAGGATGTTCCCCGTTCCAAGTTGGACATGGAAGGTTGGAGGCAGCAGATTACAAAAAAATAAAGGTAAAAAGGCAGACGGAACAATGGCAGAGTAGAGCGGGAAGAAGCGCAGGCTGTTGAGACTGGCTGGCTCGCTTCCAAAACCCGCTCGTACCTAGCCCACAAAATTAATTTACGACAAGGCGAGTCCCTTTTCCTCTTGAATAAAACCTCTTTCTGACTCTTTTAAGTACAATGCCTACCCCCCACCACTCTTAACTAGAGAACCGTTCTCTATTTCACTCTCGCCTTTTTTTTTTTTTTTTTTTTCTCGGCCCGTTTGTACTCCGGCTACACAATGGCCACTTAGAGCACTCTTCACTTTTTTAAATCCTTTTTTAGCTCTTTCGGCCATTTTTCGGACCCATTTTAAGTCTCTTCCTTCTTTTTTTTATGGAATGATAATTGCCCGATCTCTGGAAAAAAAGATACGAGTAGAGTTAAAAGTAGTCCTTAATGCAACGCTCCTTAAACTAATTATTTTGCATAATGCAGCCTTTGCTTCTAATTAAGGTTTAATGCCTGGGAAGAGGACCACTTTGGTCGAAATAGTATTAGTAAATAATATCTGAATAATCGTTTCAAATGTCGTTAGTATGATTTGAATTTAAAAGTACGTTTTTTATATTTTATTACGGATCATTTAACCACCTTTTTCTCTCAAGCATCAGTTTAAGGCCTGTAACGTTGTCCACTCAGGTTCCTGATTACTTAGTTCCTATTAGAAGAAGTTGGGTTTTGTATTCAAAAGTTAAGTTCTTTCAAAGTTCATTCAGAAATGTAACCTGAATTTCAATGTTTGGTTCGCATTCGGATATTATTTGATGTTAATGTCATCTAGATGGATCTTATTCGTCTTAACCATCTTCCATTTTAAATCTGTGAACAAACGACTGAAATTACTGTACTCACTTTTTTTCAAATCTTCAAAACCGAAAATCTGACAGAAATACACACATTTACTTTCCGAAACCCATATCATCTTACGGCTCGCAGAATTATGTTTCCTTTAAAAATAAGCACTAACAAAAACTGCAATCTTTTCAATCCAAAATTTTTAGACTAATAACAGGAGTTTCTTGGTACGCAAACAACAAAACTCTACTGACTGTCAATAACCAACTTTCGACCAACACATACGTACTCTTTATTTCCGTTTTCATACTATTATTAAGGCAACAACTAACTAAAAAGCGTTACTAAATAGGAGCTGGATGAGAGATCTCCATTACTGAATGAGGGGACTGATTCGAGACAGGTAAGAGTTGTTGCTGTGTACTTTCCTTCCCCATGCCTGGCACGCCATGACTGATAGATCAATCATCATATTTGTTGATTGTCACTCTAATCTGCGGCCCTTGTGAATGTAGAAATGAAGTTTAAAAAAAAAAATTTAATGTGTAGATTACCTTTTGTAATTTTCTTAAGTTCCTCCCGTTTTTAATGTAATTGATCAAATGGAGATTGGTCGACTGATACACGTCAATCTGATAATTAGCGTAACGTCTTTATAAAAATACATTCCTCCATTCATTTTCATGCTCTCTCGAATATGTTTGGGCTCCACGATGATTTAATATGAGCATAGGCTTGTAATAAGCTTATTTTAGTTAGTTTTCTAATAATTTCTGCAGTAATTGCAATAAAATAAGTCATGTGTATATTTGTACAATATCAAAAACAGAAGAAAAGCTCCAATGATACAGACATAGTTTCAGATAAGCTCTTGACTTCGCTTAAGATCTGTCGAATAATGTTGAGATGATACATCATGGCAGATGTATTTAAAAAAAAATATCCCCCCTCCCCTCCGATAGAATCTATGAAAAAAGTTTATTGGAGACATGGGTGGAAATCATACAAGATGTAGCGGGGCTTATCATGAACGAGGTCCTGATAATCTTGAAAAAAAGGATTGTTAACCTGGCCTGAAAGAATAAATGTTTGGTGTTGGTTGAAAACTGCCAGTTGCAACGCTGGAAAGTTTTTTTCATCTGGGCTTGACTGTACAGTTTCGGGAGCGGGTGTCGCTGTGGTTACTGATTTACTTCCAGTCCCATTTGTAGATTTGTTTAATTCAATCTGTGTTCAACTTCTGTGGAGTGTATTAAGTTGTACATACGTTTTCATTAAAAAAAAAATTAAGTTTCCTTCCATAAGGGAAAATTCGAGCTTGAAGATGAAGAAGATTAAGAATATTTACTTGAAAAATTATGAAAAATGATGATTAGAAAACTGTCTACCTATGATGTTAGGCCTATTTTAATATTAAGTTTATTATGGATCTTGCAAGAACATCAGTTTTACAATCACACCTAAATAAAAAATTTGAACAGAGAATACGAACTATATACCTGGTTAGGCAAAATAAAATGAAATTTATTTGGTTTCGTATTGTATTCGTATATATCGCCTTATTTTAAATAGTTTTCTCTTATTTTTTGTTTTTTAGTTTTCAAGAAAGTATTAAGCCCTGCAAAATTTTTAACAGTGAAGGACATAAGTAATTAAAAAAGGTGAAAATTGACTTATATTAAAATTTGTTTCGTTTTAAGGAATTCAAATTAAATTATAATCAAAACTATTACAATTTAAAGTTTTTAGCTTAGAAATCATAAATGAATTATTTAATTGTAAAAAAGCATTAATTAACAGAAATGACGAAGAAATTCCTAGGATTTCTGAATATACTAATTATTTTAGTAATGAGGACTGAAGTAACACGGGATTTTAAAAAAATTATAATTAATTTGGTAATATCTTTTCTCTCTGGTTAAATGTATACTTTTTTCCTATTTATGTAATGCAATAATTTGAACAATTGTAATATCGAAATATATTTATGTTTTTAGCGTAAGTTCAAGTATCTTAAATATGGAATTGATGTATGTAGATTGGGAACCTGACGATGAGCCAAGTTATGCTCGAAAAGTTGTTAAGAATACAATATTTAAACATTTTTGAAGGGTTTAATACATCCTTGAAAAAAAATAAGAGAAGAAATTAAATTTATTATTGTATTTTTAGTTATATCATTTTGACTACCAAGAACTGGGATTAGGTTTATTTCATTAGTTCCGATTCTATTATGTCAGCTCTAAAGATAATCGGAGATTTCTTCCTAGGTGAAACCTGTCACTCTGACATGGATTGGCTTTCTGGGGTAAGGAACATGGTTATGAATAAAGATGAACTAGGCCCTTACTCAATACAGATGGTTGTGTTGGAAGTTCGCGTAATACTCGTCTTCGCGGATGACCTCACACGGTCAAAAATTGCTAATACTACTACGATCCGATTATGATAAATTCATGCTGTACTCTAATATGTTCCGTATTCTTGTTTTGATTTACAATTGTAAAAAATAATATTTATTTAAATAAGCTACTCATAAGAATTATATCAATTTTTTTTAAAAGTATATATTCGCAACGACCTTAACAAGAACTGACAATCAGCACATCGTCTAACGGAAAATGATCACATCTTTTACCGGAGCTCATAGAAGGAGAAGAATAAAAATAAACAGGACGAGAGACTGTTCCATTTTATTCTTCCACTCGTATAGCTGGACAGATCAACCTTTCCCATTTCATGGAATAGTCTGTTGGTAAGTGGTAGCTTTCTATGAAATCGTAGTTAAAGAGCCCTCATATGCTGGCCAACTTATGGGTGGATAGGTCACTGTGTAGAGTTATGTTGGTCACGTACCAACATAACTTGTAGGTTGTACGAATTGAAAATTTGTAGAGAAGAAATGATGAGAGGGCCTTAAGGAGGAATTCGGCTGTTGGAAACTTCATATTGAAGAAATCCTAAATAAAAGGTAGACGTTTTTGCAAGAAGATATTTTTGGAAGCTTGAAATGCGAAAGTACAAATACACAAATGGGGCATCCACACACATTTGACGAATGCCAAATGTTTGTAAAAATATGTGGTTTAAAAATAAAACTTAGGTAGAAACATGTACGATCCAATTAGCAACCAAAAGTTATCAAGTTATGAATCATTGATTATTTCAATATCAACTTTAAAGTAACAACTATTATAAAACCCAATATTTAGGAAAAAATGAGGAACCCATTGGGCAAATCGTTCGTAACTTGAGTGGATGGAACGCAATGGCAATGGCAAATTCGTTTGATGTGTGATTGAAAACCGCTCGGTAACGGCCAACGCAATCGCCAACGCCAACATCGGCCGGTACTTTCACCAATGCTCCAATATTCACAGATACTCCGATCCACACAGGTGGCAAACGATTTGGCAATGGTGTGGAGCCGGAATTAGAGATAAGGTACCAACCAACACGCCTAGGAACCCTGGAAAAAATCAGGAAATTTGCACATGCAGAACACATTTTACTTTATATCTCTGGTTCTGATGAATGTAGAAAAATGAGTTCAGTTCCAAAATATCCCATTTGCCAAGCGAAATAATAAAAAAAATAAAGCATCAAAATATTCAAGTATAATGCTTTGTATGAATACTAAAAACATCAAAAACGGTCTCAAAGTAATAAAATTGTTGGGGTGGAAAAGTTATATATCTCTAAAAACCTAGATCAGAATTGGATATCTCACCCCAAAATACAATTTCTTTCAAATTTTTATGAAAATCGAAAAACTAAAAAAAGATGCTGAAGCACAACCCTATGAATTTTTTTTCAAAATAGATTTAAATATTTATCCTGCTTCACATTCACCGCGCAGGAGCTTGAATTTTTCTACAAATTTACACCATAATGTAAGGTGATTAAAAAACATTAAGATTTTCTTGAGAAATACGTTTTTGGGACAAAAAACCACAACCTCGATTTTTCATTTTTAAACAGTTTTCAGTATGAATTTTCGGTCCGAAAAATAAATTTTATATACTTGTTTTATTCAAAGCAAGATAAATCAACTATTCTATTTAGTTTAAAAGAAAAAAAAAGACAAATAGATTCAAAATATATCCAGAATAAAGAAAACCTTCAACTTAATTCAAAATAGAAACACATAGGGGAAGGGGATGAATAAAATACAAAATGCAAAAAGACTGCGAAATGAAATTTTGTTTTATAATAAATTTTTAAATCCAATTTTTAACTTTTTAGAAAATTAAAATTCTACTAATGTGGTACTTCCTTCACAAGCTATTTTCATGTTTTATTAATCAGTTAACACATTTACTTCAGTATTTTTAGAATAGTTTTTAATTTGAATTATTAATCAATAAATAAATTTAAAACTTTCTAGAAGTCGATTTCATGAATTAATTTCTTTATTCTTTATTAGTTTTTGCTAGCCGGTTCTTTTTATTGAAGAAATATCGTTCTTATCTATTTGTATCAAATAATTTGAGCCTGATAAGATCAGTTTTATGTTTGACTATTTTTTTAAATACGTCCTGTTTACTGTAAGTTTTCTGCTAATTCATTTTAAAATTATAAAATAATTTTTTAGATAAATGGATATTCACAATTTTTTATGACTTCCTCAGCTTTAATAAACCAAATATCAGTCCAGGAGAATTGAACTAACAATTAATTATTGGTTGAGTGTGTAGTTCATTGATATAATTGTACTTAGGTTTTGGTTTATTATTTTCAATAATAGACCTTTGGAATCGACCAAAGACAATTTTTTGTAACCCCCCTTAAAATTTGAGGTTTCATGTTTCAACATACGTAGAATCCAAATATCGAATAAAGAAAAATACGTAATTTTGTGCTTTCATTGTATTCAAAGGAAAGCTGATGAAATTCTCTACAAAAGGAAAAAAAATCAGTTAAATCGGACCAATATTGGCAGAGATATAGCGTAATGAACTTCGTTGACTAATTCTCCGACTTCTTTTTTTTACTTGGACAGAATAGATATTTTGAAATATTACTAAGTGTAAATAATAAACCATTGTGTATTAATTTGCAGCGTTTTTCTTTTAATTTATTTTTACGGAGGATTTTTACATTGGATAATATTTTGAAAATTACTTAAGAAACTTCATTTTTAAATAAGTTGAAAGAAAAAGGTAATTACATATATGCAACATTGCTTTTAAAAAATTAGCTTATAACTAATTCATTTTAATATATTTATAGTGTACTAATGTTTTCAAACACAGTAAATTACATTGCAGCAAAATCCTGAAGAATGGTCTAAACACCGAAACCCACTACGGTTGGTGTGAGATAATAAATGAGGAATTTTCTCATCATATTAAGAAATTTCATAGTTAAGCGATAATTCGATTAGAAGATTTGATAAACGTTTAAAGGTCAAAATAAATACCGGGGAAAATTAATTTTATCCAGAGGTAAACAGTTGGCAGAAGAGACCAACCGACACCTGTTGATGATATTTATCTAGAAAACTGTTAATAGGCATTGTATCACTTAACTGCAATGGCTGCGGTAATTGCAGTCCCGAAGTTTTTAGTGGTGGGTTTAATTTGACGAACTTTTTTACTAAGTTAAATGTTATATTAAACCCTCTTGAACATATAATGGTTACGAGTGGCTTTTTCATTTATGTATTACGAACCTTCATTTATAAACACAACACCATTAATTGTATAAGGAAATGTAATATTTTTCACTCATTTGTTTTAGGGGACTTGTATATTGCTTAGTTATAATAAGAATACGTTTACATAAAACTAAATAAATAACACTTTGTCATTTCTATATTTTTAACAAAAGACGACAATATTATTTTTAAAATCGTAAAGATATATATTTTTTACTTTGAATTTTAGTCTAATAAATAATCGTGGCTGATCTTTCAAGAGGGAAGTTAACGCTTCACTGGTAAATATTGTAAAACAATTTTCAAAATATTTCAGGAATGACTTAATCAAAAAACTGCCAAACGTCATACAGTCCTTCAGCATTCCGAAATAAATATTACTGCATACTTCGTTAAAGATAGGTTTGATTTATTCCGGCTTCCGTCAGCCAATAAATGGGAATTTGATTGCCTATGACTCCATTTCATTTTTTTTTCAAGTATATGCGTTCTTCGTTACTCTAAACTAGAGTTCAATCGAAAACGGATCAACTATTTTTAAGAACAGAAGGACGTCAAAAGCGACTTTTTTTTAATTGGTTTAGAACAAGGATACCTTGTAACTGAATACTTTTTTTCGAACAATTACACAGGTCAGCAAAAATTTTTTTTTAATTTTAATTAGTTGATCTTTATAGATTTTTATGTACTGAATATAAATCTGGCCTTAATTTTTTTGAATCACCAATAGTTTTCCAACAATATGCTTTGCATTATATAGTATAAACCCCTATACGGTTACGGGGGAATTAATGAAACACTATGTTACATCATAATCATGGTTATAGTCCCTAATCAAGTCGTTAAGCTCGATTTGAGTAAACAGTTTAGGCTCTACATTTTCTGTGAAGCATTGAAATTCTTCATCATTTTGTTCATCTAACTCCGATTGCACAGGCCAACGATGAAAACACTTTTGCACTGAAAATACCTTATTCCTATAGTTTTTAGGGTGCTGAATCCAGCTCATTTTTAGATCAGTTTTAATATGATACTAAAAAGCTACACAATTTCTTCACATTTTATAGTTAAATTTATTAAATTAAGCGATTTTTAAAGAATTGGACAGCTTTAATAGTTAAAATTATGGGTGATACAGCTTTTTTAATATCATATTTAGATTCAGCACCCTAAAAACTATAGGAATAAGGTATTTTCAGTACAAAAGTTTTTTCATCGTTGGCCTGTGTTATCATATTTTTTAGTTCAGGAAGTAATTCATAAAAGCTTCAGTAGGCAGACGAACTTTTGTAGACTTAAGATCCGAGGTGTCCAAACTGTGGTACATCCTCTCTTTAACTCTTTCATTTGAAATAATAAAATTTTATATATGTATTTAAAAACTTGTAGTATGTAAATACATGTGTATTTATGTATTAAAAAATGACTAGTCATTTTCGATTGTATTTTTCGTTCTTTGCGTTTCAAACTGGTACAGTACAGTGTAATGACATTCCACGCCTTCTTTTTATCGACCTGCTATTTTTTTTTATTTCAAATCAATTTTTATTATAGAAAAGAGGAAACGGTGTTCACAACAAAAATCGCAAGAATACTATTTACTGATATTGCTGTAAAATACTAATACTAATCGTGTGAGGAGATTACGAAATACTGACAATATCAATTAATATCAATATCAATTAAGAAAGAGTCTTGTGGGTGGATCATTAACAGGGAGGTTACACTCAAGAAAGGGGTTAACCTCAAGATGGGATCTCCTCCTAAGGGTTAATTTGTATTTGAAAAAAATAAATTGCGTTAAAGAAAAAAAGAATTTGAAAATTAAATTGAAAGCGGTCAAAATACATTTACATTGCAAGGTTTTATGAAATTCTCGCTCAACAGTAGAAAAATATTAGATTACATATCAGCTGTTCCATGTTGAAGGATGCTAAATGTTCGGTCATTTATTTAGAATTCTCATAAAAACCCGTTATTTTATTATTAATATTATTACTTTTATATAATATATGGTTTTCTTTCTTTTTTAAAAATTTAAATAACAATAAACTACTTTTATAAGGCAATTAACAATGTAAACATTGCTAATTTACAGCTCAGTTCTAATAATTAGTTACGCATTGTACTTAACAAACTCAATTTCAGTTCCAACGCTTTTTTAAAGTTCATAGTCGCTTTTCTAATTAAAAGTTGAGTGAAGTTTGCTACTTGCATTCAGTCTTTTGTTCTCATTGTGCTAAACGACTGAAAAAAGATGTATCTCAGATAAAAATGAACTTAAAAATAATGGTAACGCACAGGGATATGTGATCGCACGTCTTGGAATGATATCCTGTCTTTAATTGATGCCTCTTATTGACTGATGATGTAACACGTATATATACACATACTTATACAAATTTAGATTTGTATATGTATGATCAGAAAACAAAAATTATACCTTTATTTATTCTTTTCCTGAACCTAGACTTTGAGGTGCTGCAAGATGAATTTTAAACCTGGAAAAAAACGATTGAAGTCAAGAATCCAGTCTTGAATGTAGAGGAATAGTGGAATCTTGCGAGATATGCATAGAGTCCCGATATGCACGTTCGTGATCGAAATATGTGATTGGATGGAGCTCCTATATAGAAATATTGTCTATTTCGTCGAAAAAAATATTGGGAGATGCGGGAATAGGATGGTCATCAAGAAATTTTTTTTCCTTAATTTAGTTAATTCATAGTCCATATTTATGCAGCATAATATATTAATATGTATTTGCCACAAAATATTAGCCTTTAGAATCGTTTTGTCTTCTTTCGAGATTATATCACTTAACTTTTAAATCATACTTCATTCACTTCAACCAGAGGTATGATATTTTTTAATAATAAGTCAAACCACAACCATGTAAAATAATGAGGAGAAAATTAATAAATTTTATAGATAACGAAAATTATTTTAGCATTTTAATTTTTAAATTCGTTTTTCTTAAAATTAAGGTTTGAGCAGTTAGAACCTTATCAAGTCAAGGTAGCAAACTAGTACAGAATTATTTCAATATATATATTTTTTTTCTGAAATGTCATATTTTCGTCTAGACACTTCTGCTCTGTAAGTTGCGATTATACTCATCCCATGCCTCATCAAGCCAGTGTTGCCAGATTAGGGTTTCCCCCCCCCCTAGATTTAGGGTTTTATTCACCGTGTGGGGTATTTTTTACTTTTCTAATCATTTATCCTTATCTTATACTAGGGGTAATTTTGATTACAATAGAAAAATAAGAATTAAACTTTTTAGGGTTAAAGTTTGTGGATTTAGAGGGAAATTTAGATAAGTTTATTATTTTTTTAAAGTTGACGAATTCCGGGGGAAATTAGGAGAGTTTTAGGGGGACCTGGCAACACTGCCTCCAACCCAGGTTTTCAGTTAATTTCTCAAGTGGATCATTGCCATTGTAACGCAAACCCAGAGTTTGATGTCAGGTGTTCAATTCTTCCTCTTAGTCTTTTTGAAGTATTTTTCTTTTTTGGCTAATTTATTTCATATCTTCCGTAAATCATACCTCTGATTTTATATAAAATATGTCTTTTTTTTTTGTATTTTTAAATTAGTAAAACACCTATTTTTCAACATATCACAGATAGAATTAGTTTCTCTTCTGGATTTGAAAAAGGAGAAATACCAGTAATATCATTTTAGCCTAAAATGTCAGTCGGAGCTTTGCCAAACCAAGGTGGGGAGTTACCTATTGACAGCCTTTCAAATGATTTTCATCATGTGCGCCCTGTAGGTGTTCTAAATAATATGAAAACAATTTAATAAGAAAACCGCATTAAATAACAACTTAAAAACCACCATTAAAATACAAAAAGTGATACTTTTATTGCTGCTACTACTTTTATTACTAATATTACTTTTAAAATATTACAGAGGTATGGTACTTCCAAATAATTTGTATAAAGTAACGAAAATCTTTTTGTAGAAAAATTGCTTTGAAAATTTAATTGAATGCTGGACCTAACTTACAATTAGATATAATTTGTATTATAAGCATGAAGAATAAGCATGTGTTTCTATTTTTAGTAAATTACCATATAGACATATCGATGGTTAACCTCATAGATGTTTTAAGTCAAAATTTAAAGCTAGCATGAATAGCTGAAAGTTTATCTCCAAAGCTGTTAACTTAGAAGTCAAAGTTAGCTATTGTCAAAAACAGATTAATGTTTCAGTTTTTAGATAGAAGAAATCCTGCTTTTATTATAATTATTATTTTTCCATCATACTTTAATACGAATTACTTAAAAAAAGAAATGAAATAAAAAATAAATAAAACAATTAGAGATTCTTAATTAACGACATGTCTGTAATTATCAATCATTCCTTGATAAAATTGTTTTTAAATTAACCACAATATAAAAATCATTATAAAGAAGTAACTTCTTCGCTGATCAGAGAATATTATTCCACCCCAGAAATGTGTACTATGCAAACCAGAGTGAAACTTTAGAAGAGTAAACAAAGACGTGAGAGCCCGTGTTTGTCTCGTTTTTATTATTTTTACATGTTTCAAAGTTGTTTTCATAGTTGTATTGAAACACTCAATATTTATTCTACCAATTTGAAAAGGCTTTTCCATTAAACTGAAGCAATTTATATCCTACTAATAACTCCTATTATCGTATTTTAAAGTGCTTAGTTACATATCAGCTTTTGCATGCTGAATTAAATAACTACTGTAATTAGGTGAAAATTCACCTAAGTTATAAACGGTGCCATTAATCATTAATGCTCAGATTATAGGAGATCTCTTACTTTTACTGATCCCTTCCAAAAAAACAAAAACAAATTAAATAAAGTAACAATAAATAACGAAATAATCCATTACCTACTACCGGAATATTTTTTTCAATAAAATTTTGATTTTTATGTTATTTTTATTTTACTAAAACCTCTAAGAATTAATAAAATAAATGATTTTATGGTTTAAGAAAACGCAAACTATTTATGGCCCAATAATCACTTGCGAGATCAAAACTGGGTTAGCGAAAATTTGTCTCCTATAGCAAAAAATTTTTTTTATTTACACTAAAAATTAATGGTTACACATTATTGCAATAACACATAATAAACTAGACGCAATTACTCATTATAAAAGAAAGTTAAATGTGTGTACATAGAAATGCGATTTCATTTGGTATGGAATTCTCATCTAATACAATAGAAGTCTCAGGAGGGGTTATAAAAATTAAATATATAAATTATTTTCATTTTCATCTGATAGGTGCCAATTGCTTCTTAAAGTATGAAACCTGACCCAAGAAGCTTAGCTATAAGTGCCTATATTATAAGTTATACTAGTGCCCTATAAGGTATTCGTTTGTTTCTTTATTCCTGGAAAAATATTTTTATACTTGCATGAAAATCTGGCACGATTAAAACAAAATCACACATTACTCATAGATAGACACAAGCTAATAATAGGAATATTAACAGAAATTTAAAAAGATCTGAGCATATTACTAAATTTTCTATAAAAATTTTGCATAACATTTATTAATGGTTCATCTATGTGTCCCTGTTAAAAACATCAAACCAAACTTTTTTTAATTTTCATAAACACAATAACATTTTTCTAAATCAAGTAATATCGTCATTAGACAGCTTTTTCAAATAAAAAAAATTAAAACTTATTCCGGAAATACCCATTAAGATGCAACGGTCTCAAACAGCTGGATTGGAACAGAGGAAGAGCAAATATGAACATCGGCATAGTCCCTCCATTTGAGAAGAGAATGAAATAAAAATCATATTCTTCATGGGGTATAAAAGGTACGTTGCGCATCAATGGGCTAATTAATGAATATAACAAATATTCTTTGATGTGGTGATACTAATGACAGGCCTTTTAATTATTATTTAGTTCCCTTCATTTAATTAATAACTAATTAATTTATGAAAGCTATAATTATATCTAAGTTTTTTTCTCTGGAAATATGAGGTACCAAGTTCCCAGGATAAAGGATATATTATGGATGTTGTTGATGTATGTGATCCTTTGTTTCAAAGGATCCTTTTCGTTAGAGCGCATTATATAAAAATTAATGTGAACCATTGCGTTCAATAGCTGCGGCCTCATTTCTCCTCTCGAATAAATGCACATTATAAATTGCCTTTAGAGAGTGATGAAATATCGCCATGGTAAAAAAAAAAGTGTATTCATGAGTTAGCACCGATAACGAAAAAATTAAGTTTTCGTGAGCTTGAAGTTATATATTCCAAATTAGGTATATAATACCCAATATTTTTCTTTAGAAGTTGATATAAATGTTCATCTATTCGGTTGGTACCAATAAAATCCTCCATTTAAATGTGTGAGTTTATTTAATATGTGATTTGTATTTTTCTCAATATCTACCAATGTATTGCCTTTATTTTTATAGAATATATATATATATATATATATATATATATATATATATATATATATATATATATATATATATTTAAAATTACCTGTTCTTGGTTTCGTTTTTTATTTTGAAACCATGTGATTTGTTTTTCAGGTTTATTGTACCTGTTTCATTTCATTTATATGTTTTATTTTTAGATTATACGTAAGACGAATCTATGATATTAATAGCATTTTAAGTTTTTGATTGATTGAATATATACTTAAATTATTACTTTGCAATAAATTAAAAAAATGTTCAAATTATAGAGCATTACTTAAATAATTCTTTAAGGCATTTATATGGTGAATAATTTGTCCTAATATGGGATTACACTGTTAGAAAAAGTTAATTGTTTATTTTATTTTTCGCCTTCCTTCTTATCAACAATCACGTTTAATTATTTTTAAAAAACATAATGTTTTATACCCATTTTTTTTCTTATTATCTAGTTCTAGCTGATATGTTAGTATATATATTCTTTATTTCCAGACCGGTTTGGATATTCTTTCTTACATGGGTATTTTAACAGTTAAAAATTGTTTTTAACAGTTGGCGATATAGTCAAGAGACACCCATAGCGAGGGATATTGTTTATATTACGGAATAACTTTGGATTTATAAAAAATATGATAAAGCTGATAAAGTTGGTTGAATAATAAATCATTGTTGTTGTTAAATCAATATTGTTTTAATAATTTGTCATAATATAATTTTTTATTTAATCTTTAGAAATTTGAAGATTTACTTCAGGTGCTATAATATCATATTATGTAATATAATACCATACCACTTATTATAGATTTACAATTTTTTAAATTAGGGGATTGTATATATGTTTAGCCTCAAGAAAAAAAAAAATGTGAAATATCAAAATAAACTATTTTGTGACGTACACTTGGGATGTCATGATAAAGACCACATGCTTTACCCTAAACACTGGTACGAAGTTAGATGAGGTCACGGCTTGAATAGAAAAATGTCTTAATATTGGACAAATCATGATAAATTTATAAAGAATATATGAATAAAAAAATAATTATTATTTTAGCGAAATAGCAGATCGGAAAAAGGATTATACTACCATAAAGATTGATCATAATTGATATTAAATCTATGTTATGGATTGGATCACAGAAAGATAACAAAAACTTACTCTGTGCAAGACTCAATACTGTGGAAGTAGGCATTTTTTCCTCAGCCAAATCCTTAATTCTATAATAGGAACTCTCCGACAGTTAGAAATAAAAGAAAGGGCACTCCCTTTAACTGCTGTAAACGTTAACCTTACGAGCAGCTATTTTCTTAAGTGCTCTTTAAAATGAAGAGAGCAAAACAATGAACTTTAACAAGGTTATAACGCTACAACTTGGTTTTTATTTTATTTCGTAGCAATTCTTACAGACATTGCTATCATAAGAAATTGCTTCTGTAGTTAAAGACTGTTTTTAATAAGGGATTTTTAAGAGGTCCTTGAAAAAGAATTTTATGTAAACAATGCATGCTATGTTTTCAGCTATCTGTTTTTCTAAGGCAGATGGGGGTTCCAGAAACCACATTTACTTAATTTATTTATGTAATATACTATGTATTCGTATAGGCTTCAGCAGGGAACCGATCAATCAAACTATATTTTAACTTAAAAGACTAGAGACCACAGATTGGGATATTATGAATACCATTGCAAATCTTTTCCAAGGGTGTCGCGTTTACCAATTCACTTAACTATACTAACTATATGATGGCATGCAGGATAAATATAATAATAGGCTTTGACATAACTTCTGACTTTATTTAAAATAATGTATTAATTAAACTGCTGGTTCAATCATGAACAACTTGAATTAACTTCATTATAAAAATCTATTGAATTTAACATCGGTATTTGAAACATACTTTATTTTGCCTATTAAGCTTTTACTATGGTGCCACATAATATTAAACAATGATGTACTCATAGAATGTAACGGACTATGACATCTTATTATTGCCTTCGTCGTCTCGGGTACTGCTTTGCCGCTTGATTGTCTGGTTGTCTCCTCGACTGCGGTCTGGAGCTCTGCCTGCTCAGCTGGACTCTCTGTTTATACCTTCACAACTTAACTCTTCTCACACTCCAGGTCCCCCACTTTGACTTTTCAACTCGGACTGCCCCTCCAACTCTGACCGTTAGTTCGCGCTGACTCCGCCTCGGATGGACTGCTCAGCTGGACACTATGCTTCTATCCTCAAAACTTCACTGCTTCACACTACAGCTCCAACTGCCTCGCACACTAGGTTTCCCACTTTGGCTTTCGAACTCTGACTGCCTCTCCACCTCTGACTGGCTATCCTTCCGTGTCGCCTGCCTGTTCTCTCTCTTTTCCCTGCGCCCTCTTGAAAGATATATATTTCATACATTTTGCCTTCTTATTTATGAATCTTTTAAGAATTTTGGCTGGAGGGCGTGGTCCCTTCCATCGACATCGAATCCTCTGAAACTTTTTCTATTGTCCCGGCAGGTGGCAGGTTTTATTATACTTTGCCAGCAGGCCTCTGAATTATTTTTATGGTGCTATTACTTTGTCTTATATTTATGGCTATTTAAGCTTTTTGGTGGTCTCTCATGTCGAGGTATCTCAAGTCGACCTTCTCAGGTACTGACCTCAAGGATCCCATGCACGTTATTTCATTGTTCGATAGGAAAACCTGTTTATGTCAATATTGAATAAATTACGTGACAGGTACTTAAATTACCATTACTTAATTACCATTATTTCTTACATTCTCAATACATTGTAATAAACTTACATTTAGTAAGTCCTGAGAATAAACCTAAAAACATACGTATTGATAATTTCAGCTTTATTCGGAGAACGATCTCAAATAATGATTTTTTTTTTCTTCGAATTTCCAAGAAATATTAATAAACACTTAATGAAATGAACAGGAGTATGAAAATTGCTTTTAAAAATTCCATTTCTCTCTTAGGAATACAAAAATACAATAAATCTATAAGGTGAGACAACAATGCCGTATTAATCTTGTTCTGGCAAAAGTCTATACAATCTGGTCCATGATTAGACGCTCTAAAAGTTAAAATAGTGAAGGTGGATTGGAATTTCTAGTCTCGATAACGTCTAACCAGAGTTGAAAAACATGGAGGAGGAAGACTAATGAAGTACTTTAGGAAATAGTCAATAAAGGCAAAGAACATAAATGCCTAAGCGGTAAACCAAGATCCTGTTGAATGAGCAAAATAAACAATATAGAACCATTTATGTAGAACCACTTTTTATAAACAGCAAAATGGAAAGAAAAATTAGCCCAAGACTGACATGGGTAAAACAGTCTGGTAGGTTCTCAAAGTTCACAAAGGCCCGTGAAGGCGGGAGGATAAAAAAAAAGTCTTTATGTTTGGTAAGTGTACTGTAAACATTGGCAAATTCAAACTCCCACGCTCTCTTCACATTTTTTTATTAATTTAATTACATTTTTATAAAATAAAATAAAAATAAGGTTCTTACGTTTTAGCCTGTACGATATTAAAAAAATTGCGTCTCCATCACATAAATAATTAAATTAAAATTACATTTACAAAGAAAAGTTAAATTTTAAATAAACCAATATCTAATTTCATTACTCAAAATTCATTATTTTAATGAGAACAACCAAAAATAAGTTACATTTTAAGTAAACGAAATATCAAAGAACCATTACATAATTTCAGCAGCTGAAATTCCTTAAACGTATTGAAATTCGCGAAAAAGGTTTCTCGTCTTTATCAAGAAGCCTCAAAATAAATACAAAATTAAGTCGTAATCTTGAACGTTACATCTCCATTGCTTGTCTGTTTTCAAATTGACATATCGTGCCCATTAACCTACTTTTTCATTGATGGAATGACGAAATTTTCTTCTGTAGAATGTAGCTCCCAAAAATAAATACGAGATAAATAACAGGACTTATAAAAAAGTTTATACTGTCCTAGCATTCGTGGAAACGTTTCATCATTATTGCTTGTATGTCACGGCATTGGCCAAAGTTTTTGGTTTGGCGAAAATGGTCGCCGGGTAAGAGTCTACAAGTAAGAACCTATATGCTAAAATGAAACACTAATATCCAGAAGAATATGATAGGATTGGAAGGCACTATTGAATTATCATCTACATTATTTGTGAGACGGAGAGGTGGGAAGAGGAAAGGAGTAAAAAATTGATTTTTACCATTCAGACCGTCTTCCGTATCCTGGATATAAATAATGATAAAAAATATAAAGAAATTATTGAATATAAAGAAATAATGCCAAAAGAATAAATATTGCTTAATTATTGCTTCTAAACATCGCAGTGTCTCGCTAATGCGGACCCGCCGAATCCAATACTAAGATTATCTAAAACAATTTTTTTGTTTTTATGACAGTATAGTATGAAGAAGCTGATTCTCTAAATGCACTACTTATAAAACGGAGGCTAAGCTTTACCGCGAAAAAAAAAAAAAAAAGAGGGAAAAAATACTCCCAACTAATTACTTATTTTAAATAAATTTAATATTTCAAATTACATACATATCGAATCTATTGTAGAATAAAGGCACATCTCAAAATTCGAAATTGTTGGGAAATCATATTTTTCCTGTGAAATTACCCTAAAAATTGGGAATTTTCAATTTATTTTCTTAAGTAAATTATCTTTAATAGGTATATATTGTTTTGTTTGTTATATAAACTTTTATAAATCATTTTTTAAAATTTTTATATTCATTTTGAAGACGAAGATTTAATACTAATATCATAAGATCAGGTGAGTAGTGAGCCCTGTTACCTGAAGTATGGAAGTGGTAGGCAGAGGCGTAGGTAGCCAGAGGGGAGGTCCAGAGGGTCCGGACCCTCCCCCTCTTCCAAAATTACAAAATACGTAGACGTATCCGTAAAGTAGTACTTATTCTTATGTGTAAACAAAAACCTGTTTGAATTTTATTTTATAAATAATATACCTAGGCATAGAAAATATTACATAGGGAATAGTATCAAGAGGGCCTCCTACCTTGAGCCACCGAGGAAGCTGAATAATAAGTATTCTTTTCTCCACTATTTCTTCAAGAGTGACGTTGTGATCCTGGAACAGTATAATATGGGACTGGTTCAGTGAAAATTAAGGCTCGCTCGTAATTACCAAGCAATAGTTGATGTGTGTTTATACTCAATAATCAAAAAGAAAAAAGTTTTTACAAGGTTATATGTACTAGAAATTTTATATACTATTTCTTTATTGCCGGTCTTTAAAGGCCTTTTCACAAGCCCTGGTAAATAATCGTTGTTTATTAATTGGTAATTTGAATAAAATAATGCGCAATAACAAAGTTTATATCGACTTCTCAGTTTATAAATGGAAAAGAGGGTATCATGTTTGAGTTCTCTTCACCTAAGCGGTCGAGGTAAAAAAGAATCAACTCTCTTACTATTCATGGAATAATAATTAGGGAATATTCAGGGAAATGTAGGGTGTCGATCCGAACCGCTTATTTTGCTGAGTTTAAAAATCGGGGTCTTAAATTCCGTGCAATATTCGTAGGGCCACTAATACTATTCCATTATACTCAATTTTTGATATAGATGACCTGTGTTCAACACCGGATGTAAGAACCATTTTTAACTCGATTGCTTTTCTGAAGTTCTTTTCATTAAAAACTGAATTCATTCCACCATCAAATAATATTAATCCGATCTTAATATTTTCTTTTCCATCCCAGCTATTAACTCGGTCGATGGATGATGAAAATTAATTCCGATTTGAAAATAAATTCCCAATCATATTATATCATGATAATAATAGAATAAGAAGTGGTGGTAATATGGACCCTTGCGGATATTATAAGACCTCTTAATATCTTGGTGATAAGTGATAATATGATGATAAAATTTGCAATCTGTAGCTGAACAGCGCTAATCTGCGGAACAGGTTGTTGCAGTTATCACGGGGTGCTCATATCGAAAGGTGGATTTTTTTAAATCAATTTTTTAAAACTGAAAAGATAAGCTCAAAATGTTCTGTTACCAAAAAAATGTTAGATGATCGCACTATACCTCGTTTCAACGGAATCTATTGTAGCGATTTTCATTCGTGAATCTGTTCTTATGTCTCCCAATTTTTTGGAGGGACATATCAAATGTGCTGGTAATATCGAACCAAGTTCCACTTCCTCCCTCTCTACAACGGTTTTATGAATCACTCTAGAGAAATAAAATTAAAAATCTGGAAGAGAAATTACAACAAATAATGAGAAGGAAGCAGCTCCATTCTTGTGAGACTCGTAATTCCTGTATTATAAATAACTAAAGGCTTAGCGAATCCACATATTCAATGCCGTGACCACGCAAAATCTTAATCTATCCTCCCATATACGTCTCTGTCTACCGGACGTTTACACGCTGGTTCAGCGCTAATTAAAAATTGTCGATTTTTACTCAATTTAACAGTTGCCCCATTTTTCTTTAGAAAAAAATATCATACATATCACTTTATTTTCATAAAATGGTCTTTCCTTAAGTAAGATGGCCTGAATTATTTTTCACATAAAATAATATGTATTTTATGATTGTAACCATATTTTTGAATTTCGTTATATTAAATGTTATTTATTATTATATATTTTTTTTTTTTTACAACTGATCATAAATTTTGTCCAATAAAATAAAAGTTATTGACATCTATAAATTAACTTAGATTGACGGTCATTTTTTTTTTAAATGTTTTTTTTTTTAATCAGTCTCTATATTAAAAATACATTGTTCAAGTTTATACATGCAACTAACAAGTATTCTTAATAAAAAATGAAAGAAAAATTTGGATAATTCTGGGTTGACTTCTCGAAGTTAGTGATCAATCATTGAAATAACATCTTCTTATAACCAGGGTTTGAAATCGATAATTAAAAATAAACAAACTTAAAAATTAAATTACATCGAAATTTTTATCTGGTAATTTCATATATTATTTTATGAATTTATTCAATCCGCCTAGGTATATTTATTTTGGTTCAAATTTAAAATCGAGACGCATTATCAGTGACTCTTGCCGAAGTTATCCGAAGGTCGCCGCACTTGCACTCTCTAGCGCCACTTGTGCTAACTGCTTTGTATTCAATTGTATCATTCGCAATCATTGGAAATCTGAAAATTATTACTTCTTTAATTAGATATAATTTAAAATTATTAGTGCTGTCGACTTCCGCCCACTACGTTCGCCCGAGAGATAAACAAAACACCTACGGATCCTTTTCAGTTGAGGTCGGGGCCTTACCGTAATTTCAATTATTACTGTTTTCATTAGATCACTGCTGTCGACTTCCGCTCGTTATGCTCGCTCAAGAGATATAGAAACCCCAAAAGTTCCTTTTCAATTGAGGTCGGGCCTTTACCTTAATTTAAAATATTATTACAACTTTCTCAGACCACCGGAATTCGTAGTCACTAATAATGTTGAATAATATCTAATTAAAGCAATAATAATTTTAATATTTCCAATGAATACGAATGCTACAATCGAACACAAAGCAGTTTGCACAAATAGCGCTAGATAGTGCTATTGCGGCGACCTTCGGGTAACCTCGGCAGTATCCATTGATAACGCGTCTCGTTTACTAAAGTTGTACCTCTATTTCTATTAAACTTTCCCTTTTCAGCCCATAAAAAGGAATAGGGTTATTTTTGTTAAGAAAAAAAATGAAAGAGTTTAGCTTCAAAATTAGCACGTTTTCTATGTGCTCTAGTGTCAGCCTAGAGCACAAAACACTGAAAAGGAATTTCCATGTTAATTAAGAGGTTCATAGCTGTTTTGTTTTTATGTAGTTATATTTAATATTCAATAATCTGTATGTGAACAACATTGCAAATGGAGAGAAAAAAAACAAGCGAATTATTATTTAGCCTGATTTTTATTTTTTGAGTAAATTTTTTTCGATCAAGAATTTATCATTATTTTAATTGAAAGAAAGTATCGCTCAGAGAGCGACTGTTATTTGTAATGGAATAAATAAAACTCAAAGATTAATTTGTATGCATAATTTTTTGATACAAAGTAATTATTATTTCATGATTCGTTCGAAAAAATATTGGCCAATTACAGACTCTGCTTGTAACAGTTTTCATATTTCCTAATCGTTTGTCAATTTTCCAATATTTCGGTATCAATGATAAATTTCATAAGAAATTTATTAAAAAATTATCAAAATTGATATACATACACTTATATGCATTAATAAACATTCTATATTATATATTATATTATTTTATCCTTATTTCATTATACATGCCATTGTATTTTTTCAAACTATCTTCTTAATTATTTAACATTCCATTTATTACGTAGACGTTTATTACGTTGTTTTCATGTATTTCCATATCACATACTATTTCATATAAGTTACCGTATAGGATTTTACTGTTTCATACTGCCCCATTTAATGATACTTTATTGATTCTTCGTTTTCTATACTTCTTATAAATTCATTCAATGATTCTTGTATCTTGCTATGCTTAATCCTGATTCATCCGGCTAATTCATAGGCCTACTACTTAGGCCGAAACTTCGGCACCCATTGATGCTGTATTACACCTCAACCCGTTTTTCATTCCTGACCGTTCCCGCAATCATCCAATCATCTCCTTGGTTACATCTACGGCCAAAAATATTCATATTATATATGAACTATAGAATATACCAAATATTGTGTAGTGAATATAATTTCTAACGGTGGGAAGACTATATATATAAAATACAAGGAAAGGTAGTAGAAAGCAGGTAGTGAACTTGAAATCATAATAGAGGAATAAAGTTTTTAAAATTATTAAAACCCATAACAGGGAGGGTGGGAAACGACCACAGGAGTGCAGAGAATGTAATCTGCTGAAACCCGGGAAGAGAAATAAAATAGCTTTTGCATATCCTGGATTTTCTCTGTCCGTTCCTCCTTTAGCGTTATATTTTCATGTACGAGTATGCTGAACTTTTACAGCCCTGGATTGATATCTGTATGGCAGTGTACATGGTATAAAATAGTATGCGATATTTATTGTTGTTTTATTTTTTTGTTATTGCTACATGTCACCTGCTATATGATTCCTGTCGTTATCTTTATAATAATGGCACGTTATGTTATTGAATCGTAACATAAATTCATGTTATTTTTCAGTTAATAAGAAAATTTGGTTGGTACATTACTGATCCAGAAAATCTATAATCCAGTTACATTTCTGTTTTATCCATCTGGTATGTTGGGTTTTCGTCAAAGTCTTTACTAGTTAGTTCATTTGTCCATTAAATTAGTAGCTTAACCAATTTTAGTCCTTTGGAATGTTGGTTGAATTAAGTACAGCCTGAGAGGTAATATATAGAGTGGGGTGGAAATAACTGACACCTTTTGAAGGGATGTAAAAAAATTAAGCAATGTCTCTAGAAAAGAGCTGGTTTTATTTTCAAAAAGCGTCTTCAAGATAGGTAATTACATCTTTGCAACTTTTGCAGTCATTCACCTTATTCCCGGACATTTTTCATTACCCTTCATTTCATTTCTTGTTAAATAACTGACATTGCGTAACAATCGACACATTGAGCGGCTTTTGGTGACTTTGATGTTATCCATCCGTACTTTTTGAGGAGAGTGTAACCTGTGAACTCAGTTCGTTACGTGCACGTTTTGGAGGCTATCCTGCGCCCTGGAGACTCTCCCAAGTTGGATGAAATCGATCCAGAGGATGTATGGTCTACGGTCCGCACTTCTTGACGTTCGCTTGGAGTTTTGAGGTGATCGCTCCGTGACAGGTTGATTCCTTTGTGGTGTGACTTGGGATGACCGTTACCAGATCAACTCCTAGCAATTATTCCTCTTGGGATGTATCAAGGTAGTATCAAGATGTAGGTGTTTAATAAACATGTGAAACTTATGCAAAAATCAGGTGAAATACCTAAATATCGTTCTCTAGATGATTTAATGGGGAGGATCAGGCAAGAAATCAATGCTTTTCTACCAGAAACACAGAAAATCTTTCTGACTTTGTCTATTTAGTAGTTACACATATCGTTGAAACAATATTCTGCGTTTTATCGATGCTGTAAATTGATTCTCTTCAGGAGTTATAATGCTCAGGAGTTCGTGAGGTATAAAAATCGGTTCTGCTTCATTCACCCTCCCATCTTTATACCAGAAATGACTAAAATGGTGAAGAGATATTTCTGGAAACGTCAGTAACGGCCGACGTTCGGAAGATGTAATTTTTAAAACCCACTAAATATAAGTATTTTCAATATACTTTATGAAAATAAAACCAGTTTTATTTTGTTTTTTAACTAGCTTTTTACCGGCTTTGTTTTTTACCTCCCTTTAAAATGTGTCAGTTCTTTTTGCTCCACTCTGTAAAATAGAAGGTATGCTTAGTGATGTTTATAATTGTCTCAATAAGAGATTTAGTATGTAACATTTTTATGTAATAAATAAATCTATTCCATTAATACCTTCCCATGAATATATTTTCAACAGAAGGTTAAATTCAGGCTACCCACCACAGATGTTAAAGTTCTTTTATTAATCTTAATATCATTTCCATTATTTTTCGTTTTTCTATTTAAGATCATTGCATATATCTTCTGACTTTGTCTATTTGGTAATTACACAGATCGTAAAAACAATATTCTGCGTGTTATCGAGTCTGTAAATTGATTCTCTTGAGGAGTTGTAACGTTTAGAAGTTCGTGAGGTATAAAAAGCCTTCCTGTCTCATTCACCCTTCCAACTGGAGCGGAAGTTAATCGTAGTCAATTTGCTGAGCAGAATGTTAAAGTTGTTTCCTGCCACGTATGGGCTAAGAACAGTTGTGCCAGGACCTTCATAAACAGATTTATGCTTACAGTTTCATACGTGCTGTAAGCGCTAGGCGTTCTGTCCACCATCAATTCTCTACCGATTAAACTGATACCTAACTCTACCCGGATTATTTATTACCTGGTCCAGAACTAGCCTCTCGTTGTTCTTGATGGTGTATATTAATTTATACCATTTATTTATTGTGAGTACAATTCTTTGAATACAAGGATATCATAATTAAATTACATGAAAAAGTTTTATTTACTTTAAATTCTGAATTTTTTCTTCATTATCTGCAAGTGCTTCAGCCTTAGTGGAAGTCACGCTGTTATTTTGTTCTGGTGTCGGGGTATAGTTTGCGTTTTTTGCGCTCCAATGTCGGAGGATGTGTTGCATGTTTCACAAAGTGTTGGTTCCAGGCCTCTCATTAGGTATACATGGGTGAACGCTGCATGTCCGATTCTCAGCCTGTCCAGGATTACTCTTTCTCATCTGGACTTCCTGAAAGAGGTTTTCCATGGCGGTATAAATTATTTACATACTCTATTAAATAATTAATTGAATTATACTTGAATAAGTCACTTAATTTAATACTGCATATGGAAAATTGCGTGTAATAGTAAGTCTTTATAAATATATATGCGGGACGTACCTAAATATACGGACTTAAAATATTTTGTAATATAAGTTTTATAAAACTGTTAAGTATTTGTAAATAAACACATGTATCTATCTATATAGATACATTTTCAACTGTTAAGAAAAATTGGAACCATGGGGGAGAGAAAAAAAAGGGATCGTTGAAGAAAAATAACAAATACAATTGTATTAAATTAAAACACTAATCTTTCATTAACTAGGTTTCTCTTATAATGGTTTAATAATGATGCCAAAAGAGCGAAAGAACAACATTTCTTAAGAGGTGGAAGAGAATGGAAACAAACATGGAGTAGAAGGGCTGATGAAGTTAAGGGAGTCGGAAGGAAAATATTGGGAGTGTAGAGAGGCTGGAAGGACGAGGGCAATATGTCAATGATGAGGACTGTCGGTCAGGATCTTCCAAGGGGTCTACCGCTCCTTCCATCCTCCATTCATTATCGCTCCGCTACTTTTTCAATACTCACTTATCTCCTAATGGCCACCTTAGTCTTCTTTCCTGTTCTTAGGTAGAGTAACTTCTTATTTGTTACCACTTCTTCTAAGAGCTACTTTTGTGGAGGGTAGAAAGACATTTTTTCTGAAGTGATACATTAAAGGCCGTCTCAAACAACAATCATTTTTTCTTTTAAATACTAAATAATTTATTGACTACATCAGTAATGAAAAAATGAACTATTAATTATTCTTAATGCTTTTCTTATGTACTGTTTAAAAAATACAATAAGTTATTCTGAAATATTCCTGCTCCGTTTATTATTTTTAACATTTTTCATTTTGTAAAGATTGAAGTTAAAGCCAGCCAATTAATCGAAAAATATATTTCCATTCATATCATATCCTATGGTGTACGTGGGGTAAGTGCGTAATTGTCTCGTTAAATCCAAACCCTCAACTGGTAAGAGCTGTGCCTTGCGGAGCATGAAATCTAAACACTGATGTATCAGAAATCAGCCCCGAAAGTTTGATAAGGTGAAGTATAACGGGTTGTAAAAATATTAGTTCCATCCTATTGATGAAGTTGTGTCTTTCAACTTTTAGAGTGCAGCTGGCATTGTGATTTACATTTCTCATTGACAATTTTCTATTTTTTAAGTGCTTCTTCGCAGCCACCCAGCAAAGCATGATAGTAGGGGCAACTGCAGACCTCTATTGTGTGACAAATGTGCGTGATGTACACTTACCTTTACTTTCATTTTTTGTCTATGGACTAGTGAATTAACTCAAAAATTATTTTTTTCGATTATTTTATTCAATCATATTCCACGTCCCACTTTCGTAACTCAATGAATGGACCATTGTTTTATTTTCAGTAAAATAATATCTTCCTCATCGGAATGGAGAAACCTTCTGAAGCTGAATCTGAATTATATTCCTCTATGTCATGTTCATGGATATGTGGGCAAGTCCGTACTGACGCAGATGCGGCCAAGAACACGGGACTAATCTCTGTTAGATAGTGATCAGTTGTGTAGACAGCGAACAGCACACGTCCAGTGACATAGTAGCATAACAAAAAATAGCAAAAATGTTTATATGATCTAGGGAACTTATATATTTAAAAATAATAATGAGGAATATGAAACGAAATCGATGCACGAACTCTATAAAAAATCAATCAACTTTTGCAAAAGAGGATTTTAAATTTAATGATTTTAGCTTGCTCCAAGAGAACTATTCCTTGACTGTCCAGTGATTTTTTTTTCATCACATCAATATTAATTTAAAAATGAGTTAATCATTAATGATACATAAACCATGCTTTAACCGACTTTACTTTTAAGTATAATGTTTATTTATTTGTATCCCCTTTTTGTACTTATATAGCAGAGTTATTAATCTATATTAATTAGTTGTTGTCATTACTCTACCAGTTCCATTTTACAAATTCATCACTGTTTTCATTTTTTTTTCTCACTAAATCTTTTTTATTTATTAATTCATTCACTCTGTATACCATTGGTTAATTCTTATTTTTGTATCTTCTTTATTCAACCCTGAAGAAAACCTGCAAAGTGGGTCGAAACGTCGGATACTTAATAAATAGTTTTTACTATCTGTGCTCTATTTTTTGACCGACTCCCGAACCACCTCATTCCTTCTTAAAGAAGAAATATTTTCCCAGATTAAATTTTTTTTTTGGCCATTGGAAAGCTAAAGATTTTAGAATAAATATCTAACATATAAAGACGTAGAAGGTAATGGAGTGTGTTGGAAAACGCATAAACAGCTTAAATGATTTTTGAAAATAATAATTTCTATAGTTATATTACTGATACCATTAAAATAATTCCCATTAAATTAATAGAAACTAAATTGAATTTCCTTAGAAACGGAATAGAAAAATTCAAAATTTATTTCAAGTTGGAGGTAAGTGAAAGTTGTGTGAAAACACATTTTTTAATTTGAAAATTTGTAGATAAAAAACGGAAATATTAAATATCTTTAATGATCGGAAAAAAAAAAGAAACGATAATATGCGTATAAATGCACAGTTATCAAAACCTTATGGCTAATTATATTGATTAGTGCAATCCCAAATATTCAAATTCCTCGAAGAGTCAAAAGTAATCTATCCCATCCAATCTGGGATCGAACCCAACTACTCCACACCATTCGCTTGGCGATCCAACCCGCCTTGGATGATCAAAGCTAACTGATTAAATCCACTAAGCTATTGATTCTCTAGGCTTCCCTATCTTCTTACCAAATAAAAACCTCTCACTTTTTTTTAAACCTACATTTGCTAGTTTCAATCGTTCTTCTCTAACCGTAATCAAGCTGTTTCTATTCCCTCTATCTGCCTTCTACGAAATTAGCATTTCCCCTCCACTTTTCAGTATATGTGCTTTCGATTGGTGTCTCTTCTTCTTATAAACCTGTATATGTGAATTAGCACTATAGTTTATAATATGCAGAATCTATTATATGCTCGAATCCAAGATCTAACAACAGTGTTTGATTATGTTTCAGGTGCGGTATTGAGGTTGACAGTGCGTAGAATGTAGCTGGACCAAGTAGCAATGTGGCTCCTGAGCTGGCTGCTGTTGGGCTTGTTCCAAGTGAGCCTCGGTTTCTCTTGCGTCTGTGCCCCTGCGGAGTGCGAGCCGCTGTCGGAGGAGGACTGCCCCCTGGGCGCGGGGACGGTTTGGGACCCCTGCGGCTGCTGCAGGGTCTGCGCCCGGGCCGAGGGCGAGCCCTGCGGGGGGCCCTACGGCTTCTACGGATCCTGTGGCAAGGGTCTGGACTGCGTCGTCTCCGACGTCAGGTCGGAAGGAGTAGAGGGCACCTGCAAGCGTGAGTACACTACCCATCTTATGTATTATTTATGTATTACCTATATTAAAGTTGAAATTAAGAACCTGACGTTAAAAAAAAAATTAAACATTAGTGGTATGATTATTATTGTTTTCTTGTTCATTCCACTAAATCACATATATAAAAAAAGACCCTTCACATCTTTACTATAATAATAATAATAATAATAAAAGGCTTAGCGAACCCGAAGGCTCCAGATACCACCAATCGCTGTCACCGACTACCGTCCAAACCCAAATTCATTAGATTACTCTTAATATTATTCTCCCACCTACGTTTCGGTCTACCCCGCGGACGTTTACCAGTCGGCTCAGCGTTTATTAACTTTTTAGGAATTCGTTCGTTACTGAGCCCAACAACTTTGCAAGCCCATTTCAACCGTCGCGATGATATCACTTCGATTATATTAACAGGGTGCATGCTCCGCAATTCCGCGTTGTGTAATCTCCTAAATTCTCCAGTTGACTCATCCTTTTTCGGACCAAACATTTTACGCAGTACCTTATTCTCGAATACCTTAAGGCGTTGTTCATCCTTCAAGGTTAGCGGCCACGTTTCACACCCATACAGAACTGTAGGCAAGATAATAGTTTTGTATATTCTAAGTTTTAAGTTTCTGGACAAAATGCGCGACCTACGTAATGTTGATACCGAAAAATAGCAAGCATTTCCCGCCTTTAACCGCGCCTTTATTTCCTCTTGAATTTCGTTTTTTCTAGTAATCACAGACCCAAATACTTAAATTTCTCACCGTGTTCAAACCTATTTTCTTCTATATCTATATCCTCAAAATCGCCTCTGTTTCTATTGCTGACCATATATTTCGTCTTATCCGTATTTATTTTGAGGCCAACCTCTTTCCCAGCTGTCATCAACGTTGTTGTATTCAGTTTTATAGTTTCCGCGTCCTCTCTTAATAATACCAAATCTTCCGCAAACCCGAGCACGGATATTTTACCACCCAGATCTAAACCCCTTTCGGTATGCATTACCTTTCTAATGACATACTCTAGTGCTAAATTAAATAGGACAGGTGAAAGGGAATCGCCTTGTTTTAACTCCGAGCTAACTTCAAATTTCTCCGAAAAATAATTACCGATTCTAACTTTATTGAATGTTTCGGTCATGCACATCCCTACTAGATTTACTAACTTCTTCGGTATTCCCTGCTCAATCAAAATGTTATACAGTCTCCGGCGATCAATGGAATCATAAGCCTTTTTGAAATCCACAAAAAGCTGATGAACTACACCGTTGAATTCAATTTTTTTTTCTAATATTTGCCGTAAGGAAAATATTTGATCGATAGTTGATCGGTGGCGTCTAAAACCACATTGGTAGTCTCCGATAATTTCCTCGGCATATTCCGTGATTCAACTAGTTAGTATCGACCAGAATATTTTATAACAAACTGGGAGGAGTTATATTCCGATATTCCGCGATAGTTATTATACCTATATCTTTACTATAGGAGCTGAAAAACTTTGACTCTATCATATTATATTATATTGAAATATACTCATCTCCAAGTTCGATGTATTTTCTTTTTTTAACTATGGATTAAGCAGATTCATAAAGAAATCAATGTTTTCATTATACTTTGTCTTCTTCTTGTCACTTCCCACTCGAGACATTCCTCGAAATTCATCCCTATTACCAAACTTACTTTCTTTTTCTGTAAATGACTTGTCTAACATTATTCATCACTCCCAATATTACTGTCAATCAACATCCGATGAATTTAATTACTCACCATGGACCTTTAAATTAACGGCCCACAAAAACATAAAAATAGTACAACAAAATTCACTTATTTACAAAGATAAATTTATATATATATTTATATAAATTTATATATATATATATATATATATATATATATATATATATATATATATATATATATAAAGTGCATTTATACAGGATGGCTCTAAATCGAATTTCAGCTTAACGTGCTCCATAGCTAACGACTCTATATATATATCTAGCTATCTAAATATATATATATTTATATAAATTTATATATATATATATATATATATATATATATATATAAAGTGCATTTATACAGGATGGCTCTAAATCGAATTTCAGCTTAACGTGCTCCATAGCTAACGACTCCAATATCTTGGTATTTAAACTTTCACATTTGACCGGTAACTTGATATCGGAATGCAGAGTACAGCGTGAAGTAGATAACTATGTAGTATGTTTTGATCCCCTTTCTAGTATGATGGCCAATGTATACACTAAATAAGTAAAAAATAAAATCATGATTAAAAATTACACTAGACCGTCACTTTTCGATTAAAATACCAAGCTCTAAACTTTTAAAATTCAAGCTAAAATCATTTAATTTTTGCGTGATGCTGTTTTGATCTAGGTGTGTGAAATATAAAGGTCTAAAATTTAATGGATTAAGTTGCGTCCATAAGATACTTTTGCCAATGAGAACAACAAAATAATTTTTATTCCTTATACAAATTGTTTTTTAACTTTCATCTATCTGATTTTCAAACTTTTTCTCGTCTCGTTATACATGTATCGATACAATAATACAGTAATCTACTTTGTATCAAAACAATTTAAATTTCTTGGTCCATCTTATTTGCAATTTCTCATTAATTTCCCTTTAGTTATATTCTTACTGGTTATGTTCTTCTACTAGAACCCCATTGAATTTATTTTAATTGATTCCATCCGTTTTAATTTTTTTTTTTTTTTTATCGAATTTCAAATGTGTATTCGCTTATAAAAAAAAAAAGTTTCCTTATCAATCTAAGATCGTTTGGTGGAGTAGTGAATAATTTATAGTTTCACAATATTTGCCGAGATCCGGTTGAGTTGAGGTAAAAAGTGTTCCATTGCATATTTAAATCTAAAAACTTTTACCCATAAATATTTAAGTACACTTTTACTACGAAAGTTTTAATATCTACTTATATTGCGCCTCATACACCAGTTGTGGGGGTTTAAAGTTGGCGCATAAAATTCTTTTGCCTCTTTTTAGATTCGAACTTTTTTTATACAAAAATAAAACTCCGAATTATACTTTAGACCGAAACCAATCAAGATATACCTTATATCTTGGAACTAATCCCAATAAAATAATTTCAATACCTCTTTCCTCATCCGCTATTTCATTTGCCGAATCTCTAACCGTGTATATCTGATAATCCATTTCATGGAAATGCAGCGGCTCCAACCGGGTTTCAAATTGCAGTGGTTCCCTTTGTAAATATAACTATGGAAGTCATGGGTAAACCAATTATCTCCACTTTAGTTTTGTTGATAAGTACTCTTACATACTTTTCACTTGCTCCAGCTCCAGTGATTCACTTCCATGAAGGTAACAGAATCAGCAATCTAGGACAAAATATATTCCAAACAAAAACCTTGATTAAGGAACGGACGATCGGATTGTTAAGAAGAGGATGCTGTGTAATACAGAAGAGGCCTTCCTCCCGGTCAATCACTCTTTAAGTTGATTAACACCCTGCCCATGGGAACTAACCGACCACTTTTGAAATTAACACTCGCCCTTTATATTAATTCTCCGACGGAGCTTTCTTAGCAAAATATCTCTAGAATGTCAGTCAAGCAAGCCGTCAGGTCTCTAGCCTCTTTGTTCAAAGCGCCTTCCTAACTCCTTTAGTAGGAAACGCTTTTAATTACAGATTCAATTCTTCTCAGTTACCTCTTGGAAAGGGCTTACCAACATTTATAATTGTTGAAGATCAACCTAAGAAAAGAGGTTACTCACTTTTTACTGTATTTTTATATGCTCAGAGAATCACAGACGCAAGGAACCGATTGAGTTGACATGGGTTCGATGTCGATATCACCAATTGCTGCGTGCGTCCAAGCCTTGATCCGCAAGATCAGCCTTTGAGGCCTCTACACAGCTTCCAATCCAATCCCATCCGATGTCCTAAATATAGAATGAAAATGGCAAAGTGTGTACTATGAACGTTGATAGTGTTAAAAAATTGAAATAAAAAGTTGGACGGCCTTACTCATTCGATTTGCCGACTTATGACACACCTCCTTTACTTTCCTTCCTAGATGCGATAGTGATTAGCGCAGTTGGAAGTCTGTTCCAATTAGCAGGATGTTTCCTTTTCAATAGGCTGCAAGTTTTTGAACGTATTTTCATTTTTGTTTATGAACGGCATGACAATCATTCATAGAAAATCTTAAAAGATTGCATTAACAATATCAGCAAACCTATGTCATTCCATTAGCCACCTTTTTTGGACATAATTTATTTTTTTATTTTATTTAAGAGCAACCCCATTTATTTTATTTTTCGAAAAATGCGAGGCTGTGATCACGTCGGAAGTCTCAGTGGTACTGACTAATAACGAGAGCGGAAGAAAGAAATTTCAGAGTTGGACAACGACCTCCTTTTCTAAATTAGGGATTGGATCGGAAGATGTGTAGAAATCGTCCCTCTTACGATTCGGTCTACCCCTCGGACGTTAACCAGTCGAACTTATTTTATACCTAAAGAATCATGTTAATAAGTTCACATTAAAAATTGATATTCTGTTGGGTTGAACACCTCAAAAATAAAAATAATACAAACATTAGAAAGTGGAATGAATTTGAATTTAGGAAAAAATGTTATACATATACTAAATTAAAAATCAACAACATCAAATCTCAATAAAATTTTTTCGTACCTGTTTTAAAATTTATATTGGCAGATCTACATTGAAAAATGACTTTTATTAGGGCTATAAAATGACGAATGAATGCCATATAAAACTTAATTCAAATTGACATATATATACTAGGTGAGAAGGGATTGAATCTCAAAATTTAAAAAATAAAAAAAACTAGGACTTATTTTATCTCACAAGAACCATATCGAAAAGTTGGCTTTAAAAAATAAATTTTTAAAATCTTTTTAAGTGTTTTTCTTATTCTGTTGTATTGTTCTTAAAATAATATCAAAATGAAATATTTTTTGTCATGTAAACTTTTCTTGGTATAAAAATGCGTAACATTTTTCCTTTGTTTGAATCGAACAGTTTATTACAATTACATATTTTAAAATATCAGTATCAACTAAGTGACTTGAAAGATTGAAAGCTAGATGGTCAGACGGAAAATTTAATGGTCTTTTAAATTGTTTAATCTGATATATTATAACAACAGTCAATCTGGCATTGTTTTTATTCATATTTTATTATTTATGGATTTTGTTAGCCAAAGTAATAAAGAAAAAAATGATAAATATTTTTCAAATGAATATTTTTTTCGAACAACTGATTTCTAGAATTTTGCCGCTAAAAACCTAGAGGCCCTAACGTATTCAAATTGTAGTGAGTTTTGGTTGACCGTAGATATGCTTAAGGAAGAAGTTGGTCGGGGGGTGAGGTCAAAAAGTAACACTTTAATAAGTGATACTTATTTATTTTGTGCCGACGTTTCGACCTAAGTTTTAGGCTATCTTCGGGGCTAAAAGAAAAACAAAATATTAACATTGATAAATACAGAAATTACAAGTAAGATAAAAAAGTATGAAGTATAAAAAGAAAAATATGACGCTAAAATGCATTATACTAGTAAGAGTATGAAAACTTGGTAATATGTAAAGCATATAGAGATAGTTATGATGCGACAAGTTATGCAAAAGATCTTTTGCATAGCTTGCCACATCATAACTGAAGATGGCCTAAAACTTAGGCCGAAACGTTGGCATAAAATAAATAAGTATTACTTATTAAAGTGTTTCTTTTTGACCGCACTCCCCGACCAACTTCTTCCCTACCGTATTCAAGATGTCGAGTTTTAAATAATAAGTTCATCATGTTTATAGTTTTATCCTAGGTTTAGTTTTGGTTCCAGGCTGGTATTTGACGACTTAACTATATTCACAGGATACTGTTCACAAGTCGGAGTAAATCTCCAAATTATCATGGGCTAACCTAGATTAGTAGATTAATCATGATTATGTTGACAGGTATTATCAATTTCTAAGTTATTAACAAAATAAAAATAAAAAAAAAAATTGTTCACTTTTTGATCGTTGTTTGGAAAGAATGAAAAAAAAAGCGCAAAATTATTCGCTTTAATTAAAAAGTACGGTAAGAATGGCTCGAGAATATAACAATCCAACTCACAAATCTCTTCTCAGTTAAGTTCTTAGGGTTTTCCCAAAACCAAAGAATAGCTAAGTTAAAACAAAAAACTTTGAAAACGGAACGATGTAGACATTGGGAAGAAAAACTTCATTCCTTCTAAAACTTTCAAACCGCCAATGAAAGTAGTCGAGGCAGTTTTCTCTGTCGAGAAATCGGAAGCAAGTCAGAATACTTCTCTCTTTAGCCTTTAGCTACGAACAAAGAAAATACAACTTTTGACAGCTTATAAAGATCGGAGTAAAGCCATGAAGTATGCTAAACATCGGGAAAAAGGAAATCTTAAGTTTTGTATTGGGTCATGTCGATCATCTATGTATTGGCCATCTTTATCTGGATGCCAGGTTATTAAAGGTAGAGAGGATACAGCAGTCGGTTCAAAAAATGTTTTCGAGTCCTCATTTAATTTATTTAGTTTTTTAGTTTTTTTTTAGTTTAAAAAAACATTTCGTCGTCAATTAATAAGACGCTTCTTCAAATTCTAAAATACGGAACCCTTTTCGATTTATGAACACATCTATGTTTGAAATAAATATATAAATGTAAATTATGCTTATATTTAAGGTATATATATAAATATATATACACACACACATATATATATATATATAATATATATATATATATATATATATATATATACATATATATATATATATATATATATATATATATATATATATATACATATATACATATATTAAGATTTATGAGACCTAAAAACCGTCTCTATCGATTCCCGCTAAAGATATATAGAAAAAAAAATTGGAAATGGTCTAAATATCGACTATTGATGACGTAGGTACCAAATACTAACGACTCTCAGTCGTCACCTTGACCTTAGCCAGTGCTCGAAGTCTTAAAAATATATTGTAATTATAATGGTTATGCTACCTTGATAAACTCCTACTATATACAATAAAGGATAAAATAAAAATATCTGAACTATAAAAAATAAAATATATAAGTGGACAACACATGACTTCCTTGTACGCCTATTAAACTATAAATCGGTGACTCAAAAAGTGATCCTCAATTTGGTTACTAGTTTTCAAGATTGCAGTATCTCAAAAAGGACACTCGGCGTCGCGACGTCCATCTATTGACACACACACTCTTGTTTCTGGAGGTCTCATTTCGTTATTATATGTCGTTTTCTTTCAGTAGGTAGTTACCTACTAAACTAGATAACTAAACTACTTCATAAAAGGAAGTAAAAACATATTCCTATTTGGGAAAAAATCGTTTTTATGTGTTTCCGGTAAAGTTTCCTAAATGGCGCTTAGGCCTTTTTCCTTTTTCAAAAAATGACGTCGAT
This sequence comes from Rhaphigaster nebulosa, assembly GCA_948150685.1. NCBI lineage: Eukaryota > Metazoa > Arthropoda > Insecta > Hemiptera > Pentatomidae > Rhaphigaster > Rhaphigaster nebulosa. The sequence continues at coordinate 29,986,048 of OX411308.1, forward strand.
ATATATATATATATATATATATATATATATATATATATATATATATTGTGTTCAGTTAAGGTATTAAGCTTTTTCTTAGGAGTTTTAAACGGAGACTCGTTACCGGGTCCGACCTCTACCACCTACACTAAGCTGAGAGGCTTTATTGTGCTGTAGATTAACGTTGTTTATTACCCAGTCATTAGTGAGTGAATAGAAACAGCTGTTGGCAGCGGCACTATTAGGGCCCTACTAAATTTAATTACCACAAAGAGCTACCTCGTCGACGGAGGACTGTCATTTCCTTGATGTATATGCAATTATAAGTTGCGGCTAGGTTAAAGCTTCCGGAGTTTGTGGTGGAGTTTCCCCTAGTGTCGGAATTGTATAAGTGTATCGCGTCAAATGAGTCCGTTATGGCACTCCTCCAACTTGGAACTTTTGTCAGGCAGCAGCGAAGCGTGGTTGTTCCTCGGGGTGCTAGGACATTCTAATATATGCTAATTTGCTAGATCGGCAAGGCAGTCAGGTCTGGTTAGCAATATAATAATAATGATAACTTGATTTTCGTTCAAATCATTAATTATTATAGAGTAAATAATCTTTTAATAAACAAACATGCAGCTAAAACACAGGCATCGTGGTCCATAGATGGCCCTAACCGCCACCGACCCTAGTGGAAATCCAATTCCTCAAGGTCAGCCTTATAATAACCCTTCTATCTACGTCACGGTTTACACGTTGGTTCAGCTCTAATTAACAGTTCAATTAACATCCTAACAACTTTACCGGTCCATTTCAACCGGTTTGCAATTACTTCATTGTATTCACAGGGTGCATGTATCGCGTTGTGTAACTTCCTAATTTAATATGTGAATCCATAATTTTAAGCCCATATATTATACTCTAAATATGGTGATACAACATGAAGATTAAAATAAGTTCTTGGGAATCTGTGAAATGAAATCTTACATTTTTTTTTCTGTATAAAAAAATTCCACTGTTGTTAACTACAACATTTCGGAGCGAGTACAGTATTTTCAGATCAGCTTTGCTATGTTTTGATGCTGCAGTGTTATCATTAATGTTACTTTAAATTTTCACTTTTGTTGTTGCTATATAAGATAGGGTACTCATTCCGAAATTTTGTAATTGGCAACAGTTCATTTTTTTCAATAAATAGGAAAACCAGAAGACTTCATTTCACTTATTTTCAAGAACGTATTTATATATTCCTGTTATAAATTTTTTAAATAAAGAAAAAAGTAATGGAACATTTAATTTCATTAATTCCTAAGGCAGTACTCTATTTGCCATGACCTTAAGGTCATGTTCTTTTAACTTTGGAAGGGCAATAGCCAATTCTAACTTTTCAAGTCTCTCGCCTGGAAAATAGTTTAAGCTTAAGAAAATAGTTTCGAAATTATTAATTTTGTAGAATAGCTAATAATAGTAAAAGAAATAGATTTTACCCCTTTAGGAGATCCGTAATTTACTTTTAAATTTCGTTTCTTATAGTTACCGTTGGCCGCAGATAAGATATTATACAGCCAATAAACGTATGCTAATTTACTATTATATTTTGTTTTTCTCTCTCCGATTTATTTATTTACAATAACTTACAAATATATATACATACAAATATACTTTATTATACATACAAATATACAAATATACAAACAATTATACTTACAAATATAAATTATTATACATATAATAATAAATATTTTACAGGATATTTATTATTATATGTGTGCGTGCATATATATATATATATATATATATATATATATATATATATATAACCTACATAAAATTGTCAAAGCACTCTAAGCAAACCTACATAAAAGCATTGGTCTACAACAGTGCATATGAATTCACATATTACCTAGCTCAAAAACGAAAAGTTATGAAACTAAAATTATGTATGTACGGCAACATTTTCGCTAAAATCAATTAACCGAAAGTGCCACTTTATGCAATGGATTTTATTCATTTTTACAATTTTCTCGAAAAAGACTTTGATTGAACTCCTAATATCAGTGTACAATTAAATGGTGTTTAATATCACCTTGGTCTTATCCTCATTGAAATAGTCTGACAGAGCTTAAATGCCGAATTTTCAAAATAGCTTCCTCTGAAGTACCTTTAATTTTGTTTATTTGAAATAACTAACAATCTCTTATTGTTATTAGTAATAGAAAATGGATAAATATAACGTATGAAAGAATTTGATGATTAAATAAAGCAGGAAAAAGGGAAAAATATTTTCCAAGCTTAAAAATAAATTTCCGGAAACACGAGTAATAATATTGATGTATAATATACCATTGGAAAGCCAAGGATTTAAAAAAAAATTAATATGTGACCAATAAAGTGGTCACAAGAAATGGAGGGACGAAAAAAAGCATAAACCTTGTTTTAGTTGATAAATTTTACTTTTACATTATTTAATGGAAAATAAATATTTCATCAGGAAAACATTAAAAATTTATCTTAATTTTAACAAACCAAAAATATATAGTGCACAGAATTGTAATACTAAGTGTTAAAAAAAATATCTTATCGTACTTTTATGAGAAAGACAATGAAATGCATGCATGTGAATTTCTTGGAATTATTTAAAAAATGGATTCCTAATTATGATAGGGTGGTAAGTGAAAGCTGCGCGATGTTTATTTTTTTTTTAGCAAAATTGGTGTTAAGTTGTTTTGAAAATCAGCGCTTAAATTGTAAAATCCGAGAGGGAATTTTGATTTTTAGGACAACATATTTTCTGCTCACAAAACTGGATACTCTGGTTATCGCTAGGTTCGATGGGTCGGAAGGAACATGAAGCAGTAAATGAAAAAACAGTTTGTCCCGATTTAAAAACATTTTATTCATTCGATGCTAAACGCAATGCGGTTTTTAGAGTATGTATTTATATATATATATATATTTATTTTACAAAATTTAAGATCTCGCGTTTGATCCATCAATCTGCTATTGGTCTCATTTGTTTCTTCATCAATTGCCAAGAAGTCTCGTAAATTGTTCCTTTTTTTTTTTCATTTTTCTCCTGAAAACTGGCCGACTTCATTTGCTGATCCATATTCTTTGGAAAGGAAAATTTCCAAGTGTTATCCCATTTTTATTTTTTTTTTGAACACTTTTCTGTGTGTATATTTATATTTGTATTCCCTACTCAATTATGACTCTGCCTGTGCTAGACATGAAGGTGGTGAAAATTAATTCTTTCTATTCAATAGCAGGATGGAATTCTCAACTTCTCGGAATCATTATTGCTCAACTTTCATAACGTTAATAGCGTTTCATTTTTTGACTGAAACGTATAATATGACGTTACATGAAGGAGTTGAAGGGCTGTAAGGTGTAATTATGCAGGGTTGATAGTGAGCCGAGCCCTGTTCTGTCAACTCCCCCTGACATAGTGAATATTTATGATTGTAGAATAAATCTTCTCCCCTCTCCCTCCCCCCCCCACCTACATCTTCTTGCTCAATAGCTCATTGTTATTGAAACACTTGCTAATTTCTTAACCGACACATTAGCGCCTCGTCTTCACCTTTGATGCAAGTGTATATTTGATTTATGCCACAGGAGAATTGGTAAAGATTTTGGCGCCTTCGGGGTTTTTCAATGTTTGATAAATGATTATTTCTGTATCGTTTTCTATCAGAATGTTGAGAAGTACATATCGTCGCCAACGCGTATAACTAACGAATGTGAAAAATCGTATTTTGTGAATTGCTTAGTTTTATTAATTTACCAGAAGGAAATTTTCAAAATGAAATCTTATAAAAACAAATGTTTTACTCTGAGAAGTAATAAGGCCGAGATATATATAAATTACTCGTAATGAGGAACTTAAAATTAAGACATAAAGCTTTTTTTCGGTCACTTGAAAAGTTCCAATTTTCTCATTAGTTAGTTATACGTGGTGACGGCGATATAATAAAGAAATACGTTGGATGATATTTTCAAAAATATTTATTAGTATTCTAAAATCAAAGAAATAAAATATTCCGATATTTACTAATTGAAAAACCCCATTTTAATTTTAATTTAACAATTACATGTTATTCCTAAGTTCGTAGTAAAAAATTAAATGTTATTGGAAATGAAATAAATTATTAATAATAATTTCCCATTAATAAACATTAATTTTCACAAATTCATTGTTCTTTCATTAAAATTTTCTTTTGGAATATTTTATTGCTTTGAAGTTATTATACTAATAAATATTTAAAAAGTATTATTCAGCGTATTTCTTTATCATGTTGTCACCAATACGTGTAACAGGCGAATGTGACTTTTCAAGAGACCGAAAAAATGTGTTTTATAAATATTTAACATCCTCGGATGATTTGAAGTTTAATGACGGAAGAATTTATGTACAAGTTTTATATTTCAGCTTTTCTTTTGGAAATCGGCTAGAAATTTGTATCTTGAAGTCATAAAAGCAGAAAATTAGGTTTAAAAATTATTATTATTATTGTAACAAAATAATTTTTTTTTATTGTGGGCTTCATTATTTATTTAAATATTGTTTTCACAATAACCTATGTAAATAAAATTGAGCAATTATTATTAATAATTTATTTCGTTTCCTATAACATTTAATTGTTTACTGTGTAATTAGGTAGTAACATGTAGCTGTTAAATAAAAATAAAAATGAAGTTTTCAATTAACAACGAGTTATACAATTTAAACTGCTAAAGTTATATCAATTGTAAAAAATAAATCTATATTTACATACACAAAATTACATACTTTTTTGAAATACCTATTCTAATATTCTCTTCTCCATCTCATATGTAACTAACGGAAATTTAAAAATGTTATCTTCACGTTTCCAATGTCCCTAATTTGCTAATATCCGAGAAGAGTGAAGATAGTGGGCAGAGTAAAGGATATTACGAAAGAGGGTGGGACGTGTTTTGGCCCTATCTGCTGATTAGGTGTGCCCTAGGAACTGGCAAAAACCCACTCGGCACCGGAGGACCTAGTTTTTGCAACCCTCTGATCTCGGCAGCTTCGGCTTCTTGTGATAACGCCCGTCCAACTTCCCGTCCACCTCCCAATGCATAATTACCCAAACCTCCCACCCCTCCCCTCATTAACGGATTAACAGTTTATATTCACTAATTAACAAGTATTAATGTACAAAAGGTAACAGATAATATTTGCCTTCTACAAAGCGGTGCTTGTAACTTACACACTTCTGGAATATAATAAGTAGAAAACCGAATTTTTATGTTATTACCAATTTTATTCGCTTGCGGGTAACACCTTAAAAATCTTCACGATCCATAGGGTAAAGTTTAATATTCCACAACGTTACTCGTTTTCCTCTTTTAGGGCTAAATTACTCGATTTTGATTTTTGCTACATAAAATTTTATATTTAGTATATGTGTGTGTATATGTATGTATATATATATATATATATATATATATATATATATATATATATATATATATATACATATATATAATCATAAATTGAAAGTTTGAAACAAATTTCTCATATTATATATCAACATTATAATTGTACAACAACCTGCAGAACCTCTTAAGTCCATTTAAAAAAAAAAGTGTAGCATTTTTATAACAAAAGAAAAGGTTCCTTATCCAGCATGTTTACGTTTATATATTGTCGATATATAAGTAATAGGTATATGTACATATATATTTTTATTAATTTAATTTTACTATTTTTTCCTTATTAAATATATTACTAAATTTAAATGCTAAGTTTTTCTTTCGTCTAGATTTAGGTTAATCGAAATTTTAATTTATTGTTGTATTATAATTAGGTTTTCCTCACGTTAATAGACGTCACACGTAATTTTAATTCAGATGGTGTGTAACTCTAACGAAATATCAGAGGCTTTCCATGTATTAATATCTTTAATTAAACAAAAAAGATGATTTTTGCATGTTTAAGGTGTTACATACATAAGTTCCCACATTTTGGGTTGTTTTCTGGAGGATTTAGCACATTTTGAGTTTATTTTCTTCACGTTTTTCCGTTTTTCACTGAACGAAAATCCGATCTTTCATGATAAGTAATACGGGTAGTTTGGTTTTGAAAAGAAAGTTAATTAATGAACGAACAGTGAAAAAATAATTAAAAAGTAAAACCGTAAATAATCATGAAATAATGGTTTGAAAGAAAGAGTTAGTTAAACATTTATTATAACAAGAACCTACTGTTGTCATTTTATACCGTTATCTTCTTAATAATTTATTACTTATCCCTTCATATTTTTTTATTATTTAATTATGAATTAAATTATACTCCCTCTCTCCCTTTGTTGGCGACTAAAGGAGAATTATTCCACTACAGTTGACCCATTAAAACCTACGGTAGAAAAATTCATATTGAAAAACGTGGTTTTTTGTTTGTTTTTATTATGAATGTTCTCTGAGAACCTGCACTTTAGTTTTCACCCTGAGACATTATTGAAACCTTTACTCATCCTTTAATTACTACACTCATTCGAAGTTGAAATATTTCTACGATTTTTTTAAATTTTAAAGCCGGTAATTCGGACTAAAATTAAGTAAAGATTGTTTTTCATGATATATTCATGTACTAATTCTCAAAATAATTAGTAAAGCAGTTAAACAAAATTATGGTATTCCAACAATTCGATGAAAATTATTTGCTTTTTTCTAGAACAAATCAATTTGCAGTGTATGAATTTTCATACGCTAGGCTTAAGCCGATTGTTGAAGATTATCGTATTGGAATATTTTCAAAATAACTTTCTTTTTTTTCCTCTTTCTTTATTATTGGTCAATGTTTATATTATTATTTTTTTATTGCTTTGACCTCAATATGTAGCATATGAAAATTCATTTTCTAGCAAAGTATATGAAGAAAGTTTATTAAAAAACTAATTTGAGTGAAATTGTTATTGGACGACTTATAAGATGTTCTTTTGAGGAGAATTTGAATATCGGATCATATAGAATATGGAAGGTTTTAATGGGTTAATATTAAAAAAAAAAAAAAATTGTTGTTGCTTTCTCTTAATTTAAATAACGCGCTAGGATGTTCGCGTCGGATATAGGTAGCAAGCAACGGCACTTACAATAATCAGACACGGATTCCTATGGCAATATAATCATTGTTGGTTTATTATGATGATGCTAAAAGCGTTTTATTTCATCACTGACCAGTTTAATATGACTTTTCGTTAAGGTTAGGTTAGATCAAGCTTCTTATGCACACTCAAGACTACAGACACATGCTGTTGAGCTTACGTAAGAAGCTTGATCTAACTAGAAGTAATGGTACACCATTGTTATAGAGCTACACTATTTTTTTTATTCATTCTACTTTTTATATTTTATTATATTGATTATATTTTTTTTTTAGTAATTTATTTATTTATGGTGCTATGACCTAGTATTGCTTGGAGATTTTTTTCCTTTCTTAATTCTGAAAATAGCTGTGATGTAGCGATCAGCCTTCTAAAATGTTGCATATGGTCAGTTGCACTTTGCGAATCAGCACACTTTGGAGGAAAACCCCTTTTCATCAGGTATTCGTCATTAAGTCGTGTCTTGCCATTTCATACAACAATACACTGTGTCCTTTCGAAATGGAAGTTAATTATCTGATATTGCGAACCGTGTCGCTCACTGTACCTATAGTGGTATTAGAAAAAAAATATAGTGAAAGTGGTTGGCTCGACCACTAGCCAGCCAAAGATTGTTGAAGGGTCGGTTTTGTATAATGCTCAGTGGCCTCAAGAAACGTCCAGACAAGTTTTATTAATAACTAAACTAAAAACTCCCACTACTTCTTCTTCGCGTTGTTGAGGTACTGTGAATGAGACTTGCCGAATAGTTTATTCTGGAATATTTATTTCCACTTCATTTATAATAATATCGGAATTAATTTCCATATTGATCACGATCGCTGAAGAATCCGGGCAGTGGCAGAATAATGATCAAAGGGATTAAAATCGGACGTTTGTGGTCGCCCTTTCTAAACCATGTGTTCCATCCCCTCTGCTGACAATGGGGTCGGAAGAAAAATAATTTTTTTTTTATTTCCGTAACTACTTTTAGTCAGTCCGACTTTTTGTTAGATGTCTGCGGTTTCTCTATTAAAACTACTGAATCTGTTTCTTCCGACTCTTATCAAATTTAATTCGGACCGATTATGGTCGCTCGTCAGCGGGAACCTTGATGATTTATCCTACAAACGTAAAAAATATCTTCATGGCAAGTGATAAAAACAAAAATAGCAAATCTAATATAAATATAAATAAAAAATATTACGACATGGGACGTATGTTCCTGAACTAATTCATTCGCTGAGTGATGGTGGATTCAGGAAATAAAGAGCTGTATTATTATTAATATTTTTGTTTACCTTTCAGAATCTATTTTTTTAATGCTGTGGGGTATCTTGCGAGCGAACTGTTTCCACAATCCCATCCCTTCGCATCATTAGCGTTTTAATGAGCGATGATTCACGGAAAAGAGTTAGATGAGCTATGACAATAAAACTAGCTCATTGGACAGTATGGTATGAACCCTGAAAAGAGGTGTTTTGTCCATAATAAGTTTGCTATAATGCTTTAACGATTTTAAATATGACACTTAGGTTTGACATATACTGACATTGACATTTTGCATACACTGCTAATCCTCCATAACAGTTTACATAGTAATTAACGTTGATGTTTGATAGAGCTTGCTAATTGGGAAGAAGAGGGTCGGGTTTGCTCTCGACAGGAGCTCACCGAGAGGAGGAGTAACTGTCCGCCTCCCTGACAAAGTGGGTCCTAAACAGGGGCTCCTGTAAATTGAAATTGCCTCTTCTCTCAGCCTCATTTGCCCTCAAGTATTTCAGCCCCTATTCCTTCTGTACATTCCTCCTTCTTCGCCAGACTGATTAAGGTGAGCTGCTTATCTGAAATTTCAGAATAAACTAGGATTCGTTTCCGGAAAACTCCCTGTGACTTTATAACCTGTGACATTTTACTTCTTATGAAGTATATTTACTTAAGCGTTCCCGGAGCAATCCGTTTCTGTCAAGTTCTGGATTCGCGGCTTACAAAGAAGTTTTTTTTTCTTCCATATAACTTGAAATACTTCTTTAGTCCCACTTGATCAGATTTTACAGAATAACTTTCTTTTTACTTCCTTGTACGAAGTAAAGGAAGTATTGTATTCGCGAAAATTTTCGGTTTTCAGATTTCAACGTATTCCTGAATCCATTTTGACAAGTTTCGTTGTGACGTCAGTACGTGCGTTCGTATGTATCTGGCATAACACAAAAATGGTTAGCCGTAGAAAGTTAAAATTTTGTGTTTAGGATTACTATAAAATCTAATACTAAACCTCCCTTTTTGCTCACTGCATGATTACCGAAAGTAGTACATTACTTGAAGGTCATTATGAATTTTCATCAAAAATTGTATTATAATATAGTGCAATAGCTCTCAAATTTGATATTTAAGACTCACATAGTAACATAAATAAAATAATAAATTTTGGTTAAAATTCGCAAACGTAAAGTAGTACTTTACTTGAAGGTCATATTAGACTGTCATCAAAAATTTGGTTAAAATATAATGTAAAACATCTCATATTTGGTAAATTATATTTTTACATCAATATAAGTAATATAATAAATTTTGGTTGCAATTGAAGAGCCGAAAGGGGTACTTTTCTTGAAGGTCATTAAATCAAAATCATTAAATCAAAAGGTGTATCGACATTTAATACAGAGATCATATGGTTCGGTGATAAAGGTTATAAATGCGATTTTTTCCATTCTTATTAAACAATTTTATTACTTTTTTTATTTGTTAAAATTGATCATAAAATACTTGTTTTCCTCCCCATTTGTGAACTGAACAACAGCATCTTATATGTTATAAGATATGCTATAAATATGTTAAGCGGGTTCTTCCGCTTAAAATGTTGAAACCGTCGATTTCCAATGCTTTGTCCAGTAACATAGACAGAAAACGACATAAAATAATGGAATAAAATCTTCATAAACAAGAGCTTATATGTATGTGTGTGTCAATATATGTACGTCGCGAGTTTCATTTTTGAGGTACTACTATCTTCGGAAATTCAGTAACCAAATTCAGGATAACTTTTTCAGACGCCGATTTATAGTTTAATAGACGTAAAAGGAAGTCATGGGGTGTCCACATCAGATATTTTGAATAACATATCTAATAAATGGCATACAAAGATTACAACTTAATAATCCAAGTTGATAATTGTAATGATCACATATCCGGTTCTTGGATTCGTTAGTACTGCTACTTTGTGGGCTGACTATTCCAGCAAGTGGGCTATTTGGCTTACTGCCAATCCCCGAGCCCTAAACCGCAGTGAGAATTTCATTTTGAGGAACCGTAATAAGATAAATATTAACTGGCCCAGGGGAGAATGAAATCCATATCTCACCGAACCAAACACTCGGGGACCCTCTCTGCTATAAAATGCTCCGCTACTGCTATCTCCAGGTTAGCCACTACTTTCGACCGAATCTCATTTATTATTTACTTTCAATTACACGAACTTAGCCATTACTAACGCATCAGATAGCAATGGTATACCTACGTAGATAAGATGAAATATAAGCTTGAAAACATAAGGAGAAGTATTTAGTGGTGTTTTGCGCCAAAAAAAAAAGACGGTACCAGAAAGAATATAATAACTGACGCTTGAGATACGACTTACTTGTAAATATAATCATACTAGGCTTATGAGTATTCATTAAATAAATTGTTCAAAATCTCTTGAAAGTAACAAAGCCTACCCAAATCACATGAAACTTGTACGTCAAGTGCGGACTGGTTATTTGTCACTACTTCTGTTCAAGTAGCTGCTTATTTGCAGTCACATGACTTTTCGTCTACCTATTCGTAAGTAGCGACTCCATATCCACTGTAGTTTGAAGAATACAAATTTGTATGCGTCAAAATTTAAGGAATCATTCCACACAAAAAACTTTACATTTTTATTATGACACAGTAGTCCTATTTCAGCAAATTTACTTTTACAGTATGGTATGTAGAACTATTCTTCTTTTGATACCCTCTCACTAATATCACAGCACTATTCACTGAGTGTAATCGGTTTAAATCCTTCTTCCACGTGAAAAGACAGCTCGTTTCTAGCACTGGAAATGGAGAAGGATATATAATAAGGAAGCAGAGGGTAAATATCATGACTTGTAATGGTGTAAATGCACTCAAGCTAGAACACTCTTGTTAGTGACATACAGCATTAGGACTGCTAAGCTGGCACGTGCTAACAATAAATGAAGAGAAGAGAGGGCTAGGAACTGCCGTAGCGAGCAGAGTGTGGCTAATTATTTAGTACGCTGATGACAACTGTACTCCTCGCTTATCCAGGTAGGTCGTCTAACTGGATCCTTTCAGGCACCATCGCCTCTCATAACCTACAATTATTGCAAATTTACATTATTATTATTATTAATTTTTTTTTTAAATTGTCAGAGGTTGAAATCTAATTTTCTCAGGTTTCATTCTCACTTGCTTTTATAAAATTTTGTCGAAGCTCGAGATTCAAATCAGTTAAGTTAAATTAACAAGAGTTTTTTTAATTAAAAAAATAAATTTTTGGCTCACAGTAATCGGAATTAAATGTAGAAGGGTTTGGAAATATTGGTTCTCACTTTAAGATAATGACTAAAATGACTTCAGAGGTTTTTCTATGAAGGTAACATACATAAAAAAAAAAAAAAGTTCGTCCGCCTTACTTTTTTAAAAGTAACAAAAAGGTAATAATATCCCCTATAAAAAAAAAAAATCATCGAAATAGGACTAGCATTACCTGAGATATTGCTCATTGAACTTTGTAGAGTATCTCACCGGTGCTACAGGCATCTTGAGTTATCAATGGTGGACTTCTAGCTTTCTCGCTTCTCTCTCAACTTCATCCAGCTTCTTTTTCTTCCGCTTTTTCTTTTCGCACTGTTGTGCGCCTCCAACATTTTTTCTGCACCATTTCATCTTCCGTTCTGATTTCATGCTCTGCCCATCGTAATCTACTTACTTATAACTGATACAGTTTCTTTTGAACTCTCTCATTTGACGGTAATCATATTGGAAAAAAAAAAAAGTTAAGGCTCTATTGTTGACTACTGATAAGAGATATATATAATTTTAATTTCGTTTCTTTAGACTAAGGTTAGGATTTGAAAAGTTTCAGGTTTTTGCAGTAGGCTCTATTATTATTATTCTGCTGTTAATTTCTTCGCTGAACTTTGTTGGCATATTTTATTAAGTATTCTGCACATATTCCTATGGAAACCGGTTCAACTTTGTTTCGTTATTTGATAACTCGAAAACTTCATAGCTCTCGGAATATTTCTGATGATCATTTGAAAGCTAATCTAATTGTCTGGACTCTAAGCCAAAGTGATACAGAAAGTCGTGTGAATGGACACACGAGATATTTTTTAGATATAACTCCATATTTGGAAATAATAAACCATTGTGTAGTAATTTGCAGCATTTTATAGATCGTTATTCGAATAGAATATTTATAACCAGAGCTCGGATTTCGCTCAGTAAAAATATTGTATAACATGCAATAAAAATACCAAAACTTGCAAAAATGTGCACCGAAAAATAAAATACTACCATTGACGTCGTTTATGCTTATTAATAACGAAACAAAAATCTACATATTTTGTTTTCTTTCATAAATTATTATTTTTACTTCCTTGTACGAAGTAAAGGAAGTATTGTAATCGCGAAAATTTTCGGTTTTCAGATTTCAACGGAAATATCCATTTTGAACATCCCTGAATCCATTTTGACTAGTTTCGTCGTGGCGTCTGTACGTACGTACGTTCGTTCGTATCTCGCAGAAATCAAAAACGATTTGCTGTAGAAAGTTGAAATTTTGTATTTAAGATTGTTGTAAAATCTAGTTGTGAACCTCCTTTTTTGGTCACTGCTTGATCCCCGGAAGTGGTACTTTACTTGAAGGTCATAACTGATTTCCATTAAAAATTATATTAAAATACTATGCAAATCTTCTCAAATTTAGTAATTATTACTTATAACATTGATTTAAATAACATTCTAGTTTTTGTCTAAATTGGAAAACCGGAAACGGTACTTTACTTGAAGGTCATATTAGACTTTCATCATAAATTATATTAAAATATTATGTAAAACATCCCAAATTTGGTAAATAGGACTTTTGTATGGATTCGAATGTATTTACTATATTTTAGTTAAAATTTACGAGCCGAAAATGGTACTTAAAAATTATATTTAAATTAAATACATAAATCATATGTTTCGGTAATAAAGGTTACAAACGCAATTTGGTTTCCAATCCAATTAAACATTTTTATTACTTTTTTTAGGTGTTAAAATTGAGTGTAAAATACTGGTTTTCCTCCCCATTTGTGTGCGTATGTGTGTCAATAGATAGATGTCGTGACGCCGAGTGTCGTTTTTGAGATACTAGTCGGAAACTAGTAACCAAATTCAGAATCACTTTTTGTGCCACCGATTTATAGTTTAATAGGTGTACAAGGAAGTCATGTGTTGTCCACATCAGATATTTTCTTAATAAATTATGTTGGTTGGAGTATGAAAACTTCACGAATTCTTATTAGGAAGGGTATTTTTTGCTACTTTTCGCACGATCATTAGTGATTCACGCACTATGGCAACGCATTTTCTACCTAAGTGTTTTTTATTTCCAACTGATAAAGTTTTTAATAACGTTTCGCAAGGCCAATCCCGAATTTCTGCCCATATATGGATAACTAAATCCTTGTCGACAATGTTTAACCATTCGTCTATGTCGGTAGAACTTAACTCTTTGGATTTACGATCCATTTTGATGGATTGTCTTTCAATTCTGATCATTTTTCCCATTTTAAGTTTATATTTGAATAAGATATAATTAATTAGATGAAAACCACGAGTAGATAACTAGCTAGATATCAAATCTGTTACAACATGAATAATTTTTTTTGCTATACCAATTTTCGATGTTTGTTTTTAATCAGGTTGTACGGATTTTTAATTCCCTTCACTCGTAAAAATTTATGCGGGATGTTGTTTGTTATCATATCCACTAATTAATCTGTTTTCAATAAATTATTGAACATATTTTAGTACCAAGAACTGCGTGCGTGCATAATTATAATAGACTGAGTGTTGTAGCATTTTGAATAATAATATGAATAATAATTTACAAGCAAAAATTTTGAATAAGCAACCGACAAAAAAGTGCAATGGCACGAAAATCCGAGCTCTATTTATAACTTTCGATAATCTGGTGTAACTTTTCTCTCAGTTATCTCGGATAATTGATCCTGTCAAGATTTTTGAAAATTTATTTTTAGAAGCAGCTCGTTTAAGTTACAGCGACAAAGTTCTTGACAACCTATTTCCGCTTAACAATCAAAAAACTAACTAAAATATAACCTATTGGCTTCATTAAGTTTAAATCCTTGTTAGGAAACTGACATATTTTAAGACTAGTTAATGAGCTTTAAATATAAACCTTGAATTACTCTATAAATATCTACAAAACTCCAGTGATCATTTTTTGAAAAATAAACACTAACCTTTTTTTCTGTCTTTATTATTTAACCACAACTTTTTTTGAAAAATAAACACAAACCTTTTTTTTACTTACTTTATTATTTAACCACATCTTTCATATGTAAAATGATGGTTACTAATGAATCCATAGCGATAAATCCATGAATCGCGATATGGTTCAGTGACAACTTACGTAATAATTACAACTCAAATTTTTTGTCTTGGAAATCTCTCACACATTTTGTTTAATGGCCATAATTATTTATATAAAAACAAATAAGGCAGGTAACTACTAATAAAAGGAAACATTAGTTGAAAACCATCTCTCTGAGGGTCCATTTACCCATGTCCGTTTAGTACCGTTCCGTGTTTCCGTAGCAGTGAAAAATTATATTCTTCAAAGGATTGGAATTCGTTCATGTCCGGTGAAATTTATTTGAAAACACTGATGCTGAACTGAGCCGGACATGTGTGAACCCCCATTCTAATCCTGAGAAGAATATCATTTTCCATTGTTACAGAAAAACGGAACTGTCTCTGCATTGCACGCCATGGATAATGTGTAAATCGGCCCTTATGGGATAATAACAATCTTATTTAACGGAACTCCTTACTTAATAAAATCTATGAAGTGATTCCATTCAGCCTTAACTATAATTATTACTTGTAGAAACCTTTTTTTTTTAAGAATATATATTAAATATAAAAAATTATAGCTGAATACTTTTATTCGAAGAAGACATCTTAACGACATATTAAGATGCATTGTCTGGAAGCGATAGGAGTAGCCAGAAAGTTACGAACGACCAGATGTTGCCGATCGGTGTTCAAGTTTTCCTTTCCATTCAAGACTATTCTTCACAATTATTTTTGATTTATTAATTTGTCTGCATGCATAATAGCTATAATTTGATAAATGATAAGTGACTATGATATAAGGGTATTCCATTAACATATATTGGGGAGTAAAGGTTACGTTAAAATAATTTAATATTAACATATTTACCAAATTTACAAACAATATACAATTTTTAGTTGTTTTTTTTGTAAAAATAAATTTGCACAATGACTTTTTTTTTCCAAGCTAACTAGATTCAGTATTCGTAACGAGTGGAACATATCCGTCCATGTTTATTGGCCTGGTGCATTTCTTCTGGTTAATTTTTACGAGGGGTACCGCAAGTTTGTATTTCTCCAGTACGTCCCGAGCCTCCATTATCGTCTTTATAGTCGGGTACAGCTTCCTCGTTTCGATGTAGACTGCATGGACTCCTGGAACTGGAACATCATCATATTTATATAATAATTATTTGAAGATAAGTAGCAATGTAGCATATCAGTATACATATTCAAATATACATACTATACAAATACTTCTTTTTTTTTTTTTTGTTACAATTAATTTATTGAGATTTGCAGCTACATTAAAAACACAATTATACAAGACCATAACAGGGACTTGTGAAGAATCTACCTATTAATAGTTTTCCAATCGCAGTTATATCATAGAACGTCTCTTGATAATCTTTTTTTCATATATATATATATATATATATATATATATATATATATATATATATATATATATATATATATATATATATATATCCAAGTGCGTAGCCACGTCAAAACAAAAGGAAAGGATGGGAAAATTTTCTAATTTTAATTTCATTCATGTAGAGGGAGAGGGATCTACGGTGCCATGTAATAAACATCAGTAAAATTTAAAAGAAGGGGAATTTATAAAAAAAAATAAAAAAATAAATTAATAATAGTTTGCGAAGATAAGATGCGAAATTTAAAAATAAATTCCAGGTTGCAAGGGAGGACAGCTGCCTTACCCACCTTACTCCTCCTGGCTATTCAAATGTACATACCGGTGGATTATCAAAATTGGGATTAGGAAGTAAGGTTAAAAACTAGTGGGGTTTGTAGTATAAGTATTTATTTCGGCCTAATGGGAGCCTAACAAGGTCTTTATGTATGCTTGCAACAGGAAAAAAAAAATTCCTTCCCCTCCGATTTTATTTACAAATATACACATATGTTACAGGTTTACAATTACCTTTGCTAGTGCCGCGTGAGTTCGCCTTCGTTCTGCCATATTATATATGGATATATCCCACCCTAGGGTGGGATAATATCCACTAGAATATCAAGCTGCAGTCCTAGTTATCGGAAATGTTTAATGGTGTTTACGACGCACAGTTAGCCAAATCGCTAATATGTTACGATCAAATTCGAATCACAATATCTGTTAAATTTTTCACTTAACATTGAAGTTATAAAGTTTGTACACATAAAAAGAAAGAATAAAAATAAATGGAAAAGGTTTATAATGGCTAAAATAATAAAAGGAATTAAACGTTTGTAAGTTACGAAAGATTATATTAATAAAACTAAAAAAACAAAACAATAATATTGGAAATTAACACATTATACCCTCTTAATCTTTTCAATCAGTGTTACAACGTGGCAATTTAAATTGATTAAATTTTATAAATCTTATGTTAATGAAAAAAATATTAAATAAAGTGATAACTCACAAAAGATAAGAGTCTATACAAATTAGAGAAGTTGAAAAAAAAAAAAAAAAAAAATGTTCGCTAAAATACTATTATGATTCTCAAAAATCGGAGAGGTTGTCTGTTATCATATTATCATATAATATGATAACAGACAATATAGAATCAGGTAAAATCAAAAGTTCAATGAAATATGAATTAGCACATAACATCTTGTTCATTTCTCCCAATCGGTTTTATAAAACTAACTTAGAGCGATGTCCACACCCTTTATCGATTTTATAGGATCTACCAATCACGAAAAGACATACTCGATTTGCTGAGTAGAAAATATTTCAATTGCAAGAAGCTCTTTGCCAACTTTTTACTATAATTGTCAATATTTATTCCACAATATCCTGTCTTTTTCAATTGTTTTTTTAGTCAAACCATTTAACAATTGGACATGTTAACTTCCCGTATAATCCTGTATAAAAACACTTTGTTTTTGCAGATTTTTTAATTAAAAATTAGGAGATACATTAAGAATACAAATAGAACAACCACAAGACATACAATATCCTGTAAAACCATTTCTAAATCTCTTTTAAAAATCGATTTCGGGCTATAAATTTACTTTATTATACAATGACTCATAGTATGAATTTTTTTTATGGCTACATAACTTTAATAGCTTCCATTTTAGCAGAAAATTTTTACTCTCTGATGAACATAAAAGAGTAAAAGAAAATACAAGGATTCATTATTTTTGTTTTGACTTGTCTTATTGAATCTGTAGTGTAAATAATCAAAGCTCTGATATCTTGGGTTCAATGGGCTACTTCCTGGTGAACTTTGGCTACGAACAATTTCTATTTCAATAATAAATATCCAAATTTTTTTTTGTGTTAAAATTCGCTTTTAGGTCTACTGAACGACGTAGAGGATATTAAAAATTAATTTAAAAAGTATATATTTCTACAGAATGATATAAAAATGGAAGTGAAACCCTAAATAAAAAAAATGAGCTATAAATTATAAATGAGCTGTGTCTGAATAAAAATCCTCACTTTTTTTTTTTTTTTTTTTTTTTTTTATATCAAAGGATATTTTTTTAATTGGCATGGGTGCTATATTTATGAATTTATTAATATTTTTTATAAATACTCACTTGTTCGGGGAAAATCGCTACAAACATATCGCACTCTGTACTCAGGTGTGAGATTAAGTACGTAGTTGTATATCTGATAATTTCCTTCAGCTGAAACATTTTGAATATAATGCTCAGTTAGAAATTAATATTAAATTGCTTAATGCAGTGTACATAATGAGAAGGAAATCTTTTTACACTTGACAGGCCGTATGGACAGAAGCCGTTAGACATTTGCAAGTATCACATTACTTGATATCATATATAACTTTTAATAATTTAAATATTGGTAATATGACTTTTTAGATGTCTCTTGATGATGAATAAATTACTTAAACATAGGTTGATTGATGAGGTGTAGTTTACTGAAAAATGCTGTAAGCTTATCTATGATTGTTTCTCCTTATCATTATCAGCATAGAAGAACGTTTTATTCGGCATGAAACTTGTGTACTAATAATATTTTATGTTGTTCTTACAAGATACCTTTCTTTTTTTTTACTTTTAATATTTTTCCTGACGAATAATTTTTTTTTAACACTAAACCGACTTCGATGGTTACTCGTGTACATTTAATAAAACAAGATTACTAAAATTATAGGAACATTAAAAAAAAAACAATAATAATTATTTTAATAAAATCTTTTAAATTATTATTTTCTTATTGAACTTTTCAGAAATAATACATTTGTGTTAAACAATAGTAAAATACAAGTGTGGTATATATTTTAATATTTATTTAAGCGAATCTTGAGAATAAAATATAGATAGATTTAAATAAATTATCAGTTGAATTAAATGATTGTTATATAAGATACAACGTACTTAAATTTTTTTTTTTTAATTATATTTTTAAATGCACGATAATCTTCAGTTATTTCAACGAAACCCTTTATTTTACCCATGTCGCGTATTATAATGACACTAATGCCTTGTTATGAGTTTTACGTTTCATTTTTTGTTTTTTTTTCTCCTGAAATAAATCTACAGTAAATGAATATAAATTTTTCTCGGGTGGAATACTAATGGACTGACTTCCAAGCATAATAAACAGCCAGAATGAATTTGGTTTTTATCTTTTTATAAGGTATATTTTGAATTGCGCTAGTTATATTTTCATTTCATTTGAAATTTTTTAAGAGACCGAAAAAGTTTAACTTACCATTTATTGTTTTCTTACAATGATTACCTGGTATGTAGGTACTGGAGTTCAATTTCCCTCGTTCATCTGACTTGTAAAACACCTGTACGTGACCGTCTTTCACAATCTTGTTATTTCTGGAAATACAAATATTTTATTTAATAAACGGTTTATTTCCAACGGTAATAAATATGAATACATTTGTATTTAATTATCAGGTTTCCGCGTAATGAGCGATGGTCTTATATTGATAAAAAATATAGTATGTTTAAACATGTATAAATAAACTCTGAGTAACTGTTCAAAAACTACCCTTTTTTTATATTCATTTATTTAATGAGGACGGGCTTAACCCAATGTGGTACAGAATATTGATGAATGGACTTTCTAAAAACTGCTCGTGAATTATTGAAGTTAAAGAAAACTAGGTATGGCTAAAAAGCTATGAGCTCTATTTCACTTTGAGCAGTCTTTTTGACACCATCTGGGCACTTCTATGGATCCTCATATAAACTATTTGGTGTTTTGTCCATCTTTTTTTCGTTATTTGGTATTGATATACGCAATATAATTTGGTTAGCAATGTAATTGGGATGTGATTCGGAAGAGATTGAAAACATCTAATGGAATGTTTGAAATTCAAATTTGAAGAAATGACATTCTGGGAATAAATCATTTTGTTGTTCATTATCCAGTAATTTCGTCTTATTTTTTTTTTATTTTATAATGTTCATTTACAGAAAAAAATGTGCTGCTTATTTCGCGTATATATATCACCAAAATATTGATTTTATTCGCTAGCTATTATTTTCCTGAAAATACTGATAATTTCGAGAGCACATAAGTTATTTGTATTTTCTTCTCTGCTTTGTGTAGTTTTTTAAAACAAATTTTTTTTTTAATAATAAGCTATGATATACTTTAAAAATATGTTATATTTTATGACTGATGGGTATTATCCGTTTTTTAAACAACGAATGCAGACGATGAAACGGAATAGCAATGGTTTTTAAATCACCGAGTTTATACATCAAGTGTTAACAGTAATGCTCCATTTTTCTTATGTTTCTGTGGAGCGGAATTTCTTATGGCTTTGACGCTGAACTACTAAATCACGAGTCCAGGTTTAAGTCCGGTTGTAGCACAAAATCTAATTTCGATGGGCTAATTGGTCGGGATTACAAGACAACAAGGTTTTTATTAAGGATTGAACTAAAGCAATTTTATTTAATATTAGCTATAAAAAGCGAATTGTATCGGATTTACAGTGTAATAAATGACAGCTTAAGAATTTGTTATTTAAAAAAAATAAATTTCACCCTTAAACCAAGTTGTTGTATCTATAAGTTTTAAAAATGATGATAAAGCAACATGGAAACGTAAATATAACCTTTTCCTAATGAATCCCCTCCTAAGATAAATTGAAGGGATTAAAATAAAAAGAGGTTATTAATATAATGGTGGTTGAAATGCCATGGATACATGAAAGGAGAAAATGACTTGAAGAACAGGCCAATGGTCCTCTGACATTTTCATTTTACTGTTTGCTTAACAATCATATCTGACTTTTAAATGAAATAAAAAACTGTTAAAAGGTCATTTTTGAGAGCATATTAAAGAGCGCTTTGAAGTGGAGTGAGATCTGTTTCTTCGGGATTTAAAAAACGTTTTGTCCATCCAGCATAATATGTTTAATTGGGACATATTCTGTTAAATACTTAAATCGTATTTCTTGTTACTATATAAATATAAAATTGTCTATTTTCGGAAGGTTATAAGTGAAGAAATTGTTAATTTGAATCTAATGTCATACCACTCATTTTAATTTTTTTTTAAAACTAATTTTAAATAATGCACTAGAATTTTCAAAAGTCCAACAATTTCTGCTCGAAATGTTTTTTTAATGTCTTTTGTAACCAGTTTAATATTTTGAATTTTAATTTTTTCTCTTTGAACTAAATTTTTTTTTTGTTTGAAAAATTTAGGAATTATTTCTCTATTTTATTTTTTAAATGTTCGCAATTAATAATTATAGTAGATTTAATGATTGTTTTCATGTTGAATATGTCCTAGAAAAATGATTTAATTTACACCAACCTTGAATGTTCAACAACCGTACAGCATTGTTTCGAAGAACATTATAACCTCCATTATGACATAGAGAGCATTGTGTCAAATTAAAGAGGCTATGCTTTTCTCATGCTTAATTTGTCCTTCTGAGAGACAACTTATTTTTTTCAACTATGTTATAGGTTAATTAACTAATTATTTCCTTTACCATCTAACGTAAATGTTTAAAAAACATTTCGAGCAGAAATTGTTGGACTTTTGAAAATTGTAGTGCGTTATTTAAAATTAGTTTAAAAAAAATAAAATAAAATTATTGGTATGTAATTAGATTCAAATTAACAAGTTCTTCCTATTAATCAATAATTCTGTCTTTATCATCACTTTCCTCGCCCCCTATTGGCTTTGTAGATTCATTGTGGTTCAACTCAAAGGTAAGTAAGTAGTGGGGCTTTTATTATTGTGAGAATTGCAAAAAGTTTTGAGGTCAAGTATTATTTTTTTTTGTTAGCAGATGAACTGTGTACGATTTTTGGAAGCTTTGGTTGACTCCTCTCCGAATTATTTTTCCCTTTTTTTATTTATTTTTTGCGCGAATCTTGTCATTCAGATTTTTCATGAAAATGCGATCAAATTCATATAAAATATAATACTATTTGTGTTTGAGACATTTTTTTTTTTAAATTAGAAAAAAAATATTAATTTACAATTTTTTATGTTTATGTTAGAAAAATTATCTCAAAACATCGCATGTTTTTTTTTTTTTTTTCAAAATTTCATGAACTGAACATGGAAGCAATTCTTGGTATCATCTACTACCAAGCAAGTATATCCAAATAACTAATAAAATATAGGAAAATGCATTACAAAACAAATAAAATAAACTTGTTTACATCTGATAAATATAGGACTTAAAATTAAATCAAAATACATTGCTGCTGCCAAATTTGAAAAGTTTGTACTCTTGAATTTTCTGATGTTTCAACAATTTAACGAATGTTTTATATTGCTCCTTAATTTGTTGAGAGAACATTCAGTTTGCTCATTTCGGGGCAAAGTCAGCTCACGAATACTTAATGATCCTGGAACAAACAATTGCTAACTAATTATTAAAAGCAAACTTCCAGTTCAGGTGAAAATTTTATTTACAGTGATACCTGCAGGGTAATTTTAAATTTTTATGAATGTCAAACTAAAACACTTCGATGAAAGTGACTTCACGGAAAACTGAAATATGTGTTATCAGTTTATTGTGCCATTGAGATATTGTCCCTCATTAGTAAAGAGAAAATAAGCCCAAACCGACCAAACGAACAACAAAATTTTTACATTTTGAATGAATGAAAAAATAATCTTTATTATGAGACATTCAGCTCCCTAAGACTAACACAAATGTACAATTTATGCAGTATTTTGGCTTCACAATAGTAAATGAGTTATATAACTAACTAAAAGATAAATAATAAACATTTATAAAAATATAATAAAAAAATATTTAAAAAATATATAATAAAGAGTGATTTAAAAAAATAAAATAAAACTTTTCGCTATTGGTCCTTCCGAAAGTCTCCTTACAATGGATTTAATTAAGCTAACTGTATTTCTCAATGGGAATTAGTCTTCTTTTCCATGGTGCAACTGGAACTTGGAAATCAGTAATACTTGTAAACTATTAACTGTATCGTCATGAGAGTGGTCACATACGATTCAGAAAAAAATATGCCAGAAGAAACGATACCTTACTCGACTAAATTTGTGCAGGCTATTATCCCGCCCCTCATTTCGACTTCTTCCTCCAGGAAGATTTGTGTCCCTGAAATTTGGGCGGACTTAACAATTTCAATTCTTACTACCCCGATGAAGTTATGACCAAAGTTTCATGAATGTAGAAATTTTGTTGTTTATTTTATCTATTTTCCTGTACTACATCCACCATGTATAGAGTTCCTCTTTGAGCATTCTGAATTGTAAATATGCACTAAAAATTAGAAAGCCATAAATGAACAGTCATTTTTAGTGTTTTTTATAATGTTTCTCTGAAGATGATAATGTATTAATTAAAAATTAAGTAAGGAAGCTTGAAGTTAATAGTGAAAATGTAAATGAATTTCTTATTGAAACAGAATGAAGATGCAGGTCGTTCCTAATTTCTTTTTTGATGATTTAGTAAATGGAATGAAGATTGAAATAAATTATACATTTAGAACTCTATATTTTGATTTTAATTTCAAATACTGGGCATTTACTTAAAGAAATTACAACAGATTACATTTTATGTTGTAACTAGATGCTCTAAGTGTTGTAACTCGAATATTAAGATAAATGTATATATACATATATATGTGTGTGTGTGTATATATATATATTTATTTATTTGTTTATTGAATACGCCATTTGAAAAATCTAATTAGTCACACTATTAGAATTTTATAGGAATCAACAAAAATTGTGTCATCCACTAGTTGACGAATTTTCAAAGACTTTTTTGGTATAGTATTTGAAACAGAAAAACTGTTCTTCACTTAGGTTATTTTTGCAAGAAACAGGGTTAGGTGGTATTTAATTTTACCGTCATTACCGATAAGATTTCTACATCATTGTCAATCTTGATTATCTGCAACATTTATAATTGCTAAATATGTTTCGATAAAATGAGATATAGTACTCCTCAGTTTATTAAGTTAGTTAAGTCCGTGTTTATAGTTAATAGCTCTGAGTTACGATAATTAATTTCAATCTCATGCTCGGTGACTCGATACTTGAGTGTCGCTTATTCAAGGGCCAGATATTCTATTTTAGTGTTTTGGGTCTCCAGGCAAACTATTGTCTCCTCGATTGCCTTCAACTGCTCCGAGCTTACAAATTTTATGGTCGCCTGCTTATCCGAGGACTTTTTTATTTCTTTTACTTCCTCAGCATTAGCGTCCAGGGAGCTCTTAAATCCTTGACTTCAGCTGTGAGGGATTTAATGGCCGGGTGATGTAACCGAGCGTGGCTTCTAAATCAGTGTACTCTGGGCTGATTTGGGTAGGTCCATGCTTCTCTCACCTGGAGGGCGGTTTTTGCAGGCCTTTCACAATTTGGACAAACCCATGTTGAAAAAATGATGGCTAAAAACAACTATCTGAAAAAAACATTACGATACCCTGCAGATCATTTCGTGTGCGTTTTTGGTAAGTGGAGATTTAGAATAAAAATGCGATCTATCTCATATAATACCTGTAATAATAATGTTTGTTTTTTAAAATTTATTATGATGAATATGTATTATTTTAATTCCTTGGAACACAATTTATATGGATTTGTGTTTCTATTCAGATTTTAATGGAAGCAAGTTTATTTTAGTTCAAGCCTCCAACACGGGATTTTAAAATCTTTATGGATAATATTTTTCGTGTCCTAATAAAGAGCGTCAATATTGAATTCTGGAATCGGGTACGAGAGGGATTGAATTGTCTCGTAAATTAGATGAGATTTTGTAGTAATTAAAATTTTACAATATTATCCTACTAAATCTGAAAATGAGAATAGACTATCAATACTTGTCCGTTTTAGAATTATAAGATAATTCCAAGTAAGTCATTTATCAATATAAAATCTTAATTCAATGTTTTCTACAGATATGCAAACTGAATTTCCAGAGTGTAAGCGAAAGAATTGGTATTTTTTTTTATAATAGTTTTTTTTTTTTTTTTTTTAAAGCCCTTTGATTCTCAATTTCCTGATTCTCAATGTTTTGGAATGTGCCATGAAATATTGCCTGGAAATTGGATACGGTACATTTGAGAATTTTTTTGTTGTCCCTCAACGATGTTTGATTGCATTTTGGACACTGAACTATTCCGATTTTTGAAATATAATGCGTGAAAAGGCAGCGGGAGAAGCATACTAGAGAAGTATACTCCTCTATTTGAACATATGACTAGGAAGGTTTCTGAAGGAGGGGCATGCTGCACGTATTAACTAAACTAATGATTTTGTACCGAGTTATTTTGTGAAAATACTATTGATTCATCCATAATGAGGATCATTGTATGTAGTTGAATTTTTAAGAAAATATTTTAAAACCTACTCGAATATTTTTCGAAAACTTTTATTTGATGATATACTTCTGTTCTCGAGAAATCTAGTTTTCAAAATCACTACTAAAGGATGAAAAAATTAATCTAAGAAGCTCCCTCCCTTATGCTAGCAAATATGCCTGGCAAAATGCCAAACTCCTGCAATAGTTAGAACAGAATTAAGAGATACGCCATCTTAAAGAGGACGAAAACGGATTTACTCCATACGACCTTTGAACTATCGAAAATCACAGACTTTATCGAACGGATACTGAGGACAACTAACTAACTGGACTGACACAAGAAAACAAGTGAACCCAATCGCTACAAAAAGTATCGCATTGGCTAAATTTTCAAAAATTTATAATATATTCACCGTAATATACAGTAGAAGGGATCGCGCTATGAATTACAATATAATTAAGAATTTTGAGTCTTAGTAATTTAAAATGTCAAATTAGTTTTTGAAAACGAGAACTACGTACATTCCTAAGTTAATTTCATTGGTAGGCTCAAAATCTCGGAATTATTGTTCTACAGGAAGCACATTTTATTTACATGTTTGAAACACAGTGTAACATTTTGTATGGATACGAAGTATTGTTCATTCATGGTGTAAAGCGTAAGAGCCAGGAAATTTCTGGGGCTGATTTTGCACCTCAAGAGCAGCAAAACAAATCATATGAACTAGGTTCCGATTACTCACGGAAAAGCAGAAAATTTAAGTTTTGTGTTATTTTTATTTTTTATCGTAAGCTATGTTTGGTTGAATTGAAAGCGATCGCTCAAAAGCTATCCAAAGTAATTAAGCTCCAATTGCTCCGTCATAAAGCAGACAAAATTATCTTTATAATATATAGTATTCTATTTTCAGAAAAACTTATAAACGTATAAATGAAGTTGAGGTTTCTTCTGGAATTGATCTAGAATTGGCACCTGATTTACCAAAAAGTGTGGTATAAAATTTAGGTATCCTCGACAAAGAAGTGTTTTGTGGGTAAAATTGATTACATTCTCTTTGTTTGTATTGACTAAAAGCAAGCGATCAAAGAAGTCATTCAGTCATACGAATGAAAGAAACACATTGGCCCCTTCGAATACGTAAGTACACCCCGTAGAAGACCTAGACTAGCAAGATTTCGAAATATGTGGATTGAAATACTGAGTATCGGAATGTAACTCAGTTGCAGGACTCGAGATAAAAATAAAAATAATATTTTAGCATTTAAAGAGTTTTTTTAAATTAAAATCAATGATCACCTTAAAATTTGTCTTAGCAGTAAAAGAGATATTAGGAAGAAGAGAATCATATTTGTTCAGAACTTAATCATTTCTTTATTTTATTCTTTTGTTGTTATCAATAAATAAGTTTTTTCAGAATTCTATTTTAATGAGATGAGTATATATTATATATATATATATATATATATATATATATATATATATATATATATAATTTATATACATACACATATAAGACAATAGTAAGTGGATATTACATTTTTCTCTTTATTATTTTCTCTATGACAGTGACGAAGCGACACAATTATCAGCATGATTGCCATTTTCCTGACAGAAGCTATTGATAATAATTTTGTTCAAATGATTGACAGGTTTCCACAATTAGACGTTTAGATAGGCCAACTCCGAGCGATTACTTGTCCGTCTCTCACAAGAATTTGTAACAGAACTGTTGTGTTTTTGTCGACATAGTGGCAAGCGTTTACGATCCGTTGTTCAACGTTCTATGCAACTTGG
The DNA here is from genome assembly GCA_948150685.1 of Rhaphigaster nebulosa. Taxonomy (NCBI): domain Eukaryota; kingdom Metazoa; phylum Arthropoda; class Insecta; order Hemiptera; family Pentatomidae; genus Rhaphigaster; species Rhaphigaster nebulosa. The sequence continues at coordinate 30,013,305 of OX411308.1, forward strand.
GCAAATCGTTTATCCACGACCATTTTTTTTTTTTTATCGAATTAGTCATGACCCTAGCGTCAAATGGCTGCCCCGTAACAGGTGTAGTAATATCAGGAAAGGGGTGACATTTTTCTCCTGTGAAAAATAACTGTCTGAAAAAACTTTACGATGCCCTGCAGATCATTTCGTGGGCGTTTTTGGCAAGTGGGGATTTAGAATAAAAATTCGATCTATCTCTTATAATACCTGTAATAATAATGTTTGTTTTTAAAATTTATTATGATGAATGTATATTATTTTAATTCCTTGGAACTCAATTTATATGAATTTGTGTTTCAATATAGTTTTTAATGAAAGTAAGTTTATTTTAGTTCAAGCCTCCAACACATGGGATTTTAAAATATTTATGGGTAGTATTTTTCGTGTCCTAATAATGAGCGTCAATATTGAATTGCTGGAATCGGGTACGAGAGGGATTGAATTGTCTCGTAAATTAGATGAGATTTTATAGTAATTAAAGTTTTACAATAATAACCTACTAAATCTGAAAATGAGAATAGACGAACAATACTTGACCGTTTTAGAATTATAAGATAATTCCAAGCAAGTCATTCATCAATGTAAAATCTTAATTCAATATTTTCTACAGATAAGCAAACTGAATTTCCAGAGTGTAAGCTAAAGAATTGATAGTTTAAAAATAAATGCATTGGTTTTATGTCCCTGCTATTGCAGTTTCAACTTTCCAGGATATCATCACCATTACTATAGATTTGAATAAAGCGAATGTTTATTAGGGAAGGAATTTAATAAAGTACTCGCAAATTTCTCCTATATTTTTTCAAGCCCCTTTTAAGTCTGGTAACAATTGTGTGCTACTCGACGACAACTTTCGTAAAACATATTGCAATCGAAAATTCAGTTCCCTCTTGACTTCTGATTTCTGAGATTAATTTCGAACTTTGGGCCGGGTTTCGAAAGTTGAACTTGCCGAGGATGGATTGTTCACCAGTCCCAAACTCCTCGGGTTCTCCTTATTAATAAGAATTTTAAACAGAGTTATTACTGTATTTGTCATTCTTATCTTAGAGATTAAAATTTCCTTTTATTCATGTTTCAGTTCTATTATTTCTTCTTTTGTGTTCCCGCTACCTCCATTGAGACACGTGCTGCTGGTTTTCGTAGAAATTTATAGATTTATCATTAACGTAAATAGTTTTTCACTCATTTTCATCGCTTTGGGCATCTTAACGCTTGTAGATTACCTTTACCTAAGTGTTTCCTCGATGTTATAAACAATATTTTGTTAAATTGATCGGTCGTTCCTCTATGAAAGTTGTTTCCTAATATTTCATAAATTGGACAATTTATTTATTATAGTCCACCAACAGGCGTTGTGCTCAATGACAAGTGGTCATTTTTCAAATGTATCATATATAATATATATATATATATATATATTTATCACAAAATGAATAATAATAATAAATAAAATAAAATATTCAAAATATTTTTTTTTTAACTGTGTTTTCATAAGGATACATTAATTATTTAAATTATCAATTTTCAAGAAAAGTTTCTCCTTATTCACTTCTGAAACTTTATTGATTATTCCTCAAAACGTTTCGGGCCCATATTTCCCATTTTCAAGTGATCTTGAAGTTTGCTTTTTAATCCCTATTGTCAAATTTTTTTTCCTTGACAGGTATTCCATATCTGGTAAGAAAAAAGATCGCTCTGGATACCTGTTAAGGAAAAAATTGTGACAATTGCATGCAGCGAACTATAATGACACATATGAAGTTTCTATACTAATTATAACTCGTGGACAAGTAGGGATTGAAAAGTAAATTACAAGATCACTTGAAAATGGGAAACATGGCCCCGAAACGTTGTGAGGAATAATCAATGAAGTTGTTGAAGTGATTAAGGGGAAACTTTTCCTGAGAATTGATAATTAAAATTAAAAAAAGAATGAAAAAAAAATGGAACGAGATAAAATAAAAAACAAATTAAAAAACCAAACAATAATAATAATTTAAAAAAAAAAATCAGTCATAGCTAAGAGACTTTGTCAAAATGGATTAAATTATATTCTCGATTGTATTACGTGGTGTGCATAAACTAAAAGGAAAATGTAATTGCTTTTCATTATTTATTAAATTCCAAGTTTTTGACATTTTATTGACCGATGAGCAAGAGGCCATACTGATCTCACAGACTGGCTAATAAAAATGATCTGATACCTGCTACAAGTTCTACTGAATCAAAAATTCAATTTATTCAGTGTATTATTTTTTACTCTTACGCCATTTCGCAGCGTTACTCCGAAAGTATTTAAAAAATATGTTAGAGCTATACATCTTCCTGGATTTACTCTGTAATATTTAAAATAACCAAATTTCAAAAAACATTTTTTTTCCATTTCTAACATTGTTCTTCCTTTTTCCGAATTTGGGTACCAGATAATGGAACATAATCCAATTAGCGGACTAACAAAATAGAATTAAAAATTGTAATTAAAGCAGCTGGGTCTTTGAATTCATTAAAATGCCTTTGTTTTATTCTAAATTTATACAACATCGCATCAAGCGAATTCGATGTCGTTTTTTTCCTCTTTTTTTTTGTACCCGTTCTGTGTGATAACGTGTCTTGATTTTTGAATTTTGGATAACTGAGGAACCAAAAGATTTCTAAGCAATTTTTAACCTCCTTTCAGATAGACCTGATAACAGGGGGAATGAAAGTGATAGAAGTAGTGTATTTGGACGATTCTGAGTTGAAGAGCGAAATTATGTGTATTTGTTGTGAATGTATGATTTACTATTGGAATGTTCATATCGTTGTCTATAGTGTGATTCGAAATAAACAGAGATGAATTTACAATTTTTCGAATAATTTTGGATTGTGATGCTTGCATTTTTCAAAGTTCTTAAATGCAAAATTGTTGCAAAAAGTTTACTGCGAGAAATATGGCATCGAATTTTTAAAAAGATTGAAATGGATAGATAGCCTGGAAGGAAGAAGAAGATATTTTTAAAATATGTTATTAATTTAGAAACCTTCACAATGTTCCAATAAGAACCCTCTTGCCATTTGAAAAGAGAATAAAATTCGATGTTTGGCCAGAGGTGACGTTGGAACTAAGGTATATTCAATTGGAATCCATATTGTGCCTTATAGTGGCAGTGTTTTCCGGGAGTGGGTGCTTGATAATGATCTGGCTGCTTGGGGTGTTGCCTGGGGATATGGCCTGTGGTTGCTTTCAAACTCGGGTTGTTATAGAGAGACATGGAGGGATTCTATCAAATGGGATGGCCTATCCCTCCATTCAAACCCTCCGCGGTTTGAAAATGTGCCAGTGTAAGAGTTGCATATCTTGTAAATATGATATTTTTAAATAATACATATCTCAGATTATTGGATTTTTTTTTTACTTTATAATTTTTTTAAATTACTGTTGACTCTCGCTAATCCGAACATATTATAACCGAGAGAGTTTGGATCAACAAAAAATGTGGATTGGAACGTAAAAAAAATTTAACTTTATTAATAATAGGTCAAGATTTATGTGTAATATTTTGTTATTGATAACTTAAAAATGGGCAAACATAAGCCTGAAACGTTATTAAAAGTTAGTCGACTAAAATGAAATTCTTACGTAACATTATGACTAAATTTAAGTTAAGATTTAGAACACATTTAGTGAAAATTACGAATTCAAAAACAAAAATTATAAATATTTTGACAATAGTTAATTAATTCAGAAAGTTATCTTTGAATTATTTCCCTGAGAAATAGTCTGAAATTTTCGTTGGTTTGGAATTTGGAAGCATCCTTAGAAAATTGAATTGAGATGTTTAAACTGCTTCGTCAAACAACAGTAATTCGTTAAATTTTACAGTTTTTGTTGAACTTAGATCTTGTTTCATGGAAGCAACATTTTTTTTTCTTAATATCAGAGATAGTAGACTTATCAATCTTTAATTACGCTGCTAATTTTGTTCCGGATTCACCTCTCTCAAGAAGATTTATCTTTGTTAGTTTCTCGTTCAAAGTTAATTTCAGATGTTTCTCGTTTAAGAAAAGAGTTTAACACAGATTAAACATAGAATATTTATAATTAAATCATTAGTTTATTACTCATTGGGCAGTAAAGGGAAAGTTGGTAAAGACGTAGGTTATTAAGAAATACTCGGGTGATGCGGTGATTTGAAAAGTTAATAAAATGATTTTTTGGAAAATTGTAGAGTATTTTCTTAAAACTCATGGCTCAGAGTTAATTATATTTTTGAATAGTGTAAACTACGCATTGTACTATCAATACAATATTAAGATTAATTTAATGAAAGATTTAATTAATAACCACTGATAAAGAAATGGAGGAAATTAATACGTTTCCGAATCTTTATAGCTTCATCCTTTGTTTAAAATAAACGCAGTTGGTATTTTTAACTTGATTTTGTAAGCCTAACAGCACGTAAGGTATTAATGATTCAGATGAATTTATTGATCTATTATCTATTTTTTACTTCCTGGTACGAAGTAAAGGAAGTATTGTATTAGCGAAAATTTTCGGTTTTCAGATTTCAACGGAAATATCCATTTTTGACCATCCCTGAATCCATTTTGACTAGTTTCGTCGTGGCGTCTGTACGTACGTTCGTATTTCGCATAACTAAAAAACGGTTAGCCGTAGTTGAAATTTTGTATTTAGGATTGCTGTAAAATCTAGTTGTGAACCTTCCTTTTTGGTCACTGCTTGATCACCGGAAGTGGTACTTTACTTGAAGGTCATAATTGATTTTTATCAATAATAATATCAATAATTATATTAAAATACTATGGAAACCTTCTCAAATTTAGTATTTATAACTTATATATTGATTTAAATAACATACTAGATTTTGGTCTAAATTGGAAAACCGGAAGTGGTACTTTACTTGCAGGTCATATTAGACTTTCGTCAAAAAATATATTAAAATATAATGTAAAACATCTCAAATTTGCTAAATAAGACTTTTATATCGATATAAATGTATTTACTAGATTTTGGTTAAGATTCGTGAGCGGAATAGGGTATTTTACTTGAAGGTCATAATAAGCTTACATAAAAAATTATATTTAAATTAAAAGAGAAATCATATGTTTCGGTAATAAAGGTTACAAACTCAATTTGGTTTCCAATCCAATTTAACATTTTTATTACTTGTTTTAAGTGTTAAAATTGAGTCTAAAATACTAGTTTTCCTCCACATTTGTGAGATCAACAAGTCTTCATCATGAGAATAAGATATTAGTTAAGTGGATTTTTCCGCTTAAAATGTCGAAACTGTCCATTTCTAATGCTTTATCCAGTGATATTGACAGTTTTATTGTTGTCATGGAACATGAAGAAATATCTTGGAAACTAGTTACCTACTTAAGGAAAACGACATATAATAACGGAATGAGATTTCCAGTGACAAGATTGTGTTTGTGTGTCAATAGATGGATGACGGGAGGCCGAGTGTCGTTTTTACTGCAATCTTCGGAAACTAGTAACCAAACTCAGTATCACTTTTTGAGCCACAGATTTATAATTTAATAGGCGTACAAGGAAGTCATATTTAAAAAATATTTAAAATATATATATAAAAATATTTAGATATTTAAAAAAAAAATTAAAATGAAGTATTCAATAATTCTTTAGTCCATATAGATGAATTCATTTCGCTGATATTAAGAATATTATAATACACTATATCGATCACTACTATATATTATTACGGTAGTATAGATCCCTTTTCCGGCTCTCAGGAGCGATGGATTTTGACGAGTGAGGTATCAAAAGGAAGGAAATTTCACGGTGATGTGACGAATTCCAATTTTGTTTCTAAAATTCTTACTAGGGCTTAAATAAAAGTGATGAAAAAACTGGGAGGTTTCTAAGATTTGACGTCTGAGAGTCGGCGGATCGAGACGGGATTAGTTGGGTTTTAAAGATTTTGACGCGGGCATCAATATCACTTACGCTCCTATGGAGCCTAACGTTTTTGAGATAACGCACGATATAGGTACGCACGGGCCCTGCGCCATCTTGCGTACGTGCCGTTGTCATGGCAACTTTATATCAATTTGAGTCTGTTTACAAAAACTTTTAATGAGTGAGAAATTATATATTGTTTCCCATGTCCAACCCTAAAGGGCACTGCTATGTATGAATACTACACATAGAAAATGTTATAGCTTGATCTGATTGCCTAGCTACTAAATTAAGGAGATGTTTTCCAGTGAGGTAAGCTAATTTCTTATCAAGTATGAACTGCAACTTCAACATAGTCATTACAAACAATGTAGCTTCACCAAATGTTAAATAAACTATCTTGGTAATATTCTATTGCTTATACGAATAAATATGTTTCCCTAATATCGCTTATATTTCTAATGCATTAAGGATAGATATCCAATGCGAGAGTTCTCGCTCGGGTATACTAGTATTACTATATTACTACTAGATGCTCAACGTGTATGTATATTCGATTATAGATATAAAGTTAAAAAATATTAAGTAGCAGGTATTTTACTTGGAATAGTATGATGAAGTTTCTAACCATGGCTTTTTGTCATCGTCGAGATAAACTTTTTCGTAGACTGTGTGGCAGGAGTAAATGTCTTTCACGTTATCATCATCTCTGGCCCTGTACTGTGGGAACCATACCCCTTCATTCTGAAAAAATATAAACATTAATTGTTCCTTTTCGCTAATTATAGTTTAAGTACGATGTGAATGAACATTATTACCATTGTCCTTACTGGGATAGAATGTGATATTACTCAATAAAAATAGTTTAAAAAAAGTATAGTTAATAGTGCATATTGAACTTGTACCTTCAAAAGTTTCCAAATTTCGTCAAAACTTTCTCATCAATCTAATCCCCTTTTCAAAGCTCTACAAATACTTTTTTTTTTTTTTTTTTTGGAATTATTATCATTATAAAAATGATTTTAATAATTTTACAATTTTATATATATATATATATATATATATATATATATATATATATATATATATATATATATATATATATATATATATATATAAGTTAAGTTGGGACATACATTAGTATAGCCACTAATCCTAAACTAGCATTGTAAACATTGTAAATAGTATATATAGAGGATTAGAATCTGAATAAAGTTAGTGTTTAATCAGCCTTCATGCGTGTTCTTATTCTCCCAATTTCTTCTTTTTTTTTATGTTTCGCGTGGTGAAGCTCTTAAGTGGTGCCGAAACCCGGGAACTTTTTTAGCGGTTCACAGTGAGGATTTTTTTTTTTCTTTTCCTTTTTTTTTACGGAAGAATATTTTGATTTTGGTACGTACCAATTTTTATTTTTTATTTTTACTGGTATCGCATTTGGAAGAATAGAAGTGTACCAGTATGAATGAACAAGGACAGAGAGAAATCCTCAGGCCAGCAACGTTAACGCTGGAGCCTTCACAGCCGGAACCGGTGAATCCCGAATTCCCGCCATTGTCATCAACAACTCTAACAATGACGCGGGCGGACTTAGCTGCGCAGGAAGCGAATAGAATCGCACAGGAAACAAATGAATTAGAGAAAATGAAGTTGAAAAAGGCGAATGCACAAGACATCAGAAGGGAAATTTCGGATTTAGAGAAATTCAACGGAGAAGTGGGTGAATTGAATCATTTCCTCAAAGGTGGGGACGGGATTATGAGCAGCATACAATCTCAGGTAGCTGTGGACCTGCTCGAGGAATCAGATGCCAAAAGATTACGGGTGGCCCTAGCACGTCGGGTCAAAAGGAGCGTCTTAAACCTGATCCAGGCGGATGAGGACACCTCGTGGCAGGTAATCAAGGAAAGATTGAAAAAAGCCTACGGAGGGGGGCGATGGGCCCCAGAGGAAGATATGCTCCAAATGTTCCGGGATATGAAAAAAATGAACCAGACAAACGGTCAGTACGCTGCAGGCCTACTCGTGAAGCTAAACAAGATAAACGAGAAATTGCGAGAGGTAATGGACACAAGCGCAGTCGAGGCGTGGATGATATTTATGACCACGGTCCTGAAGGTACAATTGGCCAGAGATACGGGGAGGAAGGACGGTCTACCCAGAGACAAATCATTCATGGAATGTGCACAGGAAATGGTGGACGCGAGTGCCCGCGATGAAGAAGAGAGAGAAGAGTTCGAACCAGGGTGGAGTAAAGTGTCTTACCGGAGGAACGAGGCAGGAAAGAATAGAGTAAGACAGGACCTAGGAAGAAGGAGAGAGGGAGAGTTTGGGAGAAGAGAAAAAGGACCAAGAGAAAGAAGGCAATTTGGTGATAGGAAGAGTGGCAGAAGAGAGGAAAGGAAGTGCCATGAATGTGGCAAGACAGGGCACTTGGTAGCTCAGTGCCCGCGTACGCGGTGTTTTGAATGCCATAACGAGGGACATATGGCCAGACAATGCCCATATATACGGCGCAGGGAGCACGACCGAGGAGAACCGATGGAGGTCAATGCTCAAAGGATGTGGCGGAGGAGCAGAATACTGTCGGAATCGGCCAGGTCTTCAGAGACTTCAGGGTCCGAGACGGAGAGCAGCGAACCCGGCGGCAGAGGAACCCCTGGAGGAAGGAGCAAGCAGCGGAGTGCAGGACGGCGAATTGAGCAGGTAAAGAGAGAATGAGGATCGTGTGAACGGAGGGGCAACCTTTTTTGTGTAAATAGCGTGGTAAAGAAGTGTGATCGGTTGCCTGTTATAGAGTTTTGTAAAGGGTGGAAGTGTTTGGTGGATACAGGAAGTTCCTGTACATTAGTGAGTAGAGATAAGTTGGAGGTGCTATTTAAAGGAAAGGTTAAGCCAGACGTGAGATCATGTCAATGTAAAGTAGTCACTTTGAGTGGGCCCTGTATGATAGAGGGAGAAATAGATCTAGCCTTAGACAAGTGGGGAAAGAAGGGAGAGGTGATGACGGTGCATGTTGTAGAAATCATGCCGCGCGAGTATGGGGGAATTTTGGGGTGTGATTTGTTTAGCAAATTAGGCGCGAATATCCGGAGTTTAGGAAGCCGATGGGCAATTAAGATCGGGAAAAAGAAGTATGAAACGGTACAAGACGGGAAAGGGAGCGTTAGGTGTGTCGGGGTAATCAACAAAGGGGCGGATTGGAGACAAGGTATAAGGGAGGAGTTCGTCGACATTTTTTTTCGCGAAGGAGACCCATTAAGTGCGACGGGGGAAACTCTACACGAAATTAATTTGAAGTCGGATAAGGTTACCTACGTGAAGGAACGGAGATATCCACAGGCATTGAGGGGACACATTCGCGAGGAAATCGAGGAGCTAAAACGTCAAAGGATCATCGTGGATAGTACCTCTCCTTTTAATAGTCCACTATGGAGTTAAGAAGAAACTCGTTGATGGAGAAACAAAGGAGCGTTATAGGGTCGTTGTAGACTTTCGGCAATTAAATGAGAACACGCTCGATGAAAAGTACCCCATTCCTAGATTGGAGGACATCTTGGATAGACTGGGTGGAGCATCGGTGTTTAGTACACTCGATCTGAAATCAGGGTACCATCAAATTCGCATGCACCCTAGAGACCAGGCCAAAACAGCGTTCACTTTCGAAAGGGGGCATTTACCCGTATGCCGTTCGGCTTAAAGAATGCACCCATAACGTTCCAAAGACTGATGGACGAATTTTTGCGTGGTCTGGATGAAAACATGTGCCAGGTATACATGGATGACCTCCTGGTTTTTAGTAAGACAGAGGCGAGTCATATAGAGGATCTGCGACAAGTCTTCACTAGAATACGACAGTTTGGGTTGAAACTATCGCAGGAAAAATCGACATTGGGTCAAAAACAGATTAATTTTCTGGGACATGTGATTTCTGCGGAAGGGGTGCGACCAGACGGGAAGAAAGTAGAGGCAATTGGAAAAATGGCAATGCCTAGCGATGTGAAGGGGATCAGGAGACTGTTGGGAACTTTAAACTACTACCGTCGATTTGTTCCGGAGATGGCTGAAAATCTGGTACCGCTGAACGAACTGTTGCGGAAGGGACGCACGGTTAGGATTACGCCAGAGATTGAGGCGAATATTAGAAAATGCATGTTGTGGTTACAAACGGAGCCAGTCCTCGCATTCCCAGACTTTTCCAAACCATTTTCAATCACCACAGATGCCAGCGAATATGCACTGGGGTCGGTTCTATCGCAGGAAGGTGAGAATGGGGAAAGACCTGTGGCTTATGCTAGCAGGAGGCTTACGGACGCGGAAGCCCGGTATAGCGCACTGGAACGGGAATTGCTAGGAATTGTATGGGCAGTGCAACACTTTCGGCCGTATATATTCGGTAGAAGGTTTAAAGTACATACGGATCATCGTCCTCTGTTGTGGGTAGGCAGTCTGAAGGAGACCTCAGCTAGAGTCACACGGTGGAAGGAAATTCTAAGCCAGTACAATCTGGAAGTAGTTTATAAACCAGGTAAAGATAATGTTGTAGCTGACTGGTTATCTCGCGCCTTACAGGTAAATATGGTGGAAACAGAGGTTGGGGAAGCATCGGGGGACTTACAGAGGTTCGTGCGGGAATGGACGCCAGACGGGGAAGGAGAACGCGGGACCGATCATCAAAGCAATGGGGACCCCTCGGATGACGAGTCAGGGGACGAGAGACCAGCAGAGATGGAGGAGCTGGACGACATAATTAACGACAAGGCTCGACAGGTCATATGGAAAACGAGGACTACGGGGCTTGTAAAAATGGATTTTTCCAAATATGAAAGACATACCATTGTCACTATTTGGTCTCAACCGGGAGTCAAGGAGGAGCAAATCTGCCGAGTGTTGAAAGACGCATCGAAGGTAGGCGCGACCCACTATTTATATGTCGGCAACGCAACGGTGTGGGATAAGATCCGTAACTTGTGGAAGAACGAAAAAATAGGGATAGACAGATCCTTTATCCGATGCCGCTCTATTGTGGAGACCATCCGCGATCCCGAACAGCAAAAAGACGTGACGATCGCTTACCACCAAGGGAAGACGAACCACCGCGGAATCAACGAGACGTTGGCGTCATTGAAAAGAAGGTATTATTGGGTAGGGATGCGGAAGACGGTAGAAGAGGTTATGAGGAACTGCCAAATTTGCCACACGGCTAAATATGACCGGCACCCCCCCGTAGGATTACAAACCGAGACGAGGACGCCTACGGTACCGTTAACGGATCTTCAAGTGGATACTTTTACGTGGAGAGGATTTAAATGGGTGACAGTAGTGGACATCTTTAGCAAAACAGCAATGGCCCACCTGGTGAAGGAGAAATCGGCGGCAGCGGTTAGTAGCGCCCTTCAAACATGGTTCCAGTTTTACGGAGTGCCAGATAGGATCACCTCGGACGGCGGGAGGGAATTTGACAACGCCCAGTTGCGACAGGAGACGAAAAGGCTGGGAATTTCTTGGCACTGGAACACGGCCGGACATCCAAAAAGTAGGGGGGGAATTGAGCGGCTCCATAACACCCTGGGTGAACATCTCCGGGTATTCCACGCAGATAAGGGGTTGGAAGCAGATGAGGCGATGCCCCGAGCCATAGCAGCGTATAACCATTCTATACACATGGCTACTGGGTTTTCCCCTTTCGAGGCCCTTTTTGGTTTACGCGCACGAAGGAGGGACGAGCGAGATACGGTTGTGGATGAGGACATGGCGGAAAAACTAGCCACGAATAGAGTGGAACTCGAGAGAATGTGGGAGAAAGCGCATGGGCGAATGGTTGCGGAAAAAAGTAAGAGAGTAGCGCGGGGGAACGAAGGTGTAAGGGATATTATGGGCAATATTAAGATAGGCACTATTGTTTATAGAAAAATAATGTCAAATCGGGCAAAAGAAGTTCTTAGGTATGAGGGTCCATTCAAGGTGATTACGATTAGGGAACATAATATTGTCACTATTCAGAGCCTGGCGGAGCCCAGGAAACGGAGGACGGTACATATTGAGCAACTAAAGGTTCCAGTAGGGGAACCTAGACCATAAATGTGTATTATACGTTTTTCTAGAATAAAAAGTGTGTTTTTTAGTTTTTGTATATAGAGTGTCGATGAATTACCTTAGTTTATACTTTGTATACTATGTGAAGCAGACTGAATAGTATTAAGTTAGTTTTGTATATAGATTAAGCTGTAGTTTTTAGTTATTTATTTTGTTTCCAGTTTATTTTTGTTGTACAATTGTTTATTTTTTATTTTTGTTTGAGTTTACGAGGATGTTCGTAAACTGGCAGGGGGGAGTTAAGTTGGGACATACATTAGTATAGCCACTAATCCTAAACTAGCATTGTAAACATTGTAAATAGTATATATAGAGGATTAGAATCTGAATAAAGTTAGTGTTTAATCAGCCTTCATGCGTGTTCTTATTCTCCCAATTTCTTCTTTTTTTTTATGTTTCGCGTGGTGAAGCTCTTAAGTTATATATATATATATATATATATATATATATATATATATATATATATATATATATATATATATAGAGAGAGAGAGAGAGAGAGAGAGAGAGAGAGAGTGAGAGAGAGAGAGGGAGAGGGAGAGGGAGAGGGAGAGGGAGAGGGAGAGGGAGAGGGAGAGGGAGAGGGAGAGGGAGAGGGAGAGAGAGAGAGAGAGAGAGAGAGAGAGAGAGAGAGAGAGAGAGAGAGAGAGAGAGAGAGAGAGCGAGAGAGAGAGAGCATATAGGTACATTTTTAGATTACATAAACTCCTTATAAAGAGAATATACGAAATCAGACTGACGTGGTGTAATAAAGTATATTTGTCATTCATTTGCATTCGTATTTGCACAATCAATAGCAAATATAGCTAATAATAAACCAACCTAATTATGGCCAACAATATGGCCATGACAGGACATTTCTGTAACATGAAACGAGGCTGAAATAAGTTAGAGTAATTGACTGCGAGTGAAATTAGTCGCTATTAATTTGCTAGTTCCGCCATAATCTTGTTTCGGTTGTCTCTACTAGTTTGCTACTTCCCCTTTAAATCCGCTACTCAGTTAAATTTTCGATACACCTTAGCGATCTTCGTCTGATATCGTCATTGGTAAATGTAAAAATGCATTGCTTGTTTTTGAAAAAAAATATAAACCTAACGTTTCAAGAGAGCAGTATACAATTTTTAAATTGTAATTTTTATGATTTTATTTCATTTTGAATTCTTTTATATAAACCATGTACTATTTTTTTTTTTTTTAATTTCTGATTGAATCATGATTTAAGATAAGGTTTGTGAATTATAAACTGTTCATCTGAATTTTTTTTTAAAATAAAAATGTTGCTACAGTTGCATGTACATCAAACAACTTACAATTCTATAGAAAACAAATTAAAGGTATTATTTTCCGCCTTGTTTAACCTCATTTGAGGCGTAAACTTAGAAGATTGGTGCTTTAAGAAATCATTAACGAAGTAATCAGTAGATATTTTTTAATGATTTTCTTGGGTGATATTTTAAAAATGTTTTTGTCTCGCTTCTGAGCGAAGCTAATGATGCAAGGGAGCGAAATATTAATAATTATTTTACTCTCCTATTTTATTTGAAACATTTCTTTAAATTAATTCCACTTGCGGAATATGAAAGCAATATATATAGCAATATTAATGTATGATTTTCCTTATTTCCTTCTATGTTTACCCCATTATAATTCTTACCCTAATAGTTTTACAAGCCTCATGCCTAAATTCAGGAGGACTTCACATCTTACCTATTTCAATAACTTCCAGCAGCGAATTAATAATTAATAACGAAAAAGCACAATTAATTTGTTCAGTTGATATCCGCATGATGGTATAAAAGGATCAATCTAATTAGGGATTTATTTAGGAATTTATAGAAGTGCCAAATAATTTATCAATCCTTAACCCAATTAATTGAGTAATTTCCATCCTATAGTTCGTTAAAGAATATTGATTTAAACGTTTTGATTTAGTACATAAGTTTCCAAGATCAGCAACCTGATTTATATATATATATATATATATATATATATATATATATATATATATATATATATATATATATATATATATATATATTAAAAATAAATATTAACCTATTCATTCATTCATTCCTATCACCGCTGATATTGTTGATTTAGTAAAATTTAATCATCAGTAAAGCCAGGTGGCTTATGTTCTCATAGCTATCGACTGTGTGTTATCTGTTATCACTGGGACCAGTTCAATTCTAAAGATAACAACTTTTATTATTTCTCGATGAATACAAAATGAAATGTTTATTTTGGCCATCTTTTGGATACGTGCGGTCAGCAATTGAGGAAAGCCCAATGATGGAATTAGTTATTATTTGTGCAGTTAGTGCAGGGAAACCGCTAAATTCTGCAAGAACCATAAAATCTCCAGCTTTCTTCAGTTGATGTTGGTAAAGAATGTTTACTGGAGCAGAAAGATTATATATAACGCCATACATTTCAGAACTTTGCTTATTAAATATAAGCATAATGTAATTGAACTGTTGCTGAGAATGTATAATTTAGCAGTTGGGTCATTATAAAATTAAATTGAATTAAAAAAAAAAACATTTAGAACATCCTTATAGCCTTATAGAGAAAGATATTATTCAACTTTCTTCACTCATAAATTTTATATTCTATTGATATAAATCATCTAATAAGAATACATTTTTTTCATTTGATTGTTGGGATGATGAGCATCTAAGATATTTTTAGAAGCAATTCGTTTCAAATTTATTTGTTTATCCGACATGTATGCTTACAGGGCAATCAATCAATTCTCAACTACTTATATAACAAATCAAAGACGCTGCAAATGATTACACTATACTTGCAAATAATTATATGCAAATATTATACCAAAAAGTTATAAATTAAAATTTATTAGAATTTTTTTTCTTATATAGGCTTCGGTATTTGATGTATAAAATCTTTATATTTTTCTTCTATCTTAATAAATGACCACGTATGTGCGTATCAAATCTTTAATCTCTCGCCATTTTGTTTAACAATAGCGGATGGTATTATCGAATCCCGTGGATAACCCTGGGATGATCTATGATTTTGGTACCAAATCTCGAACAAATACGTCCAGTAGAGTCGGAGAGAACCTGCTAAGGTTTTAGTTTTATTATTCGATTTTTTGATTTCACGTATCTTTAAAAGTAATAAATTAAATGATTAGGGAAAGGGCTAATTATTTTTTCTTGATCGATCACAATGGTTCATTATTGAAAATAATAAACTAATAAATAAGAGCAGAACTTCAGGATTTAGCCAATCTTACTGATATTTCTCAGTAATAAAATTCGAACACTAAAGCCAAATATATTTAGAAATGTTCTACACGGCTGGTAGATCTTAAAGTACACACCTTTCAACGGTCAATACATTTAATTTCTTAAATAGTGCCTACATAAACATTAAATACGTATTTTATGCTTGAATCCCAATCTTTTTTGATGAATAATTTCTTTCTCCCATTTTTCCAAAAAAATCCATGATGTGAGATAAAACTTATCTGACCGGGAAACCTAATTCTTTTTTTTTAATAATTTAATTTTCTTTCGATTTTTACCAAAAATATTTAACGTAATTCACTTGAATATGTTCCTGTATTCTTATTCGAGAAAACGACGAAAATGAAATTTCATCCCATTCATGAGGCAGAGAAAAGCTCACTCATAATTCTGTATCTCAGAGTATAGAGAACTTTCAGATCGCACTGTATTGAACAATGGTATATCTTTATATTTAAAGTGGTGCATATTTCAATATATTTTTAGCTTATTTACGATGCTTACAATACGATTTACGATACACGGAAAATATAGACATAATTATACAAATAAGAGAGTCATATGAAATTCAGGTAAATTGAACTTACTACAGTTCACCTCTGACACGTACGCAGTTTAATCACGTAAAAAGTATAAGCAAAGAACGAACTTCGGGAAAATGTTATAGGCAATGATCAAGCCAAAATAAAAAAAAGTTATAACTAATTGACATTTTGAAATAAAAAATATCTAAAGAAGCAATATCATCTTATGTTCATTTTGACAAATGTCAACAAATTTGAAAACATTTTTGAATAAAAATATGCATAGAATGGATTGCTCTGAAAAAAGATCAAACGTTCTCGTTTAAAGAAAAATAAAAAGAATGAAGTATGAAGGGTTATATTTCCTTTTTATTATAATAAATACAAAAAAAAAAAGGCGTTTGTTAATTTTTTTTTTTTTTTTTTACTAATTTATATAATTCTACCTAATAATATTTAAAAAATGAGAACGCCTTTAGTATAGATCACTTTCTTAAAAATGTATTTTTTGAAAGCGATTGTAAATCTTCTGAAAAGGTGTTTTATGCTCACTTAAAGAGAAAGCTGATTTATGGAGCATAGGTTTCTGATCAAATGACAACCACGAATGAGCCCACACTCAGTTATCAGTTCCCTTTCCCCTCCCCCCCTCCCCTAACGCAGAGAATGGCGCGATTTATTGGCCGATTTAACCATTTCAACGCGATCCTTTATGAGATAGCTAACGTTTAATACCTTCATCCACTCGTGAAATATTGCCTTGCTCTGAGCACGATACGGAAATGGGTCGTTGCATAAGGGTTGAAAAGTGATGACCGCAGCACGATCAATGGCTTGCTTCGATACCATTACTAATGCAGACACTTTTTTTTTTTGTTAGATTCTGCTAGAACTGTTTAAGAGTACGCATTATTTTTTTTTTTTTAGTGTCATTCATTGCTTACGATGACTTTTTATATGTATAAATCAATAACTGTTTTAGTCATTATTTGACATTTAGATTAATTAAAGAAAGATGAGAAAGAATAAAGTGACGATCAAATAATATTTATTAGTATTATTATTATTTACTTCAGGATGAAATTTTCGGCAAAAATACTTATTATAGTGAAACATGATTTTTATTGGTTTTGTTCTATAGTATCCGAAAGAATAATTCCGTTGCAAAGTTTTTTTCCCTAAGAATATGTATTATAATATTTAAAAAAAATTGGTCAAAAAGCACTACTGCCTTATGAAGCTCTGCGCCCAAAACCCTTGATTGTTTGTTTTATATTTTTTTCTTTTCTTACTTTACAATTACATTTTATGAGAAAAAAAAAATTAGGCATAAAAGGATTATCTTGTTTGAATAAACATTTTATAGTAACCATTTGAGGTTTTGCTTTATTATCATATTAGACTTATTTTTAATTGCGTCCCTTGTTCACTGTGTTATTTTTTTAAAAAGATTTAACATGGTTTAATTTTTTTTTTTTCAAAGAATTTTTGTTTTCACAGCACATAAACAGGCAGTGGTATATTGATCATACATTTAGATACGTTTAACATTAGTTTATGTGGTAAACCAAGCTATCATCTGGTAGGATTGGTAGGATCATTGCATCAAGTAGGATACACGGTGTAGGGTTATCACTTACCCGCATGGATAATAGCTTGAGGATCTTTGGCTACATGATCCTTTGCGGAGAGAGGTCATTTATACAAGTACTAATCAAGCTGGACTTAAAGACTTAAAAAATCATTTACTTAGTAACATAAATAACGGGGTAAACTAAATTATAAATTTTGCAATTAATAAAAATATAAACTTGTGGTCATATTATTAAAACACTTTATCAATCCTGCAATTGTTAATTTTGGACAAAATATTACCGAAATCAACGATTTTTTTTTAAGTGCCAAGGGATGCGTCGTTGATATCGGGGAATAAAGGATGTGGATGGGACGGGATACCTTCTACTGCATATGATGTATTGTGTGAAATGTACCTTATACTTATGAGTGTGAAATGTTTGAGAATTGAGGGATGGGGATCTTAAAGGCATAATGTCCATTCGTTGGACTTTAATATCCCTTTATTTCATTTCATTGTCTATTGATTCTCCCGTTTTATTGGGCCATTCATCTTACACAATGCTTTTCTTTTCTATTTAATCAGCTCACAACTTTCATAGCTAATGTCTACCTGTTACTCTAAATATACATAAAAACTAACAAGAGTTACTGAGAAAATAGATTATCTTTTCGATGCTCTTCTAACGAATTATAAAAAAAAAATCGACCTATTATACGGACGATTGTGAATTATATATACTGGTATTGTTAAGGGTGTTACAACATTCAGCTCTATTGGTTCAGAAGCTTCAATGGCTATTGTTATTACAAAATAAAGATTTCGCTCTTCACATCTTAATTGGGAGCGTTAAACAACTACAAAAAAAAATTAAAAATTATTTTTAAAATATAGGAGTGTTTGGTGGAATTACGAACTCTTTTTGCAGTTCAAAATCGTTTCGAATGGCAGAGCTGTCGATTGACCTTTTATATTCAACAGCTCAATTGAATGAAGTTTTAAAAACAAAATTTAAAAAACAAAGCAATTTTTCTAACAAGACAAGGCATAGGAATCAGGGAATCTTAAATCCGGATGGGAGCTTTTCGCCTCGAAGTCGCAGGGTTATCATCAAAAGAAATTGCTAGTTGTAAAACAGTTGACATAAATACTATGCCATATACATATTTTAAATATAGCACGTTTTTGCTCTATAAAGTACATAGCGTCCTAGTATGTTAATATTTTTTCGCTATAGGCGTTGGGCTCAATGGAACGTAAAATCGGTGTTTAGTAAAAAAATAGTTAGATTTTATTTAACAATGCTTCTCCTTCAAGGATAGTTGATGGATTTTATTTAATTGACAGCTGCTTTTCGTTATGGCATGCCTTATCTCTGTTACATAACCTTCTACAGCTATTTTCGATTAGAAATTGTCTAGAAAAAAATACCTGTTGCCTTCCTCTATGATTCTATCTACCTTTGTTTTTAAACAGTCTTTTCCAATTCCTATTATATCAGTTGCGAACCTGACAGTATTTAATAAAAACTATTTCTCAGTTTTTTATATAAGAACTTGGAGTGTTATTGATTATAACCGTGCTAAATCTATTAAAATCTTCTTTAAAAATATAATTAATATAATTTCATCCTCTGTGAACACATTCCTTATAAAAATGACCTATTGGTACAAGAAAAAAATAAGAAAGAGATAAGGTTGTTATGTGAAAAACTACGGGAGAAAAAAAATACTCGTTTGATGAATTTGACGGATTGGAAATAGGGGCAGTCAAAGTATTAGAAATTAATTTTTATTAATATTTAATATTGATATTTCATTGTCTATTGATTCTCCAGTTTTATTGGGCCATTCGTTTATGACAATTCATGGGCCATTCGTCTATGGCCAATCTATGGGCCATTCAGCTTTTCATCTATCAATATTTCAGTTTATTTTATTTATGTTCAGTAGTCGTTTTAATTATTTATGAATACTTTGCTCGAATAAATTTTCAGGTTCATTTTAGGATATAATAAGGAATAATAATAAAAATAAGAATACTAAGGAAAATAACTTCAGAGTCAAATTAAACTTCTTCAACTGGAGATTTCAATCAGATCAATGCGCATTCATTGGAAAATAAAACTTTAATTCATTGTCTAATAACAATCATTTCACTTATTTTTTCCTCATTAGTTCTGTCATTACTTGGTTTCATGAATCCTTTACTCAAATTATTTCTGGGAGAACCATATCGTACCATTCATGTTGATGCTATTTTTTTAAACATTTAACATCATTTTAAACAGTATGCTATTTTTTTTAAAGCATTACGGTGGCCGAGCCTGTTGAATTCTCGTACTTCATAGCGGTTTCTGTTCGAATTTGACTTTAAAAATTCATTTTTAATATATCTTATGTAACGAACATTGCAGTGCACTCTGCGACTTGAACATGGTTGGTAACCAGTAGGACAATTCGTTCTTCTTTCCTTAATTGGAGTGCATAAGGATTTTAAAATAAACAAGAAGACATATCGAAATTTATTTTAAACCTCTTTTCTGAAAGCTCTGTGGCTTGAAAATTGGCGAAGATCCTCTGAATAAGTGTAAAAGAGGTTTTCTCCAATTTTTAAAACACGGAGCTATCAGAGAAGAGGTTAAAATAATTTTTTTTAAAAATAATGCGCCAAAATATTAGATTACGTATGAAGCCATCGATACGGTCATTTGTTTTAAATATCACAATAAGTCGAAAAACTATCTCAAAAACATGCTTTTAGTTTTCTCATAACAACTTTACGGTTATTTTAATAAAACAGAAGCAATCTGTGGATTGATAAGTATTGATTTTTTTTTTTCTTTCAGAATCCATTGGTTTGAAAATGTAAATACATTCTTTATTATTTTTAGTCATATTTTAAAAAAATGTTTTTACGAAACATGCGATATATTTACATTATTCAGAAAATATTAAACAGAATAATTAGCAGCATGTCAGAATGTCATCATTGACGTTACGCAAATCTTTCCTGCTATTTTTAACTCTTTAATTATTACAATTCTTCCTGGTATCATTTTTTATTTTATTTTATTTTTATTTTATTTTTTTATTTATTTTTATTTTATACTGGAGTTCAACATAATCCTTCTTCATGCTGTAACTTTAAGATGTTGGTAGATGAGGAGTAAAAATCTTGATAAAAGAAATATTTCATTTCTTTCGGCTCCTGAGGCTGTTTTATTTATCCATCAACTTGTATTTGTGTCATCTTTGGAGAAGGAGGAGACAGGAAAACATAGTCAAGAAATTTACCGTATTCCTTTTTTGTGCTAAGTTATATCACTTAAAATTCACATCAGGATTTTTATGATAGGTGCAAACTTTAATAATTCATCCTTAGAACGTATTTTTGAATAGTTAATCCGACTATTTAATATTTTTTTTGTTCATGTTTTAACGAATTTTAATTTGTAAAGACATTTTTACACATTAGTTTACATTATTTGACTGAGCAATTCGGAATTGAATTTATGATGGTAAAGATGTTTACTTAAATATTAGTTAAATATTTTATTGGTATATTATATGGCTTTAGGGCAGAGGTTCCCAGACAATATGTCACTACGTATCACTTCCAATTTTTAGATGTCTGGGCCTACCACCTGATTTTGTGACATTAGTATTAAAAAATCGTCTTTATTTAAAAAATACAAACTTATTTACAAAACAATACCTATTACATTAAATTTGCTTATGAAAATAATAAATTGAAAATAAAGTTCAAAAACAAAAAATCAAAAATTTATCAATTTCACTTGACAATAGCAACATTAACATTGGCATAGCATCACCTAAAATACTGTAAATGAAAATGTGTCCATCTTAAGTAATTTAGACATTACGATGGAAAGTATCAATATTTTTCGGTTCAAACCATATGTTGTTTATTTATAAGTAAACTTTATTCTTAAGTCCTCTTTAACACTAACAAGGGGAGGCCACAGTCAATGGGTCACCGATTTCAACCAAATTTTTGATGGTTATTCTACATCCAAAAATATTATGGATGTGTGTCGGCGTTCGTTCCAATGGGTGTTAGGAGCCGAGAAAAAAATAAAACATAATTAATTTTTATATTCAAGACTGAGGTCAGATTTGATTTTAGAACTCTCAAAAACCACTAAATTCAAATTTTCCTAATCTACATTCTACTTTCCTAAAGATTCTCTTCAAATTTTTCTAAAGATTTAAAAAATTGCCCTTAAATCAGAAACCCATTCAACGATTCAAACCAAGTTAGGGTCGTCTGTAAAGATTCTTTCTTAATCTACTCGGTTCGCTTTAACTCTGGTCTTTCTACGTTTTTTAGAATCAACGTTATTCGCAAAAATCCTTAGAGAGAAATGATTTATTGAAAATCAGTGCTGCCCAAATATATTGGGTTGCTATAATACACAGCTTACTGATCAATCCATAGTGGATAAAATTTATATATATATATATATATATATATATATATATATATATATATATATAGACATTTTACATCTATTTCTTTTTTTCATTCATACACATAATTCATAGACTTTTTGTCATTATTCGATTACACACCATTTTCTTTTTCTTTTTCTATCTTTTATTAATTTTTATCCATCCAATTACTTCCTCACCTCTCCATAATTCTCTCTTCCAGTTAACAATCAACCCTTTCTTAACCCAGTATATAAACTCTAGACAATTGGAAAATTTATGAAACTAATCAGACATCAATATGTGAACGTACACATACATAGATCAACAGAAAATGAAAAAAAAATAAATATATATATAAACATTTCCTTAATTTTGTTTTTATTTTTTAATGATATTTTTTTACACAGTCCTTCTAGATAATGCAACAGCTGTTTATATTTATCGAAATAACAAACTTCCTTCTTTCCAACGAGTCAAAGAAAATCGAAATCGGATAAACTGAAGACGAGATACAGAGATTCCAATCGAAACGTAATTTCCTGACCATCAAATTTTAAACCCATTCGAAACTGAGAAAAAAAAATATTTTTTGATTTCGATAACATTTTCTACATAATGGTTTTTCGGTGGGCTGAAACAAAATCTGCCAAACTTTTTCGTGTAAAAAATCTATAAGGCTAGTCTGCTCAGTTATCTAAACATTATATTCAATTGATTTGATCAAAAAGCAATAATTTTTCTAAGTTTGTATTTTTCGTTTAATATACACTTAAAAACAGATCTTTTGGCGAAAAACCACGTCGAAATCATTTTTTTTTTCAGCTTCTAGGGCGTATTGGAACGAACGGCAACACACATGTACAATATTTTTGAATGTAGAATAACCACAAAAAATTTGGTTGAAATCGGTGACGCATTGACTATACCCTCCGCTAAAAAAAAAAAATGTTATCCCTCATTTTGTTTGCTTGTTCGCTTACCACCCGGACCGCCTTACGTACAACCAGTGGTACCCGTACCACGGTCTTGAAACTCCTGTTTTAGGATGACAAATTCATTCTTATACGTTATACGTATAATTATTATTATTATTTTTTTTACATCGCACAAGACAGATATTATTTTATTCACGATTATTACCTAATTTTTTGGTGAATGATTTGCGTTTGGTGAACGCTGTGTAGTGTTATCGTAATTGGACCTCCGGATCCTCTGATTCTAATTATTATTAATGCTAACTGATAAATAATCAAACTATAAATTACATAGACAATACTTACCGCGTTCATGTAGTAGGTGACATTGAGGTTGATCTTTATACAGGTGCCTACCCTCTCTTGTGGATCTATTGCGAGAAGAGACATACATAGCGAAAGGCTGACTAGAAGAATATACAGAACCATGTTGGATGAAGGTGAAGTGAAACCATTGTGCCACTGTGGCAGGCACAGAACTGTTTGCACAATTGCTGAGGCCGCACGCCGGTAAATCAACATCTGCCCCCACCACTGCGGTATTTCCTCTTTATCGCTGAGATAACCTCCTCCTTATCTATGGCGTATGTTTTGCACATACTCCTGCACATCGGCGAAAAAAAAAATGTATATTTGCCTTAAAAACTTGATTCTTTATTAGTTCAGAATAATAGATAAAGATCTCAATTTCTTTGTGGTAATATTACTTTTGGATAAAAAACAATGTAAGCAAATTTATTATTTATTTACAAGGTGCCAAAATATCGGAAAATCATAATTGTACAAATATAAAATACAATTAAATATTATCATCTCTTATTTAATTAAAAAAAAAAAAGGCATTTACTTTAATAACAATCAAAATATATTTATTTCTACCTTTTTTAGAACATAAAAAAAATAATAAACGAAAAATGGAATTCATTCATAATTAAATATAAATAAAAGTTGTATTATAAATAGCGGTTATTAGCATCAATGAGAAGGATGCCATTGTTCATTTTATCATCATAATTTGGTTTTCCGGTTCTTAAATTTTAATCTGAGATGCGGTTACTCATTCAAAAGGCTGTTCTTTTTTTTCTACTTTTTTTTTTCTGTTGGCTCTGTAGTAGACCGTGAATATTCTTAGCCGCGCGATGTGGTATTCATTCCACACCGCGATTCTCAATTTAGGTACACGGGGTCATCACACCTACGCCCGGCCTTTTTGTGAGTTGCCTCCAAGTAGGCTGAGGGGCCTCACATACCCGGGAGAGGGGGCGGGATAAATTGCATGAAGTATTTAATTTAATTAAATTAAATTCATGTCGGTGCCGGGATTCCTTTGGGTTTGTGAGTAAGTGCGTTAACCCGCTCGGCCACCTCGACTCCCTTTTCCGACTTAATGTCTACAAATGCTGAAAAAGCCAGCTTCATTTATATGAATACCACACATACACTATACTACCAAGTAACGAATTTTTTGTTTTTTTATTGCTTATCTATTTTCAAAGCTCGGTGCAGTGCTTACCCTTGCTATTCCCAAACTCTTCCCGTACTTTCCTTTGGGATACACTGATATGGAAAAATTAAAATTCAAAAAGAGACATAAAATAATTGTTGGGATATGGATGGTTCCAACACGAAGCATAGAGTCTCTAAAGTACTGATAAATAACCAAACCAGTAAAATTATCGCTGTTAAATAGACATTGTTAAACGTTTCTTAGATGTACGAAGACGAAATGCAGCACATCTCACATCAACAATCTAAATAGATATATCAACTAGGGACGGTTGATCCCTCTAAATTTCTCACTCCTCGAAATGTACATACATAACTGAAGAAAAAGGGAGGCTGCATACAGATATGTTGCAGGTGTACTGGGATATGTTAAATTGAAAACAGCTGATCACCAGCAAAATAGAAAATACAAATACTGGACTACCCATAAATGTAGAAAAGATGTATAAATCAAATAAAAACTGATTTGATCGTTTACCAGTATTTCAGTGATTTAGGGCTTCGTGTGTGCAATCAGTTATTTCCTAATAATTATTTTATGTCCCTTTTTGCTCTTCTATATTAATGTATTATGTGGAATTGTCTTGTATAGTCTTTGTTTTCTTGATGTAGGCCTTCCCCTCCTGTGTACGTATACTTCCTATTTTTTTTTTATTAGGTAATTACCATTCCTTTTATTTTTTGATTGATCATCATCTTTTGAACATTTTTGGTAGTTTAGTATGTGTATTTTCTATTTTCTGGTGATCAGCTTTTTATAATTTAACATTTTCCTGCTATTGTTATCTGTGAGTACACAGAGAAGAATATCTATCTCCCTCTCTCTGAAATGCAAATACAAATACAATGCATACCCACCAACATAAGATTTGTATTTTAATTAATATTTTTGGTTTGTTTGGATTTTCATGCTTATCCTTAAAACTTACTCCAAATTTGGCGATCATTGGCATTTATGTGATTATTTGCCTTCTAATTACTAAATCTCCTTCCTCTCCGAAAAAACATTCTGCGTACGCCCCTGGTTGTTATGTAGTCTTTCTTTTCCTTCATTATTTGTGTAAGACCTATATAGACTTTTTTCTGGTTACGTGTAAGGTGATCGCAATTTCATCATTACTGTCATCACTATCTCTAGTTAATTTGTCTTTTTGGACTATTGATGTGAGATAAGCTGCATTTTGACTTCATATACAGTGGTCAAAATAAGTATTGGTACACTTACTTTTTTCGGGTGAAAATATGTTAAATAATTTAGTGAGCATAAATCAGCTGATGGATACGATAAAATATAACATTGCGCATCAATTTTTACAGGTGAAGGTTGATATCTACGGATGTTCAACCTAATTAACAACAAAAATTGAATAATTCATCTTTTCAGATAGAACTTGATCAATTCGATTTACGACCCGTTTTGGGGAGAATGAGTAGTTAACCTATTTAACAATAAAAATAGAAAATTTATTATACAAAAACCATTCATAAAATCACAGTGAAAATGACAATTCATCTTTTCAGGTAGAACTTAATCAATTCGATTTACGACCCATTTTGAGGGAATTATACTTTGATTCTGATCATTTGGTCAATTTTGAATAAGAAATTATGTTTGAAGTGAAAAACATGAGCTGAGAACAAATTAACAAGTCATTTTCACGACAACTGTTACTGTAGGATTTGCTTTTTTTAGGATGATAAATTTTATAAATTTATAATATTTTATATTTTTATAAACTATAAAGTTTTATAAATTTTATATATATATATATATATATATATATATATATATATATATAGCAGATCAGCTCTTCGTCTGGTATGGAATCTTCTAATTATATAAATATCCTTGTGGAATATGGTGTTAATTAAAAAAAAACATAACATATATTTGAATTTTAAAATCAGAGAAGTTATATCTACTCGTAGAATCTAAACAAACGATAATATAATCAGCAAAGTGTGGGTGGCATGAATGAATAACAATCATTAGATAGCTGGGATAATTGTTTAACAAAAATCATCAAAGCAGATCACAGAGCATCCTCAATTGGAAAACACGCAATTATGTTACATCACAATGCTCGCTGAACAAAATTATCAAGACTCTATTTAATCTTAGTGAGTTATCCTCAGTAAAACTTTTCTGGAATCGACCGCACCGCGGAATGAACTCATTCAAAAGTTTCTAAAGAATCTGCCAACGTAGGATTCCTGAAGTATTTCACGTTGTCCAAAATAAACAACTTCAAACTTCTTCAAAAGCCACGAGCCATTTTCCTCTATAGAATTAATTCAGTGCATGCCCTTTGTTCCCTAATCTTCTCTAGCTACTGTTTCAGAATTATAAATACATGAAATAAAAAAAATTAAACACTACCAATATAATAAAATCAATCAGAAGATTTGACCTTACTAATTGGTATATTTGTCAATTTTTTTTTTCCATTCTGTAGTAACCGTATTGGGAAGGTTTAAAACTTTACAGATTCCATGCTGAAAATAAGCATACTGTCCGCAAAGCCATATTTTAGTGTCTTCGATTTGAATATAAATTAATTTAAATATTACAAAAAATTAACACTAAAGTTGTACGGTACTGAAATTATGTGATGTTAAAGCAACTTTTTCGTCGTAATCGACTTATCGGAAGTGCCACTGTATGTGATCGATTTTACAACTTTCTCTAAAACGGCTCTAACGATTTTGATGAAGCTTGCCTAACTTATTCTTCATAAAGGCTTTAACTTTCCATATTTTTAGTACATCACCGAGGAAATGCAGGGAAAAAAAGTATAGCGGAAAGAAAATTTTATTTGGGCATAATTCAATAAGTATTTTATGATAAATGACGTATGAAATCATATGGAAGGTGATTAAATTCTCAAAAATAGCAAAAGAAATTACCGAAATCGGACCGGAATTAGCAAAAATACAGCTTAAGAGGACTAAAAGACTCTAGATGGATAACCGAGCGCATCCGAAAGGAGACGGATGCGACCAAACCTCTTTTCCCACCAATCCGCCAATCTGTTGTCAACAATACGCTCTGTAATAATATAATGTAAGAATACAAAAGGAGAAATGAACTTAATAATTTCTACCTTTATATTATTTATTGGAAACAAAATGTTTCCATAGAAACTAAACCGAAACTTCTAAAATGTATTTTCAACTTGAAAAACTTAAAATATATAGGTAGGATACAGAATTGACGTACTAAAAATGTTTAAAAACTGTTTTATTGTACCTGTGTGGGAGAAGATGTGAAGAAGTGAATGCTGCTGAATTTATTTCAAGTATTGTTTATGTGAACTCTTTAAAATTATATTAAAAAGATAATTATTTTAGGACGGTAAGGGCAAGTTGTGTGATGCGCGCATCGCACCAGATTTTTTATTATGAGATGGCTGAATTTACTTTAAAACAATTGAAGATGTTTTTATCAGCAACTACTTTTAGGATATTACACATTGAAAGGTAAAAAAGTTTGTCGAAAAAGTTAAGCGTTTCAATAGTGGAACTGGAAAAAAAAAAAGACTTGCACAATGAAAATATTTTGACAAGATTGATGATGGTTTCAGATACTTCTGGAATAAGTAACATATTTTTTGTTAAGGAATCATGAGACTTGCTAGTAATCACCTCGTATCATCATCGGAGGTAGCGAGATTCACTAAGCTTTATTGGCCAAATAAAAACTCAAAAATTCGTATTTTGATTACTTATCTTGCATCTCACCATTTATAAAAGGTATTTAAAATCACTAGTTACCATGCTTAAAAAATTGACAAATCTTTTGCCATCTTCCATTTTTAATTTATACATGTGATCATGGCTTGGCTCATTGGTAATAATAATAAGTTGCTAAGTATGCAGCATATTTTCCGCTTGGTTTATTTCGTTATTTAATTAGAATTAAAACCAAACAGAGAGACCTGCGTGGGCTAATTCCCGAGACCATTTCGGGTGGGCGAGACTCATTGTTGCCTTTGAATCAGGACAGCCCACAGTAGTCCAAAACCATAATCTGGATGGACAGAAGTATTAATGGCTCAACTTTGGTGATTACTGCTGGATACCAATCTTGTAACACATATTTCATATGTTTTTTTATAGTATTCATGTTGTTACTGTATTTTAAACGATTTAGTAAATATGCATATACATGAAGATAATATCTAAGTAAGAAATTCAGTTTTAATAAAACAATGCACTGATTAGGTTTTTCGTTGTTAACAAATTATAAGTTGCATATGTTATATAGAGTAATGATACAAATACTGAAAAATTGAAATATATATAGCATAATAAAGAAATATCCTTAGATATTTTAGCAGGCTTTCGCTGATCAAACGCATTCATCTAAATTTGAAAAATTTTAATTCTTCTTCTTCTGACGATGGTAATTCTTACAACTGTACTTTTTACTGTACAGATTTGTTTCAGTCGACTCGTAATAATATCTTAACATAACTCTTATCGCCCACGCACCTGTCGATCCGCAATAATGCCTTGGAATCGAATGCTACAGAAACGTCTAATTTTATAATAAAATTAAGCATTTGCTTAAAGCCATTCGGCCCCAGGACGCCGAAGAACATACCGCTAACATAGTAAGCTTTCTATGTTAATTGGAGCGCTGAGAAGCTCATTATTTAGCTAGCCGGGTTCGACACACTGACAGCAGGAGTCCACCAAATAGCAAGCTTTGTCAATTCGTCCCCTGTCTGATCGCTTGTATTCACTCCAATTAAATCAGTGTCCTAACACTGGATTTTTTTATCGTCTATTTCACAATTTATTCATTCATCTATATCCCATCTGAACGAGGCATTAATGTATGAAATATAAATTGAGAGATTCTCAATTTAATGAAAACTTTATTATTTATGCATTGCAAATTTAACGATATTTTACAAGGGCAGCCATTAAAACTACAAAGGACTATGAATCTAAGAAAGTCGTTCAAAACCACTATTCATAATAATGTTTTATGGAGAGGCAACAGCGATATGGTCTGTTGGAGCACCGCGATAGTATTCTTGAATGAGTAGCGGATTCATAGAACAAATCTCGACCTCTGGCTTGATTGAGTTAGCAATCCTGGAGGATCATACTGGAGGTTACATCCCTTCCGATCACTTAAAGCGTTATACATACTAACGAAAAAATTACAACATTTAAAATAAGAAATAATTACTTTTAATACAATTTAAATTTTAAAAAATCCGTCAGTTACTGTGTGTTAAAGGCGTATAACTACATAAGAGTGCTTAATTTTGGATGAATAAAAAAATTCAGGTTACTACTGAAATATATTTAATTCACTGAATATAGAATTTGAAGTTTATTAAGAAATCAAGTAAATAATAACTAACATTGGTTCCTTAGTTTAAGTGAACGAGAAGCGGTGACGTGATCAACTCAACACTCAAAATTTGGTGACTTTTCTCGCTTAATGCACTTCCGCTTTAAGTCCGGATCCTAAAATTATTTTTGCAAACTCTAATGTCACATTTTCTCTGTCATATGATACCAATTCTTGCTATCTGACACTCATAGAAGCGGAGCTATGAGCTTTAAAAAGTGACGCCATGAGCCTCTTAAAATGTTTCTGTTCGTTTTTCATAAGAGTATTAGACTATCATCCATGATGGATAAACGCGCTCTACTCGAAAATTTATATAATAGCGATAATAATTTTTCCATGTGATTAATTACGATACCGTCCATACCCATTTCGTAAGTTTAACTTTTAGTACAATACTCCCAACCACGCCTCGGACTATCTCACAAACGTTTAACCCTCGGTCCAACAGTAATTAACGTTTTAGGGCTTTGTTAGTAATCAAGTCTCACAACTTTACTCGACCACTTTAACCAGATCTATGCATTCTTCTACAAATCGTTAGCAATAATTTGAAAACCTCTATTTATATTTTAATTTATGGATATTACACACAAATCTTCTTGAAGAATTTTTTAAAAAGTTAATTAGAACCGTTATTCCTTGTAATTTATAAGGCATTTTAAAATGAGAATTATTCTCGATCGAATTAATTCATAAATCCTAACGAATCAATATAAATCCGTTTATTTCTAAGCGATAAAGCCCTTATTGCTGTTGCTGCTGATCGAAGAGAGCTTGATATATTACTAAGTATTAAAGTATTAGGACTGAGCTTAGAACAGCTCCCTGAGTCCTATCTTATCCTGCCATACTTCTACAAATTGCCGTTGCCATACATCAAACCCCCCCCCCCCCTCTCAAGCTCCCCTCAGTATAAAATACTGCATGTGTTGGCTATAAGAAATATATCGAGTGATAAATAGCTAAACAGCTAGTTAGGCTCTAACCGAAAATAATATATCAAATCACCTTTATTGGCAAATTTATCTCTTCTCCCTAGTTGGCTCCTATCAGACGAAAGAACTCGCGTTGACGTATGGAGCCAATTTATTTTATTATGTTCCCAGATTTATTCGATTTATCATATTAATATTTTTAAAAGCTTGTGATAAATATTTTTTAGTGATATTTTATTTTGTTATAATTAAAAAAACCGGCTCCGACGTGACACGTGTACACCAGTTTATATCGGTGACAACGGAATTCATTATCTTGGGCTAACATTCGACCGAATTTTTTGTGTTCGTATTTGCCGAAGGAAAAAGATCGTTCGAAGAATAATTTCTTGTCAAGAATCATTGAGTACATCTGATAGCCAATAGCAAGAAACATGTACAACTTAGTCAGCTATGAATCATAGATAGAGACATTCAATATAAACATCAAAATAATGTATAATTATTTTTTTTTTAATTTTTAATGCTTAGTTCTTAATTAATCGTGTGAGGGAGTGAGATTTTTGTGCGTTTTCATTGTTTACTGATTCGGCCTTAACTTGAGAGCCTCCACATTTAAACCATAACAAACCCGATAAATCCTGATGAACTATAATAGCAATTCATCAGTATTTAACTTGCCTTCTCTATACTATGAGGAGGTGAGGGAGTGAGGATCACCGAACGCACAGCGCATTTTTAAAAATAAACATCTCAAAGGTCATTATCATGATATTTCATGTCATTTATTCTTATTATTATGTCATTTCATGAAAGTGACTTGTGAAGGAACCACCCATTGGTAGCACTTCAATGACTATTTTAAGTTAGAAGGTTTCGTGGCCGTCTTCTTTTCAGACACCTCGGAGGATTATCAGGATTACATAGGGATGATAGTCTACGAACAAGAGATTTGATACATACGGGTAAGGAGTTTGGAATTAAAGGAGATATATCTATTTTGGGATAAATCTGCAACAAATGGGATATCGAGATCTTTATTGATAATTTTATTTGTGACAAAATAAGGATTTTGGATTGTAAGGATTGGATGCGGGAGGAATTCGATGGTTGAGCGGTGCCTCAAAGCTCTATCCCGTATGTTCACACAGTCCTGATAATGATAATGTATATGAGCTTTTTGTAGAAAATTGGTAATTTGGTGCGTTCGCCAAGTAAGTGTTGTAGTAATTAGAATCTACGAGCAGTCGTTTTTGTCGTTTCAGTCTTGTATGAGGGTTCTATTTAAGACGCTTGTCAATTTGGAGTCCTAGGCAGCGGATCTCTTCGGCAGGGATAAATGGAATTTTATTAAAGGATTCTGTAGGACAGGATGTTGTGGGTTTACGACGTTGGGTAAAGGTGATATGATGGGATTTATTTTAATTCTCCAGTTTTGAAACCATTCTCCAATTTTTGAGATGCGGCAAATGGGTCATTGCTCACAGATAACACACACATGTGCCATCAGCGTAAGTAGTGAGGATTGTAATAGGATGGGTTGAGATATCAGTTGTATACACCGTGTATAGGATGGGGCCAAGGATACTACCTTGAGGTAACTTGGATTTTTAAAATTTGAACCTATTGTAATAAATATAAATTAGGTATGAAAACAAGCTCAATATTTTCAGAAAGGAAAGACAAATTCGTCGAAGAACAGTTACGTTGACAATTATTTAAATGAATTGCTTGTCCTCTGGTCATGTACCTTCAATCCCATTCTTTTTTTTTTTAGCAAGGCTTACCAGTTCTCTCCGAACCAAATTGTAACATATGTTGAGAGAAACCTCCATTACCATGCTGTGACTGTGAGATGTTAATTTTAAAAATGTGCTGTGCGCTTGGTGATCCTCAACTGCTCATAGATAGAGAAGGCAAGTTAAATACTGATGAATTTCTACTATAGTTCATCAGGTTTTATCTGGTTTGTTATGGTGTAAATGTGGAGGCTCTAATGTTAAGGCCTAATCAGTTAACAATGAAAAAGCAAAAGAATCTCACTCCCTCACATTTTATTTATTATAAAAATTTTATTTCATTCAATATATCTCTAATTTAGTTGCTTTATTAATTGGCTAAATTTATCTTTCTCATACCCTTTGTAATAATTTAATAATAATAAAAATAAAAATTTAATAATATAATCATTTAACTAAAAATTATTGAAACAAAAGGTATTTCAGTAAAACTTTAATTTTTTTTATTTTATTTTTATTATTTTCTTGTAATATCACCTCATTCTAACTCCCCCACTCTTCTATGCCCACTGCCTCATACGCACCCTCACCCCCTCACTTTTGAAAATCGAAATATTTTGATATATTTTTAATTCTAGGTATAACCAGGATGGGATATTTTGACAACCGTATCCGCAATGTAAATAAAATCATTTAAAAAAAATAAATAAAGTACAGTACTATCTGAAGTAATTAGAAAAAATTATTTGAAAATCTCCTCATTTTCAAACAATGATCAATACTTCTTTTTTTTACATCCCACAATTTTATAATAGATATTACATTTATTAATGATTCGCTTTTGTGTATCTTCACCCTTTTAAATGAAAAAGGGTAATAGGGTAACAAATCGAAATGTAATTTGAGAGAGTGTTGTCGTGTCCATTAGTATTATTGCCGTATATAATCAACTAGTCGTTCTGAAAGCTCCATGACACTCGCCCTTTATCGCTTCCGTCCTTTCGAGGTCAATGTTGGCCCATCTTCAAAGGTGACGTGACGAAAGATAAACAGTTGGAGTTTACCTATATATAGTTAAGTGATAGCAGATAATACTCCTTCATTGAACATTTTCGTTACTGCCATGTAATCAAATTGTCACCAATTTATTCTTTTCGATTCCCTGTTCAGGCATTCTTCTCATTCCCGACCAATTTCCGTTGTTTAAATTTTTTCGCTATTTATAATTTTTTATTTGTATGAGTAATTCGTATAAATGACGATATACTCTAATCTCATATATATATATATATATATATATATATATATATATATATATATATATATATATATATATATATATATTTTTTTTTTTTTTTTTTTTACGATTTCTTCATCATGAAGTTTTTCTCAACCAAATTCCTCCTTAAGCTTATCTCTACGTTTCTTCCTTAATTTTTCCATTGTATTCGAGGACATCCTCTCTTTCTTTTACCTTCTGTCTACATATATTTAGTTATGGCAAAAAATTAAAGTATTGATACATCAATGTTTAATAAAAAAACTAAAATCAAATATGGATGTTAAGCTTTCGTTTTCGACATCCATACCTAATCCTCTCATACCTTGAAAATTTCAGTTCCTTTTATAATTATATATAATTATTTCTTTATTTCATTATTATCATTACCTATTTCATTCTACTACTACCTATACTATATCACTACTATATTATATTACCTATTTTTTTTTTTAAACAAATGATTCATTTATATTCCGCAACTATCTCAAAAACAATATATTTTTTTTTACTTCCTTGTACACTGTAAAGGAAGTACTGTAATCATGAGAATTTTCGGTTTTAAGATTTCAACGGAAATATGCATTTTGACCATACCTAAATCCATTTAGACTAGTTTCGTCGTCACGTCTGTACGCACGTTCATGCGTGCGTGTCTTAAATAACTCAAAAACGGTCTGTTGTAAGAAGTTGAAATTTTGTAAATAAGATTGTTTTAACATCTAGTTTTGAATCTCCCTTTTTGGTAATTGCATGATCACCTGAATGTCAAAATAGAATTTCATTCAAAACTCATATTGAAATAGAATGCAAAACGTCTCAAATTTGGTATATAAGACTTATACATTAATATAAAGAACATACTAGATTTCAGTTAAAATTGGCGAGCCTGAAGTGGTACTTTATTTGAAGGCCATAATAGATATAAAAAATTATACTAAAATTTAATACAAAACATCTCAAATTTGGTAAATTAAATTTTTATATCATAAATAACATACTAGATTTTAGTTAAAATTGACAAACCGGAAACTTTACCTAAAAATGTTTTTTTTTTTTCATTTCGCCTTCTTAGAAGGGAGGGGGGGATACCAATGGTGCTAAATATCACAAATCGAGATTTTCATGGATAAGCACGCTTCACGGTCCGTGCTAACCTGTTTTTAAAATTTGTATATTTTAATACTGTTGTATCATGTTTTATATTATTTGTATAACATATTTTTTTTATAATTTGTTTATGTTTAAAGTCAGGTGCAGCCCCCCATCAAACCATTCTCGTGCCCCTGGGGGCACGCATACCACACTTTTGTGAACACTATTGTATCATTTCATCCTTTATTAGGCTATTTCTATAAATCCCACTCTCTCCTATCCAACGCCCAACCATTCTATTAACCTCTTGTATTAAGTGCCAGTCTCTTCGATTTACTTTGAATTTATCCTCTATTTAAACTAAAACTTTTACTAAGTCTTGCCTTAGTGCATTATTTTTATTACAAGAATGAATCTGCTGGCCAAATATATATATATATATATATATATATATATATATATATATATATATATATATATATATATATATATATATATATATATACATAAATATATATATATATATATATATATATATTATAAACAAATAAAATAAGGTACTAAAAATAAAACCGCAATATGAGAAACAATTACAAGCTATTTCTTTAACTTGTTATTACATGGACTTAGGAAAAGTTCATTAAAACGAATACCTCGACTACGCTCTGCTAGCGGCCCTTATTTGACGATGGAAAAAAAATATATTGTTTCAGGAATAGAGTATGTGCTCGGATGTTACCGTGGTGAGCTTTTTTTTTTTTTCTTTTGCTCATTATATTTGTTTTTAATAACAAGGGACATTGTGCACAAATTTTTTTTTTCATTACCTGCTAAAGTAAATTTCAGAATTTAACGCTTCGTAGCCCTTTTCCGATGCTTGATGCTTTTGTTAAATCAGTTTTAAATGAAATTACTTTTGTTATATATTGTGAAATGAGCTCATAGCTTCATTTTCATTTATTAATTTCACATAAAATAAATACTGGCTTACAATATTTAACAATTCGTCATATTTATTAGATCGTGCAATTAATTAAACAAATTATAATAACTTAAAGAATATTCTCAGAAATATATAAAACGTACTATAATGTATATGTTAATACATGATTCTTAATACTTTACAGGCTTTATATCAAAGATGCTGGCAATGAAGTAGGTTTTGAAATAATAGGGGTAAACCAACATGTATTGTTATGTGTTGTAATTAGAAAACAGCGTTTAGAAAGTGCGTTCATCAAGAGAGAAAAAGCGTTCATCTAAGAGGAAATAAAAGCTCGGTCAAAGACTTATTTTCCCCCCCTCAAATCGTGGCAGAGGTACTTTTGGAACCCCCGTGGTATTGTTTGTTTATTTATTTTAAAAAATAGTTTGTAATAAATTTAGAAATAATTTCTTATATAACATAATATTTTTTTTTTACAAATAACCTTATAAAAAAGGAACACAAAGAGCGGGGGAAATATTATACCAAATAACAGTTATCAAAATGTCAACATTATCATTAATGATTTAATTTTGTAACAATCTATAGCCATAATTAAACTATGTATCAATTGCATAAACTTTGTATGTAAGATGCAGATATAGGTCTAAAAAAAATTATATGCCTGAAGAGTTAGTGATGGTTTTTGTAGTTTAAGTTTTCGGGAAAAAAAAAATTGAATGTTTTACAAATATTGATATGTTTTAGAATAATTATTTTTGGTAAATTTGTATTATTTTTTTATTCATACTCTATTAATTTACTAATCATTAATGCGACGTTGGAAATGGAAATAATAATTTGGGGTCCCCAATGGACCATCATGGTACTAACAAGAGTTGTAAGCGTTTCAAGCGATTCGTGGTACCCCGAGGTAGGGATGTCAAAAATCGGTCGGTTATTTCCGATAACCAGTTTTTTTATTATTATCGGTTATAATCGGACTTGTTTTTAATCATTTAAAACGAAAAAAAAACGATTGAAAATAAATTTTGCAAAAACAAAAGAAAGTAAAGAAATTGATGAAAATCGAATGATATACCCTTAAAAAAAAATTCAGAACCCGAATTTTTTTTTTTTTTTAAATGGTACTTTACAATGCTGCCACCTTATCTAGTAGTGGCGCTCTCTAACCCCAAATGTGTTAACTACTTAGTAATCAATTGTAAAATTCGTATTCTTTGGAATTATTAAAATGATTACTGCTTTAAATAGTATCTAATAAAAGCAATAATAATTCCAGTAAATATGAATTTTACAATTTAATACAAAGCAATTAGTTAGCACAAATTGCGCTAGTAATCAGTTAATAATAATAACGATAATCAGTTATTTCCAGGGTTTGAGCTATTTGTTGACTTGTGTAAAGTGTTTTTAGGTTATCTCTCGAAGATCCATGTGTAATTTACTTGAGTTAAAGGTCTTAGCAATGAACAGTTATTTGTAACAATTCCAATAGCTCTTATTTGTGATCTCATCCAAAACAATGTATTTATGAGAAGTTAATTTACTTACAATATCAAATTTTTCCTCCGAAAACCGGTTATTTGCGTCGGTTAAAACCAATCGGTTATAATTTCCTGTAAAATAAACGGAATAACCGATTAGCGGTCTTTTTCACGAAAACTGAGACCCCTAATCGGAGGGTTAAAGGTAGAACATTACCTTATACTCTTCGATATATCACTTCTTGCGAATCTATACTTCAATGGAATCCTTAAGAGGATGATGTGCGCAGAATCGGCATACAATTCGCCATGATAGTGCTAATCTATTGTGAATTTAAATCGAATTACCGACTTTGTTTCGTGTCACAAAAACATTCGCAGGTTGAGGCGAAATTGAGCCGCAGGTGAGAAGTTTAGCGGACGACTTTCCCGTCGTTGAACCGCTTAGCGTGGCGTGGAAGGGAAAGAAGGGCCGGGAATTTCATCCATCAAATAATAAAGGAGTCTCGGAGGGACTCTTTGTGCCCGGCTACGGCCTCACCTTCCTAGTAAAATAAAGAAGAGGACAAGTGGACAATTTTCTCCGAGATAGTTCTCTTCTTTTTAAAACATCAAAACATCCGCTTTTACCAGATCAAGACAGGAAAAAAAATGCACTTAATCAACTAATAATTTGTTATATAAAGTTCCAACTTATTTCTTCAATTACACTGGTCTACAATCAAAATCTATCTGAGTTGAAAATGATTAATTACTATTCATTTCGATATGGAATAAACGTATATGATGTTTAAAATGTTTACTTAGCTCTCATTTCCTTGATAAACAGGAATCAATTTTATGATAGAGGGAAATTTTGCAATGTTGGTAATTTTTTTTTTTTTTTTTTTTTTTTTTTTTTTTTTATAAATGAAGTTTGTCATCACTGAGTATGCTTTATTTTGTTTCTAGACAAGCCATTTTGTTTAAATAAATGTCCATTGGTGTGCTTTTAGAACCTATGCGCTCTTAATTCTCAGTAATTGTGGCGCTGTGGATGACGAGCACGGAGAGCGCTTCCATCAAGGCATTTCAACAATACAACATGGAAAAAAGTCATGAGGACAAGTGGAACTCATCTATGCTTGCAGACTATTGCTGGAATGTCATGAGAGATGCCTCAGAAGTAGATTACAAACAAAAATCAAACAAATCAGAAACGCTCAGAGCGAATTATGGAACCAAAGGAAGATGCTCCATACATAATAATAATAATAATAATAAATATCTTTGAACTAAGGGCTAACCAAAAATTGCTGGTGTCGTATTCTTCGACCTCAAATTGGTTGGAATTGATGAATAGAGACAACTTTAATTTTTTTGTAGGCCTGTGTTATTTATTGTAAGGGGATATATCCGAAAATTTCGGGCGTTGACATTAATATTTTATGAATGAAATTTTAAAAAATCAAGATTATTGTGGAAACCATTTTGTTTTAAATTATGCCACTGCGGGAAGAATTTTAAATCATAGTTACCTGAATATGGCAAGATCCTCAAAGAGGTTGATTCAAACACGAAAAAAAAATATATTCCTATTACTTTTATTTTGCTGCCTAGAGAGACTTCATGAATTTCAAATATTGGGTCCAAAACAAGAATAATTTGCAGGTAATGTATACCATAAAAGACAATAATTAAATAGGCGAGAATGACTACAGTACTAGCCACGAGCACTCCTCAGCTGTAAGCTAAGCGAGGGTGAAACTTAATGAGGGAAAGAACAATAAGTCTATGGAATTGTGCTGTTCTTGACCTCAGTTCGTGTGCGCATGTGTGCTTAGGTAGCTACTATAACTAGGATACTGAGAAAATGAGTCAAAAAATGAATTATTGATATGAGTGGAGGTAAATAGGAAAAGAAAAATATTTTTAATATTAATAAAATATCTTTTTTTATTTATTTTTTGTGAAATATATCTTTATTTAGATTATTCATTTAATAATAATTGAGATTCTAAAATATTTTTTTAAGAATTAATCAATTATATATAAAGGAATTAATTTTTTAAATAAAAATGTATTATCAATACATTATGAATATACTGCCTTTTTGAAATTAATACATTACCCATTTTCAAACTTATTTCACCATATCTAGCTAGCCTACATTTTTTTTCATACATTTCATAGGAAGTACTTCTTATGTTTTAAAACTTTTCTTATATTTTTTTAAACACTGATTTTTTTTTTTTTACCACTTTACCATTCACATGTTGGTGAATATGCATATCTAAAAATTCATAAATTTAAAAACAATTAATTTTTAGGTTATATCTGGGCAAAAGTTTATTTGTTTATTTTAGTTTATTTTATCCGCAAAACTAAAACTGGGTTCAATTAAAATATAAATCATCATATAAAAATTATCTTAGTAACTAATATTCAAAACACTATACATTATAGTTGATTATAAACACTTCATTGATTGAATTGGACTAGTAGAAAAACCAAAAATTTAGAGTTTGTTTGGCCGCCATTTTTTAATCCACTCCGATTCGAATGGCAGACGTGCATTTTTTCTTTACCCTTATGGATAGATTTCATTGAACATACTAAAAAATGGACGCGGTTTCTGCATCTGGCTCACGGACTGTTTGGGCGCACTCTATGGGGAGTTCCTTTAAGAATAAGAATAACATTGCTATTATCAGTTTTGTTATTATTCAGTTCCTATTCCTTTGGTGCAAACAAAATAATTTCTTTAGACAATAGCTCAAATAATTACAGTAGTTGTACAATTCATTCTCTACACTCTTGTTTTTATTTTATTTGCCTATTTTATTTTTGTCTATGATATTTCTCTCTTTAAATTCGCGGGACGACAAAAATTCACACATCTTAGCCTTGAACTGTTTCAGAATTGGATAATTAATATAAATCCCTGAAAATCAGCTTTTCGTCGTCAAACTGAAACCTCCCACCATCAAGGAACCTTTAATAATTTATGTTTAATTCCAGCTAAACAGATCCGCTACCTGGAATTTCATTTTGATGGGTAATTCACTTTGTATCCTTTAGGAAATATATGGAACTACTTGAAACTGCTTGTCGATTCCGAATAGATTAATATAAACAATCGTCCTGAACTTCATATACGCTTATGAATAGATGCAGAGCTACATAATTAGCCCGATCACTAAACCTCTGCCGTATAAAACGATGCTTATGGCGAAATTATTTGAAGCTCTCCTTTATGTTGTTGAATTGGCATGAAATAGATATACAGGATGTTTCGGATTTACACAAAAGTTGTTAATTTTCTAAAGATATAAAATAATATATTCCGCCAAACTTAGGGATACTAGGTATTTGAGCTATATGTAACCTATATGTAGTTATATTATAATTGTTATCTGTAATTTACAGACTAAAAAGAAATAAATACAAATAACAAAACATATACGTTTATAAATTAGATAACACCAAAATTAGTGAATAATTACAGAGAAAATTAAAGTCAAGTTTAGATAAAATAAATCATTCTAAACACATTCATATAATATTAACAATGATAATAAAAATAAATGGCTTAGCGAACCCGAAGGTTCGATGCCGATACAACCAACTGTTATAGCTGTTAGCTAAATTCTGTCTAACGACTACCATCCAAACAAATCTGTAAGATCACTCTTCATGCAATCTTCCCACAGATGTTTCGGTCTAAACCTAGGCTGTTTACCAGTCGGCTCAGCGTTTATTATCTTTTTAAGGATTTGTTCGTTACTGAGCCCAGCAACTTTACAAGCCCATCTCAACCTTGAAGCAATCACTTCAGTAACCTCCTAAATTGTCCAGTGGAATCATCCTTTTTCTGACCAAATATTCTACCAAATTACTCAACGACCTTAGAGTTGTTCTTCCTTCGAAGTCGGCGGCCACGTTTCACACCCGCACGGAACAGGAGGGCGGACAATAGTTTTGTAAATTCTAACTATTAAGTTTTTGGACAAAAAATGGGAGCTAAGTAAATATCGTAACCGAAAAATAACAGGCATTTCCTGCCTTGAACTACGCCTCTATTTTCTCTCGTTGCGTTTTTCTAGTTATCAAAAGCGCCAAATACTGTAATTTCTCAACATAAACACATTCATACCTGTGGATAATATATACACGCATACTGGCGAGCTCCGAGCCAAGCTTAGCCCGTACATAGGGAGGATAAGGGATGACTGCAGGAGATCCCACCTCTTCTCTCCCAGCCGCGTCACGGGTCTGGAAATCTAATGGAGGCTGATGGAGTGCACTAGAACCGCAGAACAACAAAATTGGAATTTTATTCTGTATATAATATTGTATCCTTTAATTTCAATCTAAAATACACCCTGATATATTTTTAATGGCTCCGAAACGTAAACTTATAAAAAATTAGTAAGTTCCAGTTTTGGACAATATAACAATATACCTATCTTTAACTTTGCATCTTCCCCCATTATGAAGCAATAATTCATAGGTCCTAAAGGCGTCTCTGTTCTCTTTGAGTGGGCGGTCACGTTTCACATCCTTAATAAGGAAGTTCCTTGACTCCAGGCCTAAACGGAGTAATTTTACGACTGAATAATAACTACTTGTCCCCCTCCTAATCGTGCATTTAGTTTCGCTTGAATTCCGATTCATTCACATATATAATTATTGATGATTTAACTTCTATAACAAAAATTTATTTGTATTAATTGAAAAAGTATATAAATTATCTAGTTTTTCTACAGATTTTAGTCCTAAAACAAAAAAAAAATTCTTTTACCGTTTTAACCGAGGACTAATAAAATTTAGAACAAATAAATAAGCCATTATGCTAAGAGGGGCACTGTTCTGTAGGGAAAGGACAAGATGGAGAGAAATGTTAAATGAAGCACGTGGAACTGCTCCAGGAATGCAATGTAGCTGCCTGGAGGCGCTGACGCCTGTTTCGGACGGAAATTAAGGTTCCTCACCCTTCACTTGGTATTCTGGAGGCTCCAGCTACTTATCAGCTGTTACCAGATAACTCATTCCATTAATGACTAAACTTCACACCAAAACCTATTGAGCTCCCGCCTCCGTCAGAGATTAAATCCAGAGATTTTGTTCTTTACTTAACGGATTATTCTTATTAGGAGGGATGTGTTGTTGTTTTTTTTTTCAAAAAATATGTATACCAGAGCATGTTAAATTTATTTAATTTAAATTATATCGATCCAGAATAAAAAATTAATCCTCTAGTTTATTCATGATGTTAATTAATTGATTGTGAAGAAAGTTTTCGCTCAGGACGAAGAGGGAAATTAGATGAACTTGCGACGTGGAAGTAATGATTCTCAGGAGGTCCTTTGGATTCAACTGACCATCATTTCAAGCATGAATTGCATAGATCTGAAGACGACTTGCTGATTATTGTTTCAATTTGACTTGATTGTTGGATTGAAATTAAGTAATTATTTAATAATAGTTTATACTTTATCGATAAGGTATGCGTAACCTACCCTTATTTCGTTGATTCAAATTTTATTTTATTTAAGGCTCACTGTGAGTGAAATCGTCTTGAGAATCCTTGGAAAGCGAATGGGCTGGGGGTTGTGATTTATGTAATATATTGATTTTTAAAAATTCTAATTGTCTTTATTGACATTATCTGTACTGTTAGTACAGTAAAATATTCGATAAATAAAAAATAAAAAACTAAAAAAAAAAACAAATGAGGAATAATGTTCTTACGTATATATGTCTTCGAGATACAGCCAAGATCGAAGGTGTTCAACGAAAACTCGCGATTAGAGGAATTCTCGCAGCTTGTTGAAGGACATGTTAAACAGTTCTCTGTAGTGTCTAACATCGCAATAAAATTAAATATGGGTGTGGAGACGTCTTCCTCTACTCCTTATCTCCAGCTAAAGAAGAGGTCAAATTCCCCTTATTTTTATATTTGATATTTGAAGGCATAAGAAAATCTCACGCCACGAATTCTTCTGGGTGGAACATAATGGCTATGCGTCTTCACACAATTATTCAGAATGCTGTCCTTAAATATATTTTTTCTGCGTCTTCGTTTACACAAATCAAGCTATTATCAAATCAAATCCGGGTCTATTTCCTATATTCCTCGTAGATTATATTCATCTTCTTAAATAGATGAATATGTTTCTTAATCTTGCGAAGCCAGCCGACGGTTCGAAGTAAGAAACAAAACGAGAAGGATAATAATGTTTGAGAAGGGCAGAGACAGAGGTCCTGTGTAAAGTAGCCAGGGTTAACAAGGCCCTAACAAGGAGGCACTTACCCGTCCCCGTTGATTTGTGTCGCCCTCATCATGTCCCTTTGCCAAACAGAAATCATTTCTCCTCTGATCCGCATAAACCTCTGATCTTCACCCTTCTCTTCTTTTAGTCCTTCCGGTCCTTAGTGTCCGTCAATCTTTTGCAAACATCTAGTGTACTAATATCGGACTCGTTAATGTTGTCAGTATGGATATAGAATTATTTGCGGATAGATAAAAAGTATAAATGATACTATAATTTATAATAAACAAGAGAATTGGAAGATACAAAACGCGGAATTGCGGGGCATACGCCCTTTAATTGACTTAATAGCTTTGCTAAGGTCGGAATGTGCATATAAGGTTGCTAAGCTGAAATAGAGACGAATCCCTAAATAGTTTATTAACGCTGGCCGATGGGTATACCGGGGTGTAAGTGGGAGGATTGTGGTAAGTTGAAACGCATTATATCGATATATCGGATTTGAAAAACCGCAATTTTCTACCGATATCTTAACATTCGATAAATCGATGATTCCGATATTTTAAACTACTTTATTCCTGGAGTAGTACCAGATGAACATAGGGTAATTTAAGGCTCTTTACCTAGATCAATAAATTATCGAAGTTTAAAGTTTAAAGTAACAAAAAAGCATGACCTGCAGAGCTCCGTCCAAAAGGCCTATTTTGAAAATCCTTCCCGGCCCTCTCCGCTGATCTTCGCCTAGTGTAATAGTCAGTTTTATTCGGGGAAATAGCTATAAAAAAAGTTTAAATAGCCATATTGTTGAAAAATATCCGAATTCGATGAAACGTTTTTTTGTTTTACAGGTAATTTAACTTCCTTCCGAATGTAATAGGCTTTTATCTCCCCCTCTCTCCAACTCATTGGAGGATTTTTTGAACAAATATTTGAAAAAATCAAAAACTGCAGGAGCTGGTAGAAAC
The DNA here is from genome assembly GCA_948150685.1 of Rhaphigaster nebulosa. Lineage (NCBI taxonomy): Eukaryota > Metazoa > Arthropoda > Insecta > Hemiptera > Pentatomidae > Rhaphigaster > Rhaphigaster nebulosa. Next base: position 30,057,734 of record OX411308.1, read on the forward strand.
AAGATGAAGTGCTCTCCAAAGAGCACTTTCCTAACACAAGCCCAATTTACATACAATGTTTAACTTCGTAACTTAATTTCAGGTAAACACACCGACTTTTTTTTCTGTTGGCACTATGGGCCGTGGAGGTCTTTGGTCGCGCGATGAGGTATTCATACAGACATTTATTGCTTGAGGGAGCACAGACAGCCTGGAGGGGATCACTCAACCTCACGTTGTTACAAACCATGGAAACCATGCTGCAGCGGCAGTCTATCCATAGCTCCATAACCGGTCTCTTCGGGACCAATTCGGCAGTGTCCTTCCCACTGATTCACTCGGGTTCATGGACAGTGACAAACCGGTCAAGATCCACGGGGTCAGCAGGCGCACGAGAACCTATATTTCTTTACTCGAAGCAGACCCTCCATGGACCAAACCTCCGGGCGTCTATTTTCGTCCTGCAAAACCACTACGAGTTTCACAATTTAGGTGCGGGGCTGGGTCATCACTCCTACGCCCATATATTTCTGTGTGTGTGTGTGTGTTTGTTTGACATCTGAAAAACTACCATAATCGTTTTCCAGGGGTTATGAAACGGATAGAAAATGCACTCCCACCACTCTCCGCAATGCAACCGTCTACTTTATTGGAAAAAAATACGACTAAAAAGTTAGAGAAATGAAATAAAAGTATGTTCACAAATACTGACAGAATTAAAAAATGATAAAACACAATAAATATAACCTTGCTGAATTATAGAAAACAAATTCTATAAAACGAAAAATGTCCTCACTCACGATCAAAACAACCGTTCGTTGTGATTGTGATTATGAAAATTAGCCCGCCGATCAATAAATTTGCAAAGAATTTAAAAAATGTTTGTTTCCATCACACTAATAATTGCATTTGAATTACGTAAAGGACCCGAATAAAAAGTCAACTGAAAAGGATCCTTTGGGGGTTTGTACATCTCTTGAGCGAACGTAGCGAGCGGAGTTCGACAGCGGTGATCTAATTCAGTAATAATTTAAACTACGGTAAGGCCCCGACCTCAACTAAAACAGATCCGTCGGTTTGAGTATTTTTTGTGGGCATGCGCAGCTCGAAGTATAATCAGGTCTTTAAAATCTAAAACTCCGCCGTGTTGGGGGTTCTGCATTCTGAAGTTTTACCCTTTTTTCCACACTTTAACGCCTTGGAAAAGCTACTATTTCATTCTGATCAATTACCAAACAATAATTAATAACAACAATAATAGATGAGATTCATATGAAAATAATGTTTATTAATCCCATGTAAAGACAAATAGATGATAATATAAATGCTGATTGTACTGAGAAATATATCTGATGAATTACATGTATTTAGATGAATGCACAATGTAGTCGGAAAAGATAAATAAAATTTTTGAAGTTTAAAGGTTTTATTATTGAAAAACTTACACAAGAATAAAATATACGAAATATATGTAATTAAAAGCCTTCAACATAAAAATGTTCTGTAACATTTTTTTTTTTATCTTAAAATATACTTTTCTCTCTTTTTTAAAATGACCCATGATTAGTAAAAATGTTTGTTTATAAATAATATTTATTTTATTTTACAACTTTCTTCACAGTTTAACATTAGAATAATTTAATGCACTTTTCCTTTCGATATATCTATATTTTTTTAGCGATTATCAGTGTATGTCGAAATGTGGTTTTGCGATATAGCAAAATGTGGAATATCGATATTTTACTTTCGATGTCCCAACCCTAGTTGTAAGGCTTTCTAATTGAAAATTAAATAAATTATTAAAAAAAAAAGTGCTTTTTTTCAATTTTCTCAAATATGTTTTAAACCCGTATATTAAAAAATTTTGTTATTTCTATGTATTAATTCGCACCTGTGATAATAAAATCGAGAATGTGACACGTCAGGGATGGAAAAGGACATTAGCCGCCGGGAGCGCTTCCACGGCTTCTTTCAGTTGCCTTAGGACACGGAAGATCTCTTATCTATCCCCTTCTAGGCTCCTCCTTGTATTATTGGTTAAGTCTACTGTTCCCATTTCCTAAATTAGTCTGCTGTAATTAATGTCCTTAATTACTATGTAGTTTATTATTTATTTATTAACCCTAGACAATGAATTTGTTGATCAGTGTGAATTAGTATGTTGAGTTATGCTGGTCAAGTTCTAAGCGGCGTTATTAAGTATGAATTTAAAAGTTATTTTTATATAAATGCATTTTTTAAAAGTTAATTTCTTCATTCGTATATGTTTATTAGACTAATTGGACGAAAAAACGTGAAAACTAATGAATTGGATGAATTTTACTATTCAAGAACGATGTTTGAGTTACTCTACTCCTGGCTGGCCTTGATATCAAGGCCACCTTTGATATCAGCATTACTTTTTTTCACCAAAACTCTCAACAAATTTCTCTTCAAAATGTTTAAGGTCCTGCTATGTAGGTTGCATTTGACATCATGTGCTACTTATGTTTTTATTATTGATTTTAAAAAAATAAATATATATATATATATATATATATATATATATATATATATATATATATATTTATAAATTTAAAAGTTTCGTTAAAACATAAAACATCTCATAAAGTTGGATTTTTTTTTAATCCAAAACTACAGAACTGAGTTTGGAGAAAGTAATGGGACCATTTTTATGGATCATGAAAATAAAAAATAAATAAATAAATGCTTAGCAAACCTGAAGGTTCGATGCCGATACCACCAATCGCCTTTCACACTTCCCATCACCGACCTCCGCCAAAACCCAATTCAGCAAGGTCCACCAATCCTCCCACCTGCCTTCCTGCCTTCGGACGTTGTATGGACACCCACTCGCATCCATAATGCGCATTGCAATCCCACTTTTTATAATAATCGTGGGGTGATATTTATTGAACATTTTATTATAATTCATTGCTATTAATTAATATAATTAATTAATATTGAATACAAATTCAAATGGTTGAGTCAGCACGGAATCAACTAGTAGTTAGAGAGCCGCACATATTTTTTTATAATACTTACAGATCTCAGTAATAACGTTGCCTCGTTAAATTTCAGTTTTTTTGTCCACACTTATAAACTGCCAGATCTCTATTTCCGTACGATGAGATAGGAATAGGATAAAGCCAATCGGAGAGAACAATATCTTGGACAGATAACAGCCCAGAGGATCCTACAGACTATTAGGGGACATCCGTTGTCAGTCGTATGTTGTTTTTCAGAAAGGACCTCTAGAAATAGCCCCCTCCAGCTCCATACTTTATCCAGCCCAGCCCGTTCAACTTTTATGGCCAGCTTCATCCTTATATATTACATTGAGCTATAAAAATAAACTATATAAACGCTCTTCATAAAATATTTTTTACATCCTGTAGATCCTTTTTATTCGCAACTAATGGCACTGAGCTGATTTTTCCTTTTACGTTGCGATTAGTTTTATTTTATTTTATGAGCCAGAGGTCCTTTATTTTTCTTTTATTTCTTCAAGACAAGCTTTTCCATGTTCTCAAAACCGATAATAATAACTAGTTTTGCTCCAAGGCTACACGACGGTAACAGACTCGAGTCCCTAATGGACTTGAAATAAGCATGAAAAGCCAAGCATTTTTTCCTAAGTGAAATGTTTTTTATTTCAATCTGATATCTTGAAATTCTGTTTAATGATTAACATTTACACCGTATTTAATCATGTAATCAAAGCCCTTCTACAATTCTAAACTTTTCATTATATTTTCTATAAGCATAATATAAATAATTGACATATAAAAAAATGCTCTTGTTCCTAACGATGTTAAACAGATAATACAAAAACATAAATAAATCCGTAATTAAGTGCAATCAACTTACAAGTTTAAATACTTAGTGAAAGTGACTACTGAGTATGTATAGTAGCTCTAAGTGGAGTGAAAGAAATAATTCAGTCCGCCCCCTCTCCCAAAATTTGGAGACAGTGTACTTCTATTTAAATTGTTTTGTTTTTTAAATATATATATATATATATATATATATATTATTGGAAGATTGTAATTGAAAACCACGAGTCTCTGAAGCTAGATTTAAACATACAACGTTACGCTTGTTTTAAACATTTTCTACGCTTAAACTATCTGGTGATTTATATTGTTAGGTAAAAGCCTAAAATAGCTATATTTTTGTAAACAATTTAATTTTAATGTTTAACAAACTTGTATTAATTTTGATTAGTTTTTTTTTTTAAATTAGGTAATTTTCGCCATAATTAATTAATTAGTTCTCTTTCATTTCTATATTATTTCAAAACTTTTATTGATGTATGTTCCTTTCTGGTTTTGGCGCCGCAAGATGGTAGAAATGAAAATATTGCAATATATTACACCAGACCTACCTACGATCATACGATGTGATGGAAATTAGAAAAATTAACCCTTAAAATAAAGATGGTCCGGTAATAGTTTAATTAATGATGAAATCCTTAAAAAGAGACATAATGAGAAACAAATTTAAATTATTGAGATGCCAAGAATTTTCAATAAAAATAAAAGATGGATTGCCAATGTCTATCAGAGTCATTAGAATGGAATTGTTTCCATTTATTAAAATAACACTGAAAAAATTAAGGAAGGCAACCTTGAGGCACGCCACACTACATATAAACGAGAATTTTTTTTCATTGGAAGAATTACAGATGCAGGAAGCTCTAAGAAAAAGTAAACAAAGGAGTGAAGTCAAAGACAAAGAAGGAACAGGTAAGAAAAAAAAATTGAACAAATGCCTCAAAAAAAAATTAAAAAGGAACCAAAACTCATCACAGATCTATCAGTTTGAACAGATTATTGGTGACTCTTGAGGAAGCAAAAATTGAGTAACATACTAGAAAAGATTCAGAGCTCTTGAAAAGAAATTTTAAAAAACAATATTTTCGTAAATAGCATACAAATTGATCTCCAAACGCATTGGAAACAGACAAGGTTAGCAAGTATGCACTAAAAACGAAAAACAAAAAAAATAATTGACCAAGAAAATTGGCAAATTATGATCATTTATCCATAATGTCCAATTCCACCCACTACATTCGCTCTCGCATAGGCAAAAGTATTTTTCTTGACACATTTATATTTAAAAAACGGCTAGTCCTATTTGGTTTCAAAGTTGGAGGAATATTGGCGATTAGTGTAAAAATGGTTAGTTGGGCTGTAGGTTCATAACAAAAGACACAAACTCCATTCTCTTCTTTACATGATCATTTTAACGACAACGTTTTGATCTCTTTATATAAAAAAACAAGATCCTCTTCAGGGCTGGATTGGAATATTGAAATATACTAGATTTTCTAATAAATAATTGGAAACTTCTGAACAATACATAAGGATACAACTTAGTGATAAGAGAGCACCTCGGAACAAACATGGCCGAGCGAAGGATTATCCTTCGAAAAGAACCAATATGCTCCATCGCGTTTTACAGAGGTACGGAAGGCATCCGTTCGCTCTAAGCCGGCCTACACACATGGGAACATCGGTTCGCCAACAACGGTTCGGAGAACCTAGTTCCCATGCGAGTACAGCTGACGAACAAGGGTTCTTAAGTTTTTCCTTTGTTCGTACAGTCTGCAGAGAGCCGCGAACCGAACTTCGGTTCGCCGAACCGATGTTCCCATGTGTGTAGGTATGGCTCCAAAGCGCAGTACTTCGTGTGTCATCAAATGTCTTCTATTGCAATTACATAAATAATTGCAATGATTAATCGTTAAAACATGAAAATATATAAAAACAAATTAAATAATTCAAAATATTAATGTACATATAACATATTGAAGTTATATGTGCATATAACTTATACACACACTATCCAAAAATAAAATATACAAGAACCTAAAATATAAGGTCAAATATTTAAATATTTTCCAATAACAAAATATTAAAAAGATATACTCACACAACCATATTCTTATGCATGCAAAAACAGTTTGTATAAATCCTATATAAAAATATTTATATAGTATATAAAAATATACTTGCAACAATTAATAAATAATATATCAGCTCATCCACAGTGCGAGAATACATTATCATAAATATTACTCAATCCTGCCAGGTCATTCATTTCTGGCATCTATTGCTTTTTCCTGTGTAGCAATGCGCATAATTTCTAAAATTCTTTTGCATTCTTGGGATTCACTTGCCAAAATCAAAATTGTGGTTCTCTCCAAAGGTATGGGATACACGGGCGGTACCATGCTTCTTATAGATGCACTGTAGTTATGAGTATTAATTCTCCTATGCAAATACTGACGTCTGCCTTATGCACTTTCCAGGACAGACGTCATTTCTCTGCCATTTTATACATTTTAAAAACAACTCTTGGGCCTTACGCGAGTTTTAGGTAACCAAGTTTTTTTTTTTTATTTACAGAAGGTGTTACAGTTTAGGATTTCACACATTACAAGGTCTCGCAGGTGCTATGTAAGCCCATTGATAATTGAATGTTTGGAATTTTCACGATTAATTTTAACGATAGTAATTGGTTTTAAAAAGAGCGTGACCATTTCGTAACCAGTTATATAAATATGAAATCGTTACAACTGGTGGATTGGACCTTAACAGATTTATTGTCGTTATTAAACCGTAACATTAACGCGTTGATATTGTCCAATCACTGTATGCTCTAGGATACGCTGATCCGTAACAAATTTAGTTTTTTATATGTGTTGATTGCCATGGTTGATTGCTGTAGACAATCGTTATATCTCATACTATTCAATTATTTCCAGCTTATTATAAATTTAATCGGATCGGAAAACATATTTACGGTTCGTAAATGTCCTGTAAGCACCGTCTATATGAAAACTGTACGTTTAGGGTCATTTCCGAAATAAATGCAATTTTATTCAGTTCATAAATAATTTTTATAAAATACCACAACCTGTCTTGAATTGTTAACTAGGCATTGCGGTACCATTGGAGTATTATATTCTAGTTGAACTGTCAGAGCTAAAATGATTTTCCACGTTTAGACACAAAAAGAAAAAAAAAAATATCAAAAAAATTTTGGAACCTTTTATGAAAATATTGATATATAGGTATGTCATGGGGATTCCGGAAATGGAAAAATGTAAAAAATATATATGAACTAGTAAAATAGAGTTTAAGAGATCATCGTACAAGCTGAATTTATTTTATTTATTTAAATTTTATTTGTTGGTCTCTAGCCTTCAGATTTAATTAAAATGTATTTATATTAACATTATACTGCTTCATCAGGAGGTTTATTGGGATCTTCCTCATTTATGGTAACTCTCATGGCCAGTAAAGTTCCTGAAAAATGGGATTGCACATTTTATAAATAGCTTCGGCATTTTGAGCTTATGCCAGCTGAGTAAGAATACATCTATGAAACTAAATTGATTGAATGTTCAAAACATTATATTAAGAGTAAATTGTTAGAATATCATTCATGAATTAAAATACCGACTATAATATTCTTGATTTCAATCTTTTGTTTTTCTGCAATTAAACTTAGCCTGTAAAACACACGCCTGTTGTTAGCTGTAAACACGCTACTATTTATGAACTTCACCGATTCCCATAAATCCCTTTCAAATTCAGATAACGCCCCTGAAGTAACACTCATGAAAGATTTTTAGGACTATACTAAAACTTGATAAGCTGATGTTGTAACAATAATATTTATGGTACGTCTTGCAATTACTGTATTTTACTGGTTCTACAGTAAAAGTTAAATTACAGTCTGGTTAAGAACAGGAAAAAAATTTTCTTCAACGAAATGTTCAATTTTCATGTTTGAACGTTAGAATTTCGTTATCTATTGCCAATTATTTTTCCTTTATTTGTAGAATTTAAAATCATCTCTAAAGTGACCTGGAAAAAGTTAAAAATAATGTGAAAGCTATAGCGTGCAATGTTGCATAAATTTTGAAGATGGCTCTTTAGTTATGACGGACTTTAGTTCCCATAAAATTTTCCTTTTTATATAGATACTGCTCATTTCTTCATACGAAACTCTTTTACTTTTCCCATCTTAAAAGGATCAAAAATATTTTCCAGAAAAAAACAAGATGCAAATTAACCTTTGGAATAAGCTAATTTTGTATTAACTTTCAGTTAAAGCCAGGGGCTTTGTTCTCCTTCATTAGATATAAGAGTTCATGAATTCTTTTATAATTAACATTAATGAGGGTAAAGTAACTTGTTTTTCTTATTTTCATCCTTTTTTTTTTTCTTCTTTTTTTAGGACGAATCCTCTTTCAACTTGGCGAGTTTGAAAATTTGTTAAAAGTTTTAATGAAACAGTAATTAATTCAAATCCGATGCTTGGCGCGTTGAAAAGTTCCCAACAGGCCACATCGAAATGCTCTCGACATAAGTATGCCATTAACTCTATTTTCGTCGTGTCGGTTTTAAAGATGAAAAATTGAATCGTTTTTTCATATATTCTTTATTATAATTTACAAATATTATTTTCCTGTTTTATATGTATATTTGTACTGTTGTTTTACATCTAACGAAATATTTTTTAATAATTCAGTTCATTATGCAAACCACCTCTTGAGCATATACATTTATGCCATGTGAACGACAAAAAATCAGGAGCTTTTCTTGGTCTAGAGGGACTTTACGGGACAGGAAACATGAAAATCCTTCTAGCTTGCCATATATATACTTCAGGAAAATATATATCCGATGGTGAGATAAGGCAGAGCTTCTAATATATTTATACTAGAATTGAATGGAAAATAAAATATCACACAGATTAATGCTATGAAAATAAAAAACTGCCCCATTTAATTACTAACAATAAATAAAGTTGATAAGTATTTGAAAATCAACCCACTACCCATAGAAATCATATTCGATGCTATATACTTCAATAGCCTATTGGTGGAATAAATTGCGCATGCTATAATTCCCTATCCTTCGATCTCAAAAGTATATTTATTATTTTTTTTCAATTTATTGTATAATATTTTTAAAAATTTCCAACATTGTTAATGTATCTTTTTTGAGCTTCCCTCGTATCGGCCTGGTCAGAGCAGTGAACATGGAGATTTTGAAGAAATTAAGAAAGGTTCTTGGATAAGATAGTCGTCAAAAGCAAAATAAATATTAAAAAATCAAATAAAATAATTATGAAATAACGAAATTTTTAAATGTAAACATTTGAATTCTTAATTAAATGGTTGGTACTGTTAAAGTGTTTTAATATCCCATTCTGCTGGGTTGCGAGTGTCAGCTTTATCAAATGGCATAATAGAAAAAACAAAATAAGTCGAAATTATGGTGGTTTCCGGAAATTTAAATATATTCGTTATGACTGTAATACAGATTAAAAAAAAAAAATTGCTACGAGCATAATTATTCTCAATAATTTAATTGTTATAACAGGCGTTCTCTGTTATTTTATAAAGCATGTTGGTTCATACTTGGTGTTCCTAATCAATTGAATTTTCCGAGCAACGATGGTTTTAGTTATCATCTTTTGTCATTTATTCACTATATTTATCATGATGAGAATTAAAAATAAGTTATATATATTTGTCTAATCATTTCTAAACATTTTTAGTGACCTTTTCTATTATTTTAATAACAATTACATTGTAATTTTTATGGGGTTAGCCAGTTATTCCAAGTTAGAATTGTAATAAATCCTTAATTATAGAACTGCAAAATAATTAAGGGTCATGTTTTCCTCCGATGGAATACAATGGTTTCGATTTTTTTTTTATTAGTTCCTTTATTCAATTACAAGTAAATATACCTTGGAGGTTTTTCTGCTGATATATTTATTATTTGACCTTTCCTCTTTCAACTTTATTAAATATTTCTTTTTCGCCTGAATCGTTACTCGACTTCTCTTTCTTTTCAAATTGGAACCAGGATACTCAAAAGAAATCGAGATGGTGCTTGGAGGTTTCTTTAGCTAGGACTGGTATGATTTCTCAAGAGGGAAGTGAAGCTAGGCCCTCCTGTAATTAAGAGTGGACGAAAGGAGAATTTCGAAACTGACGGAAAAGCTACATTTATTTTTTGATTTTATTAACGTTACTGGAAGTCATTTTACATCTGTATATCACGCTTTATTTCTGATGTGCCAGAGTGAAAATTTTATAAACATTAATGCTCTTGATTAATATGTTTTATTTATTTTTTCTAATATATGTTAATCAGAAGAATATTTAAAAATAAACTTCACAATAAATTTAAACTGTATTCTGTTGGAGAGCGTTCAAAGCTATTCCATCTCGTAAATCGAATAAGAATATTGTAACTTTGTCGAGGGCTTAGGATTTTATTTATAGCTGGAATTTCTGGTGCTTTAGGGAAGAGAATTCGAGAAGAAATTATCAGAACCCTTGTGTCTCTTTAATGAAATTTCAGCCGTCTTTCCCGCCATCTGGCATTTTATTGCTGCAGCTTCTATTATACCCCCCAGTCTTGAGATGTAATGTTGAATGTTTTTTCTGCTCGTGTAAATGTTCAAATATACTAATTAAATTATATCACAACGAATCCGTATTTGTTTCAGTACATGGCTTTCAGTTCTGTTGCTCTTTTAATTGTCTATAACTCTCTTTTTTTAGAAATTTCGTCAGTAACAATAGATTTGGTGCAATAAAGGATTTGTAAGATGTGAATAAAGTTTATTTGTTTGTTATTTTCACTTTATTGAATAATAGTGGAGAGCCTGTCCCAAGGACTGTTTTTTTTTCATCACTGGAAAAAAATATATAAAAAATTAATATTTATTTATTCATTCCATTCCGTTTCAGTAAAAATCATGTGGAATAATAACATAACATAACGTTATGATAACATAACTTTCGACTTTTTTGAAGGTGACGTAAAACCACAAATCACATCTTAAAAAAATGGCAAAAACTGAAAACAAAAATAGCATAAATATCAGCACAAAACGAAAAAAACAACTTGCTGATATACTGTATATACAATAACACCCATGCGACAGGTCACCTCATCATCAAAATCGTACACATTATATTTTTTCTTGCAGACATTGTCAAGGAATAGGGAACTTCTTAGCACTTAGCCTGTAAGGTATCATTCATGTTTAATTATATATATATATATATATATATATATATATATATATATATATATATATATATATATATATCGATTCTGGTAGTAGTCTTATGGACTACAACTCGGCCGACGTGGTCACTCATCCAAGTAGTCATCACTCTGATGTATTTAACTTTAAATCCTTATGTCTCTGTGCTTTCCTGGATCCTTTAGGTATATTTAATTTTTACTATAAATACATTTTTGTGTATATCTTTGTTTCTGTATTTTCTGATAGGTTTAACGAACCCTTCTAATGTAAAATTATTTTACAGATACTATGTTCTAACAATATTGAAAAAACGATATATATTCCTTAGATGATTTTTAAAAATTTATTTATTGTTATTAATATGTAATGTTTAATAAACTGATTAAGTTCTAAACAAGTGGAACCAATGATGATGTATATTCCTAGCATTATTTTGATAAAATAATTATAATATATCATTTAAAACATGGATTGCCATGTTAAGGCATTTACTTCGTTAAGGATTACTTAAACGCAGAGAAGAAAGTTCTGAAAATGGAGTTGAAATTCCAAAAATTTAAATAATAATAAATAAATGTTAAAAATAAAGTCTGTATTCCTAAGACACCTATAAAAATGAAATACTGACTTCCTACAGAATGATGAATATATAAATATATATAAATTTATTCCGTTTTTGTCCTGAAAATTGAACCATACATTGGAGACCCGTTTTGTCGTTTTCTAAAGACTGCATCGATTAATCAGTGATTTGATGTCTTGAGTTGGAACCGGTCGTAAAACAAGGGAATATTCGTTCTTGTGTCCCCTGGGTACTATACCGTTGACTGGAATTGAATCTGTGTGGTCATTCGGTCTGTTGTTCTCTGCCAGGTCGATGCCGATAGTTAGTGGTTCCTCCTGTTAACTATATTATAATTGCTTTTTGTGGTTTGTGATTGTATATATTAAGCAATTTAGAAGATTTTTTGTACAATTTGAATGTCAACATTTTTATTTATTTTTTATTTTGTGTATTTTTAACTAATATGAAAACTGAGATTTCTATTCCAACAAAACCTTTGATTCGTTACACTTTTCCTTTTGGTTTATTAATTTCAATGATAGACCTTTGAAATAGACAAAGATATTTTTTTTTCCCCCATTCAAAATTTGAGGTTTTACGTTTCAAGGTATGTAGAATCCAAATATCGAGTAAAAAAAAAATCCGTCCGTCCGCGGCTTTTCTTTTGGACTGCTGGACCGATTTTTCTGAGATTTGTCACGAATGTCAAAGATCATCCTGGAATGATCCTCGGAACTTGACATTACCTTTCGGCATTTTTTTTTTTAAAATGGCGGCCCATTAGATATCTTATTCGCCCATAAATCGGTTATTCATAAAGGTATAGGAACAATGCAAAGCTTTTTGGAATCAACATGTCAAGGGATTAAAAAGAAATAATAATAAAATAAAAAAAAAAACTGTATAAATCATTTTATCATTATTATAATGGTTTATTATTTTCAATAATAGATCTTTACAATGATTTTTTTTTTGTTAGCTCCCCCAACAAATTTGACGTTTAAGTTTCAAGATACGTAGAATCCAAATATCGAATAAAAAAAATCCGTCCATCTAAAATTTGTGTTTTGTTTTTTATGGTAAATCAAAATTTTATAAAATTCAACATAAAAAAAAACAAAATAAAAAAATTCATTGAAATTGGACTTGTATTAGCATACTAACTTCTCGGTGCTACAGGTCAGCGTTGCTCTTGACGTTCTGCGTAATCAATGGCGGGCTCCTAATTACTTCGCATCTCTCTCCACTTCATTCGCCCTTGAATTCATCCAGCTTCTTGGTCTTCTCCTTTTCGTTTCTCTCTGAAGTGCGCCTCCTACATTTTCCTCTCTACAATTTCACACTCCATTCTGATTGCATGTCCTGCCCATCTTAACATACTTGCTTTGATATTATTTCTTTCAGCATTCGGTTTACGGCAATCATCTTGGGAATGTACTAAGTTTCTGCTCTATATGTGCCAATTGGTCTTGTAAGAGTTTATATAATTTTAATTTCGTAGCTTTAGACTATAGCTGGGTCTTGAAAAGTTTCTGGTTTACGTAGTGGGCTCTGTTGCCCGCTATTATTCTGTTGTTAATTTCTTAATTATCACTACAATGATTTCAATAAATAATTCAACTAGAACAATTTATCGTTTAACTTTTATATAAACTCCAAAAACGAAATAAAAGTGTGAGCAGCAGACTCACTAGATCGTATTTTCACTAAAATATTAAAATGGCGGGGGGAGAGAAAGAAGTTGAGACCCACAAAAGGAGCATTCCCAAACACCACCACAATTGTTTAATTAATCCCTAACATCACATGAAAATTGTTTACCTTTTACTCACTTTGCGGGGGCTTTAGAGGTGCGCAAAATCTTCAAAACTGTTTGGGTAAATAAAGTACAGTATATGAGAAACGATATACTTAACACAAAAAAAGAACAAAACAATAAAGCAATGCTAAAACGTAAGGAAGGAGGTGGAGCATTTTAAATCTGTTCCATAATCTGTAGAATAATGTTTTGGGAGATGTTTGATATACAAATATATATGTATATATGAAACATATTTAAAATGCATCCCTCCGATGACCTTCAAAAAAATGCAAATTTATATTATTTTTAAGCAAAATATGATAACAAGGAATTAATTAGGAATTAAAGAGCAGTCAGTGTTCATTACGTTTTTATATTTGCGGCGACACGTGTTCAAATAATTAGGAAAAATGTGACTTTAATTTCTTTTAGAGGTGAAAAAAAAAAATGTTAGTACACTGAAATAAAATAAATTTTACGAATGATTAAACTGATTTTTAATTAGCAAAATGACTACTAGTGGAATATTACTGAAGCCATTGCAAATTACCTCCATCACAAACTAAATCTACAAGATGTAACAATATATTATCCTTTTCATAGCGTTAGCAACGGCCTAGTTTATAACTAAAAATGTATGAAAGACAATTTAAAATTCTTAAAACTTATATAATACCACCGGATAAGTTGGTATTGGATGAAATTGGTAAGGAAATTAGATAATACTTTTTGGTTTACTTTTCCCAAGTGCCTATTTTCTGATCTATTGATTTGCGTAATCCATGTAACATAACTTTCTTTGGCTTCAAATAATATTTATGCATTATTTTTATGGAATGATGAATGTTAGTAAAAAGGTGAAGGAGTGGAAAATCCATTCGACGTGGAAGAGAAAGACGTCCCTGAGGAACGCTAGGCCAGCTGACACAGAACCGGAGGAGTTCATAATAGATTGCCTTCGGGAGGAGTTGGTAGGCCAATAACTCAACGATCCCTCCTGCTTCGGTCTCTTATTCTTTCATGATGGTACGTCAGTAGTTGGGTGATCAATAGTCGATGAAGTGTGTCTTATGCGGTTATCTTTAAAGGGATGTTCTGTCTTGCCGGAGGAACTAGTGCCAAGAAGCCAATCCGGTTTCGAGTAATGCTGGATACGAGCTACATAACAGTTATGGTATCACAACAAAAAGAATAAGCTGTGAAATTGTGACATAGATAGTTATTTAATTTATCATAATCTTCGCTATTAAAAAATAAATAATCGTCTACAGTAATAAAATAATAAATACCTAATCGGTTTATTTTTGGAAGAAAGCGAAGACAAAAGGCGATCGCTTTTCAATCAATTCACAATATTAATTGCTATCCTATCAATGTCTCACAAAATTCTGACAGCTTCTGAATCGCAATTTTAATGCTGAAACAGATTAATGAATATAAGTCATACTTAAAAATTTAATAATATTAAGTCAACTGCTGTGCTTCGATCGGACACATAAATGACAATTGCAGACTTGATATCAGAGCACGATATATGTCCCAAAGCCAAAGCCTCACTGGACAAAGAGCTCTCAATTCTTCTTTATATATTACAATAAATTATTAATTAAAATTAGTATAAATCAGACTATTCTTGTCAGTCGGGCTGCCTGATTAGTTAAGAATTATCTCTTTAGAGAATGTTTCTTATTAATGTAGAAGACTAAATTGAATATTTAATAGATGTCAGAAGTCGTTTCGTACCCCTCTCTCTATGTATATAACACTGTATAATATACGGTTTATCTCGATAATTTTAATATCTCGATAATTCACATTTATCTTTCGAATCCTTGACCATGGGAATTATCGAGATTCTCCAGTCTCTTATTTTAAGTGACCATTTCCTAAAACTCCAGAATCGTGGCCCCAACACGGCGGAGGTATAGTTTTTTAAGATCAGTTCAGGTCTTAAAAATCTGAATGTCCGCTGGGTGTGATCACGATTCTGGTTTTACCAACAACTACAATTACTAAACAATAATTAGTAGATAAGATGTATATACAAATAATGTCAATTAATCCTAAGTAAAGACAAATTGATAATTACATAAATGATGATTATACTGAGATGTACATCAAATGAATTACATGCTTTTAGATGTATGTTTTGAGAATGCACAATATAGTCGGAAGCTGTATAAGATAAATTAAATTTTTAGAAGATTGAAGGATTAATTATTGAAAACTTGTAGAAGAATATTATATGTATATGAAATATAGCTAAAAGTCTTCAAAATAAAAATATGATATAACATTTTTTTTTTTAAGTATAATTCTTTTCTATCGTTTTTATAATGATTCATGGCTAATAAAAATATTTTTTTATAAATAATAATAATTATATTATTTCATAACCACAGTTTAAGTTTATACTCATTTGATGCACTTTTCTTTGCTTTTTCATCCATTTCCTTTCGATATATCAATAGTTTTCTATAGTTTTAAATAGTTTTCGGTGGATATCGATATTTGGTTTTGCTATATCGCAAATATCGATATTGGATGTTCCAACCTTACAGTACGATGCGATGCAGACGCTATGGATCCCAACGTGAGTGCATAACGATTTTTATCAATCAAAGCCTGAAAATTGAATATCCACTAACGTCACTTTACTTCTGACTCACTTCCCCTAATAGTAATATATCTGTCCTAAAATCTCCAAAATTTTGTTTCTTCCACTTATTGTAGCATAATTATTGTTATTTCTAGTGTTTTTTTTTTTTTTTTATTTTATTCTCAGAAATATTTCTAGAAATGGAAAAAAAAAAAACGAAAAAAAAAAAACAGCCCGGAGAATCGTTTAATGGAGAATTTCTTGATCCTCGAGGTTCCCACGTACCTACGTCCCTAATTTGAAATATAATTATAGTTTTCTAATATAACATAATTTTTAAAATTGTTGTGGGCCTCACATAGAACCGCAGGGTTTATTATTATTATTTTCTAAATAACATTTATTTTTTTGTTAATCATATGGTTAGGTACAACAAACCTGCATGATATAATTTAATTTAAACTTCATTTAAAATTGGCATAACCCAAAACTAAAGAAACAATATTGAGTCGAAAAATTCATTTTACATAAAAGACTTGTAAAACTCTGCTTTGTCATGAGACGCCTTTATGAAATTAGTATATGGAATTATTACGGCGTGAAAATAAGTACATTTCAGTCATTTGTTATTTTGAATTTTCTAATCATTGAAACAATAAAAAATATTTTGCCATTATAGATTCTTTTGGGACTATTGTGTCTATATCGACATGAAAACAACGAGACCCATGAAATGGGCATTTATTCAGCTTAGTGGCCTAATGCCTTCTGAAAATTCCTGAATAGGAGCTATCTTTTGTATTTCAGTCCCGAACCCGCGGTATAATCTCCCTTTCGAAAAAAAAAAAGAAAGTAATAAATGAAAAACAGCTTAGGATGCCATGATTTTCGGTGCATCTATTCGTTTGCGGTTTATGGATAATTGTTCTGAACGGTGTGTCCATCGAGAGAAGGTTTTTTTTTCCAGCTTAATGGAAATTTCAAACTAAAACGGGGATAAAAAAAAAAAAAAAGCAGTGCCTCTCCTTTATAATAGTTTTGCCATTTTATAAATTAATTTGTCGACCAGATTTTTTTAATGAATTGACCTGATTCAAAATTAAATTACAAAATGGAATAACAACATATTTAAGTATTTCTTCTATCATATTTTTTTATTAACACACCGTTTCGACACATGCGAACGACTTTAATACAATTTTAGGTATCTATCGCCCCACAACAACTAGATCTATCGAGCTCCCCGTTACCCTGGATTTAGGCATCCGGTTCAATTCATTATCTCTAAAAGAAAATTAGTGGGGTTTGTCATGTTGGAAATCGTGGTTTCACAGATGTATTCTGTGACCATTCAATAGTGAAATATTAGTATTAGACCCTAGTTAAGCGATTAATAAGATGGTTTGAGCACTTGGCCACACTGTCTCCCAAAAATGCCGTGAGGAATCAATCTGTATATTTAATTAGACTAAGTATATTTAATTTGTTGTTATTATTTACAAACTTAAATGTAATTGGCTCTATCACAATTTTAGTCGTATTTTCCCCGAAAAATAGACTATTGCATTTGGTAGAAGGTCGGCGGTGAACGGCGGGACTGCGTTTTCTATCCGTTTCATAACCCCTAAAGCACGATTATGGAAGTTTTGATGATGTCTGATATATATATATATATATATATATATATATATATATATATATATATATATATATATATATTTTTTTTTTTTTTTCCCCTCTACATTTGAGCACTTCCAGCGACCCCCTTTGGATCGAATGAGCTGAAATTCGGAATGTAGGATTTTCTTCCAGGCAGAACGATACCATTAAAGAATGGGTAAATTCCAGTCGAAATTTCGGTATGTTTACCCGAAATTTCAGCGTTTTTAAAGTTTTGTGCATTTCTGCAGCTCCAGCAAATTAGTTTATAGGGTTGAAAATTTGTATTTGAATTGAGTTTGTGTTAGGAAAGTATCTTTTGGGGGTCTCAACCTGGTTCCCCCACCCCTTCCGTTTTTTCGATTTTTTTAAAAATATTTTTTTAAATATTACGCACCTCTAAAATCCCTACAAATTAGGGCGTTCAAAATCTTTTGCATTTGAAAGGAAATTAAATTAACTAGAAATCAAAAGAAGTTTTATCGAAATCGGGCCAGTATTTTAGCAACGATATGGCTATTTCAACTCTAGCGGCCCGCGTTGGCTCAAGTGAGCTGAAATTCTGTATGTAGGGCTTTCTGTATCGAAGGTAGACAGAGATGTAGAACAATATAATAAAAGTATGGGTAAATTTCGGCAAGTTAGGGAACTGTCTTTTGCAGGTCTCAACTTTTTTCTCACTCCCCCGTTTTTTTTTAATATTTTGTATTTTAGTGTAAATACAACTTTAGCATCGCTGTGTTCTGCTGCTCACGGCTTTTTTAACTATAAGATGTTATTCTATACTGGACACCGAGAAACAGTAGGTGACTGAAATATGTTTTATGTCCAATAAACTTAGTATTATTTTTGCAGAAATGATATACAATTGTATTGATTAATTATTTTTTACCATAAAAAAAAAAAATCATAATGCTAATTATTATGTCATAAACGCTATTTTTCAACACTTAGTGCCGACCAAATGTATCGTCAAAACGCGAAAAATGCTTTAGTTCATTTATTTGGGATAGTTCTCTAACAATGCGGATATTAAGACGCCATCATACATACAATGATATGTCATCGTTCGACTCTAAAAGGATTTAGAAATATCTTCATAGTTTAGATAGAAGGAAGGCATGCAGACTACTATAAATATATATATATATATATATATATATATATATATATATATATATATATATATATATATAAATATATATATATATTTTAATATATAAGAATATTATTTCAAGTAGTACATTATTTTCTTTTATTCGAACCCTAAATCCGTTTAGAGAGCAATGACTGATAAATACCCTTAACTGTTCTCTTTGTAGTGAATCATTTCTACTTTAGTTTTATGTGACAAGTACCTAAAAGGTATTAAAGTTTAATTTTTTTATTAATTTGATTTTGTTTTTTATATTTTCGCTTATACTGGTCATAATTTCGTATCGATCAATCACTCAAGCTCTTTGCAGATTAAATAAGCAATGTTGATGCTTGCGAAGTGAACCCTTGAAGCTGAAGTTGGATTTAATCGTTAGTGATAGCGACGTTGTGTTGAGACCGCGTGATCCGGATATAGCCCACTGTCATGCAAGCCTACAATATAACTTAAGTGTGCGCAACCACGTCAACTATCTAATGCTGTAAAATGTTGTAAGAATAATTACATCTTTATTTTTATTTATATACGATTCTTCGAATGACTATTTTTCTCACGGACGGAATAAGCCTATTATTTACAAAATATTAAAACTTAAAATGACAACTTCCTTCAAGTTTTATAGAAGTTCTTTAGAAACCTGGGTATTTACTTCCAGGGACCTCTTCACAGTTTTAGTTTACTTTGGGAAAGGTATCAAAGTCACATCGGATAGATCATTAAAATATCTTCGTCCATATTGCTATGTTAATAGAGGAAACGAAATTCTAGTGTAAAATCGACATTTATAACTGGATATTTTCGGGACACCTGATATTTTCAGTTTCACTAATCATTACCCTTTTTTGAAAATTTGT
The DNA here is from genome assembly GCA_948150685.1 of Rhaphigaster nebulosa. Taxonomy (NCBI): domain Eukaryota; kingdom Metazoa; phylum Arthropoda; class Insecta; order Hemiptera; family Pentatomidae; genus Rhaphigaster; species Rhaphigaster nebulosa. Next base: position 30,077,441 of record OX411308.1, read on the forward strand.
TTCTGTTATCATTTAAACTTAAAAATACATTTTGTCGTATTTACGTGCTATTTTGTTATTCCCTCTTTATTTTAGGTCTCGAAACTTACAGTCAGATTCCTTTTTTATATTGCCCATTAAATACTCTATTTCCAGTTATTGATTATTTAAGCTTCTAAACAATCACATGAAATTCCCATTTTTTTGTTTTTGTAGATTTCATACTTTATTTATTTTATTTTTTTGTTTCTGTGATGTCAGAATCTACAAGCAGTAAGGATAGAGACTCCAAGAAAAGAAATTCACTGACCAACTGGATTCATGATCTGTAAGCAGATAATAATGTTCAATCAATAAGAATAATAAATCATGCATTAAAACAGTAAATAAAAATAAAAAAACACACTATGTTACAAGAAATAGTGAACATTATGTTATATTTACACTACAGATAAGCTGAAGAAAAAAGTGTTTAATATTTATTTGTAATGTTATAATTTTCAAATAAAATACCTGAAAATATCATTTCGGATGTGAAATAACAAAGCAAATAATAAAAAAGGAAAAGAAAAGTTAATTATTCGGAGATAAGGGAAAAAAATGTATGGATACTGGCCACTATTTTAAAAATGAATAAAAAGCAAAACGTACTAATTCCTATAAGTTCATAGTCAAATTTAAAATTTATTTTTTATTTTTTGCATCGATCCTTAGGGCAGGAGTCCCCAGCCTTTTCCTAGCTGGAAGCTCATTTATAGGTAATCAATCAGATAGCGGGCAACATTTTTTTTTTAGTTTTCCCATAGTTAGGTATTTTTTATAATATTAAAAAAAAGAGAAGAATTTTAACAAATAAAAAATATTGTTCATATTCTAATATGAAATAAATAATTATTTAATCATTTTTTAATTTTTTTTTATTTCTATTTCAAAACTCTATGGGATGTGGTGTTTATTTCAGGGGTTGGTAGAGTGGTTTGGATCTCTTTTGCTTCGTATATACCATTTTAAGAGGCGTCTGAGGAGAGGAATAAGTGGGAGTCGAAGGTATTTACATTGTTAAACGGTTCCAGTGACGGGACTCGCTACTAGTATTGTGTAAGTCTAAAGCTATTCATATGTGTTTGCCATAGTACAAGTCCTCAATAGTGGGCTCGTCGTGTGTTAGAGGCTATCAACCACTTTAATATACCTTCCTAAAGTGGGGAGCGGAGTAGATTAGTGGTAAGGCATTGCGTTACCATGCTCCCGGTCCCGGGTTCGAGTCCAGCTGTGGCAGATAATAATTTATTCTGTTATCAGCCTTTATGGGTTGTAGTGGTATAGGTTAGGTTGATAAAGTCAGCTACTATCGGTAGTTCGATGGTCGTATGGAGTAAATCCGTTTTTGTCCTCTGTGAGCTGTGGTGTGTCTCGCAATTCGTCTCAGCACGCTATTCTGAATCTGCTAGAGTTTTGTTTACAAGATTTAAAATTTCTTTATAAGAAATATAAATGTCAAACTCAATTTAGAACATAGGTACTGCATTGCATTGCTTCATAATTTGGAGAAAGTTATCTTATTGTTGATTGACATATGAGGATTACAATGAAAAAACTAATTTGAAACAAGGATATAAAATATGGACATTACAACTAGGTATAAGATACGTTGAATGCAATATTACCAAGAATGACCAAAATTTGATTACATCTTCTCATAGTAATTTATTTAATATACTATATATTAATATAGTATATATAAATACACTAAGAGCATCATACCGTGCTTTAATCTTCTTCTAGCAGCCCTACAAAATTACATTTCATCCAGAAATACTAAGGGTTTGAAATAAATTTTTGTCATTCCTCGAGTATATAGTATGTTGGACTCCGCTGTGTTCGCTGATCAGAAGATAGTAGCGAAAACTCAAAACGAATGCCCCCCATGCGCGGGATGCGGTGAATGGCTTCTTCTATTCTACATCTAGGTCTTGTGAACCCTATAGGGGATTTTTATTTTACTTCTTGAATTATTTGTTTCACTCAACCTCCATTTTCATTTCCACGTTGATGACCGAGTATTATCGTTGGCTGTAATCATAGGACGATATCAGTATTACAAATATTTTCAGTTAGGTTTAGAGCTTTTCCAATGGTTGTAGTTTCAGCAGAAAATATGTATATTTGTACAACTTGTACAAATGGTTGGAACTGCTAACAACAGAGCATCTTCGATACATCCGTGCATATTGTAATTTCTTTTAAGAATATCTCAGTCGATAAGGTCATTGCCCTGAAATTAGATTGTTTAGAAAATATATTGCAATGGCTTTTCATTTTGTGTTTAGGGTTATAATTTTAATTAAATGCTCTACAAAAACTGTACGAGGAGTTTCATATTACAAAACCCAGATAAGCAAAGCCAAGAGGAGGATTAAAGAAGGCTATAGCAATTAGTAGGTGTGGTATAGAAGAATGTAATGCCTCAGATGTGGACACAGAGCTCGAGGTAATAAGAGAGAGATAGAAGAGGATGGATATAGGAGGAAGAGCAGAGCGGGCCTTTGTATGGTTGGGCTAATTCTGCTAGGGCCACGCCTACAAAGAAAGCCATGATCAAAGAGGCCTCTCCAGGACATCTGCCGCTCTGAATTCCAAACAGCTGTTTAGAGTCAAGTCGTCCCTCTTACCCCACTTCGTCGATCGGACTCTTCCGAACCCCTCTGCTCCGTAGGCTTTATTATTAATGGAGCGTTAATGCTTTATGGGATGGCCCACGGCCGGCTTGGTCCCCCGGCGGCACTTCAATATGACAGAGTCGTTTCGTTGAAACATGCCTTTCGGAAACTCCTTCATCTTTGGTATGCTTCTCTCTATAATATTCTGAAACCTGATAAATAAATTGGCGTTTTAATATTCCCATAAATCCTTTTATTTATTTTTATTAGAAAGCATACACCTTGCATAGATTTGAAAAAAAAAATTCAAAAAGTATTTTAATCGTCGTTTCCTTTTTCTTAGGATACCTCATTCTCTTAAAATAATAGATTAAATGGCCTCTTCCGCCACGTCCAGTAATCCGGCACTCTGAGAATCGCGGCGGATCAGGTGTTTTCATGGCTTCGCACATCTGTAAGAGCAAGAAGCCGTACTTTATTGTATTATATTCAACTAATCAGTGATTGTAGTAGCAATGTTCGGTATAGTACCGTATAGTAAGTATATTGTGATGTAGCAAAAAATAAAATATGTTATGATATATAATGTTATATTTTTGTTATCCTTTACATTACAGATTACCATAATTTATTTCAATTAAATATATTAATTTTTTTGTTTTTAAATATACTTCCACTAACCCGGATCTACCAATTCCGGTATAGGGTCAGATTAGTGAGGTCTTACTGTATAATCTAAGGTATAAGAGATAGCATGTGTTCATCAAGACCGAACTTTAGCGACTTTAAGAGTTTTGAGCTCTATGTAGTTTTTGTCGATTTTTTGGATTACTCTTCTAATATCCAATAATATCCTATCAATAAACAGCAATTTCTCACCTCTTTTCGTGTTATTCCTGTGACTCCTGTCTCTAAACTCTCATCGTCAATCGTTTCCTATGGGCAGATTCAACATTGAAAAATGTTTATGAATTCCGAAAACAGTTATGCTTGTCAGTTTTTTAAACAAAAATCATAATTTAAGTCAATGAAATAGTTTTTTTTTTTTTTATATCTACTGATATAGTGAGTTCATTCACACCTGTCATATAATAGTGACTGAAAGAGCGTATCCAGCAACATCTCTTCCCGGAACCGATTTCAGTATCGTAATTTCCGAAAGGAGATCTCTGAACCGCCTTTTTCTTTTTTTTTTTTTTTTTTGTCACTTTCTCATACTAATGGTTATGACAGTCTTAGCCAGTATATTTGGTATGTTCGTGAGGTTTATAATAGCAGCTGAGGTGAAGAGCACAATGTGGTCAGTCTATAGTTGCTTGATGAAAGTCAGTTTAGAGTTTTGTATGACAAGAGTTTTGTCTGTGTGCACAATTTGACTTTCTTAATTTAATGACTTTTGTAGTTTGTTAATATTTTGGTATGGAATCGACATTGGGTGAAGACCCCGAAAGGGAGTATCCTGAGCGTCTAATATATAGACGCTGGCATTTAAGTGAATTGGCTCATTTATGCGGCATCATCAATCATTCATCAAAATATATTCCCATTCCATATCCTCAATACATAGTAATATTAATACTTAATCAAAACACTAGCCACTAATTCCTTCTTGAAAGTAATCAATAATTAAAGCTAATGAACTAACAAGTTATCATCATAATAAATTGTTTCAAGTTCCGGAAGGAACTAGAACTTTCTGTAGGATGAAAAAAAAAACCTTTTGGCTTGCGTTTTCCCTCATACCGATTGGATGGGCATACAATATGTGACAAAGCCGAGATCCGATTTTAACTATAACTATAAAAAAACCTATTGTAACTATAATTAACTAATAAATAATTTTATTAAATTAGTAGAGTGTAAAGTTCATGAGAAGCAGATATTATTAAAATCTAGAAAATTTCACAGGTTTGACGCTCCGTTGGGCCGTTACCGTTGGTTTTAGCTAAAAAGATAACTAGACTTTTTTTGTAGAGGATCTTAAGCTGAACTTTTTTTTTTTTTCTTAAATGCATATTTTTATAAATAATAAAATCCACTTGCATGAGGTTATCTTCATGAAAAGCCAAACATTTCACAGTTTTGACGCTCCGTAGGTCATTATTGTTATTTTTAGCTTAAAATGTAACAACCTTTGTTTAGATAATGTAATGGAAATAACATTTGTCCGTAACTTTTTTTTTCTCGATAAAATGTCGTTTTCATTAGTATTATCTTAAAATGTAACTGGAACTTTTTTTTAGGCGTCCATAAGCTGAAACCTATTTCGATTTCCGAATCATCATATTTGTAAAGTTCGTTCTTAGCAGGTTTTTCTTGAAAATCGAAAATTTCAAAGGTTTGACGCTCCTTTGGGCCTTTACCGTTAGATTTAGTTTATAACGTTATCAGATAAAATGCATATTTCCTGAAATAAGAAAAAAAATGTTTTTTCTCCTATATTTTGGCTAAAAACGTGGCTCAAAGCTTCGATTTCTTGATAATGATATTCGAAATCTATGCAAAAAGATGACATCATGCCGGACATTACTTCAGAAGTTAGCCAATTGTATCCAGTAGCTGATAGACTGCAGGCTAAGGGCTGGAGGGCTGGCCCTGAGATGGGTACAAATGACCTTATTCCGTGACCCTTTTCACCGACCCTGCAACAGGCTTCCGATATATAACCACTGGCCTCAATCTATTACCAGCTCTGTCTTACTATAGCCAATACCCTTCCGCTGTAGTCTATATCTCCTGATTGATGTTACCTATTGTGCCTTAGAGTGTTCTCATAGCTTTCTATAAGACATTTATAAGTCATAGATCAAGCGGTGTGCCGGATTCAGTTAGAGTGCAAGGCCACACTCTAACTGATCCGGCTTCCTTCATTGTCTTGAAGTATCAGTTTATTTTACTGCTGAAGAGGAAACTCCGATAATAATGATGCTCAACTTCTATGTTCTCTGCTTCGTTACACGTTACACACTGCTGATAACTCGTTTCTTAGTAATTCATTATTTTCATTTTATTTTAATTAATTGTATTTTATTTATTTTATCATTTTAATTATTTTTCTTTTTTATTATATATATATATATATATATATATATATATATATATATATATATAGAGAGAGAGAGAGAGAGAGATGGAGAGAGAGAGGGAGGGAGGGAGAGAGAGTGTGTGTGTGAGAGAGAGAGAGATTTATAGTCACATATAGAGATATAAAGTCGAATTTTATACATATGTAGAGTCACATTTTTTCCGGAATGGAATTACACACATATGCTCATATCATTTAGTAGAATAAAATGGCAAAAAGAAACAGCCGAAAATATGGAAGTCTGTTTCTTAGAAACGTTTAAAGAATACCCATAGACTGAACAAAGTATATAGCAGCTTCAAACTTTAAAACTTGATTTTCTCGAAATATGTTGCGTGCTACATCCTCCCTTTCTTTCGTCGACTCTTCATTTATTTTCATCATTGTTCCTGCATTTTTAATTTTTTTTTCTTGTATTTTTATTTTTTACTTTTGTCAGTTTTTTATAGTTTTCTTCATTTGGTATATCTACAAGTGCTCATTTGTATCTATTTTAATCCTGATAATGGTGTTCATGTTTGGGCCAGAAGGCTGGCGTTTAATGAAAACATAAATCATTATTTGTTTTTTTAATGTCACTTTGACCAAATAATCTATAATCCTTATGTACAATAAAATCGACCATATATCATCTCAAAAACATTAATATACTGCTATGTTTTATGTAGATTAAGTTGATATATATTTTATCTGATATTATATTAAACTGTATATAATGATGCCATTGGACAATCATTGAGGATGATTATCCCAAAAATCATGTTATAAGTCAATATGAATTAATTGTATTGTCCTCTAAATTGGATACCTTTCCAAGGGTCTGATTTTTGATTATCATTATTTAATAATTAACCAAATTAGTGTTCCTATTTCTAAGTTTAATAATAATGCTAATCAAGTTTATTGCTCTCATACTTAATAAAAAATATTCAAATTATTAATGGGCGTGGTTACTAAAGAACAACTTCCTTCCTAACATTTATCTTTATTCATCAAAATTAAAGTAATAAACTGTTACAAGAGTTTAGCCAAGGAATGATTTAGACTAGACCTAGCCATTTACTGTTCTAACATAACTCTCTTATCTGTAATAATTAGTGTTGATGGTCCTTCAGCATCTCTCCATCGGGTTCCCCTGCATATCTTAAGTCATGGAGCCAGAGTATCTGTCATCTTCAGGGGGAAGACTAGTTGTCGTCCTCGAAGTCGGCCCTCAAGCGAGATCACAGAAGAAGTGTCCTTTCGTTCCTTCCTTGGCTTCGGTTCCCCTTTTCTTTCTTGTTCTTCCTAAGAGGGGGTTGTTGGTTGGTTAGATCCCCGGTACTGGGCAGTACCTTTTTCGTGATTAGCCAACTAGTTTTATAGAGAGAGGAAATTCTGGGATTTCAGTGCATAGTTGTCCGGGGTGGGACGATCTCTTCGAATCCATTAGTATCCTCTAATCGAATTTTGTCCTTCCCAGGCCTCCGCCGTTTTTTCGGTATGCCAGCCGGGAATCTCAGGTTGACTGAAAACTGAAAATTGATTACGTCTTCCAGGACGGACCACATCTTCCCTTTGTCACACTGCCCACTTCTTGCTAGGTTTTTAAATTAACTTATTTCTTATAACTGAGGATAAAGGCTAGGTAAGTGTTGTGGTGAATTGCCTTCCTACCTGCTGGTCCCTTACCTATTGTTCGCATCTTGTGCTTGTTATATATAATTTGTGCCTAAGAATAATATTGTCCATTAATAAAACTACATATTAATACACTAAATCTTAAATCGGTAATATGGCAAAATCAGAGACGAAAACTTTATATAATTACTTTAAAATTATATAATAATTATAGTAAAATTACATGCAAATAGTTACTCAGAAAAATATTCTTTATGACTCTTTATGAACATTTCAGAATGAATAAATTAAATTTTAAATAATATTGGAATAAAATAAAATGACAAGAGCAATGGCATGATTTTAGTTGAGCTATAAATATAAAAGAATACTCTCTACATGAAAAGAATTCAAGAAAAAGCGAAAGAAAGCTTCTGAAAGAGGGACGAGGTATATTGGGTTATTTTAATGGCTCCCATGTGGGCCAAATCTTTAACCTCTTCCAGCCAGGATTCGCATTATTCACTTCAAGTGATACTTTCAATCAGGATGCTGTGAGGGAAAAGATATAGTTCTCTTTCATGTGAAGAACTATTGAGAGTTTTTTTTATTCATAGTCAAAGGATAGACATCTAATGCATTTTTTAAATCTGTTCTATAAGTTAAAAGATCGATTTTTCAACAAAATCAAATCTTCTACAATATTTAAAATATTGGTCTGACACTGCCTATATTTAAAATAAAATTTTTCTTATTTTTAATCAGAAAAAAATATATAATTATTTTAATATTTCGAATCATCATGGTATTTACAATTAATTTAAGTTCATTTTTTTTCGCCTCTACTCTAGAGGGTCATTGGTGTCTACAAATTCTCATTATATTCAACGATATAATTTATATCTTTTTTAGGAATTGGAACAGATTGATAACTTTCTCTTCTTAGTCTTGTAAAATTTCTCGTAAGTCTTTCGATAGCTGTCAGTCATCTAATGTGACCCTTTTTATTGTAGTAATCCCTATTTTTTTCTCCCTTTCTAGTCAAATGGGTTGCATGATCCGCTTTTTCATTGCCCAAGATTCCGCAGTGGGTTGGAACCCCGGCCAAGACTAATAAATGAATTTAGTTTATCAATACATAAATTAGCACTATACAAAAGATTTTTTTTTTTTTCATTGCGCCAAGAGACATTCGTTCGTTGAAAGCCTAATGTAATTTAGCTTTCTAAGGTAATACTAAATATTACGTTGTCATTTTTAAAATCATAGCTTATGTCCTCGTGATAGAAATGCCTCAAGGTTATACCAGGTTTATGTTGCTGACATACTATATATATATATATATATATATATATATATATATATATATATATATATATATATATTAAATTATGTCAATACTGAAGCGAAAATTTGGGTTAGGCACAGGCATAAATTGCATTGATTACTTTTACCTCCAAACCGACGATATATATAAATATATATTTATATTGGATATCGTTGAGTTGTAGCCAATATTGAATTAGTGAAGAACTAAAAACGTTTTTGCAGAATAGAGTTTAAAATTACTTATGTAAAATGTTTACGTTGAGTAATTGAATACTACGTTTCGTTTCACTGTGACTGCTAAATAAATATTGGAATGAGAGTTTCAGCTCACTCTTCCGCAAGGCAAATTCGTTGAACCGAATTAATTGTTAACATTACCCGTACCCATAAGTGGAACATAAGGACTGAGATAAAACCACAAGTTCCTATATTATTGTAGGAAGAATATACTGTAAGTATTTATTCAAAAGTCATTTTAATAATTTATGTGTTGTAGTTTTATTAACTGATTTAAATTAGAATTAAAAGATGTGGCAGGTCTAGAGGTTCAATGTCGGAACTAGCAAATAGCTAATTTATCTAGCTTCTGCTTTTGAGTTATCTTTTTTCACACTTAAACTAATTTACGTGCAGGTCGATAAAAATTTATCTCTAATTCACCAAAATCACAGTTTTTTTTTTTTTTTTTTAGTTTTTATTTTCAGCATTTTCATACAGTATCACTTTTTTAAGTAAAATAGGTATTAAATAATAAATTTATGTAATTTACCTTTTGACTTGGACCAGTAACATTTAGATAGGACTGACTCCAGAACTGATGGAGTCTTACCGGAAAGTCATCATGTGCAATATATGCAATTAATGATATTTGCATGTAATATGGTAATTAATTCTTCATATAATATTCTATACCTTTATATAAACTCTTCATCTTTTCTCTCACTAAGTTAAAGAAGACCTACCAATTAACAATTTAGTTTTCAATTTTAAGCTATGTTAAAACATTCATAAGAATTATTTTGAATTATTAGTCGTATTTTCTCCAAAAATATTAGATTTTTTTCCTGTATCGAAGTCTTCGGAACGGGGTGTGTTATATATATGTGTGTTATTTTATATTTTATTGACATTAAAATTACAAACAAATATGATACAAAATTAACAATCAGGCGCAGATTATCATTGTTTATATAATTTTATTAGCGATTTGTTTGTGTTTTTTTTTGTATAAAATACTATTTATGTATTGGCGTTTGTTTTTTTATGAGTTTATTAAATTTGAATAACAACCATTTAGATTTCGTACATCCAAGTTTTTGTTTATAGCTCGATTCTTATATTTTTCGATGGTGATTATTTCTTATATAACTAATGGTGCATTATTTTAGGCGAATAAAATTTGAATGCATGTCTTGTTTATCTGAGATGTTTGGTTAGCGCAGTTTTATCTAGTTTAGGTTTATCTAATTAGGTTTATTAGTTCTTTTTTCGTTTGTTTTATTTTATTCTTTTTTTAACGAAACAACAGTTATTAGCATTTGATAAAAACTACAGTATATATATATATATATATATATATATATATATATATATATATATATATATATATATATATATATATATATTATGTATCAATATTTTGAAATTTTATTTCTATTCATAATAATTAATTCATATTAATTTAATGTAATATCTGAAAAGTTTGGTTGTATTGTTTAATAAGCCTTTGCCATCCGCATAATTATTTGGTATTCATTATTACAGTTCAGAGGTATTTTTGAATTTTACATTTAATTAATTTGTTATTCCATAATTATTATACGTTCTTTATTATAGCTTCTTCCTGGAATTTATATTTGCGAATCCAATTTTTTGTAAAGCTCTCAACAGATTTTAATTATATTATATACTCATTTAATATTATAATGTACTGAAAATAATATTCAGTTAATATCAGAAATATATATACATATGAACACTATAAAAGATATTTCTGAAAATTTTCTAAATTCAATTTATACATCATTATAAGATCACTGGCCATGGTCTCTTCCATATAATTAATGTATTTAATTCCTCTCCTCTTGGCCTTACCAACTCACTCCCTGGGTGGCCTAATAGTCATAGTCCATCCATTATACCAAGACTGGCGGCCTGAATTCTATTCATGTAGTGAGCGATAAATTAATTTCATTGTGGCGGCGAACAGATAGCCTATCTCTCACCACCATAGTTTTGAGGTATGGTAATTGTAAAATATCACAATGAATTAAAGAAAAATATATGTATAATAATAAACGATTAATATTTCATTGAAGTATCAGAAGATATCGTCGGCAAACAACTAAAATATACCAATCATTTATTTTTAAAGTTTTATATTAATGATCATAAAACTGTGGGGAAAATATAATAACAGAGTGATTGCTATTAGGTATTAAAATTAAAACTACCAGATTGTTTATTTACAATATTGACATATTGTTAACATTCAATGCATATTACCAAATATGTTGTTGATATATTGCCATATAGACCCTAAATCTCGATATAGTAAAATTTGACTTATTGTTAGTCTGCTTTAGTTTTATTTCGAGGATATATTTAACCTTTTAGCGGCCAATATTTCCAGTTTGAAAATTAAAAAAAATGTTAATCGAAAAGTAAGCTCTCATCCAATATTTTTATTTACTTTTATAAAGTCAAAACTTATTTCTGTGACCAAAAACACAGCATTTTTTTTTCCGTATATGATTTACCACTTAAAATTGTTTGAAGAACGTGAAATATGCCTTTCTATATTTCATATATGCTATTAATTTTATCCTATATATATATATATATATATATATATATATATATATATATATATATATATATATATATATATATATAAATAACATTATCTTTTCTATTTTCCCCTGTAGTAACACTACAATTAATGCAACTAATGTTTTACAGTGAAAGTTTCATGAAAAGAAGGTTGGTAAAATAATAACAGAAATTGTTCCAAGATTGGCGAAGTTATGCTTGGACATAAACAGAACATATGTCAAACTGCTAACCTCCTTTTTTTAAGTCGGTTATTAAAATAAAGCAGCACCACCGTATCTATTTAGCAAGATATGATACTACTTAAATAAACACGGAGCCGATTAGAATCCTGAATTTAGAATGATAATTAAGATCAAGAGTGCCTTTATTATATACATTATTAGAAAATCTTCGATTCACTGAAATCAATGTCAGTTTTTTCTTCATACATTAGGAAAAAAAACCCGGAATCGGAAATAATTCGTGCAGAGGTGAACACTTTTATTTATTCTTTTATTTTAGGTCAAATTTGGATATTCTGAGTTTCCCCCTCCGCAAGGTGAGCGCTAGTAGTTGGTACGCAAAAAAAAATGTAGTGTAAAATTGGTGTTTCTTCAGTTTAAAATAATCAAAAATAAATCTAAAACTATTCATCTAATCAAAGAAACTTTTATCATAAATTTTTTAGAGGATTAAATTCTGCATAAAATTAATACTAAAATATGAAGTCTAGTTCGGGTATAAGGTTTCTGTTTCTTCCAATTTCGCTGTTATTTTCCCAACTTTGAATAGTAAGTACGATTTAGTTTTGTTTTTAAGGCAAAGCATCCATTTAAAGAAAAAATAGTTCTTATAAAATGATGCTGGGCATTTAATTGTGCATTCAGTGAGTAAAAACATCACCTTAAAAGTAAATACATAAGGGTTAGCAGGTGAATGATTAGTCGGGCATTCTAGTTTATTCTACGAACCTATATTCATATAAAACACATTGAATAAAAGAAATAATAAGTAAAATTATGTAATAATAACAGAACTATATCGTAATAAGAGACTGAACTCATTTATGATATTAAACATTGAATATTATACATAAAAAAATAGAAAAATGGAGTCAAAACTAATTCGACGTTCAATTGAATTTTGCACGTTTTGGTGGGTTTGTATGGACTCTCTGAAGTTTGATCTGCGCCGTCCTCTTGCTCTGGCCATCTACATCGTCACTAAGTGTTGATTAGTAGTTTTCGTCCTTTCCTTCTTCAATTGTCTCAGCGGAAATTGTTGACACAGAGTTAATGCACGACGTTAGTAAGTGAGATTTTCACTAGGGTCGAGTTTTTGAAAAAAAAAAGAATTTTGAAAAAAAGTTGGCATCCGCATGATGGTATAGAAGGATCAATATAATTAGGGATTGATAAATTATTTGCCACTTCTATAATTTTGTTTTTATCGAAAAATAGTATCGAATGTTATACATTCATCTTCAGTTCTAAAAACACAAACAATTCAAAAATAAGCAATTCAAAATATAGTTGGTATTATTATACATATTAAATTATATAAATCAGTATTATAAAAGATTTATGAATTATGGATTTAATTAAGACAAGAAATCAAACATGTTGGTGAGTACCGCTGAGAAGAGCGTAGAAGGAAAGGACGAAAATTACTAATCAATACTTAATGATGACATAGAAAGCCAACATGTATTTGATTTCTTATTTTAATTAAATTCATAATTCATAATTGTTTTATAATACTAATTTATATTATATTTAATTTAATATGTATAATAATACCAAACTGTATTTTGAATTGATTATTTTTGAATTTTTGTAATTTTTTAGATCTGAAGATGAACGTATAACATTCGAAACTAGTTTTCAATAAAAACAAAATTATAGAAGTGGCAACTAATTTATCAATCTCAATTTAAAAAGAAAAAAGTGTTCTATTAAAAAAATGCCTGCATATAAAAGTTGTTATAAAAGAATGAATGTATCTATAAAATTCCTGCACTGCTACAGTGGAGTGGGAAAACGGCACATGAACTTTTTTCTTCATAGTTTTTTTTTTCGATGGCTCTGGTCCATAGTTTGAATCAAATAAGTTCCATAAGGAAGAAAAAACCTGGCCTCATTGCTAGCCTTATTCAAAGATTCAGGTTATGGGTGTGTCGGAAGATTGACCGATAGGAGAAGCACCTTACTTTCTTTTCCGCAAAGCATCTGAAATGTTTTGACTTCAGAAATGGAATTGTGTCCAAATCATTCCGAGAACATATCTTTACCAAACACAGTCCATGCCACATTTACCCGCACCACTGTAGGAAGGCAAAAATATTATAGGTTTATCGTTTGGAACAATTTTTATATCCTGGCATTTTTTATTTGAACACTTTTTTTTTTTTTTTCAAAAACTAGAGACAGTAGTGAAAATTTCACTTACTAGTCAAAGTTGGAAAAATTAAGAAGGATTCGGAATACGCTAGTAGCCTTTTAACTAAACTAGTTTTTATGTATTGGTATTCATTTTATGCAGAATTTAATCCTCTAAAAATTTTATAATAAAAGTTTATATGCTTAGACGAATACGTTTTGTTTTATTTTTAAGAAATACCATTTTTCCCCTAATTTTTTTTTTACCTAACCACAAATACTCGATTCAGAGGAGGGAGGAAACTCAGAATATTCATATTTGGCCTAACATAAAGGGATTTAAAAAGTTTTCGCCTTTATTTGGATTATTTCCGAATTCAACTCTGGCCAATATAGAAAATAACATTGATCTAAAAACATTTCTTTGGATCGGTAGGCAGAATGGTGCCGAATTTGTGAATGCTGGGATGGGAGAGATTTCGTTGGTAGATTATGGTGGCAGTAAAGAGGGAGCGATCAGAAATGTGAATAGGTAAAGAGCCTAGATTTGGGGCAGTTTGGGACGGCGTTAAGGCTCTCTTCCTTCTGGGTAATGTCGTCGGCAATCTGTGACTCTGAAATCCAATAATAACGTTTCTAGACTCGGTCTTTTTAATACTTAATTCTAAATGTTTTAAGTCTTAGATTCTTCTAGCATAAAAAGACGAGACATCTTTTTTCTTTTAACCCTATTACGAGAACGACTTTCCAGAGATAATGGCTGTATTTTTCATCCAATATCAGGACTCTTCTGAACATTCTCATAACAGTTGTCATCCGCATGATGGTATAGATGGATCAATCTAATCAGAGATTGGTAAATTATTTGCCACTTCTATAATCCATTATTGAAAACTACTTTCGAATGTTATATATTCACCTTCATTCTAAAAACACACAAAAATTCAAAAATAAGCAATTCAAAATACAGTTTGGTATTATTATACATATTAAATTAAATGTAATACAAATTACTCACCGGAATTACTGGAAAAACCTATAAACCGTTTACCTATAAACACTCCACCTTTCTTCCATTGCTAGTTCAGTGTGAGAACAAATCAATATAAACTTTTCTGTTTATAATCTACTTAAACCATGGTGAGTGCCAACATGTATTTGATTCCTTGTCTTATTTAAATTCATAATTCATAAATGTTTTATAATACTAATTCATATTACATTTAATTTAATATATATAATAATACCAAACTGTATTTTAAATTGCTTATTTTTGAATTTTTATGTGTTTTTCGAACTGAAGATGAATGTATAACATTCGCAACTAGTTTTCATTTAAAATAAAATTATAGAAGTGGCAAATAATTTATCAAATTATTTAAAGTTTATTATAATTTATGCTTATTTTAGTAAATGTCTAATAATGCAAACTTTGTCTAAACCGGTATCAACATTATTAAATTAATTTTGAGCGGATTTTGTCTCAAGAGATTTTGCATTATTTATAGATTTTCTCTTTATTTTTTAGGGCATTTTAATTATAACATTGACATTCTTTTTTAATAATTGCATTATACTTATATTGCATTACAATTTCTCTTATGATATAGATCTTTCGAAATACTTACATACTTCTAGAGTTAAAAGTCCTGGGCAACTATATCTGTCACTAATTATCAGGTTAAAAACATTAAGATTACCCACTTTATAGAGGCTGGGTGATCCCAGGAGGGTCTCCCGATCCCACAAGATCGATTCACGGCTGATAACAGAATAAATAATTATCTGCCACAGCCGGTCTCGAACCCGTGACTGGGAGCATGGTAACACAGTGCCTTACCACTGAGCTATTCCGCTCCATATGGAATTTCTCTTTTTTCATAATAGAAAATACTTACCACTAATATTAAGATCATACAATATTATAGTATTTTGAATTTTTTTTTATGTTTATTTTATCGACTGATGCCTATTGCTATTTATATCATAACTTATTCATTTCGAGCAATACACAAGCAGTCGATAGGAAAAATAATTGTTGTACCCATATACTGAGTATTAGAAAGTTTATTCGTTTGGATATTCCAATAATTAATTAAAAGGAAAACATAGCGATGAAAGAAATTATTTACCAGTCCATCAAGAGCTGTGTTTTTCAATTAGTATGAACCTACAATGAAAAGCATTAATAATTTCTAATTGGTTGCGTTTTTAATTTGTTTTTTTTTCCAAAATAGACAACCACATTTTTTTTTTTCTAAATTAAGCCACGGGAAATATAATTTTAGCTAAATAAAGAGAAAAAAAATGTCCACATACATATTTATTTTTTTTCCTCAAAGAAATTTTATATTTGATAAAGTACATGCACCATGTCTATTCTCTTGGACACATTACATATTTATGACTACAATAAAATCTAAATCAAAAGTTCTAACCATCATAATCTTGATTAGCAACAAACACATAATTTAAAAAAAAATGAATACAAACTGCAATAATAAACCAGATAAAGGTACAGAATGATTACAAAATACCAGCAAAAATTGTATAGCAAATAAATAACTATAGCGCAGTAAAAAAAAGAAAAACAAAATAAAAAGGCAGGTACTACTTTGCAATGCGGTCGCATTATCAGTGTCTGCAACCGACCTTGTCCGAAGGTCGCACAGTGGGTCATATAGCGATTTTAGTACGAAAAAATTTAAATTTTGAATATTAAATATTGAAATGGAAATCGTTCGTATCCAAACTAGACTAGTTGATGAGATTGGATCCGAGAAATTAGCCTCGATTGTTTACAATAATGAAGTAAAAAATGTAACAATAAATCCTTGCATTTTATCTCATTATGGGTTTATTCATCAGCGAGCACAAATTTTCAGCTAAAATGGAAGCTACTGAAGTTATATAACTATAACTTCTCGCCTTCGCTATTCAACCAGGCCATAGTTGACCTGTGCGAACAAGATTTATCTAAGCGATTTGGTTACAACTTAAATAGTGACGAAGAATGCGTTGTCCTCACAGAATTCGCGTCCTCACAGCTGTGTCGGCGCGCGACTGATTTGCTACGGAGAAAATTGTAAACAGCGCTAAAAGGTTACTTGCGGAGATTTATCTGGCTATAAATACACAAAAAAGTGTGGATATCCCAATGAACAAAGGAAATCTGGAGTCAACGACGCTCTCCCTTGAGATTAAAGATGTCATCCAATCAGCAAATTAGGATCCCCATTTTCGGAATATCTGGTATTTTAATTGGATGTGATAACAAAATTGAATAGTCTTGTGCCATTAATCATCCATCTATTGACACACACACAAAAAAACACACTCTTGTTACTGGAGGTCTCATTCCGTTTTTATATGTCGTTTTCCTTCAGGAGGTAACTAGTTTCCAAGATATTTCTTCATGTTCCGTGACAACAATAAAACTGTCAATATCACTTCATAAAGAATTGGAAATCGACAGTTTCGACATTTTAAAACTCACGGAAAAACCCACTTAACTAATATCTTATTCCCATTCTGCATACTTGGTGATTTCACAAATGCGGAGGAAAACCAGTATTTTACTTTCAATTTTAACACTTAAAACAAGTAATAATTTTTTTTAATTGGATTGGAAACCAAATTGAGTTTCTAACCTTTATTACCGAAACATATGATTTATGTATTTAATTTAAATATAATTTTTGATGTAAGCTTATTATGCCCTTCAAGTAAAGTACCCTTTTCGGCTCACCAATTTTAGCCAAAATGTAGTAAATACATTCATATCGATATAAAAGTCCAATTTACCAAATTTGAGATGTTTTGCATTATATTTTAATATAAGTCTAGTATGATCTTCAAGTAAAGTACCACTTCCGGTTTTCTAATTTAGACCAAAATCTAGTATGTTATTTAAATCAATATACTAATTATAAATACTAAATTTGAGAAGTTTTGTATAGTATTTTAATATAATTTTTGATGGAAATCAATTATGACCTTCAAGTAAAGTACCACTTCCGGTAATCAAGCAGTGACCAAAAAGAGAGGTTCACAACCAGATTTTACAGCAATCTTAAATACAAAATTACAACTTTCTATAGCTAACCGTTTTTGAGTTATGCGAGATACGAACGTACGTACGTACAGACGTCACGACGAAGCTAGTCAAAATGGATATTTCCGTCAAAATCTGAAAACCGAAAATTTTCGCGATTACAATACTTCCTTTCCTTTGTACAAGGAAGTAAAAAATCTGATGTGGACAACACATGACTTCCTTGTAAGTTTATTTAACTATAGATCGGTGGCTCAAAAAGTTTTCCTGAATTTGGATACTAGTTTTCGAAGATTGCAAAAACTTTTTACAAGGAAGTAAAAGCAATAAAGTTTTTGTTTTTAAACTCAAAATTGATTTTTTTTAAAAAATATTTATATAATGTGTTAGTATGTTTAGTGTGTTCAATTTAAAATATATGTTTATTAAAAAAAATATAATATAAAATTATTATAAGTTTTAAAATTGGTTTGGTAAAGTCAAGATTAAAAGTTAAATAAAGTTCCATGTAATTCTAAAAAGAACTATACTATTTTGGGCTTTCTGGGTCATATAGTTTTGGAATTATAATCTTTTTAATGATTCAAATTGTTCCAAAAAACTGTCGATTTATGATTTTTTTTTATTTTAATTTCTTTACTAAAAATGGTTAAAATCTGCAACTTTGAATTTTCGACTATATTTATGCATAAAGTCTAAGTACCAAGTTTCACTTATTTTTAAAAACTGCTTAAAGAAAAAAAAAATATTTGTTGATTTGGTGTGGAATGACCCTAACATAAATTACTTATTTAAATGTCACAATTTAAATTTATAAAAATATAAGGAAATATCAGCAGCAAAAGCACCTGTAAAAGCTAAATTTTGCAGACGTAAGGTTATTATTAAAATAATTATTATTATATTGAACTCGCTAATTTCCAGATGGGATTGCAAAAAGAGTGGACGAAACTGGTGCGGTAGGATAAGCAATAAGCCAACGAGATGAAAGTGGTCAGATGATGTGTATTATGCGGCTGTTACTTTTGTTGGATTATTAAAAGGGTTATGACTGTCAAACCAAGCGGGGTGAATTCTATCCCTCCCCCATAGCCCATAATTTTAATGGAGAATAATTGAACATAGGACAGCTTAGGTTAGGGACATGAGAAATCTGATGGCCCACATATATCAATACCTTCGCGTAGGGGATCTCTTGTATTGTTTGGAGTGGCTCATAAATTCCCCCTTCTCGTCAATAATATTTTACATAAATTGGCTCACCTTAAAAAGTCATCATTTATATCCACTTGACATTCGATGCAAATGATCTATAGCTTCACGGAGTCGGTGCTTATGTCTGGCCTTTTACAAGATTTTATCACTCGCTAAATAACTGCTTCGTTACAAATATAGATGGTTGGAGTGCATTGGTGACCGCATCTCCTAATATTATAATTTTAAACTTATATATTGTTTAAATTCTTTTAATTTGTTCAACGTTCTTTAGCCATTGAATCCGTTGTATGCATGATAATATTTAACAGGCTGAAAGTGTGGTAGGAAGATTTTTAATCTTAAACTATTTTATCTTAAATCGATTCCGCTTACTTTTATTGCCTATAGTTTTAAAATATTTCACATAAAAAAGATTTAGGCAGCATATTTTAAAATCTGCAATGATATGTAACCTAAATTTTTCTTGTTAATATTTTGTGTAAGATTACTTATGCTAAACTTTCGATGTGCTACAGGAACGGATGAGGGAGGCATGTGGATTAAGAATAAGATAGCACCCAAATCCAAAAGAAGTTTTGGTTTGGGTCTAGAAAAAATAGATATTTTTCTAAATACCATTTGAACTTTGTGTTTAAAAAAAAAATCTGATTAAATGAATCTCGAGTTTTATTCTTTTGTATGGTTTTTATGTAAATGTTGAAATGTCATGGTAACCGGTAAATAAGCCTTTAAAGTACTAGCTTCTGTGTATATGCTTTTTTGTTACTTCTCCCTACCTAAATATGAAATATATAGTAAGGGGAAGTATGGCGATCATGAACATTTTTGAATTCGAATTTTCAACGGAAATACACGTTTAATCCACGTACAAATGACACCAAGTCTCGCAATATGGTCTGTCTGTATCTGAGTGCATGTTAGTCTGTGTGTATGTGAGCAGCAGCTCAAAAACAAAAAGTTGTACGATACTGAAATTACGTATTTAAGGTAGGCACATGTATGTGATGTCACAGCAACTTTTTCGTCAAAATCGACTTATCAGAAGTGCCAGTTTATATAATCGATTTTACACTTTCTTACAATTTTCTCGAAAACGGATCTAACGATTTTGATGAAACTTGCCTAAATTATTCTTCATTAAAGGGCCTTTAACTTTTCATGTAAGCAGTATATCACCGAGGAATTCCAGAGAAAAAAGTTATGATGAAGGGAATATTTTATTTGCGCATAACATAAAAAGTATGCATTCTATGGCAAATTATGCATGAAAGGTATTTAAATCATCTAATAAACAAAAAAGAATCATCAAAATCGTACTAGCAAATATACAGCGCATCGGAATAATCGGAAGCAGCAATTATATCACGAATTTTTCAATTTTCTCATAAACGCTTCAAACGATTTTGATGAAACTCGCCTTATGTCTTCCCCTCACAGCCTTTAACTTTTCATTTATGTAGTATATCAATGAGAAAATCTAGGAAAAAGTTATGATGAAAAGAATATTTTATTTGTGCATAACTTAAAGAGCATGCATTTTATAGCAAATTATGTATAGAACTGTATGAAAGGTAATTAAATTATTTAAAAAAACAAAATAAGAATAATCAAAATCTGGCCAGTATTAGCAAAGACACAACGTATCGGACTAACCTGGAGTGGCAATTATATCTTGGATTTTACAATTTTTGACAATTTTCTCATAAACGGCTCTAACGATTTTGATGAAACTTGCCAAATGTCTTCTCCTTAAAGCCCTTAACTTTTTATGTATTTAGTACATCAAAGAGAAAATCCAGGGCGAAACAAAGACAAGAAAATTTTATCAGCGCATAATTCAAAAAGTAAGTATTTGTGGTAAATCATGTATGAAATCATATGAAAGGTGATTAAATTATCTAAAATACAAAAAGAAATCATCGAAATCGGACATAATATCGGAAATAAGAAAGATACAGCGTGTTTTATGAGGAGCATAAGACCCTAGATGGATAACCGAGCGCATTCGAAAGGAGACGGATGCGACCGAACCTCCTCCTCCCACCAAACCGCCAATCTGTTGTAAACAATACGCTCTGTAATAAAGTAATTTAAGAATGCAAAAGCGGAAATTAACTTTATAATTTCTACTTTTATATTATTTAATGGAAACAAAATGTTTCCATGGAAACTAAATCGAAACTTTTAAAATATATTTTCAACTTGACACACTTAAAATATATAGGTAGTGTACAGAATTTTATTGTACTTATGTGGGAGAAGATGTGAAGAAGTGAATGCTGCTGGATTTATTTAAAGTATTGTTTATGTGAACTCCGGACGGTAAAGGAAAGTGACCGCACCAGATTTATTTAAGTGTCATTTTTTAAAAACGACCAATTTTTTTTTTCTATTATTAAAGATCACGTCTCGTATCAATTGTTCTATTTTATGTTTGTATATTTCTTTTATATTTAGAAAATGACAAACAACAAATAGTTTTATGAAGGAATATAGTTTGTCAACATTACTTGTATCTACTAAGTTGGCGTTTACATGCACGTATTGGTTTTTATGACATTTTTGACATTATTTTTAGACTGTATTTATACCATAAGGGTGAGCGTTTCTGATGCAACCTATAGAGAAACAAGTTTATTTCTCAGAACTTTTTAGGATTTATCAGGACTTTGGAATTGGTTCTGGAACATCATCCATTTCCAATGATGATGATTCATCTTATGCCTGATGAAACCAAAAAGAATCACTGAATCGACATATATAAACTCAAATCTATACTTAGTGCAAAATCGACTTGAAAAATCTGAAACCTCCCTTCGAGTTCTTAAAGTTGATCTCTTTATCGTTCGTAAATGGTTTCTTCAGAAACGATATAGATACGCAACTATCTCAATTTGAAATTTCAAGATTCATGTAACAAAGATTCATAATCAAACATTTCATTCTGAAAATTGAAAATATTTAACTTAACTTTTTTGTCACTCAAACTCCATAACGCTCTATATTTTTTGTAGCTCATCCTCCTCCAAAATACCTCACCTTTGCATGCCATCTCACATTCTTAAAAATGTCATTTTCTCTCTCTTTAACTATGGCCTTATTTCAGTTTCATTTTAACGTCCATTAATTTGATTTTTCTTTTTATATCATATATCACCCTTTATATTACTTTCCCTTTTGATTCTTACCAATCTTTTATTTTCTCCAGCAAACAACCTCAGGGTTTTTTTTTCATATCTTTTCTTAAGATATTTTTATTATGCCATTTTTTTTATCTAGGTTATGTGAACTTCGTTTTCTTAACACTTTTTTAAAATAATAAAACTGATTAAAATTTTCGAAGTGTTATTATACAACAAATTACAAGATGTCTTCAAGTTATTAGAAAAAAAAAATATATAAATAAAGCCATTTGGTAGAGGAAATGGGTTGGTTGAGTGACGCCGCAGTATCAGAAGTTAATTTGAAGTCAATAAATCATATTGGCTGGGTGTCCTTTATCTTCATTTCGGCAGGGCTTTGGAAAAGCATCAGAAAACTTGAGTCACAACTTGGGGTCGAAGATGCCCTAAACTTCTCAGCGCTGATTACTTCTTCAGGCCCTTAATTAACTCAGAAGGTATGAAATAATTACATTAAGCCATTCCAATGATATTCTCTTCGATATCGTCGGAGATCCCCACAGCTTTCTCAGAGTTAGTCAGTTTCAATTTGGAAGTCTATTCACTTTGAAATGTGTGAATTAATAGAGCACTTTTATGATTTGTTGATACAAATATTACTGTTATTTTCCTGATGAACCAGTAAGCATTTTAGTTGTTTTTTTATAATAAAAGCAGAAAAAATTAATAGTAAAATGGACAACACTTTTAGCAAAAAGTCTTGTATCGTTGAATATCTTAACTACGCTTAGGGGTCGTTGTAACAAAGCCTGGGTTCGTGAACTCTGCCATTTACATAGTCCCAATGGTTATTAAGCTAAACCACTCCATTCATTTAGTTTTCTGGAGGGATTTTCTTTCTGCATATTCAGAAATAATGTACTTGAACTATTACTCTCAAGTGATAGGATCGTTAATTAATTAATTAATCAATAAGGCTATAGTTAATTAATTAATCTAATATTTTACACGATTAGGTGTCTTTAAATTCGCAGTTTAAAATTGTATCATGTTAACCTATGAGAGTTTTATATATATATATATATATATATATATATATATATATATATATATATGTATATATGTATATACATAAAGCTACATGAAAAGCATTAATAATTTCTAATTGGTTGCGTTTGTTTTGTTTTTTTCCAAAATAGACAAACACATTTTTCTTTTCTAAATTAAGCCACGGGAAATATAATTTTATTCACACAAGGGTATATATAGATACATATATCATTGCCTGGACAATCCCTAATAAATTAAGGTTAAACGCAACGATAACTCAGGTCCTTATTATTGGTTCGAATTCCTTAGCTGGCCATGCCGTCCGGTAGTAGATAAGGTGCAGCCCCGTCAGTAAGGTGCGCATTAGCGAACTGCACCACAGTAGCATGAAAATATTGTTCCCCAAAATAAACAGTCCTCAGAGTGATTATTGTATAATAAGAAAATAATGAAAATAAAGTGTTGTTTATGGGAGCAGTGGCATGCGTTATCCCAGCGCACTACCCCACTTCTCCAGAAACCCGTATGCCAGAAATGGCTAGGAAGGAGAGAAGAAAAAAAAAAAAAAGGTTCGTATTCTCTCCTCAGATCCAACCCCGACTTCCCTAATTAATTCCTAAATGATCACTTTCAGCTCCTCTGTCAAAAACTTATGGATTACTATTGATCAAACAAACCCTTACTTGGAAACCCCATATTGCCCAAATTTCCGGGCAGTCAATAAGTACCCTAAAATTATTACATCATTCCGCCATCTTCTTCCACAACTCACTCGTAAGCTCCTCGTATCCTCACTCATTTTCTCCCACTTTGACTGTGGCTATGTGTTATGCCGTGGCCTCTCGGTTGTACTCGAGGACAGTCTGAAACGTGTCATTTAAGATTTGTCTTCGGTACCTCGAGGCGGATGTGTCTCACCACTACGGCAAGTTAAAGTGGTTCAACCCCTCCGCTCGCCAAAAATATTTCATTGGGTCATTTCTATACCTAGCCATCTTCTCCATCTTACACTCTGTCCTTCCCACAGAACCAAAACATTCGAACGTTCCTTTCTTGCCCGCTCCATTGTCTTCTGGAATTCCTTCCCTTGTAATATCCGCCATTCTTCTTCTCACTCCTCATTCAAATTCCATCTTTTTCAACACCTCACTTTCCAAAAGACGCTGTCTAATCATGAAATTTTAATTCACGATTAATTTCCTGATTATTTGTAAATAATTGTTTCATTTATCATACAAAGTTTCCGTAAATCATTTAATTATTTTGGTCATTTTCATATCCTCCAGTATTGAAATTCTGTTTAGATATGAGTATTGGTTTTAACGTTGTTTTTACTCTGGATTGTTTCATTATTTTTATATTTTTATTTTCTACGTTTTGTCTTTCTTTTTATTTTTTGCCGTCAGTTCAGTATTTATTTAATTTTTTTACCAGAAGAATTTCTTTTTATTTTTTCGTTATTTATATGCTGTAATTGAGATTATTGTAAATATTAATTGACTTTTATTAATGTAGTCTTTGGCCAGACATTTTTTCTGTTATCTTTTTTATTTGTACATACTTGTTATTCCTAAGGGGCCTAGCCCCAGAATAAAGTTTATTTTTCTATTCTATATATATTTACAAACATACACTCAACCCTGTTTGTATTTTTTATTTTTTACTTTTATTATACTGTCCATTTTGTTCAATTTTCGTTTTATTATTTTTCTGTTCTTAAAATTTATTTATATGTGAATTTTTTAGTAAGATTTAAATATATGTATTTATTTAAGGCTCTTTTATATCTTACTGTTTTTATATATATATTTTAATTACTTATTAATCAAACAAACATGTTAGAATATATAATATAGTGTATAATGTTTTCAATATTTCAACATATTTTTCAATCGTCGCACTCGGAACGTATTGATCATAAGATAATTCTGCATATAGCGATTGCAATTGCAGTGATTAAGTTGCAGATCATGCATTACCCCTACTAATTGTTGCGACATAAAATTAACTAGCTCGCATGTATATGTATGTATACGGATTAGAGTAGTTTGCTATCGATCTGATTGCTGGTCGGAAATCAGCAACAGATGTTAGTAACTTTGGCTGTTAGCGAACTGATTAATATTGGTTTGGCCCAGCATTAATTGGCATTATGCGGCAGTAACTAGTCTATCCACGGATCCAAACAGTCAAATTAAACCTGATTTAGCATGCGTTGGGATATTAATTTTATCCATTATTTTAAAAATAATTCTATTTCTTTTTTTCAATATTTTGACAGGTTTTTTACTTCCTTGTAAGAAGTAAAGGAAGTATTGTATTCGCGAAAATTTTCGGTTCTCAGATTTCAACGGAAATATCCATTTTGACCATCCATGAATCCATTTTGACCAGTTTCGTCATGGCGTCTGTACGTACGTTCGTTCGTACTTACGTTCGTATTTCGCGTAACTCAAAAACGGTTAGCCGTAGAAAGTTGAAATTTTGTATTTAGGATTGTTGTAAAATCTAGTTGTAAACCTCCCTTTTTGGTTACTGCTTGATCACCGGAAGTGGTACTTTACTTGAAGGTCATAATTGATTTTTATCAAAAATGATATTAAAATACTATGCAAAACTTTTCAAATTTAGTATTTATAACTTATATATTGATTTAAATCTAAACATAACATTTAAATTAACATATTAAAACATACTAGATTTTGGTCTAAATTGGAAAACCGAAAGTGGTACTTTACTTAAAGGCCATATTAGATTTTCGTCAAAAAATATATTAAAATAATATGTAAAACATCTCAAATTTGGTAAATAGGACTTTTATATCGATATAACTATTTACTAGATTTTGGTTAAGATTCGTGAGCGGAAAAGGGTACTTTACTTGAAGGTCATAATAAGCTTACATCAAAAATTATAATTAAATTAAAAGAGAAATCATATGTTTCGGTAATAAAGGTTACAAACGCAATTTGGTTTTCGATCCAATTTAACATTTTTATTACTTGCTTTAAGTGTTAAAATTGAGTCTAAAACACTAGTTTTCCTCCCCATTTGTGAGATCAACAAGTCTTCATCATGAGAATAAGATATTAGTTAAGTGGGTTTTTCCGCTTAAAATGTAGAAACTGTCCATTCCTAATGCTTTATCCAATGATATTGACAGTTTTATTGTTGTCATGGAACATGAAGAAATATCTTGGAAACTAGTTACCTACTGAAGGAAAACGTCATATAATAACGGAATGAGACCTCCAGTGACAAGAGTGTGTGTTTGTGTGTGTGTGTGTGTGTGTGTGTGTGTATGTGTATGTGTGTGTGTGTCAATAGTTGGTAACGGGACGCCGAGTGTCGTTTTTACTGGAATCTTTGGAAACTAGTAACCAAATTCAGGATCACTTTTTGAGCCACCGATTTATAGTTTAATAGGCGTGCAAGGAAGTCATGTGTTGCCCACATCAGATATTTTTATTTATTTTTTTAAGTTTTCTTAATGTTCGAAGTACAAACATTGAAAAAATTTGTAACTTAGTTCAGTATTAGTTGTATTACTGATATTTGTTATATTATTATTCGAAGTAATATTAGCATACAATATTTTTTGTATTAGTATTAATTGTATAATTGTAACTTAGTAGTATTAGTTCAGCACACGATCATTTAAAGTAGGATATTATCTTATTTAATAAATATTATTAATAAAATTTAAAAAATTTCAACCATTGTAACTGTCATCGACTCTTTGTGAAGGTTGAAGTGAGTTTTATTGTTGATATAATCAATCAGAAGCTTTGGTAGCGGCGAACAAACCGGGCGGTTACCTGCTCACACACGTCCTGTCCTGTTCGTGACATCTCTACCATCAAAGCTCCTCTTTGTACCATCCACCCGATTTATGGAATAAAGAAACCAATTACATTGTTTGAATCCAATGTCGGCTTACTGAATGGTGTAGAACTTGAATGGATTTTTTTGCAATAGTTAGGTTCATACAGTTGGGCATTTATTAAATTCATTTATGTAACAAAAGAACATTACAAAAAATTTTCAGAACGACTATCGTTGCCATCGTTAAATTCATGAAGCGTTGTATGAGTTAGCTATTAACAGCCCATACGACAGACGTAGTGAAATATCTAAGTCTGAAGTTGGGAATGGAAAAAAAAATAAATAATAATTGCTGCGAATTATTATACTATGATTCCTTATTGTTATATATATATATATATATATACAAAAAATTTATATATTATATATATATAAAATTATATGTATATATATATATATATATATATATATATATATATATATATATATATATATATATATATATATATATATATATATATACAAAAAATTTAGATTGAATGATGTTTTTTTTTTTGTTTTAAGGCTTAGTTATAGTCAACGACACTTTTTAATTTTCCTCTATCTTCACTTCGGTGCTGAATTAAAAAAATAAATCGGTTTTGTAGACCGCGTACGGACCTATTTTATTTATTTATTATAGATTTTTGGATTCTACGTTTCTTGAAACTTAAAACATTATAGACGTAAAAACAATATCTTAGGCGGGTTATTGTTTTTTTCTTCTTTATCGATCACAAATGTCCATCATTGAAAATATTAAACCAAAATGTATTATATTAAATCAGAGACTTATATTTATGTAAAAACGATAATTAAAAAAAAACTAGGACTGAAAACTTCATTTTCAAGCTTAAAAGTTCTGATCATTAGGATTAAGGGGTCTGATTTTTTTTTACTGCTTAATAGACAAAAATATAATGAATTCAAAATTTTTAATCACACATCGCTTC
Organism: Rhaphigaster nebulosa; assembly: GCA_948150685.1. Lineage (NCBI taxonomy): Eukaryota > Metazoa > Arthropoda > Insecta > Hemiptera > Pentatomidae > Rhaphigaster > Rhaphigaster nebulosa. The sequence goes on from OX411308.1 coordinate 30,105,546, forward strand.
TTGATTCACAAAGAAATACTTATTATATAAGCTATTTTGATACGATAGCAACTAATAATTCATATGCTGTCTTGCGAAACTAATATCTGATTCCGGTATAAACGATTTCAAGAGAAATGCTTGGATTCAACTACACTGATAACGAAATCGGTAATGGCGAAGAGCCGGCTATAGCGACTCTGGTCCGTTGAGCTTGGTATACCTACTGCATGTAATTTTAACTGGATATAACGACATCGCTTGTAACGACATATCGGCCTTAGCGACTCATTTTTTATTTAGGAAGTGTCATAATTATTATACCAAAAACATCGGATTATGACGGCGCGGCTGTGGAAAAGAGCAGAGGGAGTCAACTCAAAATGTAAACACTTAAAAAGAAGCAGATGATGAGCAGGTACTTTCAATGGGAGATCCTTTGGTTTCAATTCATACTTTACAAACGTTTTTACCAGTAAACAATGACTTCCAGAGCGACATCATCGAACAGGGTATTGATGCGATTAAGGCTAAAATACATTATCAATGCAGCATAATAAAGAAATGTTCAAGTTTGTCCTGTATTACTGATTTTATTTTATTTAACAAGTTTAATGTTCTTAAATGTTCAATCAATAATCGAGAAATTTAGTTTGAAAAATGGTGTTACAAAATTATTCTGCATATCGCACATCCAGAATGGAAGAGGCGCAGCTCAAAATTGCTAACGTCAGAAATTTTCAAAGTTGGCCCCTATCATTCCCAACAGCGGCCTGCCCTCAAACCAAAGATGATCTACCAGCTAACGAACTTAAAGTGTTTGTTAAAAAAAAAAAACATATTATTATTCGTGTCCCTTTCATTTTGTATTTGCGGTACAAACATATAAATCTATAATGAAATCATGTAATTTTCATACTTTTAATAAGATTAATTTTTTTTTTTCGTAGCCACCACGTTTATGTAACGGATGCGTTATAACTAGAGAACGGATTTCCATGTTATTGCATATTTCATTCACTGGCGCGTAACAGCTTCAGACCCGATTAGCTAACCGATTCCATCATCTATTGAATAATATATTAGAATTTTTCATCGCACGAAATTGCTCGTTTTAGTCTTTTTGGACTAAATTGCACGATATTGATTTTGATTGCATTAAAATTGTACATTTTTCATCTTGGGTTAAATTTGCTGATTTAGATTTTAATAGCATAATTTATTGTTTGGAACAAATCTTCCGTTTTATATATAGACATGTATTTAAGTATTTATTTATGTTAATTTTATTTCATCATTTTTTTTTTCATGAAATAATTATTTATACTTTAAATATTTTTAAGTTTAGAATAGAAAATATGATGTATGTACGACGCCAATAATCGTTAAATACGCGAAAAGTTTACAAAAGAAAAAAGTAGCTATAGTATTTCTCAGTGTGCTTGGGCAGCTATGCAAAAAATATCTCTCTAGGATAAGAGATTATTGTTGTTAAATTGGATTCCCACTCGGTCTGCAGATCTTCAATATTCCGTCTGGTTTGCAGTGGTTATTGCTTATTTCATTATCGAATGTTCCATCTATTCCATCTACTAGTGGTAATTTCACCATTATTAAAAAGGATTATAAATCAATTATAAATCAAAATTAAAAAATTAAAATTAATTATAAATTTTTATAAATACCGAAAGTTAGAACTAGTCTCTCGTCGAAAATTAAAATCTGGATATCTAATTACCCCGAGTTAAAATTTGTTGGGTTGTCAACATTGACAGGTGTGAATATAAACAATAAAAACAAAAAAAAATATTTTATTATGAATTAATGATAAATATGTGCATCAGTCATGAATGAAAAAAATAAATAAGGCGATTCAAAAGCAATCAAAACGAATTTGTGCCAAGATTTAATAGGAGTGCTTAGAACCTTCATAGAAAAAAACACTAAAAAAAGTATTCCTGATGAGGGTATACTCCGAAGAAATTATTTGCAAATCTGTTTCGACTAAATTGAAATTCAGTCAGGTCATAGTTTAAATTCGGCATAAAATTTGAAATAATTTGGTCGATGAGACAACAGGTTCATGAGGACTTTAGATATCGGCGTAGTTTTTTCAGTAAACTTCACATAAAACCTTTTTTTCCCAGATAGCTATATTTTTTAATTTTATTCTTTATTGTGTAGGAAGGAAGGAGTTTATTCAGGTGGCAAAACTTTTATAGTTAGAAAATATTTTTGTCAAGGCCCGAGTGAGAACAGAGAGTCGTAAGTATATGGTGGTTACGTCGTCAATTGTCGATTTTTTCTCGATATATCATGAGCCTGAATCGATAGAGGTGGTATTTATTTCCCATGAAATATCGAGTTTCATTTCAACAAAAATTTGTATTTTTTTTTAGCGCTTAAGCCTTATTTCAAAAAGCGATGTCGATATGTAGCCTCTTGGGTGGAGTTTTTCACCAATAAACCGATCCGGTACTATTTTTAATAGCCTGTAGGTCTCCCCCAAAGACAAATTATGAGACTATCTCTGAATTTGTCAATAAAAATCTCATGATTTTTTTCCAAAATTCAGAATTGCAGTATAAAGTTTTTCTCCTTTTAGCAGAGTTTATCATAAAATAAAAACTGAACAAGCTTTAAGAACATTTTAACTGGACACGACTCATGTAACCTGCATCGCCCACGGATTATTTATAGTATCAGAAAAATATTATTTGTGAATTTTTTTAGTAACTATGATCAGAATTCTAAACTTTTTTACTGCACGTTTTTCGGTTTTTTGCTGCTCGAAAATCCGGTCTCTAGTAATAACGAACACCGGCTATTACCGACTAGTCCCTTCAATGTCGTTATAAACGATATCCACTCCCTTAAAGCAATAATGAACTTGTATTTATAGAAACCCTAAGCCTTTTTATGATCTCATTAATTGGATCAAAGCTTCAGATGATGTGGAGTGGATGGAGCTATTTTATCAGATATCGGTGGATTCGGAATCGGATATCCGCCTTCGTTAGGTCTTGTTATTATTTTATGTTATATGAACAGCACATTTTGTGACCAAGTGATTTATATAGTAATTGTCTTTTTGCAGCGAAGCCAGGTAGTGAGCTGAACTGCAGGTCACCCGAGGTTGTGTCAGGGTGCAACGTCATCTCCGGTGTCTGTTCCTGCAGCTCTGCCCCGGCCTGCCCTGGCCAGCCTTCGCCCTACTCCTTCCGCGACCAACAGGAGTGCGCCATCAACCTGGATGTCATGCGGCAGCACGCCAGGCAGCGAGATTTAGAAGGTAAAATACTATAGACTATTTGAAAAATTGATTAGCCTGCATGTATAGGCTTAGTGGAATTATTTTTCAACTTCCTACAATAAGTATAAAATAAAATATTTCAACAATTTTCTCGATTCTGTACAGAGAAGACATATTGCCAACGCTAACGAAAGGCACTATGTTAATGTTGAACGTTACTAATAAGAGATACAAAAAATATCGATATTTTAATGTTGTTCTATCACGTAATAATCCTCAAAGCAAATAATGGTAAATGGAAAGAACTGGTGACACAGGATCACATAAACCGTTTCACAGTTTTCGTAATGCTTAGTTTAAAGTAATTATAAATTCATTGAATGACGATATTTTTCGTCATTCGAAGATATGATCGTACCAAGCGGTCGGTTATATTCTGATAGCATGTGTCTTATTCTTCGCATTTGTAGGAATTATTATGCTTCGAATTTGTTGGGCGGCGTTAAAATTAATTTAAATTAGGTAAATTTCATTACTAAAGTTCCTTTATTAAAAAAAAAATGGAATTATCCCTAATCTTTGAATTTATGTGTTGAAAATCATAATCATAGGGGTTATTAAATGTATTACTTTTATTAGGTCGTAGCAGTTGTCTTTCGCTTGCTACGCTCGCTCAAGAGATAACCAACTTTGTAACAGATCCTTTTCAATTGAAGTCTGGGCCTCACCGTAATTTGAATTTATTTATTTTATGGAAATATATCCATTCCTACAGACTTTCTTCGATAAAATAATCCTAAAACTTTGAAAATATTTTACGGCATTGTATTCCTTCCTTTCTTTTTCTTTCTTTTGAGCATAATACCTCAAAACAAAGAACTTATCAACACACAAATTACATAAAAAAAGGTTATTGTGTAGGCTATAACCGTGCCTAACAGAACGGTCGACCGCTTAATGCGTAAGGACCCCAATCATTGCAATGGAGGTTAACGTTGGCTGACTAGTTACTGCGCGAACCAATTAACAGATAATATTTCAGACCGCCATAGAGACAGACTTCGAGACATACATCGGATAATTTTCTTCTATTAAGTCCGATTTTGTAAATTTGAATTTGCTACAAATCGAATAAAGGCTTACTTAGAAAGTCTAAATTAAAATTGTAAAGTATTAGATATACCTTACCTCATATGAGACTTCACTTTTTCAATCCCGTTCTTATATCATTATAAGTAACACCATCCCATCTTTATGCCAGATATATAGGTATGTATTTTTATTAAATTTTAATTTTTTATTAATTTTGTATTTTTTTTTATTGTATTCATTTATTTCTACTTATACACTAAAAAGCCATATATTATTAATTATATTTTTCATCCGAAGGAAGAAGATGGCTCTAAATATTTTCAGTCTTGTCTGTTTCAAGAAATTTAGATTAATATAAATTTTTAGTGATTATTATTATTTTATTTTGGGACCAAAATGGGGTTCGCCCGGACCCCAATCCTTCATTTATTTTTTGTATGTCATGCTCGTAAAAGCAGAAATTCATTTGTGAAATTACGAGTACATTACAATCTATCTTTAACTGTAATGAATTTGCAGAATTGAAAAAAATTGCAGCATACAATTTATTTTGATTTTTTTACTCCCAAAAACCATTGGGATGCCTCTGGGTATTTTAAGTCTGTAAAATTTTAGGTAAGATTTCATATGTTTATTTTTTTAATTCTCCTTACAATGTTAACTGAAATCAGCGAAGGTAACTTAGTCAAACAAAATTACGTTGCATAAAATAATTTCAAGTTGATTTACTATTTCAATTTTTATGGTCTAATTCAGCAAATGCGCCGTTTCCTATTGTAGACAAGATCTTTGTCTAATTTTTACGAAAACATTATGTTCCCCTTGGATAAGACGAACAACACATTTTCTTGACTTTTTCGTAAATAAATTTCATTAGAATCCACAACTTTTTTTTTTATATTTGGGGCAGATATTATTTAAAGCTTTTTACTTTTTGTTGTAAAACCTAGTTGTGAAGTTCCCTTTTTGGTCACTGCATGATCACCGGAAGTGGTATTTTACTTGAAGGTCATAATTAATTTCCATAAAAATGATATTAAAATATAATGCAAAACTTCTCACATTTAGTATTTTTAATGTATATATTTATTTAAAGAATATACTAGATTTTGGTCTAAATTGGAAAACCAGAACCGGTACTTTACTCGAAGGTCACAATAAACTTTCATCAAAAATTATATTATTGTAAAATACAATGTAAAACATTTCAAATTTGGTAAATAAGACTGTCATATCAATATAAATAATATACTATATTTTGGTTAAAATTGGTGAGCCGAAAGGGGTACTTTATATAAAAAAGTTAACTTACATAAAAAATTATATTAAAATTAAATACAGAGATCATCTAGTTTAGCAATAAAGATTACAAACACGATTTTATTCTCTATTATTAAATAATTTTTATTACTTGTTTTAAGTGTTAGAATTGTGTGTAAAATAATTGTTTTCCTCCCCATTTGTGAGGTGAACAAGTTTGAAGCAGGAGGGTGAGATATAACTTAAATACTTTTCTTCTTAAGAAAATCTGCTCACACAGAGTACTGTACACACGCGTGTGTGTGTGTGTGTGTGTATGAGTGTGTGGGCGTGCGCGTGCGCGTGTGCGTGCAGGTTTCCTTAAGAAGAACAGTATTTAACTTAACTTATATATATATATATATATATATATATATATATATATATATATATATATATAAGTTAAGGTCAGGAGGAATACAATGTAAGACCTAATTCCATGCCTGAATGTAAACATAACTCAGATAGTATATATACAGGATTACTGAGAGAAATAAAGCAGTATCAGTTCAGATCTCGTGAGTGTTATTTCTTGCTCCCCTTTCCTTTTTCTGTTTTTTTTTATCAGTTTCGAGTCGCGGTAGCTTAACTGGTGCCGAAACCCGGGACCGCGAATACCCGAGTAACGAGGAACGGAGGACCCGTTTTTTTTCTTTTCCCTTTCTCTATGGCAATGCCAGAGGGAGTTGTGCGACCGGCAACGTTAATTATATCAGACGTCCCACCGCTGCCACAGGAAACCATGGCAGAAGCGCACGCGAACACGCTAGGTTGGATGAAGGTACGAGCAGCGACGACGCAGAATATGAGACGTGCGATATCAGATTTGGAAAGGTTCACTGGCGAGATTGGTGAGTTAAATCACTTCCTCAAGGCCGGAGACCGGATAAGGACAGAACTAGAGATGAAAATTTTCGAAAACATGCTAAATCAAAGAGATGCGGACTCTTTGAACGCGGCGTTAATATGCAGGATAAAAAGGAGCATCCTGAATCTGATCCAGGCCGATGAAGAAACTCCATAGAACGTCGTAAAGGACCGTCTGAAAAAAGCGTTTGGAGGCGGCAGATGGACCCCGGAAGAGGATATTTTTTGCATGTTCCGAGAGACGAAACGAGCGCATCAATCAAATGGTCAATATGCCGGAACACTATTGGCCCACTATAATAAGATCACTGAGAAGATGAGAGAGACAGTGAACGCAGCGGAAGTGGAGGGCAGAATGGGGTTCCTTTCGACGATATTGAAGGTGCAGTTGGCGAAGGAGATCGGGAGGAAGGAGGGCCTAGCTAGAGATCGCACATTTGTTGAATGTGCCCAGGAGTTAATAGACTCCAGTGCCAGAGAAGAAGAAGCCCGGAGCGTAGAAGAAGACGGGGGATGGAACAGAGTGATACACAGAAGACCCAGAGCAATGCCGCCCATGTGGGGGAAAGGAAAAGTCGAATATGCTGGAAAGGAGCGAATAACAGTAGGAGAAAGGAGACAAGGGAAGATGAGGAATAACGGAAGGCATGAAGACCGGAGATGTCATGGATGCGGAAAGGCAGGACATTTGGTGGCACAATGCCCACGCACCAAGTGCTTCGAATGTGGAACAGAAGGGCACATTGCCAGACAATACCCATACATGAGTCGGAGGAGAGAAGGGTTCCGACCACCAAAGCCTATGGAAGTAAATGCACATAAGATATGGAGAAGAAACAGACCTCAGTGGGAGTCGACCGAATCGGCGGAAACGTCCGAAACGGAAGAGGAGACACAAGAACCAGGAAATAGAGGAGGTGAGAGAAATGGTAGTGTCCGAAGGAACCAAGGACGACGAGCAGCAGCGGAGAGGAGAGAACGAGAGGAAATTTGAGGAGAGGGGCACTGGAGAGGCAACCGCACATTAGTGAGCAATAGTGTTGAAAGTGAGTGTAGCGGGCTGCCTATAATTAGAGTTGCGAGCGGAAAATACCTAGTAGACACAGGGAGTTCCAACACAATATTGAGTCGGAGTACGTTCCAGAGGATGTACAACGGAGAGAGGACGCCCCGGATAAAGGTATGTTCTTGTAAGTTAATCACCCTAGGTGGGCCTTGTAGAGTAGAGGGAGAGGCGATAATAGACATAGGCATAGGCATGGGGAAAAAGGGAGGAGAAGTTAAAAATCCACATAGTAGAGGGAATGTCCAGGGAATACGGAGGTATTATCGGGTGTGACTTGCTGGGAAGGATAGGAGCGAGGGACGCTGGGACATTCGTATAGGGGGAAGGAAATATCAATTATGAACCTCTTTTCAAAATCGGGAAATGCTAGTACCGGTTCCTCTTGGAATCGGGTCATGCACCTTCGAATATTATCTCCCATGTCCGGAGTTACAACCACTTTCTGATCCTTCTTCAACAGATTATTAATGGGTACAAGGTATTCTGCCATCTCAGGAACGAATCTTCTATAATAGTTTAACGTCCCTAATAACCGCCGGATCCCTTGCACATCTCTCGGGATTGCCATTTTCCTTATCGCCTCCACTTTCGCGCTGTCGGGTTTCACTCCCTCTTTCGATGTAGTGTGCCCTAAAAAATTTATCTGGTCCTGACCTAACTGTGATTTTTCTGCGGACAACTTCAACCCGAATTTTCTTATCTGATCGAACACACTGCGCAAATGGTCCACGTGGTGAGCTTTGTTCTTACTAAATGCCACCAAGTCGTCCATGTATACCTGACATATAGATTCGTCTATCCCCCGCAGAAATTCGTCCATGGGGCGTTGAAAAGTAATGGGCGCGTTTTTGAGGCCAAACGGCATCCTAGTGAACTCGTAGTGGCCCCTCTCGAAGGTGAAAGCGGTCTTAGGTCGGTCCTTGGGGTGCATCCTTATTTGATGGTATCCCGCCTTCAAATCCAATGTGCTGAATATCGTCGCCCCACTGAGTCTATCTAGAATGTCCTCGAATCTCGGTATTGGATATCTTTCGTCTACCGTATTCTCGCTCAATTTTCGATAGTTCACCACGACTCTATACTTTTCCTCGCCTTTCGCGCTCTTCTCCTTTACCGCCCAGAGCGGACTATTATACGGAGACGTACTATCTACGATAATCCCTTGTCTTTTCAGAGTCTCTAGTTCCTGCCGGAATGCTGACGCAACGCCTGCGAGTATCGCCGCTCTTTTACTTAACTCACCCTGTCTAGCTTCAGCGAAATCTCGTGCACGGTTTTCCCCGTTGTCCCCAATATCTCGTCCTCTTTGAAGAAAATATCGCCATATTCTTCCTTTATCTCATACCTCCAATCCCCCACTTGACTAATGGCTCCTACTCGTGCCCCATCCTTTCCTAGAGATCTCAAACATTGATATTTCCTTCCCCCTATACGAATGTCCCAGCGTCCCTCGCTCCTATCCTTCCCAGCAAGTCACACCCGATAATACCTCCGTATTCCCTGGACATTCCCTCTACTATGTGGATTTTTAACTTCTCCTCCCTTTTTCCCCATGCCTATGCCTATGTCTATTATCGCCTCTCCCTCTACTCTACAAGGCCCACCTAGGGTGATTAACTTACAAGAACATACCTTTATCCGGGGCATCCTCTCTCCGTTGTACATCCTCTGGAACATACTCCGACTCAATATTGTGTTGGAACTCCCTGTGTCTACTAGGTATTTTCCGCTCGCAACTCTAATTATAGGCAGCCCGCTACACTCACTTTCAACACTATTGCTCACTAATGTGCGGTTGCCTCTCCAGTGCCCCTCTCCTCAAATTTCCTCTCGTTCTCTCCTCTCCGCTGCTGCTCGTCGTCCTTGGTTACTTCGGACACTACCATTTCTCTCACCTCCTCTATTTCCTGGTTCTTGTGTCTCCTCTTCCGTTTCGGACGTTTCCGCCGATTCGGTCGACTCCCACTGAGGTCTGTTTCTTCTCCATATCTTATGTGCATTTACTTCCATAGGCTCTGGCGGTCGGAACCCTTCTCTCCTCCGACTCATGTATGGGTATTGTCTGGCAATGTGCCCTTCTGTTCCACATTCGAAGCACTTGGTGCGTGGGCATTGTGCCACCAAATGTCCTGCCTTTCCGCATCCATGACATCTCCGGTCTTCACGCCTTCCGTTATTCCTCATCTTCCCTTGTCTCCTTTCTCCTACTGTTATTCGCTCCTTTCCAGCATATTCGACTTTTCCTTTCCTCCACATGGGCGGCATTGCTCTGGGTCTTCTGTGCATCACTCTGTTCCATCCCCCGTCTTCTTCTACGCTCCGGGCTTCTTCTTCTCTGGCACTGGAGTCTATTAACTCCTGGGCACATTCAACAAATGTGCGATCTCTAGCTAGACCCTCCTTCCTCCCGATCTCCTTCGCCAACTGCACCTTCAATATCGTCGAAAGGAACCCCATTCTGCCCTCCACTTCCGCTGCGTTCACTGTCTCTCTCATCTTCTCAGTGATCTTATTATAGTGGGCCAATAGTGTTCCGGCATATTGACCATTTGATTGATGCGCTCGTTTCGTCACTCGGAACATGCAAAAAATATCCTCTTCCGGGGTCCATCTGCCGCCTCCAAACGCTTTTTTCAGACGGTCCTTTACGACGTTCTATGGAGTTTCTTCATCGGCCTGGATCAGATTCAGGATGCTCCTTTTTATCCTGCATATTAACGCCGCGTTCAAAGAGTCCGCATCTCTTTGATTTAGCATGTTTTCGGAAATTTTCATCTCTAGTTCTGTCCTTATCCGGTCTCCGGCCTTGAGGAAGTGATTTAACTCACCAATCTCGCCAGTGAACCTTTCCAAATCTGATATCGCACGTCTCATATTCTGCGTCGTCGCTGCTCGTACCTTCATCCAACCTAGCGTGTTCGCGTGCGCTTCTGCCATGGTTTCCTGTGGCAGCGGTGGGACGTCTGATATAATTAACGTTGCCGGTCGCACAACTCCCTCTGGCATTGCCATAGAGAAAGGGAAAAGAAAAAAAAAACGGGTCCTCCGTTCCTCGTTACTCGGGTATTCGCGGTCCCGGGTTTCGGCACCAGTTAAGCTACCGCGACTCGAAACTGATAAAAAAAAAACAGAAAAAGGAAAGGGGAGGAAGAAATAACACTCACGAGATCTGAACTGATACTGCTTTATTTCTCTCAGTAATCCTGTATATATACTATCTGAGTTATGTTTACATTCAGGCATGGAATTAGGTCTTACATTGTATTCCTCCTGACCTTAACGCCCACACACTCATACACACACACACACACACACACGCGCGTGTGTACAGTACTCTGTGTGAGCAGATTTTCTTAAGAAGAAAAGTATTTAAGTTATATCTCATCCTCCTGCTTCAAACTTGTTCAGCTCACAAATGGGGAGGAAAACAATTATTTTACACACAATTCTAACACTTAAAACAAGTAATAAAAATTATTAAATAATAGAGAATAAAATCGCGTTTGTAATCTTTATTGCTAAACCAGATGATCTCTGTATTTAATTTTAATATAATTTTTTATGTAAGTTAACTTTTTTATATAAAGTACCCCTTTCGGCTCACCAATTTTAACCAAAATATAGTATATTATTTATATTGATATGACAGTCTTATTTACCAAATTTGAAATGTTTTACATTGTATTTTACATTAATATAATTTTTGATGAAAGTTTATTGTGACCTTCGAGTAAAGTACCGGTTCTGGTTTTCCAATTCAGACCAAAATCTAGTATATTCTTTAAATAAATATATACATTAAAAATACTAAATGTGAGAAGTTTTGCATTATATTTTAATATCATTTTTATGGAAATTAATTCCATACATTCAGGCATGGAATTAGGTCTTACATTGTATTCCTCCTGACCTTAACTTATATATATATATATATAAGTCCATATATGGGGCGGAAACGTCCGAAACGGAAGAGGAGACACAAGAACCAGGAAATAGAGGAGGTGAGAGAAATGGTAGTGTCCGAAGGAACCAAGGACGACGAGCAGCAGCGGAGAGGAGAGAACGAGAGGAAATTTGAGGAGAGGGGCACTGGAGAGGCAACCGCACATTAGTGAGCAATAGTGTTGAAAGTGAGTGTAGCGGGCTGCCTATAATTAGAGTTGCGAGCGGAAAATACCTAGTAGACACAGGGAGTTCCAACACAATATTGAGTCGGAGTACGTTCCAGAGGATGTACAACGGAGAGAGGACGCCCCGGATAAAGGTATGTTCTTGTAAGTTAATCACCCTAGGTGGGCCTTGTAGAGTAGAGGGAGAGGCGATAATAGACATAGGCATAGGCATGGGGAAAAAGGGAGGAGAAGTTAAAAATCCACATAGTAGAGGGAATGTCCAGGGAATACGGAGGTATTATCGGGTGTGACTTGCTGGGAAGGATAGGAGCGAGGGACGCTGGGACATTCGTATAGGGGGAAGGAAATATCAATGTTTGAGATCTCTAAGAAAGGATGGGGCACGAGTAGGAGCCATTAGTCAAGTGGGGGATTGGAGGTATGAGATAAAGGAAGAATATGGCGATATTTTCTTCAAAGAGGACGAGATATTGGGGACAACGGGGAAAACCGTGCACGAGATTTCGCTGAAGCTAGACAGGGTGAGTTAAGTAAAAGAGCGGCGATACTCGCAGGCGTTGCGTCAGCATATCCGGCAGGAACTAGAGACTCTGAAAAGACAAGGGATTATCGTAGATAGTACGTCTCCGTATAATAGTCCGCTCTGGGCGGTAAAGGAGAAGAGCGCGAAAGGCGAGGAAAAGTATAGAGTCGTGGTGAACTATCGAAAATTGAGCGAGAATACGGTAGACGAAAGATATCCAATACCGAGATTCGAGGACATTCTAGATAGACTCAGCGGGGCGACGATATTCAGCACATTGGATTTGAAGGCGGGATACCATCAAATAAGGATGCACCCCAAGGACCGACCTAAGACCGCTTTCACCTTCGAGAGGGGCCACTACGAGTTCACTAGGATGCCGTTTGGCCTCAAAAACGCGCCCATTACTTTTCAACGCCCCATGGACGAATTTCTGCGGGGGATAGACGAATCTATATGTCAGGTATACATGGACGACTTGGTGGCATTTAGTAAGAACAAAGCTCACCACGTGGACCATTTGCGCAGTGTGTTCGATCAGATAAGAAAATTCGGGTTGAAGTTGTCCGCAGAAAAATCACAGTTAGGTCAGGACCAGATAAATTTTTTAGGGCACACTACATCGAAAGAGGGAGTGAAACCCGACAGCGCGAAAGTGGAGGCGATAAGGAAAATGGCAATCCCGAGAGATGTGCAAGGGATCCGGCGGTTATTAGGGACGTTAAACTATTATAGAAGATTCGTTCCTGAGATGGCAGAATACCTTGTACCCATTAATAATCTGTTGAAGAAGGGTCAGAAAGTGGTTGTAACTCCGGACATGGAAGATAATATTCGAAGGTGCATGGCCCGACTCCAAGAGGAACCGGTACTAGCATTTCCCGATTTTGAAAAGAGGTTCATAATTACCACGGACGCCAGCGAATATGCATTGGGGGCGGTTCTGGCGCAGGAAGGGGAAAAAGGGGAACGACCGGTGTCGTACGCTCACGGACGCCGAAACGAGATATAGTGCGCCGGAGAGAGAATTGCTAGGTATCGTATGGGCTATAGATCACTTTAGGGCCTATGTATTCGGAAGGAAATTCACAGTCCGCACAGACCACAGACCCCTGCAGTGGGTCGGGAAATTAAAGGAATCTTCCGCTAGAGTCACTAGATGGAAAGAACTCCTCAGCCAATACAACAAGGAGGTGGAGTACAAGCCGGGGAAGGAAAACCTTGTCGCTGATTGGCTGTCCAGGGCGATGATGATCAATGCGGTTGAGGAGGACAGAGGGGAGTCGTCCAGAGACGTACGACAGTTCCTGCGGGAGTGGACGCCAGATCGAGAAGAGGAACAGGATGGACCAGAGGCCACCGACCCAGAAAAGTCGACTGCAGAGGAGAGCTCTACAGAGGGGAGATCGACAGATATGGAGCAGATAGACCAAATAATTAATGACAAAAGACGGCAGATCATTTGGAAAACGAGGACAACGGGGCTGCTCAAAATAGATTATGGGGCATACGAAGGGCGTAAAATCGCCACCATTTGGTCTCAACCGGGGGTCAGGCCAGATCAGATTTGTCGAGTACTGAAAGATGCGTCGAGACCAGGGAAAACCCATTATTTGTACGTGGGAAACGAGACAATTTGGGAAAAATAAAGAGATTATGGCGAACCGAACAGATCGGAATCGACAGGACATTTATTCGGTGCAACCTGATGGTAGAGACAATCCGCGACGAGAACCAGCAGAAAGAGATGACGCTCGCATACCACCAGGGAAAAACCAACCACCGAGGCGAGCAGGAAACACTACAGGCATTGAAACGCAGGTATTTCTGGGGAAGAATGAAGAAGACGATCAAAGAGGTGGTCGGGTGTGAAATTTGCCAGACTACGAAGTACGACCGGCACCCGCCAAAAGCGCAGCAAGAAGAAACCCCGACGGCGGAAACACCGTTGAGTGACTTACAAATCGATTCCTTCACATGGAGGGGACACAACTGGGTCACTATGCTCGACTTATTCAGTAAAGTGGCCATGGCATATCCGGCGCACGAACGATCATCTGAGGCGGTGTTAGGAGCTCTGCGGGTGTGGTTCCAGTTTTATGGAGTTCCAGATCGGATATCATCAGATTGTGGCAGAGAATTTGACAGCTCTCACATCAGAAATGAAATGAAGGCACTAGATGTGCAGTGGCATCTTAACACCCCGGGTCACCCAAAGAGCAGAGGAGGTATTGAGCGGCTCCATAGCACGCTGAGTGAACACCTACGCGTGTACCACGCAGATAAAGGTCTAACACCAGAGGCGGCAATGCCGAAAGCAGTGGCGGCATATAACCACTCAATTCACGCCGTGACGGGATTTTCCCCATTCGAGATTCTCTTTGGGCTTCGGGGACGACGCAGAGACAGTGGGGAGACGGCGACAAATGACGAAACGTCTGACAGGATGGTCAATAATCGGATAACGCTGGGAAAATTGTGGGAGAAAGTACGCGGACGTCTAGAGGGGAAGAAACGTAGGAGAGTGGTGAAGGAAAATAGGAAGGTTAAAGACATATGGGGTGGCATTAAAATAGGAACCATCATGTACAGGAAAGTAGGGTCCAACAGGAGTAAAGAGCTGCTAAGGTACGAGGGCCCATTTAGGGTGGTTGTTATTAAAGAGCATAATATAGTGACCATTCAAAGCGTGAGAGAACCCAGAAAGCGTAGAACTGTGCACATTGAACAATTAAAGCTACCAGCGGGTGAGCCAGAACAACCTTAAACAGGCCGGAGCATCCTCTTCGCCGTATATAATCTTGTGAGAGGCAGTTCTTCTTTATTATTAGTACTATTTTATATTTTTTATGTTTTGTTTTATTGTTGTGTATATAGTGTTAGCGAAACATGTGTCTTATCGCTCCAGAGAGTAAATTTCGTTTTTTTTTTTTTTTTGTGTAACGGTTACTATAAGTTTTTTTTGTTGTTATGTGTTCTTCGGATAAGTTAATATTGTATGTGTTCTCATCAAAACTGTATATATTAAATTATTTTGTGTTGTATGTTAGTTGTTAGGTTTTTCAAGTATTTAGTTGTATATTTTTTTTTTTTTTTTTTTTAGTCATGTTCATATTAGTTTACGACGGATGGTCGTAAACTGGTAGGGGGGAGTTAAGGTCAGGAGGAATACAATGTAAGACCTAATTCCATGCCTGAATGTAAACATAACTCAGATAGTATATATACAGGATTACTGAGAGAAATAAAGCAGTATCAGTTCAGATCTCGTGAGTGTTATTTCTTGCTCCCCTTTCCTTTCTCTGTTTTTTTTATCAGTTTCGAGTCGCGGGAGCTTAACTTATATATATATATATATATATATATATATATATATATATATATATATATATAGATATAAATATGTTATTTATTTTTTGTATTCATATTATTTTTTGAAACTGAAATGACAAATACACTAAGGATATACCGTATCCATTCAAGCTGAGATAGGGATTTCAGTTCTTTTGTATAAAAATATATAATTCATTATAAAATAATAATAAAAATAGCAATAAGAGAGAAGGGCTAAGAGAGGAGATACCAATATAGGAGAAGCAGCTGAGATGGTAATATCTCTGAATATCACCGACTCAATCCGCTGCGTCATGACCTATTTCGCCTCTCCTCCGGGTTCATATATTCTCTGTAAGTGTTCGTATTTATGTCCCTATCTTCTTCGACACTTAATAATATACAGGACATCTTTACGATGACCTGTCCCATAACAGTAGCTGTGATTACTGGGGCGATGTGGAAATATTGGAATTTGGTAATAAAAGTAAAACTATTGTTGCTCACTTTAAAAATTTTTAAAAAGCATTCTTCGTGATTTTACGGAAAAGCTTTAGTCCACGAAAACTTTTACTCAATTGGTTAAGTCTAACCTGATTTTTTTCTGTGTAAAAACATTTATTCATAATAAATTATTAAAAATGGAAATATTAAAGGATAATTTAATTTTATAATAGCATAAGCTACTAAAATGTAATTACCACGAGCTGTCCCACGCTCAGTTTTACAGTTATTACTAAAAATAATAAATTTAAATGCATTTAAAATTATTAAAGTTTTATCATCGAAATTGCCGGTAATCCATTGTGAAATCATCCAATAGCATTTTAACGATTACTAATCAGTTTAAGCTAAAAATAATTAAGTGAATAATTAATTATTAAATGTTTCCTCAACGACTTAAGGAAATATAGGTAGAAGCTTAAGTAATTAGAAGCTAACTAGTTTTGATTAGCTAAAGTTTTGCGAATCCCTCTCATATGCTTTTTTGAGCCCTCTTCATACGTTTTTTAAATCAGTAAACAAATAATAATCAGTCATTTCGTTTTACTCGTAGTGGTTCTCTCCTATTAAATATTTCTAATCGCTTATCTTTTCCTAGAACTTCCAAACTGTTTGTGTCTTATGCGTGTTTTGTGGTCAGTTCAGGGTTGTGAATAGCAAAAAGGGAAAATCTTCCGAGTTAGAGATAGATCAAGACAGCTATGGATACATAATGTTAACATAAAAAAAAACAACGTCGATGATTTTTCTTTTTTACTTAATCCATGGCATATTAGTGAATTGAAATTTTAAAAAAAAGACTAACTTTTTTATTTGATGTTTAAAAATTTAAACAAAATCGTTGTTTAAGTTATTCCTAGTTTAATTTATAGGAATATTATGAAAAAGTAGATTAACACATATATTGTGCATTTAATTTTTTTTTAAATTACTATTAATATCTTAATTTAAACAGAGATGTTATACTCAGGTGAGACTAAAATAATTTCAAATATATTTTTCTGTTATTTATATCATTTTAATATTTTCTTTTTTGCGTTTTTAGTGCATTAAATTAAAACGATAAATGTTTTTAGAAGTTTCATCACCAATCTGGGTTAAAATTGTTATCAATCTGCATACAAAGAGGAAATCACATGATAGTGTAGCCACATAAGCGAATTAGGCTAGGCAATTTAGTCCGCAACAGCTTCAAACTCTCTGAAGTTAAATTGCCCACATCACTTTGACTATTTTACATAATTTAATAGTTTTGTGAACGAAAGTGTGAGAGGATGCTTAGTGATGTGGAATAGTTTTGTAATGGAGTGGATAAATATTTATATAGGTGATAAAAGTGTGACAGTGTCTGTTTTCCTAGCTGGAAAAACTCGGAAATTATCTTGGTTCATTGATACTATACAAAAACATTCAGTTCAAAAACATTTCCTGCGGAGGACGTTTTTACACGATCCGATAATTATGGGAGACGGTTCCGATTCTATTTTAATTTACACAAAAAAATATGCGTTCCTTTCACGCGGTCCGATAATAATCGGAGTCGGACCCTATTTTTTGCAGTCTGACGCCGGATGTCCACTAGACTTCTGATTTATCCGACCGTTTGATCTCTGTCTGTTATTTGAGTCGTTGAGTTGATACTCTAAGTCCATTTTCTTAAGTTTTCAGGAGAGATATTTGTATAACTTTTTGCCATATAAAATTTTCTTATCCCTTTAAGATCTGAATACATAAAACATGAAGAAACTTATACTTCTACCGGTCCAACTTTGGTCTTTCCCTTACTTACCTTGAAAAAGTAAGGCGCCTCTCCAAGGTGAAGGATGGAGGTCGAAACGGAGTGGTTCTTCCCTTCCTGAAATTTTGTTTCATATCCTGGGAATCCTGGGAAACTTTGAAGCATATCAGGCTTATGCCGACGGCAGGCGTCGTCCGCGCAGGCACCTACCACAGCTTCTGGATTTTGAAGAGAGTCTACCGGCGTAGTAAAGATGATAAACATGATAGGTCTCTGGTCTGAGCCTTGTAACACACCGCAGTTTCAATGAGTGAAAGTTACAAGTTAAATATAATATTGAGTGATATCCAACAAATCAGGAGGGAAATAAGTGATTAAGAATATGATCGAAATAAAAATAATATATAATTTGGTTTCATTTAAAAGAAATTATAAGTAAACTCTTACTTTGCTTACAACTTCTGTCACCTGAAGTCAAATGGTCCCTAGTTACCACAGTAAGATAAGAGGTGGAGATAATTTGTAGATGTTTCTACTTAAACAAGTACCCTTTATTCGATTACTTAACTGTGCTGAACTCCTGAGCAAACTCTGTTCCAACTTGACAATTTTATAAAGGATGTTACCATACTGCAGATTGTTGAATTAACCCTGTAATCCTAATTAAATGTAAGAGACGTAGCCACTAAATCACAAAAAATATCAACTATTTATTGAATTAATAAATTTCCCTTATGCACTATCAGTAGAAATAATGAAAGGCTCATGGAACTATGGAGCTGGATGTTTGTTTTCTTAATAAATGAAAATCAAATATTATGAGCATCCATTCGTAAATACAATATTTATTTATTTCTTACAGACGAACAAGGTTGCAATCACGGTGTGTTTGTCGCCGATTTTAGTCTATTTTTGCCGATAATCGCCCAAACAATTTTTTTTCAACTTCTACTTTTCTTCAATATAGAAAAATTGAATAAAATTTAGCACTTCTCAACCATTTCGTCTAATGGTCTTCAAGTGTTAAGAAAAAAAGTGCATAAGAAGCTGAAACAAGCTGATGAAATAAATTTTAAAAAAGTGTTTAAATTATTAAGTAAACTAGCGTTATAGATTTTTCACACTAAAAAATGATGGCAGATAGCTTTTGGTTTAGCACACAAAAAAGTCACATGTTGAAACAATCATCGAAAACAGAAAAAAAAAATATCAATTCTGAGGGTGTTCAAAATTTTCAAGCGACGAAATTATGTTTCTATTTGAAGTTTTGTATCTCGTCTCCAGTGTATCCGATATCGACGTTTTTGGTCTCGTTCGAAAGAGGGAATTACCTTCTTTCCATTCATATAAATTGGTAATGCATTATCTTAAAAGGTCTGTGTGACAAAATGTGGTTATAAAATAAAAGTAAAATTGAGATGTTAGTTAGTGTTTTGTTTAAGCTATTAAAAAAAAAAAACTTACGTTCTGATTCATGGACAATTGAGCTTATGAGCAGTAAAGATTTACTGCCATGAAAGAAATATTCAGCATTCATGATTGACTTTTCAACCCGTATTTATAGCATAGACCAGGAAGTATGAAAGGTCCTAAAACGTATTCAGGATCCACTATTTTTAATAATGTGCGTATAGTTGGTAGCATTTCCCGATGATCTGAAACTGAAGTTGTCAAAACTGCTGGCATATGTTCCCATTTTGATGATATAATACGAGGCGATCAATTTTCATTTGAGATGCCTTCATGATGAAACGTCGATAGGCTGCTAGGCTAGGTAACAAGACGGATCGGTTTACCCAAGGTAAGTGTGAGCTGGAGGTGAGATATCTTCGGTAACGATGTTTGTAGGCCCCATGAGCCGGAATATCAGGAGATAATTTTACCCTTGTTAATTTTAGGTGCCTCTCCGTAATTGACAGCATCTGCTTTATAATCTTAGCACCTAGTCGATAAAGTTCGCATCATCGACAACACTGGCCACACACACTACCAAAGAATATAAAAACATTTCTATGTTATACAACACCAATTGGGGTCCATTGAGAAACAAAATAATTTTAAAGTATTTGCTATTGCAAAAAGTCGGTTTAAAAATATAACAAACGAAATCGCTGAAATCTAGAAAATAAAAATTACATAAAACACAATTAAAAAAGTCTGAAAATATCAAAATGAAATAATAGAAGTTTGAGAAGATAATAAAAGAATACAAAAACCTAATGAAAGACACACAAAAGCTGAAGAAAAAAAAATTAGAAAACCTCTGGCCAGAATGGAAACTAAAAATCTAGTTATAAAATGAATAAGATTCTAATGAAATTCATTTCATGCTGAGTTCCAATCACATCAAATTAAGAAAAGCTCTAGAAAATGTGTTTACGTCCTCTTTTGACCTGAGGAAAATGTAATGTATTCGTAAAAATTTGACAATGGACTTTTCCACAGTCGAATATTACAAGGCGCATTTTAGTACAAGAAAAATAAATAAGTAAGTAAAACTCAAATCGAACAAATAAAAACAAAATTTGTATATTCATGAAACTCTGGTCATAACTTCATCTTGGTAGTAGGAATCGAGATCTACTGAGTCCGGCCAAATTCCGAGGAGAGTGAGAGGGGGGACAACGTAGATTCCGCGTTCCATTTCGAATCCCCCTTCCCCTCAGAGAGGTTTGCTATTACTGAATGAATAATCAATAATTCGGGAAATAATTAAAAGAATAGTTCTTTTGAGGCAATCACAATAGCACCCTCTTTCCACCCAGCTGAATCACATGTCTTCTTCTCAATGTCTGTTACGATAGAGAATGGACCGAAAGAAGCTAAGGATACGGTCTCAAAAAAGGTTTAAAAATTTCTTTTTTTTTCCTGTTTTCCCAAGAATATTTTCCAAGATGATTATCTTCTTAGTACAGAAATAATTTTCTCCAGATTCATCTTGTATAATATAGATCAGATATAATCCAAACAGGCAGGTTTTATTCACAAATATAACTTTGTTGGGGTTAATGAAGTAAGAATATAATAAATAATATGAAAGTGATTTTTTTTTTTTTTTTTTTTTTTTTAAATAAAATCATCTTAAGTTTCTGCCAAGGTATGAATGTAGGCAATGTAGGTATATTGAGTAGTATATATTTACATATATGAGGCTATATATAGGGTAGCTAAATTGGAAGATATAAGCTATCAAGTTGAAACATATAAACATTACTTCAATACCTAATCTTAGGCTTACCAAACGATATATCAAATACATGTGGATTTGTTAGTAATTATTAGGGTTTGTTTGGTAAAATGGCTCGTGAGTTTTGTAGGGCAAAGAAAAATTTAAGGTCTTTGCCTTAAATTAAAGAATTATCTTTTTTCCTTTTTTACACTGCACAGGAGACTCACCTATAGGCCAGTTAATCTAGATCTTTCGGGCACCGCGGTTGGAAATGAGTATTGGAAAGCTGGAAATGGTTTTAATCTGTTCAATAGACATCAGATAATAGTAACCTAAGTTTCCTCCGTTCTAATTTGTGTGCCAAGGTGAGAAGGTGTGGTAAATTCCCAAATTTTCGGATTTTTTTTTCAGTTTTTAGCCCAAAACATTTGGACGGCGCATTCTAGCGAAAACATCATCAAGTTATAAATTAAAGCACATTAAATTCTTCATAAAATGAGTACCTCATACGTTGAATTAGATTTCACAGAAGAATCAAAATTTAAAATCGAATAACGTCTGACCCCAGTTGAGACCAGAAAGAGATCTAGGAAGAAAGTTTTGGAGAACTTCTGAAAATTTGTTCATTTATGTTTTGTAGAGCACTGATTATGAATTTAAACTTTGTTACGTCTAATTTTTCTCGAAAGTATACATTTTTTTTATTTTAAAGATTTTTTTGGTTGGACGTTCCGTTTTGAAGCGAACGCTATTCGAAATTATGAGGCGGAATGCCTAAATTAATCTTTGAGCAAGAGCTCTCGGAGAAAAGTTAGGGGAAATTCTCAAAACTTGATTATTTATGTTATTTAAGGTACTGATTACGAATTTCAACTTTATTTCCTCGAATTCTTTCTGGAAGTATAAAAAAAAAAAGTTTTGTTTTATATACACCTTGAAAAACATATATAAATCAAATAAATTCAAATATTTGTTCTATACTAAATTAAATAAGAGTGAATTACCTACAATTTTGATTCCGAGGATTTTTTTTTGTTCAACTTTGTTATCTCTAATGTTTTCCGGAAATATAAAAAAAAGCACAAAAATTAATTTCGATATTCCGCCTCATAATTTTGAATTGCGCTTTCTTAAAAGCAGCGCATCCGGACTAAAAAGTCCTTAAAATAAAAATAGTAGATATTTTACTCTTATTTAATTTAGTATATAATAAATGTGTGAATTTATTTTTAAATTGTGCACGGTTTTCAAAGTATAAGCAAAAGAAAACAAACATTTTTTTATTTTTATTTATACCTAAAAGAAAAATTCGAAGGAACATAGTTTAAATTCGTAATCAGCGATCTCAAAAATAAATGAACATATTTTCTAAGTAAAAATCGTTCAAAAAGCATTCTAAGTAAAAATCGTTTCAGTCTAGCTTATTACTCTTCAAATTGCTTGTATTTGTTTCCAATCTTTATCTCATTATCATTTGCAAATCCCCTGCACATCATTCTGGGAAATTAATATTTTTAAATGCCGTAAAATTGTTTTCAGTAGGCATTAAATTTAACTGCTCTATAAAGAGTTAAGTGATGCTTAAAAATCCAGTTTAAAAACAATGGAATCTTGTTCTCATAAAACTTTTTATATATTTTACCGTTCTGCACTTCATATTTTATAGATTTGGACTATAAAAAAAATTACAGTATTTTTATATCACACTCATTTCATCGGGAGAGAATTATTTATGAACTATTCTCAGCTTTTATTCCGAGTAGTTTCTCAATTTGGCTGAAAACGAAAAATATGATAATCTTATTTCATTGACCCCTTTCCTCATTTTAATTATTTCAAGTGACAATAGCTGGACTAGTGACTTGCTGCTTCATAGGCAAAAGCTAAACTGATTATAGGCAGGCATGCTTGGTACCGGCTCATTTCTCGTAAGCCCAAGAAGGCTGCGGTATAAAATGAAGCTAGAGTAAACAGCCTCTGGAGTCTGCTGAGATAGGACATTGCCTGCCGGAGAGTTGTGAGCTGCTTATACTTATAGAGAGTTGCGGCCGATATACTCCAACTCTGGAAACACAACCTTCAGCAAGATTGCAAGTGATGTATACCTGCAAAACCTCGTAAGTCTCACTTTCATCTAAGTTACCCTTTATTTGCTTGTGGGATATATAAGTTATATAATAAGGATATATGTATAACTGTCGGCAGTTTCTCATGGTTTTATGAAGTTTGTCCTTCAATTGTTGGATGACAACACAAGCTTTGGAAACTTTGGAGACAGTAGGCAAGACGATTTAAGGCCAAGGATGGATGCCTAGAAAATTTAAAATTGCCCGTGTATGTGCTTATATAAATAAAATGAGGAAATCACTTTCATACCAAAATTTTGTGGACAGACGAAGCCATATTCCCTCGTCGTGGTTATAAAAACCAGAACAAAAAATGCAATGAAAAGAATACTTATAGGTATTGTTGTAGTTATTTAACGTTTTTTGATATCCCAACCTCAGTATCTCTTCGACACTAGACTAGCTTTGCATAATTGGGTATAGCCAGTAGCATAGCCAGGATTTCGTTTCGGAAGGGGAGGAGGAGAAGGATCCAATCAAGTATCTACTTTAAATAAAACCATCCTTACCGGGGATGTAAGGAATAATCTCTCAATCTAATATTTTCTATGCCGATGTATGTTATTTATACAATATGGTTCAAATAGGTTTATGCAATTTTTTGTATACAGATAAGAATAAGTAATAGTACTTTGTAATTTCGGAGGGAAGGGGGAGAGAGGTTCCAGACCCCCTGAATTCCATATATGGCGTAACCAGAGGGTACAGCTTTGGAAAGCTGATAAAATGAAGAAACATTTTTTAATTCTTCAAGGCTGCAGCTTGAAAATTCATTGCATGAGAATCTGCCGACTATTTCTGAAAATTATTCTTTTTAATTTGTTTACTTTGTGACTTTCTTTTTTAAAAATGTCGTATCTCGAAAACGGATTGAGATAGGTAGGTGCAGTTAGTGGCACTGAACGTTTTGGTAAGACTATCCTCTCTCAATTATTGGCATTTATATCTGGGACACTTAGTATAATGTGAAATTCGGCAGAACATCATAATTTGGTTTACTGATTGCTAATTTTAATCTGAGATCCATATCTACATTCTGATCCTTTTTTTCGACTTAATGTTTACAAATGCTGAAAAAGCGACTTCACATATGAATATCACACATACACAATACCAACATGTAATCATTTTTTTTATTATTTTTCTATTTCCATTTTTCTAGTTCCTCTAACAAACTCTTCTTCTAACACACTTTGGGAAATGTATAACAGGATAGTATTGAACGGCTAACGTCGTTTAAACGCCAATTTCAAAAGGTTTTTCTTTATTCAATGATGATTTTTCTCTTCCACACCAACCATAGAAAATATTGTAATCTGTTTAATTAAATATGATGTTTAAAATTTCCTAATAATTTCTGCTACTTAATTAAACGAGGCTTTGCCCATTTAAATTACGTGGAGGCGATTTTTACTTTCTTGTACGAAGTAAAGTAGGTATTGTAATTGCGAAAATTTTCGGTTTTCAGACTTCAACGGAAATATCCATTTTGACCATCCCTGAATCCATTTTTACTAGTTTCGTCGTGGCGTCTGTACGTACGAACGCTCGCATAACTCAAAAACGGTTAGCCGTAGAAAGTTGAAATTTTGTATTTAGGATTGTTATAAAATCTAGTTGTGAACCTCCCTTTTTGGTCACTGCTTAATCACTGGAAGTGGTACTTTACTTGAAGGTTTGATTTCTGATGGATTGATTTCCATAAAAAAATATATTAAAATACTTTAAAAACTTCTCAAATTTAGTATTCAGAACTTCTATGTTGATTCTTCTTCCTCTAACTCCTTTGTGCCGTGAAGCGTGGAGTTGCAGTCTCAGTCCATCTAGCCCACTGGTCCCTGTCCCTGGCTAATCTTCTCATCTCCGGGATGGTGCGTCCTCTAGCTGCCCCCAGTTTTTCAATGTATCAGAATACATGCTTCTGGGTCTGCCACGATGCCGTATAAAAAACTTCTCAAATTTGTTATTTATAACTTATATATTGATTTAAATAACATACTAGATTTTGGTCTAAATTGGAAAACCGGAAGCGGTACTTTACTTGAAGGTCATATTAGACTTTCATCAAAAATTATATTAAAATATAATGTAAAACATCTCAAATTTGGTAAATAGGGCTTTTATATTGATGTGTATGCATTTACTATATTTTGGTTAAAATTGGTGAGCCGAAAACGGTACGTTACTTGAAGGTCATAATAAGCTTATATCAAAAATTATATATTAATTAAATACATAAATCATATGTTTCGGTAATAAAGGTTACAAACGCAATTTGGTTTCCAATCCAATTAAACGTTTTTATTACTTGTTTTAAGTGTTAAAATTTAGTGTAATATACTGGTTTTCTTCCCCATTTGTGTGTGTGTGTGTGTGTGTGTGTGTGTGTGTGTCAATAGATGGATGTCGCGGCGCCGAGTGTTGTTTTTGAGATATTGCGATCTTTGGAAACCAGTAACCAAATTCAGGATCACTTTTTGAGCCACCGATTTATAGTTTAATAGGCGTACAAGGAAGTCGTGTGTTGTCCACATCAGATATTTTATATTATACTTCACTCATAGTTTAAATTAGAAGATAATAAACGATTTAGAATTGTGAACTTTTCAAGTTGAAACAGAGTGAAATGAATATTTTATGATATCCCTACTTCTGTGATAATCGATTTAAATTTATATGATATTTTTAACGGTAGTAGTTTTTGTGGTATTATTTGATTATTACTTAATCTCTTGGAACTTTTGTCACCGGGAAATAATTAATTGGGCCAGGTGGGAGTAGCTTCGCTGCAATTAACTTGTATGCCTCTTCAATATTCACAGATATTACGATGGCCCAACTCACTCAAACTGTAAGCTCAACCCTTTAAATATTGATAAATAATTGATCCGATATTACAAAACTTACAGGCGGCTAAGTAAAGTCGTCTAAGTAAAGTCGGCTAAGCTCATTTCGGAGATGACCCTTAAGTGCTTTGAAGAACTTTTCAAGTTTAACTAGAAATAATCGCTAATTGTTTCAAAGTTTGCAAACAGCTTTTATTTGTATATTAGACAAGTTTCAGAGTAGTTTGAGTCTTTTACTATAGTCCCTCTATTAATATCAACGGTTTAGTGGGTTCATAAAAAAGAAGAACGGCCTGCATTTAGAGTTCATTAAACCAAAGTAAAGTAGCCTATAAAACTTTTTTATTTTCGATTTCGTATTTTATCTTTTATTTATCTTTCATTTTTTATGGTTATGCTGTTACGGTAATTTATTTTTCTAAAAGTAGTACTTATGAAAAATTAAACATTGATAAGGTTATTTCAGCATTTTGGATTCATAACCAAGATTGTTATTAAATGGTTTTAATTGGAGCTTAATAGTTCAATATTATAATTTATCATTCATTTGCTATTACTCGTTGATGTTCTTGGCAAACCCGCCTTCTTAATAATTTACTAATATTAATGTACCTTTCACTTCTTCGAACAAGTAACTAATACAGAAAGTTGTTTTATCTCTTATCTAATGTTGGTAGGTAGAGCCATCCATATTATTAAAGAATTAGATGAAATAAGTTTAAATGTATATATATTATATAAACACACACATATCAAAATTTTTGGTATTCAGTTTTGATGTTTACTTCAGTACTATATAATTCCTAGTATATTGATGATTGTAGGATGAACCTTACCTTTTAGCAGGATGGCTTGTGTTTTTGCAACGGCCATTCTCATCCTTTTCTTCTCGTACCATTCATCAACAAGGTTGACACATCTTTCTGTTTTTTCTTTCAAGCCGCCTCTACTGCTTTCGGTCATCACAGCAGCAGTCATCGAAATATGCCCTGGTAGGAAACCTTTCCTCTTCGAGCTCTCTCAGCAACTCTTGGAAGACCAATTTCTAAAGCGCCGATACGAGGACATCCCCTCTCCACAGTTTTCGACCCCCAAGGTACCTTATAATCAGGGCACATTCTGCTGCTATAAGTAGCCCACCATACGCTATCGAAGACGGAGGATTTATCGAAGAGAAGTAACATTATATTCTTCTAAGCCCTTATATTGTAAGGGATTCCATTACTTCTAGTGGATCCCCATACTGCCGTGGATGGCTTGCTATATATATATATATATATATATATATAGTCTATGACTCCAGGACCTAGCTTAATACATGGATGAGACAGATTGTTTGATTTAGGAAGTAGCTTATCCAGGTTACCTCCCTTGTAATGGACTCTCAATTATTGTACTGTTCTTCAAGATCACCGTATAAATAGAGCATAGCCATAATACTGGGCTGTATCAAACAAAAATTAGTATCAGCAGATACTAGAAAGGAGTCTTACCTTTTTGTTAGCTCGTAGCGTACTGACTGCAGTCCAACATAGAGGCTATCCCATTTTGATCTCCCTGAAGCTGTGATGACCGGGGTATGGCCAATCACTTAAGTTACAATTACCATGACTAGAGATATTTCTAGAACTCTCTGGTTCTCTGGCTCAGTTAAGAGTTATGACCGTGGGTAGCAGATAGTTAATTAATAGAAGGGGCTACTCTCATAGTTTACTAAAATTGTGATGAACAACAGAGGTGATTGACGGATATCGTGATTCAATGAAAGGAGCCGCTCCCGAATCATGACTCACTCAGTAAAAAGATCTTGATATTTTCAATAGTTCATGAGCACATTGCCAATCGCTAGTTACTACTATGTACTTTATTCCTGTTTTTTGTTTTTGTTTTTTAAGGCTATAATTAGAATTGATGTATGGATTGTCATTTAAAAATAAAATACTAATTTACAGCTTATTTTTTATTTTTCTTATTTGTTAATTATATGCATACTTTCTTATTATTAAACGGTAATCTCACTTTGTTGTTTTTTATCCTATTTAGGTTTTCTTAATTTCTTTATCTTTTTTTTTCAATATGTAGTCTATATCTGTCAGATCTAATCAGCTCTTCATTTCTTTTATATCGGCTTGTCCGGATAATAATGCAGGATTTTGGTTTAAAAAGAAAAAAGAAAGATTTACAACTGTTTTATTTAATCAAAATAGTCTCCACTACTATCAATACATTCCTGCCAACGTGTTGGAAACTTTTTCATTCCCTCAGAATAGAATTTCTCATCTTTAGAATTGATAACTCCAAAAACGCATTTTCTAATTTTCTTTGTCCATTAAATTTGTTGTCACCTAAGTTAGTGGTCCAAGTTTCTAAAAAAAATGATAATCCGTAGGTGAGTGGTCCGAATGTGGCAGAGTTTCATATCCAAGCTCCAACAGTTTTTGTGACGTCACACGTGAGACATGCAACAAAATGGGACCCTTTCGATTGGCCGATTGGCATTATTGCCAATTTCTGATGCATTGCATTAATTTGGTTACAATACGATTCGGTATTGATGGTTTTCCCGAGATTTAAGAAGCTGTAGAGTATCAAACCAAATGAAGCCCACTATCACCTTTTTTTGATGACTTGGGGGCTTTGGAAAAAGTTGTGCTGCTTGTCCTTTGTCGAGCCACTGTCCAGAACGTCCACTGTTATCATAAAGTATCCACTTTTCATCACAAGTAACTATTCTGGACAGAAAAGGCTCGTTTTTGTTTCGGCAAAGAAGTGCAGCACAAACTTCATAATCCTTTTTTTTTTTGGCGGTTAATATGCGTATAACCCAACTTTCAAGATTTTTTACTTTTCCAATCGCTTTGAGGTGGTGATGGACGGTCGATTTGCTAAGGTTAAGTTTCCCTGCAAGTTCTCGAACAGTTGTTCTGGGGTTTTCTTCCACCAAAGCCCGCAGAACATCGTCATCAAGACAGGAAGTCCTTCCACGACTTTCTTTGTCTTCAAGGCCAAAGTCTCCCTTCCGAAATTTTTTGAACAACCGTTGAACAGTGCGCTCATTAATGCTGCCCTCGCCCCAGAGTTGATTGATGTTTCTGGCCGTCTGGGTCCCGTTCCGTCCGAGTTTAAACTCGTAAAACAAAATTATACGAAAATCAGGCGTATAATCACGCGTCAGGAAAGACTGAATTATTTCTATGCAGTGAAATACTACAGATATAAACAAACATTATCGTTTGGAAGAGGATCAATAAGTATTGACATTTATACAAATGAATAATCCAGTAAATTTAAACAGTTTGTTAAATAGTTGTTTAAAGTCCTCTAGATATAGACTATTTTCCGGACACCCCTAATATTACTAGTTTTATTTTTATTTAATAATTAACAATTAATGTATATTTCTAAAATTCACATCTTTATTGTACCTTGTCTTTGTAGTTCTTTAGAAGGCTTAAAATCTGGATCGAATTGTCGGCATTTATTAAGTAATTTTATACTTAATTTAATTTTGACAGTATCGCAACTATCTTCTTCTACACTAGTAAACTATTCAATGCCTAGAAAAATTAAAGTTTTTTTGAAAATATAATAAATAATAATAATATAATAATAAATAAAATATAATATATATAAAGTCCGATAAATTTGATTACATGTGGTAATTAAATAGTATAAGCATAGCTTTTATTCTCTTGTTTTTTTGTTGTTGTTTTCTTAAACAAAGATCAAATCATAATATTTCTATTATATCTATGCATTAAATACAACCAGAGGTAAGTTATATAAAATTATCAGCAAATGTTAATTACAGTTCATCAGTTCATCCGGTCCTCTCTATCCGTAAGTACTACTTACCACCTATAATTAATGTATGTATTTTGGATAACACTAAATTATAAATTATATAGCTAAGCCTTTGCAGCGATGAATTATAGACGAGGGGTAAGATAGTCCGTTACTAGGACCAGGAACTGACCCCGATCTAATTAGAAACACTCGCCCCTGGTGAATATTGGATCAGATGGCGAGGGAGCTCTATCAATGGTTAAAGGTCTCGCTGAGCGCTGAGTCCTCTTGGTTTATTGCAATTCAATTCCTCTTGTGTAACCGACCGCCTCTTAGTGTCCCTGTCAAAGCGGTGGTCATCAGCCTTCCTACGATTTACTCTTTCCCCATTACTCTCTCCCCCCTCAAACTTGCAATATCCAAACTGCTCTCACATCTGAAACGTGAAAAGTATATAATTTTATTTTATTTTATTTATTTTAATTTTTATTTTAATTAAACTTAATTAATCGTCCTAATCAGAAGATTTCTTGTGGAATCTATTAATATGGTGATGTCTGATTCACAAAAAAATCTTAATATAAATAGAGGATTTAGCATACTAGTTCTAAGTTATTAATACGTCCTTACAGTCAGTTTTGTGGATCATTTTAATATAATATTTCTATTACATCAAAAAATTATGTTCTAAAGTTGAAATTAGTTTCCTCAAAACAATAGAACTCATATTAATTTCTGGATTAAAAAATAAAATAATAGCGGTTACAGCTTAATCTCAATGAAAATGATACTTTTTCTAATATAGCACATTTTAAAAAAATGCAATTTCTTATTTTCACTAGATTAACTGCAAATATTCGAAATTTATTAAATATGTGATAGTAAGGGGTAGATCTTCT
This sequence comes from Rhaphigaster nebulosa, assembly GCA_948150685.1. Classification (NCBI taxonomy): domain Eukaryota; kingdom Metazoa; phylum Arthropoda; class Insecta; order Hemiptera; family Pentatomidae; genus Rhaphigaster; species Rhaphigaster nebulosa. Next base: position 30,136,159 of record OX411308.1, read on the forward strand.
TTATATGTTTTATTTATTAAATAACATTAATTAGTGTATTCAGCATTTCGTTATTCAGGCCTTGATACTGCAATACATCATGTTTTGATTATAAATCAATTATTTTTTAAATTATGTTTTATTAATCAAGGAAAAGAACTTAAATTGTTAATTTATTTATTTAAATAAAAATAATTGTTGTATTAATTATCATATGATTAAAACAAACCCTTAACAAATGACAAACATGCAAATAATAACCAAAATATCATGTATTGCAGTGCCAGATCCTGAAGATGTGATACGTTGAACACTAACTAATGTGGTTTAATAAATGAAAACATGAGTGGATGAAGGTGTTGTATTACAAATTTCTTTCTTTTTTTTTTATCTTAATCTAGCAAATAGCAAATTTATGGATGTAGTATATATAAGAGGCATTATAGGCATGAGGAAGGAGATTACCCAGCAGAACTTTCCGGTCTTGAATAGTCCTTTAATTCAGGAAAGGAGATATCTCACCCAGCTCCTTTTCAGCCTTCTCCTCATGGTCATGTCAACCGTAGCCGTATCGTATATTAGTCTGTTGTGGTGTCCGTGAAGGTAATTATAGAAGCAGAAATAAAGGTGTTGGTTTTTGTTGTAGTGATCCAACGATGTAGTCAATAACTCTGTGTAATTGGCGTGTTGTTGAATGTAATGTGCGAAAACCGAATTGATGGTCAGGTGTTATGTTTTGGTCAGTCAGTATGTCAATTAGTCTTTAGTATATTAATTTTTCGAACAGTTTATAGTATATTGGAAGGAGACTGATAGGCTTGTAGGAAGAGGGATTGAATATGTCTTTGTCCCTTTGTGTATGATAATCTCCATTGTGTAGGAAATTTAGTTGTCCTTAGTATACAGTTGTTTATTGTCGTAAAGAATACTAAGGCATTCCTGAGAATCTTTTGGAGCGCCACGGCAGTTATAAAATCATAACCAGGGGCTTTTCTTTTAGGCTACAAACTTAAGATTTTGATGAAATGAAAAAGTATGTTTTATTTTAAGGTGTTACAAATTTTAAATTTTGAGAAATTGACAAAGTAAGCTTGTTTTTTTTTTTTTATTTTATGTAATTTAAAATGAGACATTATCTATCCAAACCACTGGGAAATCATGCGATCAACCAAGAATATCGAATTGTAAATGATACTCATAAATCCTTCATTAGTAAGAAAAAATCAATGTTCGAAAATTTGTTGTATAACATCTTCATCCACTCATGTCTTCAAATAAAACATTTCAAGGAAGTATACCCTTCCCTATCATCTACTGAATAAATAATATGATTTATTGTTTATGAAATTTCGTTTTTTTTTTGTTTTTTGTCTCTTTTGGGATAAACGAAATACGGAATTTGGGACTCATACCACGTTTAAAAATACATCTGAATTTTAAAACGTGGTATGAGTTCATGTTTATAAGGTATGCTTTCTGGATCCCCTAACCGCAGGATTTTTAATAAATAATACTACAAGAAAAAAAAACCGACTAATAATTATAATTTATTATAAGTATAATATAATTTAATATAGTATAATATAGTAATATAGTATAATATATTATATAAGTAATATAATATAATCTAATAATATAATATATAAGTAAATAGGTAAATTACTTAACATTTGTGTATAAATATGCTGACTCATTACCCCCTACCGGTAGACCAAGCCCGCATACCCGATTGGTATTGCTTGGTCAGGAAAACTCTTGAACCCCGTGCTACGAAGCCTTCTCACTGAAATTGAATCGTTTATTTCAGAAATCCGCTAACAGACATTTTTACTGAATTTGCGTTTATTACGGAATCAGTATATCTTATTTTAAAGGCATACTTTTATGCAGAAACCCGTCATCTATCCTTCAACGTATATGCGTATATGCTTTATACGTTTTAATTTTAAGCGATGTAATATTACGTTCAGTGCAGAAACCCGACAAGTGGCATCTCTCTTTTTAGTAAGGCACAAAATTTGTAAAATTCTTCAGCTTAAGTCACTCAACTGCGTACTGAAGTCAATAACGTTGTCTTTAAGAACCACTTTGATAGTGGAACATTTGAGACTCTGACTCACTATTTTTCAGTCAGGATTCTTGTCTACCCTTCTTGTGACCTCAATTATAAAAAAAAAAAAAACGCTAATTCTGAAGAAAAAAGAATTTGTATGAGCTATATACAAGTATCAAAATTTCATCTAACATAAAATCTTAAAAAAGTTTCATCTTAAAAAAATTAAAAGTTTCATCTTACAAAAAATTTGAATCCCGAAAAGCTAATCCCGAAAAAATTGTTGTCGAACACATTAGTGGTAGTCTTACATCCTCTGCGTTTAATCAATCCCTACCAAACGTTAATCTTTGATAGTGTTATTTGTCCAGTACCAATGTACGCAGTTTTTCAGTATTTGGTATAATTCATTATGGTACGATTTCTACCAATTACGTCAATGTAGAAGTTAAGCCTTTATGAACGAATTTTATAACTTGTGTTAAATTCTGCGTTGTCAGGATATCAGCACTGCTTTGTGTTTATAAATTGTTTCGTAACGATTAAAGACCCTTGAGTACATATTTACATAACTTAAAGGCGCTATACATAAATGGCTCCTATTTTTTGGGATTTCGTTCTCATTCATCTTGGCGAGGTGTCCCACCCATCAGAGCCACATCGTGTGATACACACATAGTGTGTACTGATCCATTTAATAACACCTGCGTACTTGAAAAGTGCGCAGATCTCCCGATTTTTTCTTCTTCTCCATGCGTTACCTTCCCCTATCGGATGAAAAATTCTTCTCAGTATCATCCTTTCAAAAATCAGCAGCCTATCTTATCTAGTTGAACAAATGCTTCCTTCAGTGCAGTCCGAGACCTGGCAACAATATCGAAATCATCGGTGTATCCGAATATATGTACGTTTCTGTTGAAAAATGTGCTCGTCGTTTGTTTTCCAGATTCTCTCACTGTTATTTTTTCAGCAAGATTAAAAAGTAGGCAGGCTAGCGTATCTCCTTGCCTAACTCCTGTTCCTGTACTGGAATCAAATTCTTCAGGCATGTCTGATCTAATCTGCACCATGCATTTTGTCTCATTCATCATGCATTTTGGTGAGCTTTATTAGTTTGGGGGGACTATTGAGATCATACAAAGCTTGATACAACATTGTAATAGGCCGGCTTGAAGTCAATAAATAAATGGTGCGTTGTTATTTGATATTCACGTGTCTGTCTCAAGAATCCTCATAATGGCGAAGATCTGAGAAATTTTCGAATTCCGTTGGACGGAGGGGAGAAAAATAATGAAAAATTAAAGAAAGTGGAATAAAATGTGTGTTAATAAGTCTTTATCTCGAACATTTGCAGTCGACTTATTGTTAAATTTCCGAGCGGCATCTTGATAGACAGAAGTTATATGTAGCTATACTTTAGTGCTGTTCTTTAGACTGCCTTCCATGTAGTTGTTACGTTATTGGATATTTTTTCCAACCTTAATTTTACCTTTCTATATATATATCTTTTTTTCTTATTACTCAATATTAAAATATTGATGTACCATTCATGATTTACTCACAACAATAAAATTGCAAATAATCTGACTTTTTATGAATGCTGATAGCTAGAATTAGATAAGGCAATAACAATTTTAGTGTTTTTCTTTTACAAGATTGACTGAAAAACTGAAATTAAAAATAAAAATAAAGGAAATAATTTTTTCCTCTGTTGTATTTCAATCTCTATACCATCGATTCCTGACATGTAGCTATGCTTATGCATATAATATATACGCTTATTCAGCTTTTGTAATGGTCTTAAACAAAGTTCGTTATGGCTAATTGTTTGCCCATTTTGCACTATTCGCTTTTTCGATTAATATTTTTCGTTCCTTGCTAACACTGATAATTCTTCTGATACTGTTTCTAGCGTTTTTATTTTTTTTAAGCAACTCGGAGGCCTACAGACCACCATCTGATTGCTTACCACGAATGTTAATGTATTTCATACTTTCTTGTGCTTGTTATTATAGAACTCAACCGCTAATACCACACACGTTTGGTTAATAGGTAGATAAAAGTGGCCACGAATGTGGGAAGGGTTCAAAAAAAGGAAGAAGAACCTGAAGGTGAGGAGGTGAGCAACTCCCTAATACAGCAGCATATAATGTACATGGAGAGGTTGAGAGAAATAATAGCCCTCCGCAAGGAGAAAAAATATATAGGAAGGATAGGAAGGATGTATCTGAGCTAATGGCACTTAGGCTTAAACTAAGCTTTAGCAGGGAGCACTTGAGTCCGGCTCCCAACTTGTTATTTATCGCCCAACTTCTCGTCTTTTGTCCCTTCTTTCATATCAAGCAGACCGGAACAATACTCCCTCTACATTATTCTGCCCCTTATCGGTTCTCAACCTCTTCGGGGCAACTTCTCTGTGAAACTTTTAATGATTTTTTTATTTTTTTATATCGTAATGAAAATAATAGAAGTTGAGTAAAATGCTTGGACCTATGCTGACCCTTAAAAATACTAAGCTAGGTTATAAAATAGGCTAGTTTCTCTAATTAATAATGTTTGGTCGCTGAATTTTAATATTTTGTCGAATAATTTTTTCTCAGTTATTGATATTTTTGTATTATGACACGACAATTTATAATCTATAATTAGAATTTTTGTTATTAATCCTTGCGAAAAAATAGATCTGCATGTATTAATAATTATTAGATCGCCGGACAGTAACAGGAAACTAAAAATAGCAAGTCCAGAAATTAAGAAGGGTATCAAGTCGTAATTTATTTATATTTCCTTTTATTGTTTTTTTATAAGTTTATATTGGTCTAAACTCGATGTATATTCTACTCTATTCTATTTATAAAAATACTTTGTTTGTTGTAATATTTATATGCTTAGTCAGAACGAGCTGTGTTCACTTTGTTTAGTAATTTTACATAAGCTGTCTGTCAATCTAACTAATCTAAGAGCAAATTTAAATACTGATTATTTAAATTTCTCGCACAATAGATAGCTTCTGTTAGTTAGTTTGTAATTTTTTTATTAAATAGCCATTGTTTCGTCTCCTGAGAAAATGAAAAGTGGAGCTGGCGTCTTCTCACGGTAGTGGGCACGCCTAGGCCGTAAGCCACGCATTCTGTAGAAACTAAAGAAAAATAGAGTCCAAGAATCAAGACAGAAAAGTCCAGACAGTCGGCATTACAGGCAATAATCTGAGTATAAGTTGGTTCAAGAAGCTGTATAACCGAAGTAAGCCACCTTTCCTTTTTCTGCATGTTCCTTCTGCTACAAATCACCCACCTACATTCAACATAATCATCCGGCAGTTCAACATCATTATCAATAGACTCAGCAATCAATATTTAACTAACCCTTATAATTATAACTGTTCAATGTTTGGCTTCCCCATTCCGCAGGTGTAATTCAGAAAATATATTAATTCATTTTATCTTTTGCCTTAAACATTTTTTTTTCATACAGTCCACTCCAGTTTTCACACAGATTAAATTTCAAAAGGTAGTAATGCTTGACCATTAAAGATGAAAGCATTAATACCGTACAATCATAATACTTCCGGGATTAATCTTAATGTCTTTGACTGAGAAGTCTGTAGTCCGTTTGGTTCTGTTTGGTTTTGTATTAGAATTTAATTTTTATATATTTGCCAATTTTAAGTTGAATAGCGAATGTAATTGGTTCATCGTTAGGTTTAATATTAATCATTTGTCTTGAATTTAGTGTCATTATCTTATCAGCCGCAAGTCCTTGCTATTGACTCTATCTGTATATATATGTATATATATATATATATATATATATATATATATATATATATATATATATATATATATACGCGATATATAATGAGTTATCTTTGAATACGAGAGAATATGTATGGCGTAGGGTCTTCACAATGTTCAGTCACCCATACCATACTCTGCACCAATCGGGCCATGCTCATTAGTGAGGCATAAATGTTGAACTTAAATGTCTAATGATGATGTTAGTTACTTTCAGTGTTTAAAATAGTTAGTCAAATTTATAAGTTCACAAATGCTTTAGAACATAAATAGGCACTGGCATAGTATAATGAAAATAAGCTCTATGACGAAAATGAAGCATTCTGATATATCATTATCATATATGATATATATGATAATAATATATCATACAGCGCTGTTAAGCGCGGTATAGACCATCACTAGTGAGTGTACGTTTTGAATATTAGTGGCATGTTGTAAAAAAAAATATATTCCTCTAGAAAAACAATTGGAACTAAGAGAGTATTCACAGAAAACAGAATATAATGGGATCGTTGACGAAGAAATTTAAACATAAACTTTAAATTTAACTTTCAAATTTTCTTTCTGGAAACTTCTCCGTGACTATATCAGTTGCGTTATATAATCATATATATTTTTAAGAAAAATACTATACTAGTATCTTGAACCTTTTTTAAGCAAATATAAATTAAATTATGTACAATTAAATACATATGAAGTAAATATAATTAGAAATAATCCCAGTAAACTTATAATTTTAAAACCAATATAGATATGGGTATATTGTTATAATGTCATAGCTTCTGGATGATGAATTTTGTATGAAATATCATAGTTTCACATATTACATGAATTAGATATTCTTTTGTAAGAATAAAAACAGTAAAATGCTTCTGAGATAACATAATTTCTTATATTGTGTTGTAGCAGCTTAATTTATTACCCTAATAACTTGCCAAATATATATATATATATATTTTTAGTTAGACAGTCGCAGTTACATAATTTTTTTAATTTTCAAATCGCCCGCTACATTATTCCATGTTTAGTTATTTCCTACCGTATGCTCCAATATTCAAATCATCGGTTTTATAAATTGAAGATCAACAGACTTCACATATTATTATATCAGATTAGTTATAATTAATTTCTCATTAACGAGGGCAGGAGGGGGAAGGGATTTCGAACGTTATGATTGCAGATGTTTCAGGTTATCTATCATCGTTGATTTTTTCCGTTCATAGCTGTTACTGATCACTCAAAATAAGTGAATGAGTGCACTTTGTTGTTATAATTTGGCATGTGATACACAAGAGGAGCAGCATCCAACAATTCCTCTCGGGGCATCTAGTATATATATAAATAAACCTTCTTTCTGTTTTTTATTTTTAAGTGTATTTACCTAATGCTGGTAGTGGCCATGACAAATTTGTTTTTATTTTTTATATATGAAGCTTAATTTCCCGTTTAACTTGAGGCAGTTTTATGTTTAGTTTCCACTGCCCAAATTAATCTTGTTGTTGTACTAAGTGTTACTGAAGAATGAGCGAAGCTTGTACAGAGTCATCTTGCCTGGGAAGTATTGCCGCTCCGTCAGCAAATTTCAAATTAATTCATTGAAATGGTGATGGAATTCTAATTAGAAATATTGTTTAATAAGAGAATGACTTGGTTGGACGAATAATCATAGTTATCCTGAAGATCCGGTAGCCAGGATATCTCATAAGAAAATGCTCGAAATATCTCCAACAGACTAGCCTCGTCCTATCCCGTTTCGGTGAGATAGGAATTTATTTAATATTCTCATGGACGCCCTGATCGTTCCCTAGGTTTCATAGACAGCATTCACAACTCGATCCTAGAAAAGGGTTCATCCTATTCCCTCCGTGATCTAGTTTCTTATTTAAATGTATGATAACTTGCATTCAAGTTAGATTTTTATTATAGCATTTATTTATAAATGTCAAAACTCAACATTTGTTCGTGGATGCATTCCGAATAGCATTCCACGAGGAAATCCCAATTTCTATTTTCATTGCATACATATAAATTAATGAAAAATTATCATTATTCTATTCTCTTATCTATTATTTAATTAATCATCTATTTAGTTGTTTTAAAAAACTTAATACTGAACTTTTTCTTTATTCATTGAAGGATTCAGAGCAATGAAAAGTTTGTCGTAGTAGCATTTGTTAAATTAATTCGTTCTATTATATTTATAAAACCATATAGGTAATGTAATATTTATGCCACTCAACTTATAATTTCTTATAGCATGTAAAAATGTCTGTTTTGGGTCCTTTTTTAATCACTTTCTCTCATTTTATTGTTCATAACCTATTTTATACGTTACCTGTTTTATTATGATACAATATTAATTATGAAACAAGTACATTTTTAGGAACAAAACATGTGCACGCGAAATACGAAAACTTTGAAGATTACGAAATTTCTGAAAAAAAAAGTCTTGTTCTGCTTGTTTTCATATGCTAGAACACCCATCGTGGATTAAGAGGATTTAAGAATGTCGACAGTACTGTACGCGCTGGCATTAAAGGAATAAAATTCTCGAATGACTTAAGCGAGACACGTATATTTTAAAGAATTTAATTGCGCATAAAAACAAATATATACCGTGGTCAAAATACATATTGGTACACTTAGTTTTCGAGTAAAAATATGTTTAATAATGATAGTGAAAATCACGTGTGTGAAAACCAAACTAAAAAGTTATTTTCATGACAACCGTTACTAGATGAATACTTTTGTTGCAAGGTAATTTTTTACTTCTTTGTACGGATTAAAGGAAGTATTGTAATCGCGAAAATTTGGGTTATCAGATAACGGAAATATCCAATTTGACCATTCCTGAATCCATTAGTGCGTTATATTACGCTACTACTTTCATTTTCTAATAAAAACAAATTAAAAAAAAAAAAAAAACTAAATACGGTTAAAACGCAGCTGCCTGAAAACATAAAGGTTGTGGGTTCGAATCCCGTATTCTCCGAGCTGTACCTAATACCCCTCCCAACTGAGTATATTGTATGTGAAGCCCGGAGACAACTCACACGGACCGGGCGTAGGAGTGATGAGTGTACCCCATAAATCTTAACCTGGAACCGCGCCGTAGTTTTCCGGGATGTCTAATAGCCGCTCGGACATTTGGTCCATTGACGGTCTGCTTCGGTGTACAATGTTTGACAGAAGGCATACATAAGGAAACTAAGAAGACTAAAAAAAAATCTGAATGAAAGATCTGTTTCTGTGACTAAATAAATCACAATAAAACCTATGTCAGTTCCTCTTATGCCATTCATTAACTCATAACATCAAACATGCTGATTGGCGGAAATAGTCTATCATAATTTTAATTCCATCGGAGCAATTTAAGAAGAATGGCCGTCGCTAATGGACCCAGTGGTCGAACCGCTGTTAAATAAATGCAATAAAAAATATTTTGAGACTTAAGGAGCCTTTTGAGACTTCCTACTGCTGCAATTGTACAGGAGCGTTATCCGATTCGGACGGTATGATTTAAATTATTTTTAAATTGTGTACGTTTTGGATTCTTTTATTTATATGCAGAGGTCAAAATAAGTAGCCTTATACTTAGTTTTTCGGATAAAAATATGTTTAATAAGTTATTGAACATAAATTAACTGATGCATATGATAAAAAAAAAAAAAAAATCCGGAAAAAATTAAAATATCTGATGTGAAAAACACATGACTTCCTTGTACGCCTATTAAAATATAAATCGGTGGCTCAAAAAGTGATCCTGAATTAGGTTACTAATTTCCGAAGATTGCAGTATCTCAAAAACGCTTTGCGTCGCGACATCCATCTTTTGACACACACACAAGCTCTTGTTTCTGGAGGTCTCATTCCGTAATTATATGTCGTTTTCTTTCAATAGGTAACCAGTTCCCAAGAGATTTCTTCGTGTTCCGTGACAACATTCGAACTGTCAATGTCACTAGATAAAGCATTGGAAATCGACGGTTTCGACCTTTTAAGTGGAAGAACCCACTTAACTTATATCTTATTCTCCTGCTGCAGACTTGTCCGACTCACAAATGGGGAAGAAAACAATTATTTTGCACTTATTTTTAAAACTTAAAACAAGTGATAAAAGTGTTAAATTAGAGTGGACAAAAAAATCGTGATTGGAACCATATCATCTCTGTATATAATTACGGCCTTTTACGAAGTAAAAGAAGTATTATTACAGTATTATTCCATGGACCAAATGTCCGAGCGGCTAATAGACATCCTTGAAAATTACGACGCGGTTCCAGATAAAGGTTCATGGGGTAGAGTAATTACTCCTACGCCCGGTCCGTGTGAGTTGTCTCCTGTAGGCTGGCGGGCTTCACATACTCAGTGGGGAGGGGTATTAGGTACAGCTCGGAGAATACGAGGTTCGAACCCACAACCTTTATGTTTTCAGGCAGCTACGCTATTGCAAGAGCTTTAACCATATTTAGTTTTGTTTTTTAAAATTTGATTTTATTAGAAAATAAAAGTAGTAGCATAATATAATCCACATAATACAACCAATTAAGTACATTAATATCATATGTAATTTCCTTTTAGATGTTGGATTCCATTTCCTATCTTTTAGACGAATAATATCCATTTTATGTATTTTAAAAAATCCAGGGCCTTGTTTTTATTTGATTTTAACTAAGTATTACTGAAATATAAGTAATATATCTCCGTTCTTTTAGTTGAAACATATGACAATTTTGTATTGGAATTAAGTTGTAATGGATTAATAATTTATCTTGGAATCGATGCATTTAATTAAATCTATGACGTATCTATGGCAGCTTTGCTATGAGGTAGTTGTTCGCATATCGAAACTTATATTATGGAACATCCTACTAATAAAAAAAATTGAGGAATACGAAAAGTAATTTGTATACATTTATTTGACCTGCGTTATTGTCGGTTATTCGTGTTGCGTCACCCTAATACTGACTACAGTTTAAGAAACGAAAGTAGCATTATATCAATTTATTAAGTAACATATTATCTCAAGGAATGTGAATCGTGTATTTCATTTAAACTCTGATAAAGCATAAACCGGATTATTTAAAAAAAAAAACAAAAAAAAAACACAGCTCTCTATCTCAACTTCTTTTCAGAAGTAACCGTTTGAGGATTGTATTTTTTTCTTGATGAGACTTATTACACTTCGAAATATGGTTCTGTTGGAAGATTATTGTCGATAATGTTGAATATGAGTCTCATGGAATCTTGTGGATCCAATGGGAAAGACCCCGATAATCCCAGAATGAGGCGGCCCGGTAATCTAGGGCTAAAGCAGTCGGCTCCCCCATTTAGCACTTAACTAGTTTCCTAACTGGGAATTATTCTAAGTTATTTTCCTTCGCCTCAGTTGATATTAATCAAAACTCTATGAATATTCAAACTACTTGCACTAGTCAAGGGCGAGCTGTGTTCACTAGAGGTTTAATGGTACCGCATCTGTTCTCTGTCAATGGAACTAATTAATTGGAAACAATAGAAAATTTACCGCTCATGACTTCTCTATCGCATACCCAATCATCACAAATTTATGGAAGAAAAAAAAAATTAACCTCATCACTTATGAGGTGAGTATCATGAATGTAACGTAATATAGCGCAGTTAAACAAGAAGAGAAAAAAAAAACGCTGCAAATTATTGGGTATTTATTATTAATAACATTATTAAAAGTGTTTCGGAATCATCGTACAAAAAAATAAATAAAAAAATTGGAGGTAGCACCGCATGAAATCCGGTGAAAAGCCCCGAACGTTGGACAGATGTATTATTCAATTTTTGGATTCTAGGTATCTTGAAACGCTAAACCTCAAATTTCAAGGGATGAGCAGGTTCACTTATTTTTTTTCGATCGATTACTGAGATTCATTATTGGAAATAAATGAACCAAAAATGAACGTTATAAAAGTATAAAAAAGAGAGAAACAGGAGAGTTTAGAAAAAAAAAAGTAAACAAATTATTGCATGCATATTTATTTTAAAATTTAATATGCAATAAAAGGATTAAAAAATAAGAAGAATTAGTGCAAATTTCATGATTTTAGTTAAAGAAGGTAGGAATTATGAGGGAAGATGGAAGGATACTATATGTAAATTTTGTGGAAAATCTTGGTCCGAAGTGTGAAAATTGAGATGTGTGTACAATTCGGTACAAGGCATGTATGGTCTGTTGGAGAGTAAATTTGAATAGATTATGAAATGCCATATTATGTTTAAGTGATCTTATTGTACCACATATTTATGTCTACAACCAATCAGAATGCTTCTTAGAGAAACCACATGTTATACATTTATGAATTCTGTAATTAGATAAAAGGCTATGACTTTTTTTTCTTATCGGGATTTGACATCCTTTCCTATTACGGCCTACATGTCACCAACCTATGCTAAACAGAGTGGGAAGGTCGAGATTCATTACGTGATTCATTAAATAAATTTCAAGCCGCCCAGGCAGGATTCGAACCGGCGCTGCAGCAGTCTCGAGTTTGATAAGGTGATGCCTTAACACTATACCTTTGTGTTGATAAACTAAAATATTTTTAAAAATTCTGGCTTGTTAAAATCTGGCTTATTCAATATTTAAAAGCTTCAACAGATTATGGGCTCAGATCAAGTTTAAAACTGTGAAGTTTTTCATGTCGTAAACAGGAAAAGTTAGTATAAATCGAAAACCGCTTTGTGTAGTTTCGTGGCTTGTTTAGGTTTATTTCGGGATCACCGCGAAATAAATATTGACTGGCCGAGGTAGGAATCGAACCCACAACGTTCCGAACCGGGCACTCGAGAATTATCACATATGGAAACTACAGATCGATATTGTTTTCCGATCTGCTGTCATACGTCAGTTGACGTACGCATGATGGTATAGAAAGATCAATCTAATTAGGGATTGATAAATGATATACCACTTCTTTATAAATTTGTTTTTATTGAAAACAAGTTTAAAATGTTATAAATTCATCTTCAGTTCAAGGCTTAAGTTGATTATATCACCCAGAACAGTTTACATAGGTTTGTTGTTCGCACTGAACTTCCGTTTCCACTAATATTTTAGTGCGAACTACAAACAAATGTTGCTTGTTCGAAACTAGTTTTCAGTAAAAATAAATTTATAGAAATGGCACATCATTTATCAGCCCACTGGTAGAATAAGGTAGTGTATCTGAGTCATAATTTACTTGCATGATGTTATAATCTTACTAATTATAAGGGTTTTTTCTTTTGTTTGAGGGATCCGAAAAAAAAAGAAAACAAAAAGGATTTTGCATTGAAAAACTTCTAAAGAAATGATGGAAAAAATCACAAAATGAAGATCAAATCACCTTTTGCAAAATTGCAAAAATACTAACCACAGATCATAAAATTGCCGAAAAGTTCAAAAATGCTATGATGCGTAACTGATATCAAATTTCTATTCATTGATGAAAAAGTCACCCAGAACCATTTTACGTTAAAATATTGCTCTATCGAAGATCAGCAGATGCTTTTACAAAGTCTATGACTCCTGCTGATTTTGAAAAATTTAGAAATGATTTTTGTTTAAAAAAACACAAAAAAACTAGCATAAATTATCAATTGCTTTTTGTTTTCACAAAAAAATTCACTTTGAAAGATATTTTGTTGCTCTATTTTTATTTTCATTTTGTAGTTAGCTTGTAAGAGTGATTGGTACTATAAAATTGGTTTTTCGTAATATAATATGCTTTGTATGTTTAAAATAATTTGTTGTGTTAAAGATTTTTAGGACTGAATATTAAGAAAATATTTTCTAAAAAAAAAAAAAAAAATTAGATATCTTTATATTTCTGCTTCTTTTAAATTTTTTAATAACTTGAAAATAAAACTTTCTTTCACCTTCGAAGATTATTCTTAAAAATAAAAGATACAGTCTCATCATCTCTTTTTCTTTGAATAGCACCTCTCAAACCTCTCAAACATCGGAAAAGAAGCTCGTTTATTTTGGTGTCAGAAGTTTTGATGAAACCAGGCGAAACAGCTCAAGGAATGCCGGATGCTTTGTGGCGGTTTAAAAAGCTCTGGAAAGAATTTGAAGTATGAAGTTTTTTATTCTTCTAGATATCTACGGAGATGAGAGTATTTAAAAATAACCATCATATTCGTGGTTTAATCTTCATCATAGGATCTGGAAATTTTATACAAATTAAAACATGCGCGAACTAAGGCAATTATGGACCTAAAAATGTCTTTAATTCAGTCGGCCAAGTGGGTACTTGGTTATAGTTGGTTGTAGGGGGTCCTACAAATTATCCTGACAAAAGTATATTGTTGACTAGTGATGTTCACCGATTTCGTCATCTTTTTACTTCATCAACTTCCTGCAATAAATGAAGTGTGGTAAACAGTTGAAAATTTGTTTCTTTTCTAATTTTTCTTTTCATTTTCTTTTCTAATATCTAATCCTAACTACTCAAACAGGATTGCGATAAACCCGACTTTAAGAGTGGGTTTAAGCTCTGATGGTATTAAGTGGAGGGAGATTTGTGCGCAAGGGGTGATTTCTAGAAATCTTTTATTTATTTATAAAGAAAATGCATTTTTTAAATGAAAATACTTGGAAAAAATAATGTTTATCACTGGATCATTTGATCAAACTCATTATTTATCATTGTTGTTAATCATTTGAAAATTTTTATTAATAATTGTTTTTCTTCCAATATAAATTAAAAGGCTTTCAGGGCCAGCTAGTTTCAACGGGTATGAACTTGGAGATTGTTAAAAACCGTGGCTTTTCGTAGCGAGACCCTCTCCCTCTTCCCCCTCAATAATCTAGAAAGCTTACCTAAATAATTTTCTAATCCATTCTCTTATACGGAAGCGTTTATTATAGAAGCGTTTATTCTAATGTCTCTTTGCTAATATAGTCCGTTCCAATTTAATAACTAGGATCTATCGAAACCTGTATCAATATTAAAACCGTCTATGTTTGAAATAATGACCTCTCGAAGGACCTCTATACTCGCCAAAGCTATTATTATTTGTAGAGCGTTACAATATATGTATAACTTTATTATTTATTATATTTATATTTATTATATAAGTATAAATTAAGGTGCATTTAGACGACCGGATCAGACCAGACCAGATCGGGAAAAACGGGTCGTGTAAACGCTCACGCACTATCAGATATGGGCGTGGCTACTTGAACGGGTAAGTAGCCACGCCCATATCTGGTAGTCCGTGAGCGTTTCACGACCCTTTTAATCCGGTCTGGTCTGGTCTCGTCCGGTCGTCTAAATGCACCTTTATCCAACAGTAAGTTAAATGGCACGAATTTGAGTTATGGCAATAGTTACATGTATTTAGTAATAAAAATCTTTAGTTAATGTTTTTAAATTGTTTAAGTTCAAACAACTTTAAAAAAATCGAAGGCGAAGAATTATTAATCCAACTGTGTATTTGTTTTTGAAATTTCGCATCCAGTCTGGCAACCTGCTGCTGTAACAAGAAATGAAAAATATCTGATGTGGACAACACCTGACTTCCTTGTACGCCTATTAAACTATAAATCGGTGGCTCAAAAAGTGATCCTGAATTTGGTTACTAGTTTCCGAAGATCACAGTATCTCAAAAACAACACTCGGCGTCGCGACATCCATCTATTGACACACACACACACAAATAGGGATGAAAACCAGTATTTTCACTATATTATAACACTTAAAACAAGTAATAAAAATGTTTAATTGGATTTGAAACCAATTGCGTTTGTAACCTTTATTACCGAAACAATGATTTATGTATTTAATTAAAATATAATTTTTGATGTAAGCTTATTATGGTCTTCAAGTAAAGTAATCTTTTCGACTCACCAATTTTAACCAAAATATAGTAAATATATTCACATCAATATAAAAGTCCTATTTACCAAATTTGAGATGTTTTACATTATATTTTAATATAATTTTTGATGAAAGTCTAATATGACCTTCAAATAAAGTACCCCTTCCGGTTTTCCAATATAGACCAAAATCTAGTATGTTATTTAAATCAACATATTAGTTATAAATACCAAATTTGAAAAGTTTTGCAAAGTATTTTAATATAATTTTGATGGAAATCAATTATGACCTTCAAGTGAAGTAAAGTAAAGGACCACTTCCGGTGATTAAGCAGTGACCAAAAAGAGAGTCTGGTTATGAACTAGATTTTACAACAATCCTAAATAAAAAATTTCAACATTCTACGGCTAACCGTTTTTGTTATGCGAATTAACGAACACACAACAGTGAAGACTTTCAGATATACTTTTATTGTCTAAACAAAATGTTACAATGACATTTATAATGCTTCTTACAAACTAAGTTACAATATCTTAGCTATCTTACATCATGGCTAACTCTGATATGGAATGTTTCTATAGTAAATTTAGAGAAGGCTTTATAGGGATGAGAAAGGGAGAGGGGATGAAGTTGCAAGGAGCAGAGGGAGGGAGATAATTTCCTCTACACCTAAATTCTGGGTGGCCTATTTAGGAACAATTCTTGGAAGCTCATGTGAACTTCTTGTGAACGCTGTTCTGAAGGTTCAGTTAAAGTATACAATTGACATCTGAACTAGAATATGGTAGCAATAAACTGTTGAATATAAGAGAGAGCTTGACAGGCTTTCCGGTAGGAGACAAAATATCTTTTGGAAATGGTCAGTCGACACTGACAGTGACAAGGTGTTACCACATGCTAAGGATTCCCATATGTATGGTCTAAGACGTTAGAGAACCCTGAGAAAGACAGTTAACTGATATTAAACTAATGTTTAAAATTATAGTTATAAAAATTGTTAAATATAATAGTTGTCTGATAATTCGTCCCTCCCCTCAAAAGCAAGGTCCTCCGAAGCTATTAATAATATATTAAATCCCGAGACATTAATTCATCTTTGGATAGAGTTTCTTAAGCTCTACTATCAAAATGTGAGGAAATATCAATCAGATTCCTGAGGTTAGGATTGGGTATGCAGACATTTTTGTCTATAGCTGTGCTTACATTGGTTATAAATTATAACTTTTGCGAAATAGAATTCCTTAAAGATAGATTACAATAATGGTTACTCTTTACATCCATGAATCCTTTCTTTATAAGTTACAGTCATTAGTTTCTATTTTATGATACAAGTATAGTATTTTACTAACATACTGATGTTTTATATAATGTTATTATGTTTTATATGCTATACAAATAATATTTTACTTATATTTATAATTATTCTAGAGGATATTAATTGTTTAACTTTATCATCCTTTATAGTGGATAATCTTAACTTGAACATCATTACAACATACGAGTGGTAAATAAACACAAATGAAATAGGATAACTTAATACAATAAATATATAAATACAGTAAACAATTATACCTTCTTATTAACTTATTATTCTAATATTTAACATATGTTTATACACTATTAATACATAATATGTATTAACTTAGTTTCATTTCTAAGTTTGTTAATTAATCGGAAAAATAGTATCTAGTTCCCTTTTTTATTATTCATAAATTTTTTGTTTGTTTTTTTTTACGAAGCTTTTAGCATATTAAGATGATATAGTTTAATATTATAATCCCAAACAATCAGTCATAATTTTTATACCTAGAGAAGTACTATAAAGTTATAATTCTAGTTTATATTTTTAAGTAAGTTGCTTATTGCCTAATATAATATGAATAATAATGCCTTTTTTGTTTTACACAAATTATTATTCAAATTGTACAAACTGTACACTCGTTTTGAAACGATATTCTATAATAAAATAACACTTTTATAGCTTATTTAGTAATCATTATCAATAAATAATTTAATCTAACTTTCTCATTTTTAATTTTCATTGCATTTAATAATAATAATACCTATACTTGGTACAAATACATACACATAGTTTAGTAACGATATTTCTATAAAGATACTTGTATTACTTATCAGAAAATAAACAATAATACATTATTTAATCAAACCTTACGTTTTTTCACTTATGATTTTCTTTTTTATTTATACGTATAGTTAATATTTTTCTTTTATTAATATCTTTTATTTTAAATGCAATAGTGATTAATCGCTAAATAATATTTTATTCTTTTTCATACATATTTCTCCTCAATCAATTAATCATATTACTAAATATATGTTGATATAATTTCTTAGGTAAACCAATCATATAATTATACAATTTATAAAGTATCAAACTATAATTGTTTCTTCATTTTCGAAAATAAAATCAATATTGATAAATTTTATATACAATATTAATTTTTTCTAACACAATAAGAGAACATACATTATATTCATATAACTATCGGAATCAGGAAGTAACAATGTTTTCCTTTTCTTTTTCAGTAATACAGCAATAAATGCAATTTTAAGCATTAAAATTTTATTCTGTCATAATATGACGTAATTGGCTAAATGTTGATGGAAAACATCAATAAAATAAAATAGTGGTTACTATTTACATATTGGTGTGAAATGTTGAAATACGTCATCATTCCTGTTATATTTAATGAATATACCTGAATAAATGATAAATGATAGGATCTATTAACGTTCTTTAATATAAAGAAAATTATTTTAGCACTTTAACCGATTTGATTCAGAATTTTGAGGCTATGGGCTACTTTGTTTTGTTTTTAAGGAGTTAAAACTTATATCAAACGGTTTTTCAAATTGAGAATTTAATTGTATCAACCACTCAAGTTTTGTTTATATATAATTCCTTGTGACACTTATAAACGTCAGATGTATCTTTTGGAAATAACTGGATATCTTGATACCAATTTTATTTCGGTATATATATAAACCTTTTTTGTGTGTGTGTTAAATGTATTTTACTATTACTAATGTGTTTGTTTATTTTATTATTATTATTTTATTTTATTAAAGTTGAGTATTAAGGTTTTTTTTGTTTTATGTTAATTTACGGGGGGGACTCTGAAATATTATAATGGATATCTCAATACACAGCGCCTGTTATTAAGTTTTGGTCCGGTTTTAGCATCCATAAGAAAATTTTATTTTTAGCAATGGGCAAGTTATCAGGTCTCAACATCCACAGACAAATTTTATTCTTGCCAGTAGGCCATTTACTCAAATAGCGAATTTTATTTTTTATTCTTGTTTTTAATTTGATTACTATATCTCCTACGCCAGCTTTATTTCCTATTCGTTTAATAATTTTATTAAATTTACAATAATCTGTTAACCGCTTTCTTTTAATTTCTGCATATTTTTTAGTTACCTTTGAGCTAAAAGTTAATAAATCTTGAATGTTACCACCTTTTTTTATATCAACATTACCTCCAGTAATTGCTGCAGGATCTTGAGATATTATTTCATGAAACATTGAAAAATTATTTAATTCAAGGTTTTGTTTCGAGAAATTATGAATTATAGTAAAATTCTCATGTTTGATTTTACATTTTACTTGTAAATCTTTATTCGAAATTAAACATTCTTGATTTGTTTTTAACGGCTTCTTTAAATCTTTCTCATGTAAAGATTCAATAGACACCGCTTTCTTCAAATCATCTTCTATTTTAATTGATTTTAAAGTATTTAATTTAGTCGGCGGTTTTATTTCTTTATCTTTTAGATATTTTTTCTTATTAAACGTTACGTCAAGTTTAGCCTGATTTATGTAATCAGTATGTTCATTTATTATACCCTTTTCCACGGTTTTTACAACTTTTCGGGAACATTTATAATTTATTAATGTTTTAAAATTTCGCGGTTTTATATCATTCTTTTTTATTAAAATTTCTTTAGAGTTTAATTCAATATTTTCGGCTTCTAACTCTTTGATTTGATTGTTTTGTTCATTTATAAATAATTGACTATTTAAATGTTTATTTTGGATTGCTTCGGCTTTTACTATAAGTTTTATTGTTTCGGGTTCAATATCAACTTCCACATTTTTTTTAATATTTGTCTCCTCTTCATTAATTTCATTAGTAATTTTATCCGGTTCTTCGTCTGATATTAACGTTTCTATAATCTTATTTTCATTGGGCTTTAACGGAATTGCTTTATTGTCATTAATTATTATATCGTCTTCAACATCAATGTTAGTTTCCTTATGTTTGATGTCTGAAAATTGTACAAAATCATTATTTTCTATTTCCGATTGTTCAAATTCCGGCTCTTCTTCAAAATCTTCACCGAGAAAATGTTCTAATTGATAGAACCAATTTATTTTTTCCTCTAGTTCTCGAATTTTCCGATCTTTATCGTTCTTTTGTACCCTTAGTACAGGTTTTGAATAAATTAGATCATTTTCATATTTTAATAAAATCCTCAAATCATCCAAACTTCTTAATTGATCAGATTTCGACATCAATTTCATACTAATTTGCATTGGTAAGTTTGAGAAAAAATGATAGAGCAATCGGCGATCTAATTTAGCTATCACAGTTTCTCTATTAATTATTTTATCAAAATAATGTCGGGATATTAATAAATTGCGAATTTTATCCAACCGTTGAAGAAAATCTAAGGGGTGTTCATTATTTTTAATTTTTGTTTCAAATAATTCAAACTTCAATTGTTCGATTGACCGTTTATCTTTAAATGTATTTTCAAGACAATTTAATAAATCTTCGATTGTTTCGAAATTATATGTTGATTTTATAAATTCTGCTTTTGCAGTGAGACGATCTAAGATTTCTATTAATAATGTTTTTTCATTAATCTGTCTAAATATATTATTGTTTTCGCATACGATTTTTTTTTCTCGTCTTATTATATTTAAAAATCTTAAAAGTTTATCCGGATTACCATCATAGTTTGGTATATGATCTAAATCCATACTATTTAATTGGAATGATGCCATACTTAACAATTTTAGTTCTTTCACTAAAATTCAATTATATAAATTAATAAATTTTACAATATGTAATAATAAAATGTAAAATTATAAAATAATCATAAATAAAAGTAAAATCTTAAGCTTACTGAAGTAGATCGGTGTCTTCTTTGTTAGTACCTGGGATCAGTGGGCCAACAGAAGACGTCAGTTTAGAATACCTCGGATGAGTGATTTTCTTAAACTGGATGTAGCTGAAGAATCTTGGTACCTCGGGTGAGTGGGCCAATCGATGACAAACAGATACCTCGTAAGAGTGGGTCTGCCAGCCAAAGTTCTTCAGATTTCGGTTCGGACAGTGAAGATTACACGAGAATACCTAGGATTAGTGAGTTCCCGATGCTTACTGTCCCTTCTTTGGGCGCCAATTAACGAACACACAACAGTGAAGACTTTAAGATATACTTTTATTGTCTAAACAAAATGTTACAATGACATTTATAATGCTTCTTACAAACTAAGTTACAATATCTTAGCTATCTTACATCATGGCTAACTCTGATATGGAATGTTTCTATAGTAAATTTAGAGAAGGCTTTATAGGGATGAGAAAGGGAGAGGGGATGAAGTTGCAAGGAGCAGAGGGAGGGAGATAATTTCCTCTACACCTAAATTCTGGGTGGCCTATTTAGGAACAATTCTTGGAAGCTCATGTGAACTTCTTGTGAACGCTGTTCTGAAGATTCAGTTAAAGTATACAATTGACATCTGAACTAGAATATGGTAGCAATAAACTGTTGAATATAAGAGAGAGCTTGACAGGCTTTCCGGTAGGAGACAAAATATCTTTTGGAAATGGTCAGTCGACACTGACAGTGACAAGGTGTTACCACATGCTAAGGATTCCCATATGTATGGTCTAAGACGTTAGAGAACCCTGAGAAAGACAGTTAACTGATATTAAACTAATGTTTAAAATTATAGTTATAAAAATTGTTAAATATAATAGTTGTCTGATAATTTGCGAAATACGGACGAACATACGTACGAACGTACGTACGTACAGACGCCACGACGAAACTAGTCAAAATGGATTCAGGGATGGTCAAAATGGATATTTCCGTTGAAATCTGGAAACTGAAAATTTTTGCGATTACAATACTTCCTTTACTTCGTACAAGGAAGTAAAAACAGAACAAAAATAAATGCCCATGGACGAACTGTCTCAAAAAAAAAATTGCAGCTGAAAGAAGAATATTCGACGTGATGAAGAGGGGAAAAAGTGGGATTTGACCAAGCTCAGCGGCTCTCGATGCATAATCGAATTCCACATTTGAAGGAAACGTGCATTGCAGCTTCAGATTCCAACGCTTTTCCCTGCGGATTCAATAAAACTGTCAGAGACAAACGCTTCGCCTGTTTGCTCTTTCCTTTCTCTTTTTGTTTCTTTTTTTCTCTTCCCTTCTTCCGTATATTTCTAACAGCCTATCCTCTTTTACAATCTCGAAGTTGATCTGTATTATTTATTATTAATGCCAAAATATGCACAGTGAAATCATTTTATTAATATAAGCATAGGTTTAAATAAATATTGACAGATCGCTAAATCAGATATTAAAGGAGCATATACGTGCATATAATAAGACAGATAATTCCAACTTTGCAATTCATTTAAATGAAAATAATCATAAATTCATCAAAGTGTTAAATTAATACATCACGTTGAAAACGGCCTCAAATTAAATATATATGAAGCGCTTGAAATAATAAAATACTTCAAATACAATCCAGATTTTTGCTTAAATGACCAAATAAATATCTCCAATAGTCCAATCTTAAATTTATTCCCATCTATAACAGAAAAAACAATTACTCACCAGGATTACTGGAAAAACCCTGACCCTTAAACCGTTTACCTAAAAATATCCTGCCTACCTTTCGTTCATTGTTAGTTCAATGCGAGAAGAAACCAGTACAAACTTTTCTGTTTGACATAATCCATTTAAACCTTGGTGAGTGCCAACATGTATTTGATTTCTTGTCTTAATTTAATTCATAATTCATTAATGTTCTATAATAATGATTTATGTTAATGTAATTTAATATGTATTATAATACCAAACTATATTTTGAATTGCTTATTTTTGAATTTTTTGTGTGTTTTTAGAACTGAGGATGAATGAATAACATTCGAAACTAGTTTTTTATAAAACAAATTTATAGAAGTGGCAAATAATTTATCAATCCCTAATATTGACAAAGGTTATTATTTACCGTACTCATTCTAGTTTATTTTTTGTTTGTTGTTATAAAAAGAAGATGGTCGAGAATAACATCAAAAATAGAATGTCGTCAAATATAGAATGTCAGAAATGTTTTTATTTGAATATGAATATTTAATGTCTTAATGTTACATGTAATTTTTATTTTTTTATTTCATTTGTACGTTTTAAATTTTGGTTGTCATGAATGATTTATGGCTAATGTACAATATTCTTAAGATTATTTGAAAATGGGCAAGATGGGCCCGAAATGTTGTGGAGAATGATTAATAAAGTTGTGGAAATTGATAAGGGAAAATTTCCTGAAAACTGGAATTTTTGAAAAAGAAAAAAATAATCTTTTATGAAAGTTCCTCAACTGAAAATAAAATTATAAATGTGAAAGAAAACTATAGTATTACAAGCTATACTTAGAAGATTGATGGATTGCATTAATCATTAATGATCTAACCTTCATTAATAAATTAAAATACAATGTTACAAGATCCATTCCTAAAACTAAAAAAAAATTCTGTGTTCTTTTACATTTCAAAAGTAATGGGCTCAAATTTCTAAAATTGATATTGATTATTGTTTAATTGATCTAAGAAACCTAACAAATATCTTTACGTTTCTCAAGTTAAGTTTTAATAAAATTTAATGCAATAAAGGATAAATATATGGCATATTTTTTCAAAAAAAAAAAAAAAAAAAAAATCTAAAAATAAATAGCCTCTCTCTTTATGGGTATGAAGGCACAATAAAATTATATAAATCATGGATTTGTAGTATTATAAAGAATATATAAAATAAAAACTACGGTCGACCCATTATTTTAAAAAGTTGTTAAGGCCTTTTTAAACCGCCAGAAAGATTCCGACGTTCCTTGAGATGTTTCGCCTGGCTTCGTCAAAACTTCTGACGCCAAATTAAACGAGCTGCTATAAACACTATGGCCAATCCAGTATTTTACAAAAAATTATTGAATTGTTTTCATCAATCATAAGAGTAAAATAATAATTTTAAAAAACTCTAAATAAAAAAAAATTAAAATTAATGCTGCGGTGACCCAGCATGTTTAACAGCACTCCAATCTTCTGGAGCTTATAGGAAATCTTCTATGGAACCAATATTGAGATTTTTCAAATTGGACTTTAATAAAAAAGGTAGTAATTTGTGAGGAAAATTAGCTATTTCAAAATTAGTTGGGTTACTTAAGTATAATTAATCCAATTAAGATCAACAAATAAAAAATAAAGTAAATTAATTTTCTGTGGCTTGAAATGGTTTTAATTGTACCAATCCATATATTTTCCAGTCTGAACTTTGCGCCATCATTATATATATATATATATATATATATATATATATATATATATATATATATATATATATTTATATATATATATACATACATACATACATTTAAAAAACTAGAATATCTTAACAACAAAATAATAGAGATAGAAACTAATAGAATTGAAAACAACGTAAGAGGCATGTGCAAGAATGTAAACAGATCGCGTAAACGGTTTGAACCCACAATGAATGGAATTAGAGATGAAGGTAACAATATTTCGGCAGATCCGGGAGATATTGTGAATACATTTAAAAAAACACTTTGAAAGTATTTTGAATGCGGGAAATAATAGTCAATCTCCTCCTTCCGAATATCAGAGTGCTGAACCGTTAATTGAAGAAGCGAGTAAGGAGGAAGTCGAAATAGCCATCGGAAAATTAAAATATCATAAAACAGCGAGAATCTACAACATTCCCAGCGAATTAATAATAGCGTGCGGTGAAGCTGGAGTTTCTAAAATACAAATTTTGGTTAAAAAGATCTGGGAAAATGATAAAATGCCCGAAGAATGGAAAGAATCTATATTTATTCCGATTCACAAAAAGGGATCATGAACGGACTGTAATAACTACCGCGGAATATAACTCCTTCCGGTATGTTATAAAATATTCTCGTTGAACCTAACTAGTCGAATCACGGAATACGCTACCAATGTGGTTTTAGACGGAACCGATCAACTATCGATCAAATATTTTCCTTACGCCAAATATTAGAAAAATAATACAATTCAGAATTTTAGTTCATCAGCTTTTTGTCGATTTAAAAAAGGTTTTTGATTCCATTGATCGCCAGAGATTGTATAACTTTTTGAGCAGGGAATAGCGAAGAAGTTAGTAAATCTAGTAGGGATGTGCATGACCGAAACATTCAATAAAGTTAGAATCGGTAATTATTTTTCGGAGAAATTTGAATTTCGCTCGGGTTTAAAACAAGGCGATTCCTTTCACCTGCCATATTTAATTTAGCATTAGAGTATGTCATTAGAAAGGTGATGCGTACCGAAAGGGTTTTAGATCTGAGTGGTAAAATATCCATACTTGGGCTGGCGGACGATTTGGTATTATTAAGTGAGAACGCGGAAACTATGAAACTGAATACAACAACGTTGATGAAAGCTGGTAAAAAGGTTGGCCTCAAAATAAATACATAAATAAATGGTTAGCAAGAAATATATGGTTGGCAACAGAAACCGCGGCAATTTTGATGATATAGATATAGGAGGGAATAGGTTTGAACACGTTGAGAAATTTTATTATTTGGAGTCTATGATTACTAGAAAAAACGAAATTCAAGAGGAAATAATGCTTGTTATTTTTCGGTATCAACATTACTTAGGTTGCGCATTTTGTCCAATCACTTAAAAGTTAGAATATAATAATATTAATAATAAAAGGCTTAGCGAACCCGGAGGTTCGATGCCGATACCACTAATCGCTGTCTACAAATCTCGGTCCACCGACTACCTTCCAAACCCAAATTCATTAGATCACTCTTAATACTATCCTCCCACCTACGTTTCGGTCTACCCCTCGGACGTTTACCAGTCAGCTCAGCGTTTATTAACTTTTTAGGAATTCGTTCGTTACTGAGCCCAAAAACTTTGCAAGCCCATTTCAACCGTCGCGATGATATCACTTCGATTATATTAACAGGGTGCATGCTCCGCAATTCCGCGTTGTGTAATCTCCTAAACTCTCCAGTTGACTCATCCTTTTTCGGACCAAATATTTTACGCAGTACCTTATTAAAATGTGATAAAATATTATGTGATGTAGGTTTGAACGCCCTACTCACATATTTTTAGTTCACAAAATACCACAAAAGTTAGAATATACAAAACTATTATCCTACCTACATTTCAGTACGGGTGTGAAACGTGGTCGCTAACCTTGAAGGACGAATAACGCCTTAAGGTCTTCGAGTATAAGGTATTGCGTAAAATATTTGGTCCGAAAAAGGATGAGTTCACAGGAGTATTTAGGAGGTTACATAATGCGGAATTGCGGGGCATGCACCCTGTTAATATAATCGAAGTGATATCATCGCGACGGTTGAAATGGGCTTGCAAAGTTGTTGGGCTCAGTAACGAACGAATTCCTAAAAAGTTAATAAACTTTGAGCTGACTGGTAAACGTCCGAGGGGTAGACCGAAACGTAGGTGGGAGGATTGTGTTAAGGGTGATCTAATGGATTTGGATTTGGAAGGTAGTCGTATAGTAGCATATACTATTTTAATATATATATTTACATTTACTATTTAATTTACATTTACTTTTTCCCCATGTAACTCCTACTACATTTATTCTTCTTATATTTTAAGGTTTGCTTAACCCTGACGAAGCCTTACAACAAAAGGCCGAAATGCCGGCACTCAAAACAGCAGTGTTATACTGTGTGTTTCTTTCGTGAACCCATATACATATCTTCTTAATTACGTCAATGATCAATGATATATCTATCATTTTAAAACATTCTTTCAATGAACATGATTGGCTGTTAGAACCCCCCATCATTCATTTTACAACGAGTATAAGAAAACATGTCCTGAAAAATGCAATCATGTTCAGACATTTTGAAAATTCTAAACATTCACGAATAGATTCGACCTTAGGTTAAGATTCAGGCTTGTTTCAACATGAAATATAAATAAATGTTCATTCTAAAAATATTAATTAGGATGAGTATGAATTAGTACTAATTAGGATAATTAAGGCTGGTCACATGGGCCAGAGAGTTTAAGATTGGTCAACGGTGGACTTTGGTCTGGACTTTTAAGTCCTAAAATCCACCTCAAATTGAGGCATTAGAACCACCATTTCCTCACTATTCGCAATATCAAAGTGACTTTCCTATTCCGTAATTTGCTCCTATTGTGTAATTATGATTTAAGATATTACGAGTTCACTTCATTTTCCGTAATGATGAATCCAACAGCCTATAATTTAGCTCTGGAATTTCAATTTTCTTTTGCTTTAATGATGATTGCAATAGCGCGATTCCGTTGAGAGTCTCGACCTATTTATTTTTTCACGAGGCTATTACACTGCCATTTAATAATGGAATTTAATTCCCCCCTCCTCCTAACCTGCGGACAGTTACACCCACCTCTACCTAGTCCATGGTGATTCTATTATCCCCCAGTTTATCAGATTCGGGACTCATTTTAATCCCTGTTAGCCACTCTGCTAAAGGCTCAAAGATTCTGAATGAGACTCGAAAATATTTTTTTCAAGAATTGACTGGAGCTTGTATGCTGGATTATTGAGCAGAATTACCTAAAAAGTTTCAGGGACCAGTACTTACTTTAGAAAACTTCAACTCCTTTATGATGCAGATTTTTAAATGTCTGGGTAATGATATTCCATTTTTGTGAATGTGGAGTATGCATCATTAATAGTGCTTTTACTATGAAACGTTAACCAATCATAAATCGTTGTGGTGTTACTTGTTATATTTTCTCAATAATATACTAATCCAATTTATTGGAAGACATAATTTAAGTACATGTTATAATTATTATTTTACTGTATAATTATTAATACTAAATTATATTTCCTTATTTTTTTCTTCTTCTTTTCATCTTGTTTCTTTCTTCATTTTAACGTCTCTGTCGTATTCTAAGCTATTTTATATTTCTCTTTTTCAGTCAGTCCTTCATAATTTCATAACAAAATTCATTTTCTTCAAAATAAAAAAACAGTCAAAAGTTCATGCACGCGTTACGACTGAATAGACTAATAATATAAACATGTAATAATGTAAACACTATCAAATAACTAATAATATAAACATGACAAAATAAACTATTATTAAAATATTCATTAAAATTAAATTAATATCAGACTGATGTTACAGAAAAACAAAATATAATACAACTAATTAAGAGTTTACTTGTTTTGTTTGATGACTACGTTTCTACTTTTTTTTCATATAAATTATTGTAAATGTAGTTGACAAGACCTAATTAGGAATCTCCTTTTGAATTGTCATTTCCTTTTATTATTCGCTACTTCCTAATTAGGTTGAAAAACAAATTCAATAAAAAATACTTATTATTTTATTATTCTCTGTTGACTCTCTCTAAGAACTATGTAGTTCTTTGGCGCCCGAACAAAGCCTGCTCCTCCTCTGTTATTTATCTTTGCTAATTATATCTATTTATTTGGTTCTTGATTTCCCGCGTGGTAAATGCATTGCATGTAGGAAAAATTATTTTAAACATCCATAGGAGCCCATTTTATAGTATATATTTGTTAAAGCTATCTTTTGGCTGCCATTTGATATTCTTCAAAAAAATCTCTCCCATTGGTCTTCTTTGCTAATCAACATTTCAATGTCCGTTTTTTCCGTTGGCAATGCAATCACACAATACAAATCCAAAGATCAATAAAATTCGTCAGTATTGAGCACTTTTTCATTGAACACGAAAACGGACCAGGCTTTAACAGTCCGGATCATTCATCAATTACGGTGGAAGTCTAGATGAAAAACCAACAAGGGTTGGGATTCGTTTATTTGTCTGCATTGTTAAAAAGTCTGCAATAATAAAACAGTCGTCGATTACAAGAAGTGGATGGGTAAATAAAATTAAAAAAACTAGTTTACATTGTTTAATAGTTTACTCGTTTAACGCTATAGGTTTATTTTTTATTTTTATATTTACTTATTTTGATTAAAAATAATAATGCTACATGAATATATTAAAATTAAACAATTTAATATCCCCTCATTTTTTTAATTGGGATAAAATATAGGAAAAGGTATTTTCCACAAAAGAGACACTATCCTACAAAAGATATACTATATTAAACAAAGGACTAAAGCTGGTAAAAGGTCGGTTGTGTGGAAGGGGTTTAGAATTCATACATTTGGTACAGAGGTTGCTAAATAGACTATTGTATTCTTTAACAAAAGCAATTACAGAGGTAGGCTTAGCCGAGGCGGACACGTAGGGGGAGGATCTACCAGGACCAGTACCTGAACACGGCTGGCTGAAAAAGTTAATCCCACTTGGACTCTAGTGCTCCCACGTAGGGGGCATTTTTTACAAGAGGCCACTCTTGGAATAGTGTGTAGAGGTTAGTATGCCATTTCATGTTACACCGCTTTTCTTCTCTCCCCGGGATTTCCTTCGTTTAAGCCCCGCATTTCATTATTTTATCTCAGACCTTTAGGTCATATTCAATTTACCCGACATTATATATGTTTCATAGGGGAATTAATTTTTCTTTACCAATAGGTCTTTGGAGATTTCGAACTTTATTATTGTTTATTTTGTCATAAAATGATTTTGATGTTTTGAAATCTCATCAAGAATTATTCAAAAAATGTTTTCCTTTAGTATCTTATTTTAATTTAAAAAAAAACGTTTTCTTATAAAAAAAATTAAAATAATGCTTAGTTTAGGTACTAACCCTCCTAATTAAAGGCGAAGTGATTTTTTCAGTTTAAATCTTTTCACCCCTGTCAATTATCTTATCAATGAATAGGATGAAGTATCTGCATGATAACATAGAGGTATGAGGAGGAACAGTATCCAGCAGCACTTCCTGACGTGATTTCAATATTAATTATTAAACGAGGAGGTCTCTCATTCAGCTCCTCTTCAGCCTTCTACGTATGTTACCCGGCATTAGTGTTATGTCCGTATTATGACTGTGTTAGGGTGTTCATATAGTTGGTGGTGGAATCGTTTGTAATGGGTCCGTACTCACAATTAATCGTTGGCATTTGATGATCAGTTTGCAATGTTATGTTTCCAATATACCAAGATGGTTTTATTATTGTTCTGAAATTCTTTGCCTGGATAATTTGAACTATGTCAATATGAGTATTTTTAGCTGTCCCATTTATCTGTGATGCGTGCTCCATACTGGTTTCAGTAAGTAAGTGATTAAAGAAGTCTAAGTCTTTATTTTTTTTACATTAAATTTTTTTGACATGTGAACCCCATGCCATTCTTCGGTCAAATATCAGTCCATGTTAGTACACGTGGAATCTGTATATTATCTAGGAGAACTGGGGGGTAAGTTTCTTTTCGAAGAGTAGGAAGACCTGTTGTAGTGTCTGTGAGGCATGTGTTTCATTTTTACGTACTTTCAAGATTGTTGCGTCATCTGCATATGTCGCTGTTAGAACTTCAAGGAATATCGTGTATGTATGTAATGCAGAGCGGGTACTGAAACTTGGGGGTATTCCTGTTGCAATAGACCTAATAGAAGACAGCTCTGACCAGTGTCGTACGGAGAAAATTCTGTCAAAAAGGAAGGATTGGATAATAATGAAGAAATAAGGTAGGTGGAGGTATTGTTTGATTTTTCAGATAAATGATAATTTATTGCCAGCGCTGCGTGAATCATGAAGGTGAAAGATGAATAAGCGATTCCTTTTTTTTTTTTTTTCATGAAGCGTCAAATTTGCAATATGACTCTGAATTTAAAACTTGATAGTTGTCAGTTTTAATATTTCGATTAACTAATTTTTTTAAAATATTTAACTGTACATGTTAAAATGTTTCAAGTTATTCTATTTGGAACGATTGCAAAAGGTTTCTAGTGTTTTTTCAATACCTGAAATAACAAAGATATACCAATCAAAACGCTGGGCACGAATTTGTATATGATCAATTTAAGTCTCATTGATACGTTCATGGTAATGAATATATATATATATATATATTAATCTCACTATTAAATATTTTTAATATAGTATTAATCCGAAAATAATAATTATCTACGACTTCAAAACCTGAATCTGGCCTCTGACAAAAAAAAAAAAAAAGAAGGTAAACAAGAACTTCTCAGTGGTACTCGTTTTTTCTGAACACTAGAACAATGTATTTTTAATTTAAGAAATGTTGAATTAGTTTGTTTTAGCATGTCTCATATATCCAGAACGAAAAGTGAATTTTGTATCAGAATAAAAAAATAAAAGGTGCTCTTAAAAAGCAACATACGAACGAATAAGTAAAATATGTAACGTTATATCAATGGTCTACCTCACAAATGTTGAACGCGTATGTGCAAATTTTATAGTTTGCGTAAAAAAAAAAGATTTTTTTTTATGATCTTGTAATTCCTTATTTATTAGTTCTATTTAATTTTTTGAATATTTTGCTACTTTAATGTTATTATAACAATAGTTTCAAACAGACTTGTAATATAGATTTGATAGTTTCTAACTCTAAAGCTATACAGACCCAATTGGTATTTACGACTTCTGTCAAGTTGACCGCCGATATCGTCTTATGAGTTCTACAGTTAAAATTTATTTTATTTTCAACCGGAATAATATTTTGAAAAAAAAATAACAGTTTTAACAAATATTTATATTCATTCACTAATATGCAAGAGATGAATATCAAACAAATCTTGCACGTATAATAAAACAGAGAATACCATTTTAAATATAGAATAACTTAATTAATGCTTATATTTAATTTAACAAAGCTAAGAGAAAACTATAATACTAAATCTAAGAAAACTTTTTTACTTAATTAAACAGAAGATGGTCATAATTTTATTTCAGAGACAAACTTTCTCAAGTTTTATTTTCTTCTTTTTCGCTTTTGTCGAAGTTATTCTGAAGAAAAATTTGTTCTAGTATCCTACCATTGGAAGAATTCTCTTCTGAAAAATGTCAAAGGGAGAGAATGGAAAATGATACTACTGAGCAGAAAGGTCCAGTTTATGAGGAGTTCCTTTAACAAAGGTGCTCTTGTACGCAAGCGCCGCTTCAGAAAATCCTCCCTTGGACTACTCCGAATAGTCCGTCTGTTTTCCATTTTATTGTGAAGGCACTTTTGCATAATGGGACAGTGCTTCATACCCTTTCCAATTTATGTCCCTATATAAATTTCTAGTGTTTTGGACGTTTTATATTATTCCCAGTATGTACAAATAAATATTTCTCTATAAAATATATTCAAAATATCTACTATTATGAAATGCATAAAATTTATATTCAATAGGTAAAAAGGAGTATATATATATTATATATATATATATATTTGAAAAACCTTGTGTTTGAACTGTACATGGTACACTCAAATGCCCCAACAAATATTTTGTTGTAGAGATATTTTATATTTTGTTTTATTTTCACTTATCACTACAATATT
This sequence comes from Rhaphigaster nebulosa, assembly GCA_948150685.1. Taxonomy (NCBI): domain Eukaryota; kingdom Metazoa; phylum Arthropoda; class Insecta; order Hemiptera; family Pentatomidae; genus Rhaphigaster; species Rhaphigaster nebulosa. The sequence goes on from OX411308.1 coordinate 30,168,572, forward strand.
GTATTTTTAAATAGAGGATACAATTAATTCGATTTCATCTGCGTAATGTGCATAACATTTCTTTTCCGGCATTATCGTTTTCAATTTTGGGAATCCTCTTAAAAAAATTCTATTTGATTCAGTTTATACATTCACTTACGTATAAATGTAATATATATTCAAGGAAAATTATTGTGATCGTTAAAAAATTTGAATCCGACCTTACCTTTGAATACAGCTTTGTTTTTTTAAAATAAATTACTTTTTTTTTTTTAATTTTGAGATTTCTGAGAGAGAAATGCTTTTTTTTTACAGCAATGCTGTCCTAATACTATATACATATAGCATACTAATCAATCTATACCTAGACATACATAATATTCATAACATTTTTTTTCTTTCATTTTAGCTCTATATACATAATAATTATCACTACATTACCCATATTATATCTGTTTCTTTTTTGTTCTTTTTTTTTTCTCCTTTCCTTTTGTTTTTCTATAGACTTTCTTTGTCTCTCTAAACCATCCCTTATTTCTCCTTTCCTGTGACTCTCGACCATTTCATAATTTGAAATAACGCTTTCTCTATTTTATGCATGCAAAACAAATATTACCCCAGTGAAAGATAATTAGCCCTTGTTTTATTCACTAGTAAACTCTAAAATTCATTCCTCCCCCTTTTTATGTTTTGAATTTGAACTTCGTTTTCTAGCGTTCAATCATCATTTTCTAATCCATAAGATCGGGAGAGGAAGGGTGAATCTTAAAATTGTAGTATAGGGGTATTGCATTCCAAGTTTAAGAAGTAAAGGATGCCTACTAAGGGCGAATATACAATTATGTGGAAATACTATAATTAATTAATATATAAGATAATTTATGAAAATATAATTACTGTAACCAAATTTAATCGAATTTGTAAAAATTGATTTATTACATTCTCCTTTCCTATACCGAGCTCCTGAATCATAGTATGAGACATTTTTAAATATGGATGTAGCAATATAATGTCTAGTAATTTTTTTTTTCTTAATTGCATTTTGTTAGTAATTTTTTTCAAGAGCAAATAACTGCTGCAGGTTATCATTGATCTCAAGCTATATTGACCTTTTGTGAACAATCATTGTAAACACATAGAACGATTAAACAAAGGAAATGATGTATTACAAATATGTTAGTTCAATGGAGTAAGGAAAGGATTTAATGGAGTAAGTAATAAATTTACAGCTTAAAAAACAAGTTCTAAGATAAAAGTTTATGATATTAATAGAATGGAATAAACTTAATTTAATTTAAAATAAATTATGATTTTAATGAAATTAAGGTTTATGATTTTAAACAAATTATGGGAAATGTTTTTAATAAATTTAATTCCACTGCTCATATGTTGCTCATGGATATTTATGTAGCTATATGAAATCTGTATTATAATACCAGTTTTTAAAACAGATACTGGCCATTTTTCTAGGAAAAAAAACAAACATGTACCACTGCATTCAATGAAGGGTCTTGGGTTCAGTACTTGGTAAGTACCGTACTGTTTCTAAGCCAACGGTTGTGCAAGGAGGTGATTTGGCCGAGATCACGCTCAACCGCCAGGCTTTCCCCCAATTAAGGGTGCTCACTTTATAGAGGCTGGGTGAGCCCCAGAAGGATCTCCCGATCCCATAGGATTGATCAACGCCAGATAACAGAATAAATAATTATCTGCTACAGTCGGTCTCGAACCCGGAGCATAGTAACACAGTGTCTTACCACTGAGCTACTCCGCTCCTTCAACCCCACTTTTCTAAGCCCCTAAGATTTAAAGCAAAACTGTCTGGCTTGAAACATAAATTTTCCGATGGCATTTTGTATCGCTTTTGTTTCAAATACTTTTTATCGAAATATTCCTTGCTTGTAATGCTTGCACTTCTAAATTCGAGGTCTAAAGTAATTTCTAAATGGTAACAAACTACTAAATAATAATTATTTTAAAACAAGTTTCAATATTACAGAAATTTTATTTATTTTTTTTTAATAGCCAAAATTTTCATTTATTCGAAAGGTAATTAAAATTATTTATTGCATTGTAATTTTATGGAATCCTTCAGTTTCATGTCTATTAATTTTAGATTTACAATATTACTCCTTTGGTTAGCACGAGCTCTAGCCAGTAATCCTCATACCGAGATGAGCCTGAGGCACTTAGGTGGACCATGTTTCTACCGTGTCTGTGTAGGATTCGCCGAATAATCCGGTCACGTTTAGGTCAGAGGTGTAGCGAGATCCTGGGGTTAGTGTCAAGTGGTGAGAACTGCGCATAATGCCACTGAACCAAGCCAAAATAATTCATCAAATTATAAATATTTGTAATTGTGTATTATTTTAAGCTAAGCAAGATTACACAGGCCAACAAAAAAAAAATTTTTTGAAAACTTTTTTACCTTTAATAGTTGATCTATTAAAGATTCTTATGTGCTGAATATAAATCTGGCCTTAGTTTTTTGTATCACCCATAGTTTTCCGTTGGTTTCAGGCTCATCAAACATCCTAACTTTTTAAACTTCTGTAACATGCTAGCTACAGTAGAAACATACTCTGGGTCTTTTTCATTTCCCAAGAACTTTGTAACTACTTGCTTGAATGATACCCTTGCTTCTTTCTCATTTAAGTACATTGTATGAACAGTATTACTATATTAATGTTAAAGGTTTTTAAGGAGAGGACTTTAGGCAAATTCAGTAAAAATCGTTACAGCGGTTTAGAAAAACAGTTTTTCGGCTGTTGTTCATAGGATTTGGGGACAGGAGGCGAAACCCTACAAAACAAGTTTAGAAAAATTCGTTCCATCTATCCTACAGTATTACGTTAATCCCCACCTTTTGTAACAGTAAGGAAAATAAAATGCTACAAATTATTACATAATTTTTTATTATTTCAACTTAGTAATATTTCAAAAATATCTATTCTGTCCAAGTAAAAAGAATTAAGCAGTAGACACTAAAGGAAAAGAAATTTGAAGCTTGTCCCAAGATGATCGCCATGAGAGTGCCGAACTGGGAGTGTTATGAAAAAACTGTGTCAATGCAAGTCGGCTGTGATGGTTAGGACATAATCATCAACATAGGTAATCAGAGGGTAAAACGATACAGAGGAAATATTTGATATGCATTTCAGTAGGGAATAAAAAAAGGAAAGACTAAGGAAGCAAAAGGAAGTGCAGAAATAATCCAAGGAAGAATAAAGCAGAGAGATACGAATAAATTTTGTGGACGGATTTTTTTTTTTTTATTCGATATTTGGATTCTACGTATCTTGAAAGGTAAAACCTCAAATTTTGAGGGGAGGTTACAAATTTTTTTCTTTGGTCGATTCCAAAGGTCTATTATTGAAAATAATAAGCAAAAGCATTCACAGATAGAGATTATTATTTTTTTTTTTTTTAATACCTTGTTAAGCTGATTCCAAAACACCTTACATTTCTTCTCTATCTTTATAAATGGCCGAGTTATGGGCATATAAGATCGTTAATCGGCAATTTTATAGATTTTTGTTTTTCGTATTTTTTTTTTTTTTTTTTTTTTTGAATGCCTTGTTATGCGGATTTCAAAGCACCTTACATTTCCCCTCTATCTTTATAAATGGCCGAATTATGGGCATATAAAATCTTTAATCGGCAATTTTATAGATATTTTGTTTTCGTTTTTTTTTTTTTTTTTTGCCTTGTTATGCTGATTCCAAAACACCTTACATTTCTCCTCTATGTTTATAAATGGCCGAGTTATGGGCTTATAAGATCTCTAATCGACCGCCATTTTGAAACAAACAGAGGGATGGTAATGTTGAGTTCCGAGGATCATCTCGGGATGACCTGTGACATTGGTACCGAATCTCAAGAAAATAGGTCCAGTGATCACGGAGAAAAGCCGCGGACTTTTATTTATTCGATATTTGGATTCTACGTATCTGAAAAGGTAAAACCTCAAATTTTAAGGGGGTTACAAAATATTTTTTTTTGGATGATTCCAAAAGTCTGTTATTGAAAATAATAAACCAAAATGAATGACTCAACATCCAGTGATAAATATAATAAATAATTAATTGTCAAAATCAATAGAAAAAAATTAAGAGATAGTCCTCATACTGGTTCTCTTGGCTTGGTATCGATATTACTGATGCTTTTAACGGTGTTAAGATGCTCTACACGTTAATGCAAGCTCTACATAATAATTCAGACCATTCCATATAAACACTGGATACTTTAACTTATTTCTTTTTATTGGGAAAAATGGAACGAAATTGGGAACGAAAGACAACGTGAAAATAAAATTGATACTGCACTGCTTCAAACCGAAGATCTAGACGATGCAACAGATTGGACGAAATTCTCTGAGGAGGGAAGATGTAGCATGAAAATTGTTAAATTTTCTAAAAAAACATCAAACTTTTACGTCACTATTTAATTAATAATAGTAATTCTAGTGATCCTGAGGGATAGAGGTGGAAGAATTAAATAAATATTTGAAGATACTTTTTATGAATATTCCCACCTAAAAATCCAAATATCATTTTTAGTTATCTACGATTTATTTATTTATTCCACTTCGTTTCAGTAAAAAAACATGGGAAACAGATAGCAGTAAACAATATCTGCGCAAACATAATTAAATATAATGACAATAAAGATAGTAATAAACCATTTTTTTTTAATTAACCCTCTAAAATATGCTAATAAATATTATATTTTATATTAATTAAAACTTTTTATTTTTTCCTCCTCATCCCTCCAAAATGAGAAATAAGTTGCAAGAATTAATAAGTGTTAACCTATACTTCTAAGGTGTATGTTGTGAACTTTTTTCCTCGGTTATGAAGTTGTAATGACAACGAATACGGACACATACGTACTTTATTATATAGATTTAATAGATCCCTGTCATGGTCAATTCGAATTTAATTTCTTGAACATTGTAACGATGAAAAACTGTTCTGGTATTAATAAAGGAGAAAAGTCTCAGCACTGAAAACTTGCCAGTGATAGAGCTTATAAGCTACATTTAGAGTATTTACCTAGGAAGAGGACAGAAAGGGAAAAGTATAAATGAATATATAGAGTATTGGAGGAAGGTAGGGAAGAAGGGTCCTTGTCTAAACCGAATCAGTAGCTAGCCTTGGACTATTTGCTTAAGGTCCTGGAGAGGAGGTAGCGTGGAGAGGCAATATCGCGGTTCCCTACAACAAAGAATACTCACTCTCCTCGAGGACCTCACGCGCCCCCCCTTTCTCTAATTCCCCCATTGCCAGGATCAATTCAACACGACCTCCGACCGTTCCCCATTGTATATCCACCCTCCTCTTCACTTAGCCTTTCTTCTTCTGTACCACTTATAGGCCAATCTTAAGTTCCTCGCTCGAGAAAGCCTTCATTTGAACTGAATTAATTATAAAAAGTTTACTTTCAAAACCACCTAAAGTATGCCAGTTGGTCATACTTTTTTTTTTACAAATGGAGCTATTTAAATTTGGCCGAGAGTCGGAATCTGCAGCTCGTGTATTGAGTAAATCCAAACATCGTCCCGCCGGTACGATAAAATTAAAGAGCAATTAGCAGAACTTCTTGAATATATTAAAACAAAAATTATAAATGTGTCCAGGAAGTGTTTTGACTAGACACAGAAGGCTCAACAAGATCTATGGATATTCTAGAGCTTTGCGCGACTAATATTAGTTCCCACAATAAGGTTCGAAACAAATGATCAGGACCAAGGTATTAGAATATAAGAAGAAAGAGAGAACATCTACAATAAGTGTATCAGTTGACATCCGCATGATGGTATTGAAGGATCAATATATGAAGCACTTGAAATAATAAAATCCTTCAAATCCAATCCAGATTTTTGCTTAAATGACCAAATAAATATCTCCAATAGTCCAATCTTAAATTTATTCCCATCTATAACAGAAAAAACAATTACTGAAAAAACCGACATTACTGAATAAAAACTCTGACCCTTAAACCGTTTACCTAAAAACATCCTGCCTACCTTTCGTTCATTGTTAGTTGAATGCGAGAAGAAACCAGTACAAACTTTTCTGTTTGATATAATCCATTTAAACCTTGGTAAGTACCAACACGCATTTGATTTCTTGTCTTAATTAAATTCATAAATGTTTTATAATACTGATTTATATTAATCTAATGAAATATGCATAATAATACCAAACTATATTTTGAATTGCTTATTTTTGAATTTTTTGTGTGTTTTTTGAACTGAGGATGAATGTATAACATTCGAAACTAGTTTTCAATAAAACAAATTTATAGAAGTGGCAAATAATTTATCAATCCCTAACTACATTAAACCTAGATTAGGTTTAAGGTAGTTAGGTTGGATTAGATAAATTAGATTAGGTACTAATTAGATGCAAAATTGTGTTTTTATAATAGTGTATGTAGTATACTCTTCGGCCGAATCACCTCCTACCACAACTGTTGCCTTAGAATTAGTACGGTTCTCACCACGCTCTGAACCCAAGACCGCTCATTGGTTGTAAAGGTAGGCAGTGCTGCGTGTATAGAGCCAATATATGAAGGCTGGTGCGGAAGTAGTGGGATTAAGAAGGCTGTGATATCGAAGACGGAATTGGTGCAGCGAGATTGGGACAATGATGGCGACGTTTGTTAAAACTCAGGTTTCTATCTATGTTTAGTCTACATTGTTTTAGTGAAACGGATTCTCCTTTCTCCTCTATATGATATACATTATTATTTTTCCTCCAGTTTTTGTATTCGAATGAATGAAGGTGTTTTTTATTTTATTTTCATTATTTTTTATCTTTAAGTTAATTTAAGTTTAATATTAGATATATATTTTCTTTATATTTTTTTATGACCAGGCCTGGTGGTGGATTCATGAATTGTGCAAAAGAAAGGAAAGTTCCTAATAAATGAAGCTTGTGTTGCATACATTTTATGTTTTCTTCCTAATTAGATTTTTAATTAAATTTATAATAAATATTACGTGTTTTCTTTAAAATTTTAATCTTCTAAGTTCATTTTACTAGAATAATACAATTCTAAACAATAGTTGAAAGTAATTATTAACAATGGTAGGCTTGAGTGAATGCTTGAATTCTTTATTCAATTTATCAGAGACACCTTGCATTTATCAGAAGCACTGGCTAAGTAGTCAGTATCCTGTCCAAGAGGTTTTAGGTTCGAAACTCCCAGATAATTTTTTTTTTTGTGTATGTAACATCTCCTTTACTTTTTTTTTAACTCTATTTATTTTATGAAATTACAATTTTATTCCAAGTACACTAAATTTATTTATTTATTTTTTTCCTTCATGGTTTCGCTATCCATAAAATAGCTTGGCGTCCGAAAAACTGTTTACTCCCTTTTTCTTCCTTTTTTATTTGTTTGAACTATCCAAGGAATTTTTTTTTCTTATTCAGGAGATTTTTATCCGTTTTAGTTGAGCAATTTTTTTTTTTATTTTATTTAATGTATCTAATTTTGATAACGCGTCCATCTCCGCTGAGCTTGGAGGAATTAGGCTGAATTTTGACCGGGTATCAACTGGATTGGTAAAATCTTTTGACGGAAGATTAATACCCGAGCACAGCAATAGCACGATTGTGTTTAACTTCAGATATTTAAATATTGTGAATATATTCTAGCTTTTAAAATATTGCGTTAAGTACCACCTTGCCAAGACAAATAATTTTTTTTATTATTGATGATTTTTTTTTGTCTCAAAGCGCTTACGCGTTTTACATTGGACAAGTTTATAACAAATTTGACGTTGAATTATCGGTATCAAACATGTTTGTGCTAATGAAATGAGTGAAACAATTTTTTTTTTATATTGTTTAAAATTTTTCTAGAAATCTCTCTTACGAGAACTGCCTACTTAAATAAATATAACGGGAGAGAAAGAAAATCTGTTTATTGTCAAATATTTTAATCTGTCTGAAATTAGGACATTAAATAATACTACTAAAGGAATTCATTCATATCGCATTTACAGAGAATGTAAATAAATTAAATAATATTGGAGTAACCTAAATAAAAATAAAGAATAAAGAAAATAAAAATTAATTGTTGTAATAAAATAATATGAACATCATGAGCACATTCATACCTATCCGAACCAAATTCCTCACTTGGGAGTGAAAACCAGGATTTCTGGAGATCCACATAAGATCAGGTCGTGGTAAGCCCAGTTATATAAAAATTGGAAGGGTCTTGCAGTGATATAAAGTCTGGGAACTCCTAAATTAGAATGATGCTGGCGTTGTTCAAATTCGTTAGCAGAATTCTTTGGTGTCTTAGAAAATCGTTGTTTGTATTTTAATGAATTCAGATTAAAAAAATATAATAAATTAATTGATGTAACATGTAGTATGCTATCTGGTATGCAGATTAATGTGCTTAAAACCAATATAGTCTATGCATATCCACACACTTGTATTTGTTTTAAGGCATTCAATTTAATGACTAGATAGGAAAGACAGTAAGTCATAAGCAGCAAAGTATTATTAAAAAACTAAAAACAATAAGCTTGGTACGAAGCAATGTATTTGCTGCCAGAATTGGCACCTGTATTCAACGCGGCCCTTCTTTCAACAGCCGTTGTTATTCGGGAACTTGGAGGTGAAGAAAGAAGGAGCCCCAAGAGAGGGTGGGTATTTTTTTTTTCATACACAGCCATTCAGAGATAGTAACCATTCAGGGATTATTACTACCCACTCATGCCAATTGCCCGCATAAATAAACTCTTCTAGTTACTTCCAGAAACCCGTGAATTATTAGCGCAATATTTCAGTGAGATTACGTTATCTAAAACCTAAAAGAAATATATATTTATAGAATTGACTCGCTTTAAATTCTTAATTATTTAAATAATTGAAATTTCGGGGCATTTAATCATTTATTTCTATCTATAATATGCAAATACATGGATTATTTTTTATTAGCAAAAAATAACGTAATTTGTCATTTGTTCGAATGTTATACATTTATCCTCAGTTCTAAAAACACACAAAAAATTCAAAAATAAGCAATTCAAAATATAGTATGGTATTATTATACATACTAAATTATATTAATATAAATCAGTATTATATAACATTTATGAATTATGAATTTAATTAAGACAAGAAATCAAGTACATGTTGGTACTCACCAAGGTTTAAATGGATTATATCAAACAGAAAAGTTTGTACTGGTTTCTTCCTGCATTGAACTAACAATGAACGAAAGGTAGGTAGTATGTTTTTAGGTAAACGGTTTAAGGGTCAGGGTTTTTCCAGTAATGCCGGTGAGTAATTGTTTTTTACCAGAAAACAACGGCATTACTGGAAAACATGCAGTACAAACTTTTCTGTTTGAAAAAATTCATTTAAACCTTGGTGAGTACCAACATGCATTTGATTTCTTATCTTAATTAAATTCATAAATGCTTTATAATACTGATTTATATTTATGTAATTTAATATGTATAATAATACCATACTATATTTTGAATTGCTTATTTTTGAATTTTTTGTGTGTTTTTAGAACTGAGGATGAATGTATAACTAGTTTTCAAATATCATCGAAACTAGTTTTCAATAAAATAAATTTATAGAAGTGGCAAATAATTTATCAATTCCTAATTAGAATAAACCTTGGTTTTGATGTTAAATTTAGATGTTCTTTTATATTTATGTCTCAGTATTTTTCCCAAAACGCATTTTATTTTCAATATTTCTCAAGAAATATGAGAAAATATGAGGAATATGAGAAAATCCAATGAGAAAATTGGAGATAGGTTTGTGTGGAAAAAAGTCATGATGAATATTATAAGCTATAAAAGTGTTGTAATAATTTTATATATTTATTGAATTGACATCGTCGTGGGCTTAATAAAGCCATCGAATTATTATAAAGTACTGTACAACATATGATAAATGTTTATATTTTTTTAACTTCATGAACTAGATAAATAAAGTAATTTCCTTATACATATACTTTAAATTAAATTTAAAGTTATAACATATTTTTTTTTTTTTTTACTTATGTAATGTTTGTACAACAATATGATAGTTATTACCATAGTTATACTGGATAAGATGTATAATATATGTTATTGATTATTATGATAAATATTCCCTAGTTTTGTAGATATTCGTAATTTACAGCTATAAAATAATTCATCGGTTTTCAGAAAAGCCTAGTAGTTAGCAACTAAAATGGAATAGTTTCTGGACTTTGTTTGATCCGCATCTGTTTAACTCTGTAACAAGAATAAGTCCAGGACTAACTAGTAATAGCCCAAACGTAGTAAGCCAAGTTGTAGGGGATTATCCGTTTTAGTGCTCCACATGTAACAGGTAACTTTACAGTTGGTGACATTCCATACGAACCGGTTAAGGAAGTTTTAATACGATCTCAACCGGATGTTTTATTCCTCCATCCTCAATTCTCAAAGAAATTTCGAACGGATTTAAAGATTCGGTGAAGTTGAATATACCAAGTTGAACTCTGGTTGGCCCTACTATAAATTTTATACTGATATAAATAACAGTAAGTCATGACATCACAAAATAAGTCCTTCACCTGGAGAATGACAAGTTTCGGCGTAGTAGTAGAGTAAATTATCTAAGTCCGTTTAATAATGAACTTCGCTAAATTGTTTCGATATAATATACATTGCATTTATCGGAAAAGAAATATTCTGAAACGAATAGTCTAATAAACTTTCAGTCAGAGGTTGCTAATGAAACAACACTAGAAAGATGTACGAACGCTTCATCTCATGTGCGTACTAGATGACATTATATCTATCTTTTTATTCGGATCATCATGACTTTTTTCCACACAAACCTATCTCCAATTTTCTCATTGGATTTTCTCATATTCCTCATATTTTCTCATATTTCTTGAGAAATATTGAAAATAAAATGCGTTTTGGGAAAAATACTGAGACATAAATATAAAAGAACATCTAAATTTAACATCAAAACCAAGGTTTATTCTAATTAGGAATTGATAAATTATTTGCCACTTCTATAAATTTATTTTATTGAAAACTAGTTTCGATGATATTTGAAAACTAGTTATACATTCATCCTCAGTTCTAAAAACACACAAAAAATTCAAAAATAAGCAATTCAAAATATAGTATGGTATTATTATACATATTAAATTACATAAATATAAATCAGTATTATAAAGCATTTATGAATTTAATTAAGATAAGAAATCAAATGCATGTTGGTACTCACCAAGGTTTAAATGATTTTTTTCAAACAGAAAAGTTTGTACTGCATGTTTTCCAGTAATGCCGTTGTTTTCTGGTAAAAAACAATTACTCACCGGCATTACTGGAAAAACCCTGACCCTTAAACCGTTTACCTAAAAACATACTACCTACCTTTCGTTCATTGTTAGTTCAATGCAGGAAGAAACCAGTACAAACTTTTCTGTTTGATATAATCCATTTAAACCTTGGTGAGTACCAACATGTACTTGATTTCTTGTCTTAATTAAATTCATAATTCATAAATGTTATATAATACTGATTTATATTAATATAATTTAGTATGTATAATAATACCATACTATATTTTGAATTGCTTATTTTTGAATTTTTTGTGTGTTTTTAGAACTGAGGATAAATGTATAACATTCGAAACTAGTTTTCAATAAAACTAATTTATAGAAGTGGCAAATAATTTATCAATCCCTAATTAGATTGATCCTTCTGTACCATCATGCAGACATCGACTGAAGGTTTATTCTGACTAGGTTATAGAAAACTATTAATAGAAAACTTTCGTTTCTAATTAATCGATTTATCAAATTCCAAGACGAGAGTTATTTTTCAAACTAACTGTAAGATAAATTAATTTTAATAAAATAAATAATAATTTTTTATATTGTTTTCCTGTCTGAAATCTCATATCATTTAATGCGCAGGTTAGTTAAGGTGTCATATTCGAATATTTTTGAATCATGTATAAACTTATACCTCCAAATAAATTTTGCACCTTTACCTGCTTGAAGCTCATCGCAACCAGACTATGGAAGCATTTTTTCATAAAGGAGTTCGCCACATCAGAAAAAGAAAAAATACTTAGAAAAAATCCGAAGATCGCTGAGGTTTTTTTCATCGCACAGTGCTAGTTGTGGATAATAATCAATATTTATATTTAAAGTGTTGCACGTTTTACTATTATTTTAGCTTCTTTATAATGCTTTACCTCGAAAAATTAGATCAAGTAGAAATACGAAAATAAAATCAAAATAAGAAAAATTTGACTCGCGGCAGTTTACCTCAGAAGACAGACAGAGGAACAGAAGTACAGACAAAATTTATAGATAATTATCATTTACATAATTATATAAATATGCTCAATGTATGTTTCATCTACATTTTTTTTGTTTTGAGAGACATTGTTAGTCAAAAAATTACCCAGTGACATTTATTCTAACTTCCAGGTGTATGGTTTAATTTTATTCATCCTGATTTCCATAATCGGAACCTCTTTTCGTAAAAAACAAAAAACATCTCTAAATCACAGAGACACCTGGTAGAAGAGTTTAAGGTGGGCTAAGCATATTTACAGTATAGTTTATTTGAGGTGGTGGAAAGGAAAATATTACGAATTGCGGCTCCTCAGAGCAATCCCCCACTTGAGAGTTTCGTCTCTGTAAGGTTATTCTTTTTTCTCGTGTTTCCTCAAGGATCTCTTATTATTTTCCTCCTCTCTATTTTTTTATTTCTTTTTTATTCTTTCTTCTTTAATTATTATTACTAAGAAACCTTCATTGCAAACCATATTGGATTTACTTTTCATAGCTGTTCTAAATTAATATTATTGTTAGCTTTCTTAATTAATGCTTATTCATAATAAACAATGAACGTGAGAATGAAACCGAGGAAGATTGTTGGTTCATCGAATTTTAAAAGCAGGTTTTATACAAGACCCTGTTGTTATTTCAGTACTCCGTTAAAAAAAGTAAAAAGTTAAAAAAAATCATCCGTATGTTTATTAATCCACCGTTAACGCCAACTTATATGCTTGGTAATGCAAAGTTTTACCAAGCCATAATTTCAACATTTTTTTTTTAAGTCAATCTTACATTATTCCTGGAAACAGGGTCGGAACTAGGGGAAGGGGAAAAAGGACAGATGCCCCGAGAGGCAAACTTGTTTAGGGAGCAAATTTTGAGCGAATTTTATTTTTAGGTGAAGTAAAAATATGTGTTTTGACCTTCATTCAGTCAATGAAATGTGTCGATGATATTCATTTCGAAATTTATTTCCTAATATGAAAATTGTTGTTATAAAACTGTTTTCTTCCATAGGAGGGGAAGAGGAAAGATGGAGTGGCAAAATTATGATTATCCACCTTCCCTAGAAAAAAAAATTCTTTGTTCCGGCAAAGCTTGGAAAGCAGTGTAAACATTACGTTACAGCCACATAATTTTTTCAAGAAGTGTACGTCAAACTACGGCTCACATCCTGACAAAGCCCACTTTTTTACCTACTAACTCTCAATAGGATAGAAAAAAGTGCCAATATTTATAATAATATCGCAAACAGTTGTAAATCATTTTAATCATATTTATAAATTGCGTGCTTGGATAATTTGAATTTATTAAAATAAATTATATGAGAGTTTCTTTGTTAATGTTTTTCTAATTGGCTTTGTCAGATTCAGAACATAGAGTCAACCTTTCCTGTGGAAAGATTCATTTAAAGATTTGATACATTTGATTAACATAACTATAAAATCCCATTATCCCAACTTCTCATTATGTATTTTATTTTTAAACAAATAAAAGTGTATGATTTCTCTGAAATTTTAATATAATCCATTGGAATGAATTCCAATTATTTATTTCAATTTGCCTTCTATTTTATTAATAAATAATAGTTGATAATTAATTATATCTTTTGTTTCAGGTAAGATAAATTACTGCTTCCTGGTGAAACGTAAGTTATTCGTTACTAAATATGTTACTTTAATTTTGTTATTGCCAGTTACAGGTGTAGGTAAGAGCGTATATTTTATGTCGAATATAAGTTTGACCTCTGAATTACGTCAATGTAAAATTAATGCGACTCAGTAATAAATTAACTGAATTGAATTCAATCAAAATTAATTGTCAAGTAGGTAATACAATTTTGGTGATTGTAATCAAATTAACATTTCAAAGTCATTAAATTATAGACTTCACCATTCAGGCCCCTAATATCGTCAAATTAATTACTTTATTTAAGTTATTGTTAAGTATTGGAACTTGAGCGCCCATATCGCTCTTATTTTTAAATATATAGAAGCATTGTTCTTCCATTAGCGTGAGAGGCCATGTTTTTTCTCGATGAAAGTCTATTTTAAACGTTGAATTTTCTTTTTAAATTATTTAAAATGGAATCGGTACAATATAATTTCAAAATTATTTATACTTTGGATACAATGTATGGTTGAATGCTTATGGGCTTTGGAATGGTATGTGATTTATGTTATTGGCATGTTGTGGACTGGGGCAGGAGCAACGTATATCACAGATATCTTGCATTTCCGACGTCCAGTTCACGCTTCCATGTTCCCAACGATGAGCATCTCTGAAATTCAAACCAGTCAGATTATAATAAAGCTTGGTGTTACAATCATCCTTATTTTAATCCGTATTTTTTGTGGAATTAATCAACTATAATATTCTTAATAGCGTTTTTTGTTATATAAATAGATGTAGTGATATATATGTATGTATTTGAATACTTCATGCTCTACTGTTACTTAGTTTAATCTATTGTAGCAAATATATTTACTATACTACCTTTTCTAACCTTCAACTTTGTAGATAAAAAAAACACATGTTAATTAATATGCAGCATCGAAGTTAGTATTATTGTGTTAATATTTGGTTTTCAATGAAGTAGTAAAAACATATCATTTCTTGTGTAATTATTACACTATTTTTGAATTTACCATTAGTAAGTACAACTATTTTACAAAAAAATAAGGGGCTTTCATAAAGACCCTTAGTTTTCATAGCGCTTGAAAAATATATTTTCCTTGAAAAATTCAATACAAATATAGAAAAACTAAGTTTTCCTTATTTTAATAGGTTTTTAGAATTAGAGATACAAGGACCCAATTTTGAAATAACAATATTGTATTTCATTATTAGAATTTTTTTTTATTTTTGGCCTTAACTGAACTTAAATCTTAATATTTTTTGCATAAAAAAATAATTTAATTTAGACAATTACAAAAAAAAAAATAATAGATACATATTTTCTAACATTATTTCAAGGCAAATATCTTAGAAATAAAAAGTGATTAATCCCTTATTCAACATTATTTTTCACTGTTTACCAGGGTTGTGTTAAAGGGTTCACTGTTAAAGGGTTAACTTAGTTTGTATACACAACTTATAGTAATCCATAAACTGTGGTTTTATTATCATAAATTATTTTTGATAATTTATATAATATACCAATTATTTATTTATGTTCCCAATAGGTAGCAAGTGATTTTTTTAATATGGCTTTTTATTATTTACCTAGTGATATTGTTGATATGATCCTACTTCTAGGTCAATTATCCACGTGTCTGAAAGCTCTAAAGGGAGCGTTGTTATACCATCACAATGGGATCACCATCCTTCTCAGAAGACTATTATCCAGCTAGTTAATAGAGGTAGACGGGGAAATTTTGTTTGTAAACTACGACGACAGATTGGAAGACAACAGTGTGTTTTAAATGAAGTAATAGCTGATTCCCGGACAAGTATACGGAGAATTAGCAGTCACTGGTATTTTTAGAACAAAAATACGAATAATTCTGAAACGGTCGCGTTTTCATCCTTAACACTTGTCATTTCACCAGGCATTAATTGCTGAAGATTAACGAACGAGAATGGAATGCAGAAGGTGTGGACTCAGACAGTTGAAATTTAGGAACCATTTCTTTCCTGATGTCCTTTTCGCAGATGAATCTACATTTAATAATAGTTACGGTTCTTTAAATCGTCATAGCAGTCGACAAAAAACCCACATTGGAACCGTGAAGTGGATTGGCAGCATTCCTGGATTTGCCTGTGTTTTGGCTCCTACGTTCCCCTGATTTTTCGCCCCTTATTTTTTTCCATTGGGGAACACTGAGCAAAAAAAGTCTATTTCACGCCATCTAATGGGTCTGAAGATCTTTAGAATAAAATAATAAAATGCCTGCAAATCATCCACTCCCCAAATGAACTGAAACGCTGCCACCTCTTTAAGGCTGCGGATGAGATTGTACATGAGAAGGGAGGGAATTTTCGTAGCATAATATTCTGCAATTTAAAAAAAAAAAAAACTAAAACTATAACAAAACCTAGAAGTGTTAATAGAGTAAAAATATCTGATGTGGACAATACATGACTTCCTTCTACTCCTATTAAACTATAAATTGTTGGCTCAAAAAGTGATCCTCAATTTGGTTACTAATTTCCGAAAATTGCAATATCTCAAAAACGAAACTCGGCGTCGCGACACCCATCTATTGACACACACACTCTTGTTTCTGGAGGTCTCATTCGGTTATTAAATGTCATTTTTTTTTTTCAGCATGTAACTAGTTTCCAAGAGATTTCTTCGTGTTCCATGACAACATTAAAACTGTCAATATCACTAGATAAAGCATTAGAAATCGACAGTTTCTAAATTTTAAGCGGAAGAACCCCCTTAACTTATATCTTATTCTCCTGCTGCAGACTTGTTCATCGCACAAATGGGGAGGAAAACCAGTATTATATGCCCAATATTAACGCTTAAAATAAGTAATAAAAATGTTTAATTAGAGTATAAACAAAATCGCGTTTGTAGCCTTTATTACCGAACCATTTTTCCATTTAATTTTAATATAATTTTTGATGTAAGTTTATTATGACCTTCAAGTAAAGTACCCCTTTCGGCTCACCAATATTAAACATAATCTAGAAAATACATTCATATTGATATAAAAGTCCTATTTACTAAATTTTAAATGCTTTACATTATATTTTAATATAATTGTTGATGAAAGTCTAATATGACCTTCAAAGAAAGTACCTCTTCCGGTTTTCCAATTTAGACCAACATCTAGTATGTTATTTAAATCAATATATAAAGTATAAATACTAAATTTGAGAAAATTTGCTTAATATTTTAATATCATTTTTGATGGAAATCAATTATGACCTTCAAGTAAAGTATCACTTCCGGTGATTAAGCAGTGACCAAAAAGGGAGGTTCACAACTAGATTTTACAACAGTTCTAAATACAAAATTTCAACTTTCTACGGCTAGCCGTTTTTGAGTTATGCGAAATACGAACGAACGTACGTACGTACAGAGACGCCTCGACGAAACTAGTCAAAATGGATATTTCCGTTGAAATCTGAAAACCGAAAATTTTCGCGATTACAATACTTCCTTTACTTCGTACAAGGAAGTAAAAAGTGTTATTTTATTCTTCAAAGCTGAAGCATTTTATTTTTATTAAAATAGACATATCTTAATCATTTGCTGTGATATAAAAGAAAGAAAAGATCTTTTCATAATTTTTTTGTGAAATAATGGACAATTTCCAATTACCGTTTCAATTATTGCATCAGAAAAGTATGAAATTCGATAATGCTATTTTAAAATTGGACCCTTGCATCTCTAATTCTAAAAAAACTAAAAATATCTAGCAGTGGACAGTATTGTGGTCTTCCAAAGGTCCTTATTAATAAAAATAGTCATTTTTAATATTGATGCAGAACCGTTTTTTTTTTTTTGTTTTTTTTTTCTGTTTAATTTCACTGTTCGCGCTTTTTTTCCGAGTATATTAACATTGCATCCAATATCATTGTTTATTTAATGGTTCTTTACTGTATATTTTAGGAGTTTTTACTGGTCTCTGCTCATATTACATTGTTTACCCTGTGTTTTTTGCCAAAGCATGTAGTATGTTTTCACAAAAATATATGCTGACGACATCACTCTAATTTTCATACTCGAGAGCCTCAAACATTGATGACTTCAAAACCACTATCGCTGTGATAAATCATTCATACGATATATAAAAGTGAAAAAAAAAAAAAAACAAGTAAGAAAAATAAATAAAAATAAACAAAATGACATAAAAATAAATTACTAATAATGATTTATTTAAAGTGTTCGAGCTATACAACCCTTCGTTCATTTTCGTCCTATATTACAGTTTTAAAGTGTGAAATTTTCAAGATAACTAAATTTTAAAGAATAATTTGGTTTTCTTTAAGAACAATAATAATAATTTAAAAAAAAAACATATACATCACAATGGAAATAAATAGATATACAATTAAATAATAACAAAATAACAACTTAAATAAAGACAATTTTATGTTGAGTAAAAATAAAATAAATAATCATGAACATTTACAATTAATTAATTCATACCTATTTACAATTTTTACAATCTGTCTAGGGAATCTATCTACATGTGGATGGCAAAGCAGGACTCCCGGAATTCTTCAATTCTAAAATAATAATATTAATATCACGAAGCTGTCAATAATTTTATTCTGTTTTATGTTGAAATAAGTGTTAACATTAACAAAAATCATTGCTGTACAAGATTATTTAATTTGTCGGTCATTTTGACTAATTTACAGATCGTAGTAACAAATACAATTTTATATGATAAAAATAATATGACTATGAATTATTCAAAAATGTTTACAGAACTAAGCAGATAGAAAAAAATCACACTAAAAGCTTAGGTCGTTGAATTGATGAATGAATGAACCGAATAATTTAACTCAATGGATTCGATGGTTAAATTCAATAAATGATTAATTCAATAGCTTGTTCATTTAAATTATTAAAATGGTACATGGTCAAATTTATATTTTATCGTTTGTATTTAAGTGAAATAAACCCTGTTATATATTATTTATTCCTCGATACATAGTCATCGCTGCTGATCGACGTAATATTATAGCACTTAATTAAATATTATATGTGTTTTTTGTATTGAATTATCATGACATGAAATATGTATAATTCTATCGATTTGTTCTTTATTCCTTGCATTCGACTGTTACTGACAAACATTTTAATTTTTTTACTTGAATACAATTATAATATTTTCTTTGGTTACGAATTCATAAATTTGTTTGTATTCACATTATATTGAATTCGTATTATATCGATTTGGATATTTTGAATATCGTTTCAAGGTACAACTCCATTTGGAAACACATACATAGAATTACTGTATAATTTTTTGAGGGAGGGTAAAAAAAAAATATAAAAATAATTTCATATATAATAATAATTTCATATTTCACATATTCGTATATAGGCTTTCCGACAAGGGTTGCTTTAACCAGACAGCGCAGACCTCCAATCGCTTCGGTCCAACCAACCACCCTCTTGAAGACTTGGACCAGCCATTTCTTTCAGGACACCTTCCATCAACCTGATTCCAGGTCCTCCGTTTCCTCGCCTCAGATGACCGTACCATCTCAGGCGGCGTGCCATTCATACACTGATGCACCCACATCCATCCTCTGGCGAATCACTTCATTTCTGAAACTATAAATGTATATATATTTGGGACATCTCATATTAATCTCTCGGCTATTGATTTCCCGTTATGATAAGTGGTAATCCATGCAGCTCTTTCCTGTATATGAAGAGTCATTCATAAAAGAGACCGAGTCTTAAATTTCATAATGCTAGATCATCTTTCAGCTGCATAAGTCAGTTTAGGTATAAAGATTTGTTTGCATACAGTCATCTTGGTCTTTATCTTCAGTTCCCTTGTTCCGATTATGGTCATTCCGGAGTTGTTAACACGCATTTGTTGCATTTCTTATGCGCTGGTTTATTTCGGAATCCAGCCTGCCATCGTTACTAATTTTGATTCCCAAGTATTGGCGAACGTCAGCCTGTTCCAAATTTAAGCCCCTACCACACAATTCACAGTTCCTTGTTCCCAAAACCACTTTTAGACACAACCACATGCTTAGTTTTATTCAGGTTGATATCACTTTTCGGTTCAGAGCTACCTTCTAAGATTGTTGCGCATTTCGCTATACCCCTCTTCTTTCTGCAATTATGAGACTATCATCGATTAAAATTTCAATAACTTAAAGACCTGAACTGATTTACGATGGATTCAAGTCTAATAAATGTATGAAGTATGTTTCTTGCGATATGCCATCCTCATCCTACCGCTTATCTTCCGATAATTAGTTGCTACTCGTTTATTGGTCTACTATGCCTGTTATTCTAAAATATATCCTCTTTCATATTGGTTTTCTATCCCTACGTATGAATTAATTTATTCCGAACTTGGCGAAGTGAGTTTTATGAGGGGTAATCTTGTTTGAATAATTGAGATCCAAATCCAATTTCAGAACCAGATTGAGCCATGATTTGATAAAAAAATTTCTTGGCTTCATCAATAACTTACTTGGTACTTTCGCCATTTTACTTTTAAACTAAAAAAAAAGTTTAATAATAATAATAATAATAATCTGTTTAATGTAAATTATTCACGAAAACTTTTTTTAATTAAATCTAATTATTTTAGGATCTTTTTTTTTTGTCTCCGCAATTATTCGTTCGTTTTCGTCTAATAGAGTAAAGTGTTCAAAAGTTTTTTCAGTATAGAACGTTTTAACAAGCACAATTTCATAACATCAGAGAAGTTTTGATGGGTCGCTGTGAGTGTTTAACAAGGGCCTACAACTTTATATTTAATCAGGGCAGTTGCTACAGAAATTTTTCTATAGTGTTTTTTTTTTTGTCATCCTGTGTCTGGATAAAAGCTATAACTGTCCTTTAGTTTTTACTTAGAATTGATCCATTTTGTAAATTATTCTTACAATTATTGTTAATATCATCTTTTCCACCTTATTTCATTGAAAATAACATATTGATCAGTTAGCTGAATGTCTAATATTAAAAAGACTACCAATATTTTATCACGTTACATATTTTTTTATTTTTTAGGATAATAAATTTATTACGTAAGGAAGTTTTTTTAATTTTCTATTTGTAAATAAAATGTGAACCAATCTTTCTTTCATATTTATTGTTTATTCATATATATTTCAACGTTTCGTGGCTCCCTACCTCTTCTTCAGGACCTTCTTACTCTAATATAATATTCAATCACACATTTAATTGTTTAATTTATTAATCCTCATAGTCTTCTTTTAATTCATGTGTGATATATAAAAAATATGTGGTCATTATTATATTTATATCTACAAATTTGTGTAATGAACACTAATCTTGAGTTACATTTTGTCTGATCCATTATCTTTTTAATTAAAAGGTTTAGTACATAAATTAGAAGAAGACTATAAGGATTAATATGTTAAACAATAAAATGTTTGATTGAATATTATATTAGAGCAAGAAGGCCCTAAAGAAGAGGTAGGGAGCCACGAAACGTTGAAAAATATATTAATAAACAATAAATATTAAAGGAGGATTCGTTAACATTTGATTTATAAATTGAAATTTTAAATACTTCCTTAAGCAATGAAATTATTATCAGCAAAGAAGTTATGTACCGTGATAAAACATTGGTAGGATTTTTTAATTTTAGATATTAAAAATTGATTAATATGTTATTTTCAATAAACTAAGGTGGATATTAATGATGATATTATCAATAATTATAAGGATTCTTTACAAAATGGATCAATTCTAATGACAAATTAAAGGACAGTTATAAGCTTTTAAACTTTGAAAAATATAACGACAAACAATAAATATTAAAGGAAGAAGTGGTTCAAAATTTATTTATATATCTTTTTTTTTTTTATAGTATAGTTGATTTATATTTTTTTATAGTATAGTTGATTTATATTTTTTTTATAGTATAGTTGATTTTTCTAAATTTTATTAATTTACTCCATTAACTCAATTTTATTAACTATAAGGAAATTAATTAAATCAGAATGATTTAATTTAATATTTTTTTAACTTATACAATTTAGTGTTTACAATTTGCCTCA
The DNA here is from genome assembly GCA_948150685.1 of Rhaphigaster nebulosa. NCBI lineage: Eukaryota > Metazoa > Arthropoda > Insecta > Hemiptera > Pentatomidae > Rhaphigaster > Rhaphigaster nebulosa. Next base: position 30,190,568 of record OX411308.1, read on the forward strand.
TACCGTAGATATATAGTAGTGAAAAACAAATAAAAGAAAATAATTATAAAAAAAATAAACGAAAACATTAAAAGAAAGCAGAAATAAAAGCACTAAATGAAATTTGAATGTTAAAATGTATTACAAATGCTCCTTGGTACGTGACTAACAAAACCCTACATACTGACTTACACCTACCAACAGTCGACGATCATATAAGGACACTTTATCAACGATTTTATAAATCTTGCACGTGCATATCAACATACTGATTAGAGTACTGATCAATATACATGACTACGAGAAGGAGACTAAAAAGGTGCTGGATGAGAGATCTCCTTTCTTAAATATCAAAGCTGAGAGATTCAAGCCAAGGAAGAAGCATTGCTGGGTACTATCTCTCTTCATGTCTCACATGTTATTTGTACATATATTATTAGCTCATTTGCTGATTGTCGACATGCTGTTTACAGGTGCAAAAGTCATGAAAACAACGCCTTCATTTTGAAATTGTTTATCAAATTTGTTTGATATTGTTTATCTTTTTTTTGATATTGTTTATCTTTTTTTTTGATATTGTTGAAATTTTTTATATTGTTTATCTTTTTAGTCAACTAAAATGTTTACTGACCAATTCTTCAATTTTTTTCTAGGGCAGAGTGCCTAACAATTTATTTGTTCAATAGAACAAAAGAATTGTTTATTACTTTACTGGGAGTTGGGGCACATGAAGTTCTGGTTACGGTTCGTATTAGAGGTTCACATCAAGTGCGATGGACCCATTTGAGCGGAGTGATTTAAGCCCGACAGTATGTGCCATGAAACAGAACACCTGAGTCCACAAGGTACTAGTTATACATAGCTGGCCATCGCTATTCGTCTGACTTCAATGGACACCACAGTTGAACATTTCTCCGATTACTTGAACTATTGCAATGCACTGGGCGTATAGCGTCACTTCGGCATATCATTCGAAGCCCTGAATTGCAGCCCAGATATAAAATGATTCAAATGAATGATTTTTTATTTAAGATACAGAAAGCGAAGAAAAACAATAAACAAATAAAGCACATTAATATTATTACAGAATCAGATACATAACCGTAAGATTGGCCGTGGCCAGCAAGTTTTACAAATAATTTCACAAGCTTCCGATTTCACAAGATATATAAACAGCAACATATTTGAATATTCATTATTTGCTATAATGCAGGTATAATTTTAATAGAATTAAATGTTGTAACAACTAATTATTACACTTCTTCCTATCTATACTGCCAGACTTCTATACAACGATTAGCAAGAACAAATCAATTTTTACCATTCAGATACTCTATTGTTTAGTCGAATGATAGGAAATCATTAGTAAAGTATTTTCTTCTAAATTATGCAATATATCTAATTATCAATATTATAATATTTATATATACTAATTATAATAATAATAATTATATAATATTATAATATAGATAATTATAATACCTAAATTATGCAATATTTCTTATAAATTATGCAATTTATGCAATGTAGCGCATTTAGAGAGAAAATGTATAATATTTTCGATTTCATATTTTCATAATAAACTCTACAATTCAATTTTATTAATTATCCTCTAGCTTTAAATAGATAATTGTTTTCTGATATGCCATAATTTAAACTTTATATACTATTGCTCTATTTGAATTTATTGATCTGTTTTTAAATTTATTTTTCAATTCAATTGTTAAATGCTCCCTAATTTGCTGAAAGGATGTGTTCCATGTATTTGAGTTATTAAAGTCAAAATCGATATGGCATTTATTTATTAAAAGCTTATCATCTTTATACCAGCATAATTCCTTTTTTAATTATTTCTCTGAATATTATTTTGTACATCGCATAACTCTGCTTATAAAATTATGATGTCCATTTATATTTTCTGCATAATATATTTCAATTTATAAAGCAAATGTGAACAAATAATCCTTTAATATTTATTGTTTAATCATATATTTTTCAACGTTTCGTGATTCCCTACCTCTTCTTCAGGATCTTGTTACTCTAGTATAATATTCAATCAAACATTTGAATTTGAATAGTCTTCTTCTGATTTATGTATTAAACATTTTAGTTAAAAAGATAATGAATCAGATAAAATTTAGCTCAAGATTAGACTTCATTATACAAATGTTTAGTTGTAAATGTAATAGTGACCATATATTTTTATATATTTCACGTGAATTAAAAGAAGATCATGAGGAATAATAAATTAACCAATTAAATGTGTGATTGAATATTATTTAGGTATTTATATGTTATGGATTATATACGCTAGTGCATATAGTGATAAATTTAATATTTAAAAAGATAAAATAGTTGAATGTTGAATTTTTTCAACATCTTCATATTCTCTTCCTCTCCAAAGCTTAACCAATTATCGATTTAAGACTTTTTGTTATGCATCCAAATAAATTGTATTATATTTGAAGAGTTTCTTCCATAATATATTGATTAAGACCATGATTTTAGTCAACTTTGCTCGAAAAGGTTTAGTAAATGATAGGGTTGATGCTAATGTTATACCTAAATATTTATACCAATTTACAATCTGTATTGATTGTTTATTTAATGCCCATTTTTCGCTAGTATGATAATTTTAGATTTATTTAAATTTATTTGTAGGTTCCATGTTTTGCAATATTTTTCTAAATTATCAATCAGTTCTTGTAACACCGAAGGATTTGTTGCCAAAATTACAATATCGTCCGTATAAGTCAACAGTTTTATTCTTCTGATATTTATCAATGTTCCTCCACACAGACAATCTTCCAAGTCATTAATAAAGCAAGATGTAAAAATGGACTTAAGAGACATCTCTGTTTTAGTCTCTTCTCAGCTTGAAAGCAATTCATTAACGCATTTCCAACCCTATACTTCAGTATCTTCATACAATGCTTTTAATAAATTTATGATTTTTGATTAGCAATACCCTGGCTTGCTGTGTGTGGAATGAAAGGAGAGGAAGAAATATGTTTTTCCCCAAAAAATCATTTTTTTATTGTAAAGCTAGTTTACTTATACAACCATATGTTATCAGAAAAAAAAAGTATTTTTTTTTTTAACTAAGTCATATTTCTTTAATATCTTTCAGGTTGAAATTTGAATTCTGAAAACATTTTCTAAAGGCATTTAGACTTTTTTTTTATGTCATTTCTATGCTTAAATTATTAGAACCCTTGGGTAGAGGGGGCGAGAGGGGAGAGGAGAATGGACTACCAAAACTTTCAACGAAACAACCGGTTATCAACAAAACTTTTGACTGTTAATATTCCAAGGCCAAAGGTTTTTCATTTTTCTCGATAATCGACTGCATTGTTTAGTATTTGTCTCGTTTCATTTAGATGTTATTTAGGAAGAGAATAAAAATTATCAACCCCTGGGGAATACCGTACAGGGTGGCACTGGGCAAGGTGAAGCCTCTCACGATGATGGCTTCCCTTAGAGTAGGAGGAGCCCAGGCAACCACCCTGGAGGAAGCGGCATCGATGTACGTAGATTTTACATACCCCAGGGATGACCCGTCCCAGGACAGCGAGATAGACGCCATGGTGAGACGCACCACGGTATACCCACCAGGTACCGACCTATGCCCACCATGGGACATATGGGACCTTCGTCTGGCCGTGGAGAAGCAGAGGATCGGGAGAACTCCGGGACTGGACGGAATAGACGCTGCAGTCCTCAGGAATAGTGCCCCGTACGTTGAGGAGGAGCTCCTCCAGATATTCAATGATTGTTTGGAGAGGGGTCACTTTCCAAGCAAGTGGAGGACCGCAGACTTGAGACTGCTCTACAAGGGAGGAGGGAAGGACAAAGCATCGCCTAAGGCGTACAGGCCGATATGCCTCCTCCCTGTCGTCAGCAAAGTCCTGGAGCAACTGATCGTCACGCGTCTTCGACCGATCCTCAGTGCAGCTAGTCATCCACGGCAATTCGGCTCGACCCGTGGCAAGGGAACCACCGATGCGCTGCTGAGAGTGCGTAGGGACGTGGAGGAAAGAGCGGAGAAATATGTCATGTTGGTGCTCTTCGACATATCCTCCGCTTTCGACAGTGTATGGTGGCCCTACGTGCTCCAGCGGCTGCAGGAGTTCGACACCCCCAGCAATTTGTACTCCCTCGTTAGTAGTTACCTCAGTAACAGGAGCGTAAACATCAGAGGTAGCTACTACGAGGTAGAGCGGAGGATAGAGAGAGGCTGTCCGCAGGGCTCTGTCCTGGGTCCGGCCCTGTGGAAACTTGTCTTCGACCAGCTGCTGGGGGAATTGGAGGAGAGAGGGTTCCTTGCCACGGCCTACGTCGACGACCTGGCGGTCATAGTGGCCGAGGATAGCAGAGCCAGACTGAAAACACAGGCAGAGAGGTGCGCCAGTCTCGTGTCAGAATGGTGCGTGAGGAGGAAGCTGAGCATGGCCGCAGCCAAGACCCAAGCCATGCTCGTAAGAGGCTCCACAGACAGGGCTCACCCTGTCATATTGGAGATAGATGGCCAGAGAGTGAGGATGGGTGAGGAGGTGACGTATTTAGGAGTGAAGATGAGGAGAAGATTCGACGTCACCCCTCACCTAGACTACCTGAAGGATAGGGTGACCCGGTCTATAAATGGCTTGTACAGGATTGGGGGTGCGTTCTGGGGCATCAGATACCCAGCTACAATGACCATTTACAAGGGCGTGGTCATGGGTATCTTGAGGTACGCATCCCCAGCATGGAGCCAACACCTCACGCAGTTGCAGAGGAAGAGACTGGCGACGATCCAGAGACTGGCTCTGCTTAGGGTCACTAAGACATAAAGAACGGTGTCGCATGAGGCGGTGCAGGTACTAGCCGGAGCGATGCCCCTAGACCTCGTCCTCAAGGAGGACAGAATAAAGTATAATGTGAAGAGGCAGGGGCTCGACGCGCTACCGGAGGGACTCCGTACCAGAATCGGCGAGAACCCCAACCAATGGAAGAAGATATTGAGGGAGGATACCATCGAGGAGTGGAATGGACGGTGGGTAGGGAGTCAGAAGGGAGCTACCCTAAGGAAGTTCTTCCCCACCGTCCAAGAAAGGCTGAAGGCAAGATGGGTCCTCCCTGATTACTGGGTCTCGCAGATGCTGACAGGGCATGGAGGTTTCCGGGGGAAACTACAGGAACATGGAAAGGACATAGACCCCCGGTGCCCCACCTGTGGAGTCCCTGAGACTGCAGAGCACGTGATCGTGTCCTGCACTGCAGTAGAAGGACACCGAGCCAGGTTGTCGAGAAGTACCGGGATCTTCGCCCTCGCCGAGTCGGACTTCCCCCGTCTGATGGAGGAACAGGTGTACCCCTTCTTCAAGGACTTCGTGTACGGGTGGAAGGAGGTGGTGGGTCCTGAGCACTTCACACTGGGAAGGGCCAGACCACCCGACGTCGGCGAGCCTGAGGATGGCTGATGGGACCCGGACGGAGGCAGTGGACCGGGAAGGCTGGACCGGCTTCCGGACGGATGCAGTCAGTGAGAGGATCCGGACGGATGCGGTGGACCAGGAGGGCTGGACCAGTATCCGGACGGATGGAGCTGAAGAAGGGATCCGGACGGATGCGGCTGACCAGGAGGGCTGGACGGTGCCGGACGGATGGAGAGGATAAGGAGCAGCCCTAAGGTGCGCAACTGCGCACCGGGCTGCTCCGTAGTAGCAGACAAGGTGCAGCCCTAAGGCGTGCAAACGCACACTGGGCTGCACCACAGTAGCAGGAAATTATAATAATTGTACCCAGAAATATAATACCCTCAGAGAAAATGTAATATAAGAATTTGTAAATAAATGTGTTGATTATTGGTGGCAGTGGCATACGCTACCCCAGCGTAATACCCCACTGCCACCACGACCCCGTATGACCGAAAGGTCAGGTAGGGGGATAAAAAAAAAAAAAAAAAAAAAAAAAAAAAAAAAAAAAAAAAAAGGCCAAAGGTTTTTCATTTTTCTCGATAATCGACTGCATTGTTTAGTATTTGTCTCGTTTCATTTAGATGTTATTTAGGAAGAGAATAAAAATTATAATAAATTTGTCAAAACGGCATTAAAGCTTCACGTTTTTACACATTACCGATTTTATTAGCAATTGACGCTTTAACACTATAATTTCACTCTTCAGTTGACAACTCTTCTTGATAACTCTTCTCGCACTGAACTAACAAGTTCAGTTCAGAACTAACAAGTTGTTAGATGTTGTTATAAGAAACCAGTACAAACTTTTCTGTTTGATATAATCCATTTAAACCTTGAACTTAAGATGAATGTATAACATTCGAAACTTATTTTCAATAAAACAAAATTATAGAAGTGAGAAATAATTTATCAATCTCTAATTTCACTCTTGTTAAAATGTTTTCATAGTTAACTTGCTTTAACGTGTATCAAGATGCCAATCGAGACGTGGAAATTGCAATATTTGTCCCGTTTCCCACAAATATGTCTCCAATGTTTCCAAAGCGCCCCAGACTTACAGCGGTAGGTCCTACAGCTTGTGAGTCCTTTGTTGAATACCTTTTCATCTTCGTATCTTTTCAATGTCGTAATAACAAATAATCAAGCAAAGTTCCTTAACACGAGGTAACTAAACCAGTATGACTTGTGGAGAAATTGTCTATTACTAGGCTTGAGAGATTATTCACTGGAAATGATATAATTAAATTTACTGATTAGACATACTAATTAACTATATAAGCGATAAACTAGTTTGGACTATTTAATCAATTATGGGGTTTACGAAAATATTGATTACTTAACCTTATTGGAAATATGGCCTAGATCTTTAAACGAATCTTAGCATAAAGTAGAGGGGAGAAGGGAAAAGGCGAAGGGGGCGACCGCAAAGTGCCCCGCGCCATGAAGGACCTCGCACTATAGAAGATTTAAGCAAATAATTCGTACACTACAGACGAATTTATAGTTCGTATTAAAGACTGCCCGTAATGCCCCAAGCCATTAGAAATATAAAATACAGACAAGTGTAGTTTTATTGATAGAGCCAAACTCCCAAGTAACCCCACGCTAAATAGATATAAATAACAAAAAATCATAAAAATTGGAAATAAAATACAAAATTATAAGCTGAATACATGATTTTTGAGATTAAAAACAATTATATTACAACAATAAAATAAAAACAATTAAATTACTTAAACTTTTGTCGTTTTGCTTCTAAATTTTCAAATTATTCCGGAAGAGGGCCCTTCTCCCGAACCTTCCCTCCACTTAGAAGATATTCTTTTGGCCCACTTGCCAAAAGTTTCTCCACCACTACCAGTACCAGTACCATTACCCTCCAAATCCCACTGACCAAAGGAGGTCCCACAATATCGTATCGCCAAGGGCCCCACAATATCGTATCGCCAGAGCACCGCCACATTCTATTGAATTCGTTTTTCAGAGGGATTGATATTATCTAGTCAATATAATATTAGTTTGAGAAAAATCGCCGATCATTGCACTTTAAATTTTGAAAAAATGGGATTATATATAATCAATCGGACATACGTAATGGATTATATTAGCAGGCAAGAATTAATGTCTTTGAGACTTTTTTAAGTTATTATATCATTATTTCCAAAACAATAAAAACAAAATACTGCAATAATTTAAAATAAATTATAATATCTCAACATGTTTCCATTAATTAATTATTAAATTTATTTTCAAATTATTATTAACTGTACCACCCATTTGCAAAATTAAAACACAAATCATAATTTTAATTTTTGAGATACAATGTTATTTATTATAAATTAAACGTTATAAAGGTAAATGTACCGGTGTGGACATAGGCTAGAAAATTTTCATTTTTTATGAACACGCTAGATTTCAGGGAGCTGGACTATGTTTTAGGCCATCTTCAGGGCTAAAAGGAAAACAAAATAACAACAATGAAAAAAGACAGATGCAGTACCAGTAACAGTAAATGATAAATACAGAAATTAAAAGTAAGATAAAAAAGTATAAAAAGAAAAAGATAACACTAAATTACATAATACAAGAGACAAATGAAAAAGTAAAATAAAATAAAATAAATGAAATAACAATATATAAATTAATTGAAATTAAAATAATGCTTTATTTACAGGCTTATGCTTTATTTAGGCCCCTCCCACCCAGACCAATTTCTCCCTTTAAATATACATATATGGTCAACAAAAACTCCCTCCAATATGAATTTTATATGTCTGTTCCCATTGCTGAAGGTTATCGGACTTTTGGGTCTTGTATGAGGGCCTGATTATAATTAAATTTCTCGGCTGTAATCGTGCCCAATTTCATTGAGATAATTTTAAATTAAGATATTTATTAAAAGAAAATGAACGATATTAATTAATTTTGAAATTATATTAAATTTGCGAAATCTAAGTCCCCTACTTGACCTTTCAACCTTGTAATGATCAAAGCTATACTCATTTTATATCAAACCCACAGAAAAGAATATAAAATTTTCTCCGCTCTCTTTCTTCTCTATATGAAATTCATTTTGTATTCGTTGTTCAATTTTCCTTCAAAGCAGTTTCTTGTGAAAAGGACAAAAGAGTGTTGGATTGTTGGACTGAAGCCCCATGAAGTGTGCCCTTGACAGGTGGAATTGTTTAGTGTTATATGAATAGAGGCAGCCCCATCTCTAGGGCCCCCTAGCTCATGTCATGTTCTTCAAACCCTTAGCGCTTTGTAATCTCTCCAGTTTCTGATGTCTGGAGAGGATGGTGTGGAATTGTACGGTTTATTTAAACAAAGTTATTTTTTTTTTTTTTTTGAATCTCTCAAGTTTAAATTTTAACTTTAATTGGAAATAAAAGAATATTTTAAATAAAATGATACGAAAATAAATGTACTTTATATTTAGAGAACGCTATCCCCTCAGAATCTATTACAGTAATGACTCGGCAGTCAAAATAGTTCAACCATAATTGAATGGCATTTAACAGAAGGGAACCAACCCACACTACACATGTTTTGATTAAACTCAAGTCAAAGTTAAGTGGTCTTGGAAAATTTGGAATTGCTGCGAGCGCACACCAGCGACCCGTAGTAACTGAAATTTATTTATCAAGAATTTATCAAATGTAACTGGAAATTTCATGTGAATACTACCCCTGTCATTTCCGCCTTTATCTTATGACGCTGATCCATCTGTGTAAAGTCGAGAGCAGGATGTATTGATCCTTTCCCTTTATACCAGAAATATGACTAGTTCCTGACATGTTCTAGATAATGTGCAAACGTTCTTTATCAACAATATCAACTTATTCTGGTATAATAAGTGAGGGTCGGAAGTTTGTATTCCTGAGTATGATTGTGTTTTAGTTTAATTCTTTACTATTTTACCATCAAAGATAATTTTTATAACTGTTTTATTATATAAACCTTACCCTAATATAGATGCTTTGATGGGACGAATGGTGCTATTGTTAGCGTAGGTAACACAGTATGTCCGGTCCGGGCCGGGTTATAGTTTGATTCTCTTCTAGGCTAGTTAAAAATAAATTATTACCCCTAGCTATAATTATTATACAGTATCTATGCACCGATATAGTCACTCCCATTCTTGATAAATACACCTATTGTAGCCGTCATGAAATTAGAAAGTCGGGAGAGACACAATTATATCCAGAATTGTCTGAGATAATTTCTTAATTTTTTTTTTTTGTTTTACAATTGAGAAGCCAGGCTACACAACGGCTACGCTCTCAAGAGACGTCAAAGAAGGATTTGGAAAGCCAAAGCAAGTGCATCAAGTTGCTAATTTCGTGACGGCTACTACATTATTATGCTTATGCTTACGTTTAAGGCAAATACAGATTTTGATTTTTTTTCGATTTTATGCTTGATTCTTTATTAATAAATCTTATACCGCATCGTTTGATATAAGTCTTTTATCTTTATGAAGTTATTGAAGTTCTTTAATTATTCGATAAGTAATTTAAAAAAATATAAGAGCTTTCACATATAAGAATTATTTTGTATCTACTAATTTTTTAACGAAGATTTAATCACTAATCAATTATTTGAACGACAGATATATAGAAATATTATGCCGATCATTGGCTTCCTTATAAAAATAAGCTTCCAGGAAATAATGTAACGAAAAAAAGTCATATACGGAAGGTATGCGTTATTACACATATAACGTAATAACCGCAAATATTTTCAGATATGATGCTTATCGCATAATAAATATATTTTTTAAATTAAAAGTGATAATATGAAATATTTAACTAGTCCGAATAGTTCTGCTCACATATGCCTTGAACAAGAGAAAGAACCCTTATTACAGTGCACTGGGTGAGAAACTGATTTATAGTCTGTCCTAGGTTAGCTCTTGCCTCTTTGCTAGATGAATGATGGCTACCTTTGTCAAAATGTCGCTTCCATTGCGGGCTTAGATGTTGTAAACATTGTACCATTAATAATTTCTACGAGCTTTAGTTAATTGTGTCATTGTGAGCTTGTAAGTTTGTATTTCAGCTACACGTAGTCGACCATGCGTAGTCGACCATTTGATAACCAGGAGAAATAAATATTCGTTTGATTAAATACGTGTATACATCTTTATTCTATCACAAATTAGTAAGGAATTTTAATTTCGAATATTTTTAAATACCTATTGGTTATGATTTAATAAGTATGATATCTATGTAAAACATTAGCCCCTGTAATTACATTTTTAAATTGAAATCGTTTTTCCCATCTTTAACAAAATAGGCTACAGCTATAATAGCTAAAAGCAATCAAAGTTAAAGCTAGGAATTAGCTTAAACTAAACTGAGAGCAGTTATTTAATACAAGGTTAGATTTTATAGGACAATCAAGAGCTTGTCGTAATCTCTTAAATTTTACAAAATCTTTTATTCGGCATTAATAATTAATATATTAAGGAAATATACCATATTGTTAAAAATCAAAGATTTATTGCATTTATCAATTTATAAAAAAAAATTGAACTATTCATTGCTTGACGAATTATATTTGTAAATTATTTATTTTTGGAAATATAGTTTTTATTATAAAATAATCTTTCTTTTTTGTTTCTTTCACAATGGTATATTTATTCGTATGTGGTTAAAAGTTCTTCCTGTTATTTCCTATTTTAAATGTTGTCTCTTAGTTTATTATTTTAAATAATGAACCTTAGTGATCGACCAAGAAAATACAAATTAAATTTTGTATATGTATAAATAAATAAATAAATTTTGTATGAAATAAATTAACTGCTAAGGTTTTTCAAAATGGGTTGAAACAATCGAAATCAGACCAGTGTTAGCAAAGATATAGTGTATTGAACTTTAAACAAATGTTTAATAAAGTATTCTTCCGTACATGTTCCAATGGAAATCGATTCACCTTTATTTAATTTTTTGATAACAAGGAAACTATTCATCTCCCGGAAAATTCCTGATGTTCATTTGAAATATAGTTCAATTGCCTAACCATAAAAAAAAAATAAAAATAAAAAAATAATCCGACCAATATTAGTAAAGATGTCAATTTTTATATTGGGCTTCGACCCATACTGCAATTAACATAATGTGAGTGGGCACACCAAATATTTTTGATATTTAACTATTTGGCAATTATATACCACTGCCTATTAATTGCAGTGTTGTTTTTTTAATTACATCTGAAACGTCTTTGTAAACCATTCCTTACTTACCAATTTTTTTGTGTTTATTTCTGTTTTATAATCAACAGCATAGACTATGTTTTTACTTATCTGAACGAACTCCTGTATTTTTCTGTTTATGGTTAACTATTCATTATGAAAATTTATTGCTTGTAGGGATCTCAGTCTTTTTTTTTATTTTTTACTTACTCTTGTCGATATTTCGAGCTCTTTTTATTTTCGGCGCCCTGATACTTCTCAATATTCCCAAGGGTTCAGAGCCGCCGTTCAGAGCTCTAAATATGCGACTGTTCAATATTCATAATGCTCTAGCTAAAAAGTGCAAATGAATTCTCCGCTCGCCCATTACCAAGTGGAAATGTCAAAAGCTTTGTAGTGTATTTTCGTATATTTACTATTCTGTCAGAAAATTATTTTTATTCGGCGAATAACAGCCAGTACCTGTTAGAGAATGCTTTTAGGATAAGGGTCTCCCGAAGGAGCCTGAGTGAGAAAAGATTGTAACGATGAAAATAATATACTTAATTTAAGCGGCGGTGGGTCAATACAAGGCTCGGTCAACAGCTGCAGGGTCAATATGATATTGAGTCAATAAAGCTCTGATAGCTTGAGCACTGCTTATCTGATTAAGGCTATCAATAAGAAGTTTATAGCTTAACTTAATCATCCCAAGTGGTAAGTCGTCGATAAACGTGTCCAATCATCAAACAAGGGAGTTGCGTATTCTTTGAACCAATACAGAAGAAGACCGGTCTCTTGGAAACACACGAAAAAGATATGTACATAAAACAGTCATATTTTCTGTTAAAAGTATTTTTATAATTGTACATGTGCCAGTATCCACAATCTGATGTTAAGATTTAAATATTATACTACAACCAAAAAAATAATCTAAAGAAATATCTCAGATGTATTAAAGATTGTTGGAGGTGCGTACAAGAACGGAGCACATAAAAATACTGCTTTATTAGTGCCTACTTTTCGATCTAAGTGAAAGGTCCTTTATCACGGCAACTCATCAGGAGCTCTGGAGCGATGACTTGCAGAATTAAAGCAATTTTTAATTTACTGAGTGTTTTTTTCTTGACAGCACTTCCAACCATCATCTTGGTACAATTGTGTTATATTTCATATCGTACAGTGTATTCCTTCAATGGTATCTTACCTTTAATAAGAAGCTCTTGCCCGTCCAGGGCGCGGTAAAGCTCTCTTGATAGCATCAGAGCTAGCGCGGCCAGTAAAAGAGACCATATTCCAAGAGTGGCAGACATTGTGGGACAACAGCCCTCCAGATAAACTGAAGGTCGTAAAGAATGAAGTGAGACCATGGAGCAGCCATAGTCGCAAGAGCCGCAGAAAAGAAGTGGTCCATACACGAGTCATAATAAGACCTTCAAGGCTTACCCACGTTCATATAATAACTAAAGAAAATCCGCCCAGATGTCAGAAATGTAATGAGAGATTGACAATAGCCCATGTCTTTGAGGGCTGTGTTTTGTAAATGAGAACATTAATGAAATAAGTATACCTACCAATATGTCAATAGCTTTAGGAAATGAGGAAAAATAATTCTTATTTATTTATTTTCTAATTTTTATTTATTTATTTGTTTTTCTTAATTTATTAACTTTTAATTTATTATATTTTGTTCTCCTATCCTTGTAATCTTTTCTTATCACTTCTATTTAAACCTTCCATCTAATATCTTTCAATATTATTATTATTGTAAATACACAAGCGTTAACAAAGGCGTTGATGACCTTAATCTTTTTAAAACAACCAACCAACTTTACCTTTAATTTAAATAATTATTGCAATAACATGAAAAATAAAATAAAAGGATCCATAATGTGTTTTGGTGAACATTTGACTATTTCAAAATAGAAGTGGACACCTTTCTGCATTAGTTAGGCATGTATTAGAAAATTTAGGCAAAATTATGAACACGAAATAGTGCTTTATAATTTTATGGGATGTAGACAGCATAATTCTTTTTGTGCATTTACTAACAGTTTTTAAAATCGATTCTGGAAGAATAAATTTCACTATCTACTACTGCATATAATAATTATTTGTTCTTGATTCAGTTATAGTAGTTTAACTTCTTGGCCTTACAACATATGTTTATTATATTTAACCTAAAATAAGGACGTCATGGCGTAAGGTATTAGAACTAATGACATAGAGATTTAAATTTTAATTTATAGAAGAATAAAATTGAAATTATTTTGATATTATTTATTTGTTAAATTTATTATCAATTATTAATAAATTTTTGGAAAGTGTTTAGGAATCATTATACCGCGAATACAAATAACTTTTTTATTTAAAAAAATAAATGAAAAAATCTTTTTTAGTGATTCCAATACATCACCTTAAATTAATCAGCTGTATGAAACCTCTAATCGGCCACCATTTTGAAACCAAATGGCGGATAGATGTATCCGTGATCTATAAATTTGGTGCCAAATCTGATGAATATCGGTACAGTAGTCTCGGAGAAATCTTCGTCAATTATAGAGAAAGGTTTATATCACTTTTTGGCCCGTTGAGTTTTGAAATTTCACACGAAATTATATTTACTTTTTTTTTTTTAAATCGTAACTAATTTAGAGATTGGACGGTTTTCATTAAAAAATCGCGGAAGTAAGTATTTCTTTTAATATTCAAATCGTATTATTTCAACTCCGGAAAAACCTTTTTCTGTACTTTCAATTTATTTAAGTTCGTCCCTAATTCTGGGTCATTTTTATAAATCTTAACTGCAACACTATTTTTTTTATGTTTTTTTATTTCCTAAGATCGATGCGTCAAAACTCTATGTTTGACTAAATCTTTATTTAGATTACTTTTTTAGTTACTTTATATTTATTTAAGGAAATAATGGTTGGTCAAATTTGACCAGTTTTAATTGCTTGATAAACGAAAAATAAGTGTATTATTTTATTTTATTTAAGGTATTATCTTACATTATTAATTTTTGTATTTTCTTGTGATTCTGAACATTGATTTTAAAAAACTTTTACACTTCAAAAAAAAATGTATGAATTATTATAAATATAAAAAATAATTAAGACCTTTTATACTCGGGATGCTGACACTAATGAGGTGAGTTCAATCCCTTATTCTGCATTTAGTTCGTTTCAAAGAAAAGTAAATTCTGAGCTATTTCATGTTTAAAAATAAAAAGTTCGTAACAAAATTTCTTGTGAAAAGTTCATGCGAGTTACATTCCGTCCGAAATGCATAGATAGATACCTAATTAATATAAATAATTAAATGATTCCATGGCTAATGAATAATGAATACTTAATACCAAGCCTTAGAGAACTTTGAGGTAAACGGTACCATTAATGAGAGTTTGCTTATTCGCTTAATTAAATTAATAGATCGGACCTGATTATGTTCCCATCTTCATCTCGGCCTTCCTTTCAGGTATATCGTTGCCAATGTCGTATTGATTACCTTTTGTGATGACCAAATGACTTAAATAACCCCTCTATTTCAGCCTCATTGACGTCAGAACATTAATTATATTGATCTAGTTCGGTACCACTGTTCCAGTTTTGTACTGCTTCTATTCCGCATACATCTCTTCATATTTTTGAATATTTTAGTTAATTCTATCGATGCATTTATTAAAAAATAATAATAAACAAATATTTCTAGTATTTATTTCATGGAATCTGAGAATTGAATGTATCGAGATTTTTTTATTTTCTTAGTTAACGTTTTGAATATGAAACTTCTTCGGCATTTATACTTCAAATGAGACAGCCCCTTTCAAAACTAATCTGACCCTCTTTAGTTTATCAGTTCAAGTAGATTTTTTTTTCTTTTTAGACAATCTTAATGCACAACGATGTGTGCCATTATGTTTGATTGTATATCAATCAACAATTTTGTTGAGCTCATTTGGACTTCGAAACTAGTGGACGGAAACTATTTTCATGATATTTCGGAAAATTTACCCTCATCCGCTGATTTTCATCATCAGCAGGATTTTTGTACTTTTTAATTAAATTTTGCGCCATCGTCTTTCGAGATAACAGAAAAATTATTTTGAAATCCTGGTTTAAAAAAATAACAAATCGCTATCGAACTTTACCCTTATAGCAGCAGAACTCAAATACACAAATCATCCCCTATATTAATTATACCTAATCCTTTGTGTTAATTATATCTAATCCATTATATTAATTTTCTCGCTGTGAAACGTTGAAGTTCGGTTAATTTACATTTGACTAAAATAACAGAAAATTCACTGTCTACTTGAGGTATGAAAAAAAAAATTAAATATTCCCAAATGCTAATTTCCCCAGTTAATAAATATTAGTTTTCAAAGCAAAGCCCTAATAAGTGTAACATGCAAGTATGTCGAAAATTTATTAATATTTTTTTCCTCTGATGTGATGCTTGTATTTAAGAAGCAGTTTTTACGACCTAAGTAAAAAAAAAACATCCGCCGGAACTGTTGGTAAAGTACCGTCAAATGTCAGAGAGATTTTCTTTTTGTCGCGTAATGTCATTCTGCCCTATCTATAGCATCCCCATTTCCATCCGTCAGGGGTTTTTTCATGTCGCTTTTTTCTTTCTTGAATTTGTATTATTCCCCTTTTCCCGGAGAGGGCTCGTTTTTATTGTGTTTCCTCATTCTTTCCTGCCCACGGATTTTCACTTAAATTACTTTTCCTGTTATACAAGTACATGACGAAAATAATGTTAGCTTTCCGCCTATGTAAATAATATAATTATATATAAATTTGAACTTTTGCTTTAAAAACCTATTTTATTTGTAAACTATGTATTTTGATTACTATACTCTTATGATAGTGTTTGCAGATTTAGAATAGCCTTAAAAAGTTTTTTCTGATAGAATTTAACTAGCTAGGAAAAAAAAAAAACATCCAATTGTTCTATGCTTTTTTACTGCATAGAAAAGTTATTTATTTAGAAAAGGGACGATATACTCGCTTATCATATTAATCTGGCACGAAAGTGGCTTGTTTGGAAATTACCCATGTTATCACTCAAATGACAGACAGCTCTGTGATAGAAAGTGCTTGGGCCATGTTCTTTACATATACTTTGCCTGCATGATGGTTGTATATTTCGGACCAAATCTTTTCATGCAATATTATGTTCATCAAGGATAACTCATTTTTTTGACATAAGAATCACTGAGTGAGAAAAAGACGTGTTTAGTGTCAAGACAGAATAGTTTTTCGCTTCTCCGGTAAAATTCATTTTTGTGACTTCTGCTTTACCCATGTCTTCTTCTTCTTCATCTTCCTCCCTTGTGCCTCTCAGCGTGGAGATGCCTCAATCGAAGCCAGCCAGGCATCATGATCCCGAGCCAGCGCTCTCATGGAGTTCAGACTCTTTCCCTTTTTCTGTCCTATCCTGGAGATGTGATCGGACCATAACAGTCTGGGTCTTCCTCGAGGGCAACTGCTTTCACTGCTACTGCGAGACCCAGCTTTCAATGCCATAAAGAAGGGTAGGTAGGTAGATGGCCTTGAAGATGTGTAGTTTTACACTATTTTCTGTCTCCCTTTTTCCCATTGCTGAGCTGCAAAGCTGATTATATATATTATTTGCTTTTTTAATCCTGTTGGAAAGTTCTTGGTAAATTTTTCCATTTTAAGTGTGGTCCTCTACTGTTTCCAATAACTCCTCCTTACAGCTAACTATCACTTCTTCCTCACGACCAATGTGCATTACCTTACTTTTCTTTGCATTCAGTGCAATGCTCTTTCTTTCCAACTCGACTTCCCACTCAATGACAGTTTGCTGGAGGTTTTCATGGGAATCAGCAATGAGGACAATATCGTCTGCAAAAACTTGAACTTGGGCCAGCTTTGTCCTCATATACCACATTCCCACGAATGTCCGTGTCGTCCTCCGCTTGCATATTTTTAAAATTTCATCCATGAATATGGTGAAAAGGAGAAGACTAAGGCTGTCACCTTGTTTAACTCCTTTAATCATGCTAAAAGTCCTGGATTCTGTTTCGTTTATTCTAACTATGCCTTTAGAGATTGCACCAATCAATTCCTTCGGCACATTTTTAGCGGCTAAAGCTGCCCATATTTCTGATAGTTTTCACAGTTACTTGAGTTTCCTTTCTTGTGGATTGGTATGATAATATTGTACTCCCATTCCTAGGGTGTAACTTCAGCAGAAAATATATTTTGGAAAAAACCTTGTAGAGCTTTTTGAAGATCCGGGCCTCCAAAGTTTACAAGTTCTGGCGAAATACCATCTCTACCTGCTGCTTTGCCAACTCTCATCTCTATAGCACGTATGACATCCTCCTCCCAGATCGCTTCTTCGTATTCTTCCTCCCCTGTTCATTGCTCTTCTTCCATTTTCTCTTCGCCGCCACCAGAGAATATTGCAGCATGATGGCATCACGATCTCTCCAAAATAATACTATTTTTGACGAGGATAGAGGTCCTTATAACAAAAATAGTCGGTTTTATTAACATTGATACAGGCTCAGAAAGATCCTGCTTTGTTATTAAATCGGAACGGACTATGTTATCTAGTAGAGGGACATTAGAATATTGTCTATTTTAATAGTCGACTACTTCTTCCCGTATAAGAAATTAGATCTGAAAATTATTTAGGTAAGCTTGCTAAATTAGGGAGGAGGGGGAGAGTCCCGCTACGAAAAGTCACTGTTTTTAACTCTCTCCGAGTTCATACCCGTTAATTCATTATGTATAGCTATATTAACTTGGAAGAGAGCTCTTTTTCTTTCTTACCTACGCCAGAAAATTTCCGTTTGACAATCGTGGGTAACAGATAAACAATTGGTATAGAAGAGTGCGGTACCTGGAGATGCTGTTGATTGCATTGGTGAGGACAGAGGGCAGTTGCCGGTTGGCAGTTAATCTGCTTAGGGCATACAATGCTCCGCCCGCTAACGACGTTTCTCTCTCCAACAAACAAACGGGAAACTTCAATTGGTATCTAATTCTGTTTCATTTCGTTTATTAACTTCGTTTTTCGGTTGAGGTCTTTCAAAAACCTCCTTTAATAATGTCTCGGTAGCTATTAGAATTATTCATTGTCCCGATTCATTTATTGTTTTGTTCATCCGGAAGAGTGTTGATGTACAGTAACTATATTTGGAAGAGGTGGTTGTCTGTAGTTTAACAATACTTTTTAACCGGATTATGTTAGATTTATTTATTTTTTTACCCCCACAAAATTATTTTATCCTCTCAGGCCAGACTACCGATTTTGAATATTTAAGAAATTATTTAAGGAAAGTTTCTTGAAAAACAGCGCGAGCTAAGTAATACACAGACTGATGTATAATAAGTATTTCCCTTTTTACCTTACCATATGTATTTTTGGTCTATATATATATATATATATATATATATATATATATATATATATATATATATATATATATATATACAGACCACAACAAAAATTAATAATAAACTTCATAAGTACAGATTGTACAAAAAAAATCTGGTGCGGTGTGCGCATCACACCACGTTTCCTATCTTTGACATTATTTTAAAGAGTTCACATAAACTCTACTCAAAATCAACTCAGCAAAATGTACTTCTTAGGTCGTCATTTCTCATAAAAGTATAATAAATCAATTTTTTTAATAAGTTTCCATGGAATAATTTAGTTTCTATTAAATAATATAAAAGTAGAAATTATTAAGTTAATTTCTTGGTTCTAATTTCTTAATGTTTATGCGTTTTCGTAAGTCTCCATTACCTTCTACTGCTTTATATTTTATAAAAATGACGAGTATATATATATATATATATCCTCGTAATTTTTTCAAAATCTGTGTTTTTTAAAATCTGTACATGACTCTTCAGGTGTTTTTAACAATATTCTTATACCAGATTAAGACTTATCTAGTGAGTTATTTAAATGTCTACATGGAGAAACGACTGGCATAGGTAAATAAAAGAAATGTTGGGAACTGAACCAGCGATACGGACGACACGAGATGTTACAGCAACTTTTTTTCCAAAACTGACTTATTGAAGCTATCACTTTATATCGTCGATTTTGCACATTTTTGTAATTTTCTGGAAAAAAACTAACGATTTCGATCAAACTCGTCATATCAATGTAAAATCAAATGGTCCTTAATATCAGTTAGGTCTTATTCTCATTGAAACAGTCCGACAAGGCTTAAATGTCTATGATAATTTTCAAAATGGCTTCCCCGAAAGCACCGCTAAATTTGTTTTTGTTCTTTAATTAATTAACCGTCTCTCATTGTTAGTAGTAATAAAAACAGATAAATATCAACTAAAACAGAATTTGATAATTAACTAATATTAACTGCAGTAATATTTTGAAATAATTTCCGGAAATAAGTAATATAATATAAATTATAATATACGGTTGAAAAGCTAAAGATTTTATAAATATATATTGTATCCAAAATATAGAGCAGTAGAAGGTAATGGAGACTTACGAAAACGCATAAACATTAAGAAATTAGAACCAAGAAATTAACTTAATAACTTCTACTTTTATATTATTTAATAGAAACTAAATGATTCCATGGAAACTTATTAAAAAACTAATTTATTATACTTTTATGAGAAATGACCTAAGAAGTACATTTTGCTGAGTTTATTTTGAGTAGAGTTTATGTGAACTCTTTAAAATAATGCCGAAGATTGGGAAAGTGGTGTGATGCGCACACCGCACCAGATTGTTTTTGTACAATCTGTAATTATGAAGTTTATTATTAATTTTTGTTGTGGTCTGTACACATATATATATATATATATATATATATATATATATATATATATATATATATATATATATATATATATGGAATGTGTTCACTTATGAAATCGCATAAACTTTAATGATTGTTGTAGATTGTAATTTCAACTTTTATGTAATTTAAAGGAAACTAAACGGAATATCTATGAAAACTAAACAGAAAATTTTAAAATTTATTTCAAGTAGTGTGGTAAGCGAAAGGGTTGTGATGCTCACACCGCACCAGATTTTTTTCTTTTAGCCCGTTTGTATTACAGTTTTTTCTCCTTTGATTGTATATTTTATTATCGCTTTAGGGGAAGGCAATTTTTAACATGGTCAACAAATATGTACCTCTCTTATAAATAAATATACGAATTTCGTCTTGTATCAATTTCATTGTAGACATTCCTGAAACAGATAAATTTGTGAAACGTTATTTGTGACAGCGTGGGTTGACTTTATATTTATTTATTTTTCCACTTTATTAATCCGAAGATGCCCAGAAATTTCACCAATCTATCAATTTCTCGTTTCTATTCATCACGTGGTTTTTTTTATTAGTTACTTGGAATTTTAATAAAAATACCTTTCCATAAGGTATTTTTATTAAAATTCCAAGTATTTTTTATAGAATAATAGAAGAGCCTGGTTGGATTGTGGTGGGGAGGGGAGGAGGAAATGGCTGAAGAACTGGCAATGGTAGAAGGCTAGAGGAGGAGTTAAGTGCGGAGTCGATATCGCAAGATCTGCACGAAAACCTCAATTCAATTCTTTCTTATCGCCGCTATATTCCTGGCCTCAATTCATTACTAATGACCATCATCGTACTATTATCAAGATGATATCGCCCCTTCTTCTTTTACCTACCTTCTAGTAACCCTTTAATTATTTTCGTCCATTAATTCAAAAGAATTAAAAAAAAAAAAAATGTTAAAATCATTGGTTTAGTCAAAGCACTTGGGATATTTCGCCTACACCAGAATTATAATTTCGATTATTTCCCACAGTCTATATGTGAAAATGTATGAATCGAAAATCAATTATTTTACTTGTTATTTTCCCTTACCTATTTATGAAATATATAGTTAGGGGAAGTATTGAGATCGTGAAATTTTTTTAATTCGAGTTTTAAACGGAAATACACGTTTCAAGGTCCCTGAGCCCAAATAACCAAGTCTCGCAAAATGGTTTGTGTGCTTGTGTGTATGTGAACAGCCAAGCTCAAAAACGAAAAGCCGTACGAAAGTGTTCAACACATTTTTAAGGTAGCTATATTCATGAGATATTACAGCAATTTTTCGTCAAAATCGACTGGCCGGAAGTGGTACTTTATATTATCGATTTTAAACTTTTTTACAATTTTCTCAAAAACGGCTCTAACGATTTTGATAAAACTAGCTGAAAGTCTTTTCCTTAAAGCCTTTTAACTTTTCCTTTAAGTAGTACATCACCGAGGAAATGCAGGAAAAAAATTTAGGATGAAAAGAATATTTTATTTACGCTTAACTTAAAAATTATGCATTTTATGGTAAATTACATATAGAATTGTATGAAAGGTAATTAAATTATTTAAAAAAAAAAGAATCATCAAAATCGGACCAGTAATGGCATAGATACAGCGCATCGGACTAACCGCAAGTGGCAATTATATCACTATTATATGTTTTTTAAAGTTTTCTCGTAAACGGTATTAACAATTTTGATGAAACCTGCCTAATGTCTTCTCCTTAAAGCTCTTCAACTTTTCATGTATGTAGTACATCAACGAGAAAATTCAGGGGAAAAAGTTATAGCGAATAGAAAATTTTATTTGCGCAAAACTCAAAAAGTGTATGAAATCATATGAAAGGTAATTAAATTCTCTAAAAAACGAAAAAACAATTTTTTAAATCGGGCCTATATTATTAAAGATACAGCGTATCTCATGAGGACAAAACCTTAGATGGAAAGCCGAACGCGTCCGGAATGAGACGAATGCGACCGAACCTCCTCCCACCAAGCCGCCAACATATTAACAAAACACTCCTTAACTATATACTTTAATAACATAAAAGTAGAAATTAGCTTAATAATTTCTACTTTTATATTATTTAATGGAAACAAAATTATTCCATGGAAGCTAAATGGAATTACCATGGAAACAAAACCGAAACTTTTAAAATGTATTTTCAGCTTGACAAAAAATATTTAGTGTACGGAATTGTAGTACTAAAGTTATTAGTAAAACTAATTTATTATACTTTTGTGAGAAATTACTTGAGTACATTCTGCTGAGTTTATTTGGAATAGTGTTTATGTGAACTCTTTAAAATAATGTAAAAGATTATTATTATACCGTGGTAAGGGAAAGTTGTGTAATGCGCACACCGCACAAGATTTTTTTTGTACGATCTGTACTCATGAGGTTTATTATTAATTTTTGTTATATATATATATATATATTTGGATTGTGTTTACTGATCTCTATTACATTTTTTATTACTGATCTCAAAATATTCTTTATTACAATATTTGCTGATTAAGTAATCTGCTATAAATAATTTGTGAAATGTTGTATCACCAGAAAATGAACATTGCATGCTGCATTCCATAACTGTAAATTGAAAATTTTATTTGAATACAATTATTATTATGCATATAATATTTTCCAAAATAAACTTTAAAAAATGGAAACATCAACTAAACAAATATAGTTTCGACAAATTTATTTTCTTGGTAATACACTTCATTAGTGTAAATAATCATATATTAATAATCGTGGATTTTGAGGAAACTATTAGAAAATTATATAGTTTTAATTGACTCACGAACATATTATTCATTTCCTTTGTGAAAAATTAATGATTTTTCGTGCGTGATAATGAAAAGTCTATAAAATTATTTTAATACAAACAATTAACAGAAAACACTGTAAATTATTACGCTATGGTTTATTATTTACACGCTCGCGCACTCACATACATAAAATAAAATAAACAATAATGATTTAATAATTTGCAGTATTATTTCAAAATCCTTTATATTTTTCCTTTATCTTAATAAATTGCTGAGATATGGGCATATATTCTAATCGAGCGCCATTTTGAGAATTTAATATTCGAGATTCTCAGTGATCTGTTGTGAACTATGGTTTCCCTTAAACACCCACAAAAAATGAAAAAAACCTTCAAATCCGAGCCCTAGTTATAACTGACATGCAAAGTCTATAAAATATATTATTTTTTTATTTTATGATTATTGATGATGATTTTATAAAAACATTTTTTTACGGATCCTAGGTATTAATTAAAAGGAATTGATACATATTCTTAGACGGTAATTTTATTTTATAATTTTTAAGTATTATTGCATTTTATATATATATATATATATATATATATATATATATATATATATATATATATATATATATATATATATATATATAATTTGTAAATGTTTGTGTTGTGCTAACAGGTGTTCAGATAAAAGTTGTTATAGTTGACTCAGTATTTTGAAAATTAATATCGGTGATTTATATATTTAAAGGAAATACTCTGTTGATCTATGTAAATGGTATTTCTAATAGCAAAAGGTTTGAGTTAAAAACGAGATTCCAACTGACAGCCTCTGATTTTTTCTCCGTAAAATTGTGAGGACGGGGATGAAAGAAGCGGTAGAGTTATCTCTCCAGTGGCTGGGAGAGCTCTCAATGGATAAGGGGGGAGGGGTGTTGAGGCTCTTGAGCGAGTTGCCAATAATGTCTTCTCTTCTAAACCTCAATTTACTTGGCAGTGTACCAAGTGAAAAATTCAAAACGTCTTTTCACATCTACTATCCCATGGAAGATATTTTCAAACATCATCTTATTTATAGTTGGTTTCCATTGTAATGTACTATACGTAGCATACACACGTAGGAATTTGATTAATTCTTGGTGAATTCAAATGTACAAGTGTGAAAGACAATCAAATATAGTAGAAATCATTTAGTCCACTTTATAATATTTCTTTTTTATTTTATGTTCACTCTTTTTTTTTTTGTCGATCTTACATTTTTCAATAATGTTAGTTTATGAAATTATTAATGATTAGTTGTAATATTTCATTAACTATATGTTTGGGATTATGCTACAGATATTCGATAAAGGATTTTCATGTTATTAGAGTTACACCCAAAGGCATAACTATAATTTATACATTTTACATTTATACTATAATTATAAATATAATTTTCAGCAACTCCTTTGAAACCAATTATCTATCCGATTCCCGATCTATGGAATGAAAAATTAAAATTTGAATTTACATAATTTAAAACATAAGCAAAATTTCATATTATGCACTTTTTGGGCTAGTTTAATTGATTTCGATTTTAATAGCATATTATTTTATAAAAAATAAAACATTTGTATTTAAGCCAAATTTTTTTATTAAACTCAAACGGAGATATACTGTATATGTCATATTTAAAAAAAATTAAATTAACTTCGCTAAAAGTCATTGTACAACCTGGATTACCTTACCCGACATTATTTTAACCATTAATTGGTGAATTTACTTGCGCAAAATTTTTTTTTTGCATGATTCTATTGAGCTATCATTATAAAATTTGATATCGGCATTTTCATATTTGCATAAAACATATACTTTTTAAGTAAACATATTTTCTAAATTGAACAAATTAAACACACAAACACATTAAATATATATTCACAAAATTCAAAATTTCAATTGTGAGTTTTAAAAAAAAACTCTTTGTTTTTTAAAAAATAAATGGCATCGCGTAAAAATTAAAATTTTGTGGGAGCACATTCAACAATTAATGGCTCACAATTAATGTCGGGAATGGTAAATAACTTAGAAACCTAGTTTATATAATGACTTTTAGCAAAGTAAATTTAATTTTTTATATGTCAGTTTGAAAAAAAAAAAATCATATAAAAATACAAGGTTTTATTATTTTATATGAGAACCCTCCAAAACCTCATCTTGAATTTTTCCCATACATTTTTGTAACATGTATCTATGCAATATATTTTTTTTTCTAAATTAAAAATTGCGATTTTTAGTTTTTGAAAAAGAAATTTTTTGGAAATTTTAAGATTGGTTTAGTTGTTATGATATATATATATATATATATATATATAAAATTAAAGTTTATGTTTATGTTTTGTAATTCTGAAAAGACTATTTTGAAACACTATTTTAAGGTTTATAGGTCAGATAGTTTGGAGGTATAATCTTTTCAATGATTAAAAAACATGTGAAGAAACAGTCGATTTTTGATTTTTTCGAGTCCTGCCTTTGTAAGTTGAAATTTATTTCGGTCACGGTCTCATGTAATGAATCTGGAACTTCCCACTCTGGTCAGTTATAGATTAGGTTGTTACCTGTAGGATAACCCGTTCTGCTTGTCATAATAGGATAGGAAAAGAAGTTAAGTCCCAATAAAAAATATAAATAAAGTCTATAACTTGAAAACTAAATATAGGAAAAATATGGAAATTTGAATTTTCAACTATGTTTATGCATAAAACATAAACAACAAATTTCGGTTATTTAGAAAAACCTCGAGTCTAAAATTCTTTTTTTATTGGTTAATTTGTTGTGGAATGACCCTTACTCATGTTTATACACTAACAATTTCGATTTTCTGTCAATTTTTATACTTTTGAACCAAACCAGAAAGCCTAGTTTTTATGTAGCTTTCATTTTATTTAAGTATATATTTATTTTGATGACATCTTAACAAATCTGGCTGTTAATTGTAACAAACTTCATTTTGGGTTTTTTCGGAGTTTGAAAGGATTTAGAATTTCGCTTACATAAGTCGATTTCCAATATTTGTCAATTTTCTTAATTTGAAGCCGTTTCAGCAAACTAATCCAAAGAATATCTGTTCAGTATAGTTATGTCGGTAATTATAAAAGGGATAATATCTACAGAAAAGATGGTGGAATTCGTCCTCGCAGAACAAAGCTACAGATTGATGATCTTTAGGCTTATACCGCACTGCGCAAGTCGTCTGTCTTACTCCTTATTCTTTTTACTGTCTTGATGTATAAAAAATACTCTATTATTTACTTTGTATGTATTATTACCAAGCGGCATTAGAGTTTTAACTGGCCAAAATTAAAGTAGGACATCAGCATACGGCAGCTGGTTTTTATGTGGTTGGCTTATTTTTTTTCTCTCCTGGAATCTGTTATAGTGACATGCATCCTAATATTCCTCATTACCTAAAATAAGGGAAATTAAAGAAAGATTTCTCTGTGGTTGGCCTGTAGAAGAAATGGCTATCGTTTCGCTGATAAAGATATACGAAGGACTGCGTTGTAAAGTTTAATTCAAGTTCTTTAATATCAAGAAAAAAAAAAATTAAAAACGTTAGAGGTAGGAAATTATTATTATTTCATTGTTGCAATAGTATGAAATTCGTACCTGGTTTCTATATACGTGAAAATAAGGATTTAAAATATTAATATAAGTCCTACATTTCTTTATAGACATGAAACGTATTCCTTTGCGTTAGTTAAGGCAAGAACAGCCATTAAAGGTTTTAGAAAATTGTGGGGACATGCACCTAGTAGATATAACTGAAGTAACCACCAGTAACATAGTAGCAGTCTTGAGGCTTAGTTTATTATTACCCATTTTCTTTATTTGTCAATTCTCAATTTTTCCTCAAGTCTGTCAGTTTCTTAGAAATTAAAAAAAAAATACCGGTCGCAAAATCCATCCTTTGAAAAAAAAATCACTAGCTCTGTGGCCTTAAAAAAATTTAATGGTTCTGTAGTCTTCTTTACAACTCATTGACATTACTGAACTTGGAACGTGAAAGAATTGCTGATAATTGAATGCTAGGCTCTATAACCTTTAATTCTTTGGAAAGCGATTTCAAAACATGAAAAAATTACTGAAAGTTTAATTACAGCTTTGCAGCGTTAAAAAGAAATTACTTAAAATTGCCGAACTAGAATAAATTGCTAACCATTAAACCTGCACAGCTAATTTTATGAAGGATAAAACTCTAGTGGCTGGAATAGAGCCGTTATTCCGTTTTATCTCACTTGGGTAATGCTTAAAAAGAAAATTTGCTAAACATTAATTTTCTTAAAATTACAAAACTTGACTATGATTATCACCGTCTTCTTGTCTTGGATAAGAATGAAATCGGCTAGGTTTTAGCTATTTGTTTACTTGTGAAAAGGTTTTTTAGGTCATTTCTTGAAGATCGAAGTGTAATTTGCTTGATATAAAGCCTTGCCAATGACCAGCTATTTGTAACGATTCCCGTAACTGTTATTTGTGACGTCATAAAAAAAATGGATTGATGGGAAGTTATTTTTGTTAATATAACCTTTGTTTCCAAAAAACACACACAAAAAAAAGGTTATTTTCATCGGTTTGAACCGATCAGTTTTGGTTGAGGGTAAAATAACCTGAATCTTATATAAAGACATCTTCTGTAGTTTACACCTAGTAAAAGGCCTTGCTGCTTTAATCTTAATCTTGGCCAGTTACTTAGGCTT
Organism: Rhaphigaster nebulosa; assembly: GCA_948150685.1. Classification (NCBI taxonomy): domain Eukaryota; kingdom Metazoa; phylum Arthropoda; class Insecta; order Hemiptera; family Pentatomidae; genus Rhaphigaster; species Rhaphigaster nebulosa. The sequence goes on from OX411308.1 coordinate 30,218,511, forward strand.
TAATAAGCGATTCATTTTGTATCTTTACGTTTTGGAACTACACGTTAATCCTTAATTAAATGTCAAAAAAAAAAATGTTATAGGATCCAGATATCCCTATCTTAGATCCAGAGCATGTGTATAATTTAGCGTAGGTAAAGATACTCGTGAGGAGATATTGATCAGGCCTTAACTAGCCGCGTGGTAGTCATCTCTGTGGGTGATTCAATCTCAAATCTATTAGCACCTTTGGCACCAAAACCAAGTTTAAAGGATCAACATTATCTTCTTCATGGGAGGCTCCAGCTACCAAATACCACTCAAATCTTCGTTGATTGTCATGAAGAATAAGTATCAACTGCAAAATTTCAAAAGTTTGTTATTAAAATTAAAATATCTTATGTGGACAACACATGACTTCCTTGCACGCCTATTAAACTATAAATCGGTGTCTCAAAAAGTGATCCTCAATTTGGTTACTAGCATTAAAAACGACACTCGACGTCGCGACATCCATCTATTGACACACACACACACACACACACGGACACATTCTTGTTTCTGGAGCTCTCGTTCCGTTATTATATGTCGTTTTCCTTCAGTAGTTAACTAGTTTCCAAGAGATTTCTTCGTGTTCCGTGACAACATTAAAATGTCAATATCACGAGATAGAGCATTGGAAATCGACAGTTTCGACATTTAAAGCGGAAAAACCCATTTAACTAATATCTTATTCTCCTGCCGCTGACTTGTTGATCTCACAAATGGGGAGGAAAACCAGTATTTTACATTCAATTTTAACACTTAAAACAAGTAATAAAAATGTTTAATTGGATTGGAAAACAAATCACGTTTGTTACCTTTATTACCGAAACATATGATTTATGTATTTAATTTAAATATAATTTTTGATGTAAGCTTATTATGACCTTCAAGTAAAGTACCCTTTTCGGCTAACCAATTTTAACCAAAATCTATTAAATACATTCATATCGATTTAAAAGTCCTATTTACCAAATTTGAGATGTCTTACATTATATTTTAATATAACTTTTGATGAAAGTCTAATATGACCTTCAAGTAAAGTACCACTTCCGGTTTTCCAATTTAGACCAAAATCTATTATGTTATTTAAATCAATGTATAAGTTCCGCATACTAAATTTGAGAAGTTTTTCTTAGTATTGTAATACAATTTTTAATGGAAATCAATTATGACCTACAAGTAAAGTACCACTTCCGGTGATTAAGCAGTGACCAAAAAGGGAGGTTCACAACTAGATTTTACAACAATTCTAAATACAAAATTTCAACTTTCTACGGCTAGCCATTTTTGAGTTATGCGAAATACGAACGATCGTACGTACGTACAGACGCCTCGACGAAACTAGTCAAAATGGATTCAGAGATGGTCAAAATGGATAATTCCGTCGAAATCTGAAAACCGAAAATTTTCGCGATTACAATACTTCCATTACTTCGTACAAGAAAGTAAAAACAAATCGCAGTAATACTAATGCTAGTCAGTTTTATAACTTTGGTTCACGTTTTGTCATAAATGAACCTGGCTCAGGAGGACCACAATATTTCTCTTGAGGGGGAAAGTGGATTATTCGTTAATTAGATTAAACATCAAGCACATAGATAATTAGAAATGATTCATAATTATAAATATAATTGCAGTGTTCAAAGGAAAACGATTTCTAGCTTGGCCGATGTGAAGAAAGGCTTTAATTCACTAAAAAGGAATTTAATAAATTCGGTTTATGACTGGATATTTAACTTTTATATTGATTTTTTTTTCTGATCTTTGTAATAATGCTTATAATTATTACTAAAAATATTAAAATTACAAATTATAATTATAAAATTTATATTTATTTATTTATATAGTTTAAAATTTATAATTAGTATAACTTTCATTTGTTTTGCGTATACCTTTATAAATATGTTTGGTATCTTTTAATTATAATTTTGACGTCTTCAGGAAATTCATTAATAATTAATGAACTAGGACTTCAATTATTTATTCAATTGTTTATAACTCAAATTTCATTTCTATTTTTTGACGTTTCGGTTTCTTATCGAACCTATAATTTTTTTTTTTAAATTATTATTTATGTATATTATTATAATTGTGACAAGGAAGAGATGCTAGAAATAGACCCTCCTATATAAAAATGTATATTCTTGCATTATAATTTAATTCTAAGGGACGATGTCGTAAGATATTATGACAAATAGAATAGAAGTATAAATTATATGCGTAAGTACCAATCAAGAAAAATTATAAATCTGATGGTCGATAAACGTCTGAATACAGAAATGAAATGTGAGCGATGAATAAACCATTTAATAGAAGTCCTTGTCCACTATGAATTAATGGAGCAGTAATGGAGGGTTGTTTGACCATATTCCTATTTCATCTTATTTAAATTTATTTGGTCCTTTTGAACGAGGTAAAAAAAAAAAAAAAAAAAAAACCTGCCTCTTATTACTTCATTTTATCAAGGAAAAACAAAATTGTTGACAATGTATTATCATTATTTCACTCTACAAACTCATATTCACCTATTTGCTTGATAATCCATGCCTACTTATGTAAAGACCAAACAAAATCAATATACAACTCTTTACTGAAACCAATATGGACTTATCAAGCACCCTATGCAACGTTGACTTACTCATCTGTATATGCCAAGAGGAATGTGCCTATTTTCAATAGAATCCCTGTGGTTTTTCGCACGGCATACATAGAGAAGCCCTTTACTTGTCGAGAAAGGTCAGAAAGTTGAGATCCGATTTAAACTTGGCAGGAATTCCCATCATATATCTCACATATTATTCGTATAAGGTTAGGGTTAATTCCTGGGGTGGGGGGAGGAGAGGGGAGAAGGCATTGTTAACAAGATATTGTCAACCTATGCTTCGAGGAATCTTTTTCCAAGTCTATGAATATGGATTCAATATTTCTTGATTCACCTTGACATTTAAATTCTAAAATACACTACGTTCTGTTAAAAAATACATAGCCATCGAATGAATTTTTACTTTCATCATATTTACCGTACAGATCATTTTTTCATTCTTATTACATAGCAATTCAAGAGGTCTTGGCTTTGATGCATTTATTTCACACGCTATATTTAATGCCCGGAGATCTCCTATGTAACTAATTTTTTTTTATTTTTTCATTATTATTATTAAAAAAATCTTATATTGTCATATAAATGATTTTTTTTTCCCAAAGAAATCCAGAACACTGAAGAAATGGCACAATATTAATTAGTGTGCTAGTGTATTAGTGAATTAAGATGAAATTTATTAGTGAATCTGGACAATACTTTGTTGACCCTTGTAATTCAAACTTGTATGCTTATTCTGCGTTGAGACTTAAATTGTCTCCACTTTTTATCGTACTGCGGTACTACTTTTATGATAGATTTCGATATGAAAAATAAATCCAGATCTTGTAATATTAAGGTGATGTAGAAATAACAAGGCATTTGAGATGGCATCCAACTCGAACTCGTATTATCTTCGATTCATTTCATGTACAGTCTTTCACATATACTATATTAGCTGATTGGGAAGCTGGACTGAGGGTGACCGCATTGGAAACCACCTGGCTACAGTTGAGAAAATACGCAATTGTGCGTGGTAGTTACCGCCGGCAGATGTTGCAGCCCAAGCAAGCACCGCAGTGCCAAGACGTGACGTACCTAAATAGCACATCGGGCGGCAGAAATGCGAACACGGATTTGACTAACCCTTGCAAACGCGTGGGGAATCAGAAGCGATAGCTCTCCTCCTGATATGGTGAGAATTAATTAAACTAATACAGACTGCCTTACCTCCTCCACTAATTGGAGCCATTACGAGGGTAAGGGCGAAGCACGCCGCAGCAGTTTGTCAGCCAAGCTGTGCCGGCATTAGCAGAGCTCCCGGCACATGTTTCCTCCGACGTGCTCTTTCACGTAAGTTTTTCCCATTTTCTCAAAACTGTTTCGATATCTTTATCGCTCCTCCTCGCCAGCCTATTTATAACCCGGGCCCTATCTATCCTTTCCAGATAGTACCCACTTCTTTTTCCTTTTATCTCCTACCAGGCCCTCCGTAGAGGATTGTTTTCGGCATTATGGCCCAGTACCTCAACTATCAGCAATGGTGGAAGACTACATGATATTATTTTTGTTTTAAACTATTCAACCACTTAATGTGATCTATAGTATCCATGACATCATACGGCAAGAGTTAGTCCTGAAAACACTATAAAATATTATTTATACTTAGATACCAAATATATAAATTTAAAAAAAAATTATATATATATATATATATATATATATATATATATATATATATATATATATATATATATATATATATATGCCATTATGCGGGTATCATTAATAGAATTACAATAAACATTCATACAATTATATAAAAGGATAATCCGTTCAGTGAGACTGAGGTTTGTTTTAGTTTATTAAAATCCTTCATTGCATCTAAAATAGTTTTATTTAAAAAAGCATTCATGGAAATTATTAAAAACCTAATGGTATGTATTAATGACAGATAAATAAAGTTAAAAACTCAGGTTGAAATAAAAAGTATTAAAAAAATTTCTTGGCATAACAAATAAAATATATATATATATATATATATATATATATATATATATATATATATATATATATATAGCCCATTTTCGTTGTAAGGTAAACGCGTTTTGTAACCGCGAAAACTACAGTATCAATCTTTACCAAATATTAATTATATCATCTTCGTAGTTCCTCGATGGTTTTGCAATAATAAAACCACATTTTCCCTTAATTTCCCACACATTCCTCACGCTGCTCTAAAACAGCTTACATGTACCTTTCAGTTAACATATATATATTTAACTTTTAGTTACCATCAGTGCTTACGTATGCAGGTGTTCGTAGTCGCTGTCTTAACAACTTCATACCCGTAGAAGCAGATTCACAACACACTTTTTATATTAAATTTAGGTAAATTTGTATTAAAGAGACCCAGACCATTCTATTAGCCCCTGTAATAAACCCAACAGCTCATTTGACTTTGAAATAAAAATAAAAAAATGTTTTTAATAATAGTTCTTATTTCTAATTTACTAGTTTATATTGTATTTTATTGTATAACTTTAACAACTTCAAAAAATGCGTGTTATTACTTTCTTTGTGCTCATTGTTTTTACTTATGTTTGTGCAGCTATTGTTCGCTGTTATTTGTTTCCCTTTTTACTGAAACGAAAGGAAATAAATATTGTCTTGTATTTTTCAACCGTCTTTGGCCCGGGCCTTTCCACTCGTACATTATCATTAGCATGGGAGGCATTCCGGTCAATTTCCATCGATACTTACTCCTAACTTAAAATTTATTAGTACTTAGGCAAGGACATCCTTTAGCCAACTCCTTTTCTGATTAATTCAGGTAGCCACTGCCTTGAGCTTCGTTGTGAATCCTTTATGGGCATTACCTGGAGTTTGTCGTGAAATCTGAATGAGATATTGTACTGTAAGTCAACATTTATAGGGCCGTTCTCAAATTATCAAGAAAAAATGTTGATAAATTCGTGAATAAATTAAAATAGAGTAATATCAGGTTGATCATTGGATAGCTGAAATTGCCATTTAAAATTGCAACTTATCGACTAATTATTTTTTTTAAATTACTACCTAGCATTGCAAATACATTGAATTAAATTTTATATATTATTTCTGTTAATAGCACCTCATTTATCAACAGAACATCACTTACGCAAACTTCTTTATGAATGTCTGTATAACATGAATTGTTCTGAATAACAAGAAGGATAGTACGGTGTGACTATTGAAATAGGAACAAAAGTTTATATATGTGTTATTATTTAACTGTCGAATTATGGCATCATAACTGGTATTATTTTAATAATTCTTTTTTAGGGTTCAGGTGTGTACTCAAAGTCACATATTTCATATTGTGTCCATAAGAACACAATGATACCGTTGATCGAATCATTACGTTCATAATTTCAAAGTTATAAGCTCGCAAATAATTAAAACTTAATCAATGTAAGGAGAAGAATATGAAGCTTACCTTTTATGGCATTTTTAATTATTTTTTAAATCATAACTTCTTTTCAACAACTTTTTTAAAATATAATTCCGGCTTTTCTTGTTAAGTACTACCAACTTTGAGTTATTTCCCAAACTTCACCTCTCAAAAAAAGCTTACGTCTTAAAAAAAATAAAATAAAACAATTTGAAAAACAAAAATCATGCTGAAATTCATTTCCTTAAGTGCAGACAATTAATTAAAAATACTTGAATGTTCAGCATAGAATATCATTATTCAAAAGTTTAATCTTGTGTACTCTGTTTTATTCCGTTTATTCTAAATGGCTGTAAATCATTTGATAAAAGAAAATGATAACTTGTGTTACCGTCGCAGAGCAATTATTGTAATCAATATTTATTTATTTTCAGGTCTACAGCTGAAATGCTTACGGAACTGATGCCAAATTTCCGATCCCTTATCAATTTCTTATCTACTGTACAGGGTGGCCTCCATCTTCCGATGGTTTAAACGTCAGTGATCCTTTTCTATTTCTGTTACCTAGATTATTGTGGGCTGGGCCTACCGCCGTATAGTGGCATATGGAATAGTCAAATAAACCCTATTTTTGAGTTATTGTGATTTTGGGAAAAATAATTATATTTAACGAAACTAGACCAATGATCGAACCAGAGAATGTAAATAAAAGGTACCCGGGTTGTTTACAGTCATCAATTTATCCAATGTTTTCTTCTATGTTTGAGCCTCTTAGGAACCGTTATATTTTTATGTTTGGATGAATCACCTTAATTAAAAAATTCCCAGTTCGAATGCAGGTGATAAACCCTATTAAAAATCTATTAATGCATTTTTATAAATTCATAAGGTGAGCACGAAATTTATGAACTTAAAATTTATATTTTAAAAAAATGTTTTTTTCAATTATGGGCAATATATTTTTTTAGTCTGTCTATCTATCAGGTTCAGGTTCGCTACCTCGTTTCCTGTGAACGATTTCGACAACCATGGTTGTTTAGATGCTCATGCACTTTTGGACGGATAACCTATAGCAATAGCAAGCGTACCATCAATGCCTGCTTATCGAGATACTTCTGACTGATGTATTTATCTAAATTTTTCTTAATTTTTTTTCCACCATATTTTTAACCTTTCATTCTTAGTTAATCTTATTGCCATTCGGAGTGCTTTCTTCCAAATATCTAGATCTAGTTGTGTTCAGTGTCTTGTCAGAGTCGGTATTAAAAAAAATATATATTAGAACAGAAAGAAATGGAAATTTACTCGTTTAAAGAAGTTTAAATATATAAAGGTTTTATAGAATTTTAATCTCTATTAATTAATCATTTGTAAATGTTACTTTGCATTTGAGGTGTTTGCAACTATATAAATCGAATCAGTCAGATCAACTAACACGAATTTGTAGACAAATTTAACAAACTACATTTTATAATTATTCTACGAGTAATTATTAGTTTTGTCATTGAGTTGAATAACATATTTCGCTGTTCTCTTCGTTATGGCAGAATCCTCCATCAAAGCCACGCTCTTTTAAAAACACACTTAGAAGTGACTCTCATCTTCATAAATTTATCACGACCTAGTATAAGAAATAATCCAGGGGTTAGAGTCCTTCAATTATGTAAATATATGCTGGAAAGTTATCAGGGCTCGTCCGAAGGGACTTGGGGCAATAGGAGTAACGTTTATACAGCGGTAACAAAATCAGGGCACGATGTTTATTTAAGGAACTGATAGAACTAAAAACGGATGGGGACCAATATCGAAATGTGTCCTAACATTTCCCCGCATATTGAGCAGCTTCGACTTCGTTATAAGAAATACGGAAAAATATATATTGCTGATAAATTGAGGTGATCTAAGCGAAAAGTAATTAGTTCAATAGAAAATTGTGAATGGATTAAACAAGATAATATTCATCAATGGGAATATTCTATATTATGTTAAAACCATTTTGTTTTGATTGCCTTAAAATTATTTAAAAGATATTGCTATTGTTAAAAAAAAAAAAAAAAAAAAAATGTATTTTATTTTTGAATATTCTTATATAATATTCTTGGCACCGGCCTACAGATGCTGCCATCTGGTCCGACATAATTGTAATTTTTTGTTAAATAAACTCTATTATATTATATTCTATAAAAAGAAGTTGAAAAAAAAACATCTTCTTAGAGATCTTTATTTTTCTCCTATCCCTATTTTTTCTTTCTCTTGATCAATTTTTCGCTAATAGCTAATTTCTGGCCTTTGATCCTTCTTCCGTATCTTGGATACATTTTAAGGTAGGATTGATATGGCTAAATATTCTTGATATTAAATAAAAATTTCATCATATCTATGACGGGGCTCACTTCTGTTTGCGAAATTAACTTATAATTACGCCTTAATTCTAAATTAATTAATTTTATCTAGTAGATGCTACAGTATCGTGCCATCGTTTCGGAGCCGGTGGAGGTACAATGCTATCAAATAGCGGATTGCCGACATGAGTTAACGAATCGAAAAACTTGGCATGGCGTCGCGTTAGAAATTGCTTCACTGTCGGTATTTCTAGATTGCTATGAACGATAGCAGCTTTTTGTCTCCAAAGGGAAGTATATTCTTCTAATTACCCCGTTCTGAAATTGTTGCAGCACTTTCGCTGTATGAGGGGTTCGAACATTGGAGCACCGTACAACCGTACAACAGAGCTGGTCGAATGATACAGATATAAATCAATAACATAAGTTGTAGGCTTAAATGTGGTGAGGTAAGGAGGTGAGCTAATTTAAATGTTTTTTTTCTCACAGCTGCCAGCTTTTTCCGAAAATGACTTGTAAATTTTAAATGTTCATCAATATTTATACAGAGGTATACGATACTTCTAGAGATCCGTCTCTGCACGCCGTCTACTGTAAACTGGGTGGGCAATTTCTTTTTATTCTTTTGAAACGAGAAGATTATACCATCTGTTTTCCCCGGGTTTACCATTATATTTAAGTGACAAAGCTTGTTCACTATTTTGATACAAGTGTTCTCCGCTTGCTTCATTGCTAAGGTAGAGTTCGTGCTTGTACTGTTAATTGTCTTGTCTTCTCAGAGATAAAGATTCTCTGCCATTTAATTATTTATATTGCTATCCAATTTTTCTAGAACGAAAACGCATTTTATAAAATTATAAAATAAAAAATATCACTATTTCTTTATTTGGGGAAAAAAAAAACTATGAATTAAAATGAGCCCATCTTCGGATACTTGATAGATCTCTCAGCATTTTTTAAATACGATGTTAATTATATCAGCTACTCTGAACACCTTTAAAATTTTCTAAAATCCTACAGCTGTGTTCTATTTTTTGGTGTAGGGATAAATAAACTGCTTCCTGGTGACAATCAAAAACCTAAGTTTAATTCGATTTCATAAATAAATCAAAGATTGGGGAGCAGGATACTGTAGGACCCAGAAATAAAGATAATGAAGGAGGTTATGATTTTATTTTCAAATAGTCACTAAAAATTTAATTAAAAACCATGCGTTGTTCGAATTCTCAATAAATAAGAAAATCTTTACAAGTTGGTTGGATTCGAACTGCACATTCTTCGGAAGCCGGTACAATATTTAAATCAAGCTTATATTTTGTTTCATAATCAGTCAGATATTACAAATAGTTAAAGTTTATGATAAATAGACTTGATTTCTCAGTCCAGCTTGACTATGAGTTTCCGATTCTTCCTCTTGAGACCAGCAGCCGGTCCGGGTCCAATGCCGTCCGTCCTCAGGTAGCCCAAGGAAGGAGCCGCCCGCACCACCTCGGCAAGTCTGGCCATCCCCAGCTCCGGGGCCCTCCTCGTGCAGACTGTCTGCAAGTGGGGGAAGGAGGCCTCTGGCCCCAGAACAGTACTCAGGGTATCTTCTGTCATCCGAGGCGACTCCAGAAATAGTCCTTGGAGTCTAGAGATACGGTTCTTGCCTGGAATGCGAAAATGTTCAATTATTCAAAAGGAAAGGTGTAAAATAAAATGAAAAGATTAATAATAATAAGAAAATTTTAATAAATTTCAATTTAGTTTTAAGTACGATGACACCACTACGCTTAAGTAATGAATGTTAAAAATCGAATTTTTCGAATGCCTTAATATTATTAATTTGCAAAATAAAATCTTATAAACATAAATCTAGGATTCAGAGAAGTAAATAGGCTCAGAGATAACAAAAATATTCGCAATAGTGATTTTGAAATTAAAACATAAAGTTCTTTTTTGGTTCTCGCAAAAGAAGCCTTCTGCTCATTCGTTATGTGGTGGTGACAATATTTTAGAATAAAGGTTGACAATATTATTACAATGTTTCCACCTACTCTACTACCCTACTCGATATTGTTTCAAAATTCTATTAGTTGCTTCTTCATAAAATGCCACTTGGGAGGGAGACCATTCTGTGTATTCGAGGTGCTTTAAAATTCTTAAGCAATAAAAAATCCCTAACATCAATTAAAGATTATTATTATATATATATATATATATATATATATATATATATATATATATATATATATATATATATATATATCATATGATATGTATCCTATATTTTATTTCTAATGCCAAGAAATGTTTTTAATCCTTTTTATTTCAACCTGAGTTTTTGACTTTATGTATCCGCCATTAGTACACACCATTAGGTTTTTTTTATAATCACACGAATGTTTTTTTTTAAATAAACCTATTTTAGATACAATGAAGGATTTTAATGAACTAATATAAACCTTAGTCTCACTGAAGCTTATAAAGAGCCTCCGGTGCCAAATACCTATGCTACCTTATCATCATGTAATGAAGCAATTCATTATTCGATTCCTCTGTCTTAGGAATCTTCGAATCAAAGTGTCATCAATATGCCGTAGCCTATTGATTAAACTGAATATAGATTTGCTAGGCATAATAGCATAATATATAATATATATATATTATATAATATATAATAGCATATTTATAATAATGTAATAGGAGGATATTAGGTTTATTTTTATATTTATTAAAAAGTAAAAATATTCAAATAATACTATCATTAAAGCGAAGTCGAGTAGTAAGTGATAATACAAGGGCGAGATTATGCGTTGGATGTTGGTTGAGTGGGCGGCCATCCATCCTCATAGGCTGCCTGTTCCAGACAGAAGTGAAAAATTGGGTGTTGCTGAACTAGGAAGTAGCCAGTGGAATGTGTGACGATAAATCTTAGCATGGCTTAGGGAACCCTACACACCTCCCACAATTTTCAGTCCTCTGCTTTTGTCAACTTTACCAACCAAGGTTTTTATTGCTTATATTTTTGCTGTAGATACTAGTTTTAGAAATATACAGCTTCATTGTTTTCGTTCAGTGTTTCGTTCAGTGTTTCGCCGATAGAGTATATGATACATTAATGACATTACGTGATTGGTGTAAGCCTATGACGAGAAATCTATCAGAGATCGCATGTTATGTTTCGATTGATTTTGTTTTAAAATTTGGTTTTGACTGGAATTCAGGGCACGTTGACAACTTAAATGTTTAGAATAGAATAGAATAGAAAAATAAACTTTATCGTGGTACTTGGTCCCTTTAGAATAACAAGTATGTGCAAGTAAAAAAACGAAAAAAATGTCTGGCCAAAGACTATATTAATAACAATCAATTAATATTTACAATAATCTCAATTATAACACAAAGTAAAGAAAAATTAAAGAGCATTCGGTTGATAATAATAAAATAAAAATGGAAAATAAAAAACAAAACAAGAAAGAAAAACAAAGAAAATTAAAATATAAAAATAATGAAACAATGCAGAATTAAAACAACGTCAAAAACAATTACTCACAACTAAAAAGGATTTTATGATTGAAGGATATAAAAATGATATGAATAATGAACTGATTCACAGAGTTGAAACATTGTTTGATAATTGAAACAAACATTTCCTACTAATCAAGATGCTAATCTTGAATTAAAATTTCATGATTGGACAGCGTCTTTTTGGAATTTGAGGAGGAGTTGAAAAAGATAGAATTTGAAAGAGTTGAGAGAAGAAGTATGGCGGATATTAGAAGGGTGGGAATTCCAGAGGATAGTGGAGTGGGCAAGAAAGGAACATTCGAATGTATTGGTTCTGTGGGAGGGAGTATAGAGGTCAGAAAGGCGAGATCTTGGTTTCCTGTGAGTGGACAGAATTTGAATTGAAAGATGCTGTAGATGTAGGATGGGTGCTGGGAGTTAATGGTTTGGTACAAAAAAGATCCAAGAAAATATTATCTGCGAGCGAAGGGGAAGAGCCACTTTGGCTCGCCTTAAAGGTGTGATATGGGAGACCTCCTCGAGGAGCCGAAGACAAATCTTAAAAAAGTAATTCATTATACGCTTCAATCTGTCCTCGAGTACAACCGAGAGGCCACCGTAAACCACTCAGCCATAATCAAAGTGGGAGAAAATGATTGAGGATTTGAGGAGATTACGATTGGATTGTGGAAGAAGATGGCGGGAACGATGGAATTATTTTAGGGTAGTTCTTGACCGTCGGGAAGTTTGGGCAATTTTGGGTTTCCAGGAAAGATTTTGGTAAATAGTAATCCCTTGAAGTACATAAAATGGAATTTAAAGCAATTGAATTTTCAGGCAATAATTGACGTCTATAAAAGAAAGAACAATTCAGCTTTAAAAGAAGATTAAGAATGCTGTTCCATCGAAAGATAATAAAAAATTCTTTAACTCCGATATTTAGAAAAAGAGAATATTGTGTTTTGGTTAAGAAATAATTACAAATTAACAATTACATTTTAAATATTGATTTTTAACACACACGATGAAATCTTTTTTTTATGTTAACCAATATCGATATAACTATGAGCATCGATTTATCGATATTCTTTTGCTTTAAAAAACATTACTAACACTATAAATTCAATATATATGATTGATCACATATAAACCGCTACGAAATACTACATAACAAAGTTAATTTTCCGATTTTAAATCAATAATAATAATAGTAATTTTTTTTCTTCATATACTTTCAAATTTCATCATAAACCGATTTGGGCTGGAGAAAAAAGTAATACGTTTGATGGCTGTTACCGCATCGAACCCTTGAGTTCACCTAGCCTATTAGTGTTAGAAATTTTCTTTATTACCACATACAGACAACTAAAGTTCAACCTTCCTTCAAATTTTATATCAACTATTTGTTATTCCGTCTTATACTCGCCGAATTACGTTCATCTATCTGAGACGTTAGAATAAAAAAAAATGTCAGACGCTTATAGTGTCACTTTTAAACGCTCATAGCTCCGCTTCTATAAATGCTAAAATGCAAGAATTGGCAACATTTAGCGGAGAAAATGAACCAATAAAGATAGCAAAAATAAATATAAAAAAGTAATTGAACTTGAATATTGTCTTGAATAAATAAAATTCGCTTTGTTATAAGCAGTTTATTCGCTCAAAAATAAGCACTCCAAGTAATTCCACGTTTTTAAAACCCGCGGGTATGAGATAGACTCTGGCTTTGTATAATTTTTTTAATATTTTCCCCCAACTTAAAATATGTAGACTTGACCCCTTTTGTTTCAAGATATGTGCCTTTAGCCTATGTGGCTGAAAACAGATTCACGAGGAACCTTCAGAAGTAAGGAATAGTTCGAAAAGGCATAGGGACCAACGCTTCGAAAAATGTCTGTTCAGCTACATGAACTTATCTAAATATAAATAAATCTGTTCCAATAAAAAATATTAAGATTCATCATCAGTTCTTCATATGTTGTCTACAGGGTGTTCCGAAAAAATCTACACATGCCCATGTTACAATACCGTGTTTGTTTTTATAGAAAAGATTTCAAGACGAAATCCACATAATTAAAAACTTATATAATACATCCCGACAAACCCAAAAGAAGGCTGCACAGGGCTTGGCTAAGGGATCTCCTTCAATATAATATTTTTTTATTAAAATTAGGAATATATGACCTCACTCAGATCTTCCAGTTACGTAACATACTTCTCACCTGCTTATTGTAACAAGTTATGCGCTAACCGTTCAAGTAAAATCATAGAAAAAAAATTTCTATTTAAAATTTTAGGTGGGGGAATAGATTCAAAAGTAAACCATATCCAAAAAGAATAAGAAATTATATTATTTTTCGAAATTCTTTTCAAGGTTTTTCTCATTTATCCTCAAATTTTATGAAACTATTACAAATCTATTTAATTAAATGAACTTCGCCAGTAACATTGAGAGATTGAAGTTACTCCTAATAAATGTAGTTAATCCTAATAAATACATTTTGAAAGTAACTTATGCAAAAACTGAACAATCTCTAATATTCTTTTTCTAAGATGTAAATAAGATGACGATGACGATCTAAATAAGATAAGACAGATGAAGTTTTTGTCAAATACTCACTGCCAGCAAGGATACTGAGCCAGAAGCATTGAGGAAGCGTGTGGTCCCAGCTAAAGTCGTCACCGTCGGCGAAGAAGAGGACCTTCAGCATGTTGAGAGAAGGTCCAGGCCTGCACCTGGGAGGGCCACTGCAGTTCTGGGTGAACCCGCAACCGCTCAAGGTCAGCTGTTCCAATCTCTTGCAGCTTCGCAGGATCACGTGAGGGTCCACTTCTTCCATTACCTTAGAAGGGAACGGATCTTTTAAATATAGTGTTTTAATAATATTATATCTTGTACAGTGATATAATTTTTTTTATGTTTTGCCGCTGATAACAAAGAATATTCGATGGATTTTTATGCTGCCTCTACTAAGGCATTTCTCTTATCCGAGTACCAATTAATTAAAAAGAATTGTCTTCTTTTCTGATTCGTAGTTCGTCAAATGTATTAAGTAGTTTTCAAATGAGCGTGTTTCTGTACTTTGCTACTCGAGAAGTTAGATGTAAGGTGATAAGACTTATCATATATTCTTTATGATATTCTTTGACAATTAAATCAATAGCTGGTGTGGGACAAGGGCGTAACTAGACTGGAGCGACCGGGGCAATGTTCCGGACCTCCGGGGTAAAGGGGTCCCCCAGGACGGGGTAAAAAATTAAGTAATATTTCATTCGGATTCGTAATCGTGTTATTTCGCTCTTTTGTTTTCTTACTGTATTTTCAGATATTAAAAGCAGAAGCAGAACGACATTTTCCTAAATTAAAAATAATAATAGAAGATCAGCGATGAATCAGGATCGACAAGCAGTTTCGGCTTCGGCAGAATTTCAATTGAAAATAAACGAGCTATATTAATTAACTTTTCTCATTGGTCAATTAAGCTCATTGATATTAATTCGCAGAAAAATGTAGAAAGCAATTCATTCAAATAGTATCATAGGGCCTACTCGGTTTTGCAATGTTTAAATTTATAAAGCGTGGAAGAGGAGACTTCAGAAAAATATGTTTCATTATTTATCCATGGCGGACCAATTCGCGTACTATACCCGTCTTTACTCCCATCATTGATTACACAGGCCAACAATGAAAAAACTTTTGTATTGAAAATACCTTATTCCTATAATTTTTAGGGTGCTGAATCCAAATATGATATTAAAAAAGTTGTATCACCGACAATTTCTTCACATTTTATAGTTAAATTTATTAAATTAGGCGATTTCTAAAGAATTGAACAGCTTTCAGTCTTAGGCCTCATGAAACAATTAGGCCTTAAGTTAGGCCTCATGAAACAATTTGTAAAGGCTTTGCCTAAAGATGGGCCATGTTTCAAGTATCTCTGCCAAAAGTTGCCACGCCTTTCAGAAGCTAAACTAAAAGACGGCGTTTTTGACGGACGTGACATTAGAAAAATGATTTTTGATGTTAACTTTGAATCCACAATGACCTTAAGTGAGAAAGAAACATGGGTATCATTCAAGCAAGTCGTTACAAAGTTCTTGGGAAATGAAAAAGACCCAGAGTATGTTTCTATTGTAGCCTAGCATGTTTAAGAAGTTACGGAAAACTATGGATGATACAAAAAAACTAAGGCCAGATTTAGATTCAGCACATAAAGCAAGCACAAAAGGCACATACAAAGCACATAAGGCACATTCATCTATAAAGATGAATTATTAAAGTTAAAAAAGTTTTATGTTGGCCTGTGTTATGCATGTGCTCATTAAATTGTCTGATCTTAATATTATATACATTAACATGAAAAGGACAACGCTATTTATAAAAATATATTACGCCATAATAAATACGTGCTTCCTCAATTATTATTTATTAGCTCCTGTGATAAATCATTTAAATTCGATTTTTTTTTAATAAATATTTTTTTAAATATCTTTCAAAGCTTAAAAAATCTTTGAAAGTTTCAAATGATTTTATTAATTGTTCATATTCCATTATTTTTGCAGACAACTCTAGTTTCTTTCAAACAGCTAATTGGATTTGACTGACTACAGTTCCACCATGCAAGATTTGTTCAATAATATCTTTAGGTTCGTCACGATTTAGTGGTTTACAAAAAAAAAAAAAAAAATGGTGCATTAAGCGAGGAAAAAAAAATTGACCAATTCCTTTCTAAATTCTTATCTCTATACACTGCCATAAAATATATACCACTATACTAGGTCCTCTTGTTTTATAAGTAGTTATCAGTTATCGGTTATTTTCCTTTATTCTTATCTTATATTTTTTATAAACCATCTTATGATACTGGAGTGGTGAGTTTATGACCTAGCAATTTGTCATGATAAAATAGATACGTGCTGAGGTCTGTGCTAGAGGCCGTAGGAAGCTAATGCAGTTTTATAACGCCACTAATCCAGATAAATTTGTCCTCCACGGCCATATTTTACAACTGGATTCTCTTCCAATGCCTATATATCCTATATATATATTCGTGATGTCAAAACTGCTCTCCAGTAGGCTTTAAGAAATTAACAGGGTATTATTTGTTAGCGTATGTGCCAATGTTGAAAATGATTATTTTAAAATGCTTAAATAAAGGTATGAATTCTCTTATCAAGTTATTTTTTCGATTGTTAAAATGGTGTATGGGCTACATTCTAAGCAGTTAATTTCTAATCTTATATGATAAAAAAAAAAAAAAAAGGCTTCTAAGATAGGAGAATTTTTTGAACTATGATCCCTTTTGCTTGCAATTAATGAAGATTTTTTTTTTATTCTGCTGCATTATTCTCTCTTACATAAATAAATGTTGTTTTCATAAATGCGGTCTATTGATAATTAAGGAGGTTAAGGAATAAATGGGTTTTAAAGGAAGTTATTAAGATGTCTTTTTGGATAGATTTGGAAAAATTGGATAGAAGTTTGGATAAAGGTGGAAGTAAGAGTAAAAATGATTTACTATTGGAAGCAGTTCTATGGAAGGCGGTTTATAAATTGGTAAGTTGGAATCTGGTGCACAAAGTATGGTCATAGAGGGAGCATAACAAGGATATAAGGAGCAGGGAGAAAATTAGTGAGAAGAAAAGGGACAGACAGTAAAAGGTCCAGTGGCAGTTTTAGGTCACCGATTTACTATACATCTGGAAATGATTTTAGAAAAATCTGGTGCGGTGCGCGCATCGCACAACTTTCCCTTACCGTTCTTTTAATCTTTTTAATATAATTTTAAAGAGTTCATATAAACAGTATTTGAAATAAACTCAGGAGCATTCACTTCACATCTTCCCCACTTAAGCACAATTTAACATTTTTTTAAGCAATTTTAGTACAACAATTCTGTACACAACCTATATATTTTAAGTTTGTCAAGTTGAAAATATATTTTAAAAGTTTCGGTTTAGTTTCCATGGATACATTTTCTTTCCATTAAATTAATGTAAAAGTAGAAATTATTAAGTTAATTTTCTATTTTTTATTTTCATGTCATATGAAGAAGCAAAAAACAATTTATTGCTTCTGCACGCTTTCAGTTGGTACGATATTAGTGATTTTTTAGGTCAGCTGCAATGAAACTACATAATAGCAATAAATGGAGAATTTTTGTTTTACAACTTTAGTTATTTGGCATTTTTTAATTTAGAATAACCGTTTTTGGATTTCAGACATGCAAAACCGACCAAAATGCTGGGCCAAATGTATTATTTAAGATGGACATTCGACGAACAATTTAATACCCTTTATTTTAGGTTAGAATAAAATTGCCTTTGCTTTAATCCCTTTTGATCTTGTAAGATAAAAACTGAAAAAAGTGCCAACATTTCGGAGGGTTCTCACTTCGCGCGTCTGGCCGACACTGAGCTACACTTACCATCAGGCACATTTCCATATTCGATTTCAGATGAACAAAAAGAGCAAAATGATATAGAATCCAGAACATGTTCGATGGAAAAGATTTGACGGCAATTTACTAACATTCAATTTTGAGTTTTAGAATGTTCACTACGCTTTACTTCCAGACGTGCAGTTCTGTGTACTTTTTAATGAAAATATACGATAAAATATAATTGGAGTGAACATTCGAATTGGAGATACCTTGAGCTCCAAAGCCTTAAGCGTAGTCGTGCCGAACTGATCCAGCAAAGGCACGAAATCCTGGAAATCAAGGAGGGTCCTCTCACCACTGGTAACGCAGACCGCACTGATATCTGTAATAGCCTTCAGCAGCGCGAGGTGACCGACGACGTGGTGTGGAGTCGAAGTGTCGAACCGGAGTCTGATGGACGTGGCCTCGGGGCAGAGGATAGCCGATAGCTTCAAAGCTTCAGGCGGCAGAACAGCTTTCGGGGACATCCTGCATCTTACCTGAAATTAGAGATTGGTAGTTATTTCATCGCATTCAACCACTTTTCAGCAATATTGCTATCTCTATTAAAATTAATTGTATAAATACTTTATACTGATTAATTGTCAAGGAGATATGTAATCTCCTCCCCTCCCAAAAAAAAAAAAAAAAAGCGTCTTTCAAAACTGATATTGAGAACACTACCAATGGATGGCTCGTCCGTTTTCTAACTCTTATAATAATACTTTATCTAATTATAAGGTAAACTTATACCGATATTAATCACACAAAATAAATGAAAAACCTTGTTTTTTAAAGAATAACAAACAATACAGGTATGATAAATTAGCAGTTAGATGTGAGCCAGTCATAATAGGGGACAATGAATATACAAAATCATTTTGCACCTACCGTAGAATAAAAGTGTAACTGAACATCCAAAATTGTTGGAAAATCATATTTACAGAGCTTTTTCTACATGATCGGTGTGTTTTAATATAGAAATATTCAAAAGTGTAGACAAAAATAATTTTAATATGACTTTCCAATAATTTAAAATTTTGAGTTGCACCTTTATTCTGCAAAATGTACGATATATATTTCTGAATTATCATTGTTTCCGAAGAGACGGAGCATTTCCATTAATGATGAAAATCGAATATGGGGAATTCTGCACTATCTATAAAAACAATGATGACTCTAAAACAATGTGGTTCTAGGTATTCTAAGGTGTACATTGCCCGTGTGGTACCAGCAACACTCACACCGGCAAAAGAGCTCGACGACCCAGAGGACAGCTCTGGTGCGGTTCAACAGTAGTGGAGTGTTTCATGAGAAGTTGTCGTATTGATTAGTGGCGGTTATTTCATTAGTGCACAATTAGAACTTTGCGAACTACTATCGCAAATTACTTACAAGGCACGAGGAGGTCATGTGAAGGGTATTTATTTTCAGCATGGTATGCATTAAGAGTTTCTGTGAACGCTTAACTAACTCTAATGAACGAACCCATGTTTAAATAATGCAATAGGCATTTTAGTATTTTTAATATGTTTTTCATTTATTCATTAATAAAAGGCCTATTGAGTTTTCAACCTAATAGCTTTTAAAAAAACTACTTGTTGAATTTTTAACAATACATTTTTTAGTACTGTAATTCAAGTTAGCCATCTGTGTGATAATTGGAATTTCAATTAAAAATTCCAATTGAGTTGATGGGCTGTTTAATGAGATCTGAGTTTGTTGCTGAGTTGGTAGGAATCGTTGAGGGAGCAGTTGGGACTAGCGAAGAGCAAACTGGGGTCTCTAGTTAGCAAGAACACGGAGCACTACTGGCTTTGATGGCAATCCCGTTAGTTCCGAATTAATTAGTTCACAACTTGCTCCAATTGTCAACCGGGGAATTTCATCTTTCAATAGTTTCAGGCGGCCGCAAATCCGTTCCCAGGCGAGCTTGATACTTCATCGCCTGCTTTAGCGTTCTTACCCCTGGAGTAGGCGGGTGGAGTATAACTCTACCCCAACTAGAGAGTTCTAAGAGAAGAAAGCAACGTGTTGATGAATGATGGAAGTGAGGCCAAAATTGGCAATATCAAGTCCTAGATAGGACTATAGGATTATATGAGACTATGTTCCATTTTAGATGTAGTACAGATGACGAAGTCTGGCTAAAATGGCTGAAAGAGCTTGAAGAAGAAATGAAAATTTTAAATTGATAAAAATATTTTAAATACATTTTAATAGTTTGTTTCAATTCCTATATATTCTTTTACACCTGACAAACAAATAACTTATTATAATTTAGAGTGAAGAGTATTAAAAATTATTTTTATTTTGTGGGGAACACACGTGTCCCACGCGCCTAATCATGTTATAAGAAATCATGCGCCTATTCCAGAGTTCATATGTGGACTGTATCCCTGTTGAAGTTTTTGCAAAATCGATTAATAAATAAAAAAATATCTGATGAGAACAACACATGACTTCCTTGTACACCTACTAAACCATAAATCGGTGGCTCAAAACGTGATCCTGAATTTGGTCACTAGTTTCCGAAGATTGCAGTCTCAAAAACGATACTCAACGTCGCGTTTTATCTATTGAAACAGACACTCTTGTTTCTGGAGGTCTCATTCCGTTATTCGTTTTCCTTCAGTAGGTAACTAGTTTCCTACTACTAGGACTAATATCTTATTCTCATGCTGCAGACTTGTTGATCTCACGAATAGGGAGGAAAACCAGTATTTTACACTCAATTTTAACACTTAAAACAAGTAATAAAAATGTTTAATTGGATTGGAAACCAAATCGCGTTTGTAACCTTTATTACCGAACCATATGATCTCTGTATTTAATTTTAATATAATTATTGATGGAAGTTAATTATGACCTTCAAGTAAAGTAATCTTTTCGGCTCACCAATTTTAAGAAAATCTAGTAAATACATTCATATCGATATAAAAGTTCTATTTACCAAATTTGGGATATTTTACATTATATTTTAATATAATTTTTGATGAAAGTCTTGACGACCTTTAAGTAAAGTACCGCTTCCGGTCTTCCAATTTAGAATCTATCACAAAATCTATTACGTTATTTAAATCAATATATAAGTCTAAAATACTAAATTTGAGAAGTTTTGCATAGTATTTTAATATAATTTTTGATGGAAATCAATTATGACCTTCAAGTAAAGTACCGCTTCCGGTGATCAAGCAGTGACCAAAAAGGGATGTTCACAACTAGATTTTACAACAGTCATACATGCAAAACTTCAACTTTCTACGGCTAACCGTTTTTGAGTTATTCGAGATACGAACGTACGTACGTAAAGACGCCACGACGAAACTAGTCAAAACGGATTCAGGGATGGTCAAAATGGATATTTCCGTTTGAATCTGAAAACCGAAAATTTTTGCGATTACAATACTTCCTTTACTTCGTACAAGGAAGTAAAAACACATCTTTCCAATTCATTATAAGTTCATCTTCGCTTATTATAAGTATATCTTTGCATTCTGTTCATAATTAATTAAAGACAATCGTATCAATTTCTAAAGGGTTTACAGTAAATAATTAATTTATATTCTCCTTTTAAATTATTGAATTAAAAACCAATAAATAAAATTCTTATCGAAATTGATAATTTTAATATCGTGACGAAAATTTTAAGCATTATTTAGTAAGGCTGAGGCGCATTTCGGAGCTTTCACGATTCTTTTAGCTCTGATTCAATTTCCTAGCCACGTCGGCCCAACTTAAAGTAATATTACCCAGTACTGAGCTTTATTAATATTAAGGAGCTAGATTAAAAAGGAAATTTCTTTATCAAGTTACATTAAACAGATTTTCTGAAAATTTGTTCTTCCAATGGCTTTTATTATTTCACTAATACAAATTTATAACACATAATAGAAGCTTTCATATTTTCCACAACTTTTTTAGCTTATTTTGAAAAATATAATCTTCTACAAAGAAAAAATCATGTCCTGGACTTGTACGAGTATTATTTACTTCGACCAGCTTCATAGATGGCCTTAGAACTTTTAGAAAAAATGTTTATTTATGAATCGTCGGAAATGTTACTCAATTCTGCTGATCTCAAATATGAGTATATAAAACCTTAAACCTATCCAATTGTAAATATTAGTGTTTTATTTACTTTGACATATGATAAAACCAAAACATCTGATGTGGACAACACATGACTTCCATGTGCGCCTATTAAACTATAAATCGGTGGCTCAAAAAGTGCTCCTGACTTTGGTTACTAGTTTCCGAAGATTGCAATAAAAACGACACTTGGCGTCACGACATCCATCTGTTGACACACACACAAATGGAGAGGAAAATCAGTATTTTACACTCAACTTTAACACTTAAAACAAGTAATAAAAATGTTTAATTAGATTGGAAATCAAATTGCGTTTGTTACCTTTATTACCGAAACATATGATCTATGTATTTAATTTAAATATAATTTTTGATGTAAGCTTATTATGACCTTCAAGTATCCTTTTCGGCTCACCAATTTGAACCAAAATATAGTAAATACATTCATATCGATAAAAAAGACCTATTTACCAAATTTGAGATGTTTTACATTATATTTTAATATAACTTTTGGTGAAAGTCTAATATGATCTTCAAGTAAAGTACCGCTTCCAGTTTTCCAATGTAGACCAAAATCATGTATGTTATTTAAATCAATATACAAGTTAAAAATACTAAATTTGAGAACTTTTGCATACTATTTTAATATAATTTTTGATGGAAATCAATTATGACCTTCAAGTAAAGTACCACTTCCGGCGATCAAGCAGTAACCAAAAAGAGAGGTTCACAACCAGATTTTAAAGCAATCCTAAATACAAAATTTCAACTTTCTACGGCTAACCGTTTTTGAGTTATGCGAGATACGAACGTACGTACAGACGCCACGGCGAAACTAGTCAAAAAGGATTCGGGGATGGTCAAAATTGACATTTCCGTTGAAATCTGAAAACCGAAAATTTTCGCGATTACTATACTTCCTTTACTTTGTACAAGGAAGTAAAAACAGAAATGTTTATCATTTTAGTTTATTATCTTCAATAATGAATCTTTTTAATAAACCAAGAAAAAAAATTAAGCCCATTCAATATTTGAGCTTTTACGTTTCGAGATGCATGGAATCCAAAAATCGAATAAAAAAAAAAATTCGTCCGTCTGGCGCAAAGTGGTCAGAACGTGAAAGGTCAAATCTCATCCCTCTCAAAATGCCGATTCAAATATATTCCATCAATTGCTCACGTGCACATTTCCAGAATTACAAGAGAGAATGGTATTATTAAGGTTGTTTTTGTTTAGCTCAAACTCGTGGCAATCAAAAATAATATTTATTTATGAAATGTGATTTACATTTCCAATTAATTACAGACTCTGAAGAGTGAAAATTGATGTCAAAATTCTGAATCACTTCATTTCTACCAATTTATCTCTGAATATCTCTGAACTCGACATTGAAAAAAAATGGCGGCCTATCAAATGTTTCACACTTCCATATCTCGGCCATTTATAAAGACAGAGTAAAAATTTGAAGCGTTTTGCAATCATAATACCAATCCTATTAAAATAAATAAGCCACTGACAGATGTGAGTATGAAAATAAATATACGATAAAAAATGTTCTGAGATATGTTTTTTATTGGTAAAATCCTCCAATTTTTTTGTTTACATTATGACCGACGTATAACTTCCAATTATCTCTGAACGTTAACACTATCCATTGACATATATCGTATTTTACAATATTTGACACAATTTCATGATTATATTCTTTTTTTTTTTAAGGTTAAGAATCTTTAGATTAAATTTTTATACAGAAAATATAATAGCAATTACAGTATAATAATGTTTTTAAGTTGTTATGGAGTAGCTATGAACCATCCTAGGATACAACTTGCCCGTAGTTTTTTCTTCCTTAGCTAATATAAGGTGAGATACGGGCGGATAATAAAGAATTTTCTGTTGACACCGCCAAGTAGCTGTAATTTATCTAGAAATAAGGTGGCTGAGGGAATGTCCTTACAATTTTAAAGTATTTTTTTAGCCAAGATAATTTTTATTTTTTTCATAATTCAATTTCAAATCTAAATATTGGGTTAGCCATTTTCACGAATCCACATAAAAAATATATTGTCACTCAAAATGAAAAAAAATTATCAAATATATGATTTGACAGAAACGAAAAATTGCAAAAAAGAAAAATGTTGTTATAATTTAATTTATATATTTAAAATAGCTCCCATTCGTACCAATTTCTAAATAATAAACATTTGTCATTTCAAGGACTTCGAATTCTAGCATTTCAATATTTATTTTTATTTGCTTTGTGAATTAATATTAAATTCTATGATCACAATGAAATAAATGTATTTGGCACACATCAATAAAATATGCAGATATTGTAATATTAAAAGGCGTACACATTATTTAAGAATGATTATGAATTGAATATTTTTTTAAATTTATTAACACGTTTTTGTTTTTGTAATAAAGGTTAAACAGCTTAGATTATAAAGATTCGCGTTACCTTGAATCCTTATATAAAAATAAAATACTCCGTAACTTAATTTTTTTTTAATTTATAATCTTCATATTAATGTTTATTAATTACCAGTTATAGTATGAGAAATCGAAACACCGGCCGTGAAACTAAGGAGTAGGGGCATAGATTGTGTTAGCATTAGTTTGATGAAAGTGCAAATGTCGTTCTACTAATTTTACGAATTTAGTTGTTATTTTCTCATTCTACCAAGTTAATGGTTTGGATGAATAAACATTGGAACAGTCAGATCCTAGCAATCGATGAATGTGCTTGCAACTCAACAGCTATTCTTGCCATTATGCTTAAACAAACCCATAATGAAAACTTACGACATGGGAAAAGTCAGCATCGATGTTGGTGAGCTTGTATCGCGGTAGACTGTTTGGATCCGCCTTCCACTGGTCCATGTGGAGCTGGCAGAGAGCGGTAACCATCTGGTAATGCCTGAGGAGGATGAGATTGGGGAACTGCTTGAGGACCTCCACCAGTTCAAGGCTGGAAGCGCTGGCCCGGCCAAGGTGAAGTCTGCTCAGGCCCTGGAGCTTCCACGGCGATGGTCGCTGGAGCTGTATCTCTATCCGCCTGGAACATGGCTATCGCCATTGACAAGTTCATCTGGGAGTAGGCATCGATTGTCGGTTATTTAGGTATGATTGTTTAACATAAATTCTAATGTACCATGCACTATTTGTAACAATGAGACATCCCAATTGAGTCTAATATTTGTCACCAAAGTCACAGGCCTCCCCAGCATGATCGGAACTCGACATTACCAACCGTCATTTTGAAACAAAACGCTTATATTAGTCATTGATTGTCGGTTCTATAGGTATGATAGTTTAATACGAATATTACTCCACTATATACTATTTTCAGCAATGAGGCAAACCAAGAGAATCTGAGATTTGTCACAGGTCATCCCAGGATGATCGGAACCCGACATTACCAACCGTCATTTTGAAACAAAATGTTTATAATGAAAATACAATGATTAGTGATATTGTGGAAACAATGTTTGTAATAAGACTGAAATTTCTGTTGCCAAAAAGGCTTGTCAAGAAAAATTCATTTAATAATAGTAAAAAGATTATAATGCAAATTTAAGGGAATACCTTCGATTTCCTCCAAGATAATTTTAGAACGGACGTAGCTCCAGAATTATTTCATGGATCGATCTCTATAAGCTGAAATTACAAGTGACCTGTTCAATATTTAATGGAGAAGCAAAGACACTAAAAATAGCACCCGTAGATATTTAAAGCAATCAGTTACTGATATCCATGTGTACTTTGTTAAGCGAAATCAGGAACATTTTGTGGAATATAAATGAAACCATAATTATTATTGGCACAGTTTTACGCTGGAGTATTTCTGGAAACGAATCGCTTGATTATGCAGCCTTTATAACTTAAATATACTATTTTTTTTTAAATAAAAATCCCGCTGCAAGACTTTTTAAACGATATGATAAAAATAAAATGCATTATGTGGCAAGGAAATTCGAATGAAAGAGTTTCAAACAGAAAAAAATTAGAAGTACCGTACTGACCTATTTTTAAAGTACTCAAATCCATCAGGGAATTGATACTTTTTATTGCGTCGGTTTGAATCCAAACTTTTTAACATTGTTGATTACTGTGAAATATCCAATTCAATATTTTCCCAAACATAAGAGAACCATAAAAAATATTTCTTACAATACTGGAAAATATTGGAGGCAATGAGATTACGGAAGCGAAGTAGTTTGATTTCTTAAATTTAATAAAAATTTAAAATTAATTAAAATTTAATTTTAATTAATCTGGTTTTGCGACATGAAAATGAGAAGCTTAACCAATGACACCTGGGGTTCAGTTGAAACTAATGAAGTGGCAACTGAATAAAAATAAACAAATTTAATTATGAAACGTATTTTTTAACCTTTAAAGTAATAGATGTTTAGAGACACTTAATCTTCAATGACGCCCATTCACGTACTACATATTCATATAAATAAATATGAAGCATATGGTAAAAAAAAATTTCTGTTATAATTTTGATTAAATAATTCTTAAAACTTTCTTCATATTTTCGTTGAAAATTGTGGAAGTCTAGCCACCTTTTTTTTGGCTACTGTAGGAATCTACTGGTGATGTACAAATGACGGCTACAGACGTCAACTTTTTTTTTATACAAAAGTTTGTCAAAATACAATATAATGTGTCATTCCGCAAGCATTAAAGTACATTAAAATCCTAAGGATTTATTGAATTAAGCATTTAAAAAAATATTTATATCTGGCGTCCATCAACGATTTCAGCGTGGTGAGTGTAAAAGGTTAAATTTAAAACACATAGTAATATTTGTTAACAAAAAAAAAGTTAAATATAAAACATGAGTTGATGAAACAGAGGATAAAATGTAAACATTTTCCTGTTGGTAAGAAAGTATTTAATAAAAATTCCAATTTGATGAAAGTTTCTTCAATGTGTTAACGTGTATTATAAGCGAAAAATGAATAGATTTTCTGTGCTTACAAAATTATTTTAGGTAAAAAACAGGTACTTCATATAGATTTTAACCAAGCAAACATTGTGAAAGTATAAATTGATTGGAACGTTTATTTTCTTGTTCTTATTTCTTGTCTTGTCTTCTACTGATTTTATTTAGGTTTTTAGTAAATATTTGTCCTCACAAATGAGGTTTTCACTAGATATCCATTTATTATCTAGATATACCTTTATCATTAATGAGGTATTTATTATGGAATAAATGAATCACAACAGCAAATTAACGAGATGTGCTTATCATCCTCATCCTAACAACAGCTAGGTTATTTCCTGATTGTCTATGAAATGTTTTTAACTTAAAATGTCCATTTGGTCAATCAAGCAGGTCACTAAGTCCAAAATTATCAAAAAATTCTGATTTCATATTTATAGTTCATTTGTTAACTTAGTAAACCATATATCTTAAACTAGCAAACCTCAAGCCTTTTTACTTCCTTGTACGAAGTAAAGGAAGTATTGTAATCGCGAAAATTTTCGGTTTTCAGATTTCAACGGAAATATCCATTTTGACCATCCCTGAATCCATTCTGGCTAGTTTCCTCGTGGCGTCTGCACGTACGTACGTTCGTATCTCGCATAACTCAAAAACGGTTAGCCGTAGAAAGTTGAAATTTTGTATTTAGGATTGTTCTAAAACCTCCCTTTTTGGTTACTGCTTGATCGCCAGAAGTGGTACTTTACTTGAAGGTCATAATTGATTTCCATCAAAAATTATATTAAAATAGTATGCAAAAGTTCTCAAATTTAGTATTTTTAACTTATATATTGATTTAAATAACATACATGATTTTGGTCTACATTGGAAAACCGGAAGCGGTACTTTACTTGAAGATCATATTAGACTTTCACCAAAAGTTATATTAAAATATAATGTAAAACATCTCAAATTTGGTAAATTGAACTTTTATATCGATATAAATGTATTTACTATATTTTGATTAAAATTGGTGAGCCGAAAAGGGTACTTTACTTGGAGGTCATAATAAGCTTACATCAAAAATTATATTTAAATTAAATGCATAAATAAAGGTTACAAACGCAATTTGGTTTCCGATCCAATTAAACATTTGTATTACTTGTTTTAAGTGTTAAAATTCAGTGTAAAATACTGGTTTTCCTCCCCATTTGTGAGATCAATAAGTCTGTATCAGGAGAATAAGATATTAGTTAAGTGGATTTTTCCGCCTAAAATGTCGAAACTGTCGATTTCCAATACTTAATCTTGTGATATTGACAGTTTTTTTATGTTGTCACGGAACATGAAGAAATCTCTTGGAAGCTAGTTACTTACTGAAGGAAAACGACATATAATAATGGAATGGGACCTCCAGAAACAAGAGCATGTCTGTGTGTGTGTGTCTATAGATGGATGTCGCGACGCCGAGTGTCGTTTTTGAGATACTGCAATCTTCGGAAACTAGTAACCAAATTGAGGATCACTTTTTGAGCCACCGATTTATAGTTTAATAGGCGTACAAGGAAGTCGTGTGTTGTCCACATCAGATATTTTGGTAGTAATTTGACGGAAAAATCCATTCAATCCATGAATGTTGTTTTTACACTAGGTAGAAATAATTGTCGTACAGAATCCACTTAATGGACTTAGTGACTTAAAAGCCTATTATTTACTTAATTTTCTTTTAATATGACCCGATCCGGCCAACCCAATGGTAGTTCGGTAAATTTTAAGAGCATTTTTCCAGTATCATTTATCTTGCATTAAAATGCTGATAAAAGATAAATTTTATTCTAATGTCTCTGCTTTGCCAAATATACGATGGATATAATTTAAATATTCATAGTTAACTTTGATTGGATTATATATTGAATAAAAATCTGATGTGGACCCCGCATGACTTCCGTGTACGCTCATTAATATAGTTTAATGGGTGATTAATATTATATGATTAATATCATATGATATTATGATTAATATTTAGTAAATGGCTGACTCAAAAAATGATCCTGAATTTGGTTACTCGGTTTCGCTACGCCTTTGGTGTTCACCTATTGACATTTAAACACAGACACACACACACACACACCTAGAGTACCATTACGGTTCTCCAATTTTAATCAAAATCTATCATGTTATTAATATTTACATATAAGTTTAATATACCAAATTGGAGAGGTTTCGCATTATATTTTAATATAATGTTTGATGAAAATCGATTATGGCCTTCAAGTGAAGTAGCACTTCAGTTAACATGTAGTGACAAAAAAAGAGAGGTTCACAACCAAATATTTCAAAAATCCCAATACAAAATTTTAACTTTCTGCGACTAACCGTTTTTGAGTTTGACGAGATACGGACGAACGTACATACAGACGTCACGACGGATCTTGTCAAAATAGATGACCAACGTGGATATTTCTGTTGAAATCTGAAAACCGAAAATTTTCTCGATACAATACTTTTTTTATTTACAAGGAAGTAAAAAAATGAGAAAAGATGTATGATCTCTATTGTTTAGAATAATTCATACTAATTCAAGTTAATACTAATTAATACTAAGATTAATACTAATCTTAATTGATACAGAGGGTAATTTATTGACATGCCGAATTATTAATTGTTACAGAAGTATCTAATTACTGCACATCATTATGAGCAACTGTAATTAATTATCATTATATTATAACAGCGGAATATAAGTAGGCCATTTCGGACCGTGTTTAAATATACATTTTAATTTAGTATATCAGTCCATTTTCATTAATCTTAACAAGTGTGTTTTGTATTATACGTTGAATATATGAGATTATTCGACCGATTTATATGCTTCCTCTACCTTATTACTTATTATTAAAATGCATTATTGTTATCAGCCCATCTCTTGAAGTTCCAAAATGGTATAAATAAAGTGATTTATTTATTTATTTTATCCTTTTGTATTAATATATTCTGATTTATTTAATTTTTTGTTGACAGGTAAGATCGGTCTAAACAGTTGAACAATTGCCTTGTATGTAAAAATTGTAAGTAGTCTTTGTTGATATTTTTATGCATTATCATTATCAATAATCTGGCACTAAAAAATTGTGATATCCGAATGTTTTATTTATTTTTTTAACTGATCAATTCCTTCAGTTGTATATTTCCTATGTCGACAAAAGAACACCTTAGTCAAAAAATAAACCGAGTTTTTTATTATTTTTTTTTTTACTTCCTTTAAATGTTTTCATTACATACATAGGTACATAGGTTTTTAAAGAAGTATATTTATATCTTTAAATAAACCGCGTACTATTACTTATCATTATGTATTGTTTCCGTTGTGTGTATTTAATTATGTAAACTAGGTACCATATAATAAATTATATATTTATTTTGTATGGAAAAACTTTTTATGTTTAAAACAGATATTTTTTTCGCCTCTGGTTAATCCGAACATTTCTGGCGCATCCTCTGGTCCCATCGAAGCCGGATTAGCCAAGCTCTACTGTATTTAAAAATGTTCCATTATGGCCTTTGACAATTTTAAAAGTGTCAATTCCGAAATAAAGGCATTGAGAAAAGGATCGGTTTTGAAAGTTTGGAATTAAAAGAATCTAGTTTTAAAAATTTCATTAATCACTTTGGATAATAAAACAGCTTTGCTTTTATTCATTTATTTTAACGCTAAGTAAAAAGTGAAGAGATAACATTGATATTAGACTTTCTCTGTGAAGAACGAATTATTTTTTTTTTAAAACCATTATGTGTCGGTTTGTGTTTAAATAATACCAATAATAAAAGGCTTAGCGAACCCCAAGGTTCGATGCCGATACCACTAATTGCTGCCTACAAATCTCGGTCCACCGATATTCATTAGATCATTAGATCACTCTTAATACAATCCTCCCACTTACGTTTCGGTCTACCCCTCGGACGTTTACCAGTCGGCTCAGCGTTTATAAATTTTTTAGGAATTCGTTCGTTACTGAGCCCAACAACTTAGCAAGCCCATTTCAATCGTCGCGATGATATCACTTCGATTATATTAACAGGGTGCATGATCCGCAATTCCGCTTTGTGTAATTTCCTAAATTCTCCAGTTGACTCATCCATTTTCGGACCAAATATTTTACGCAGTAACTTATTCTCGAAGACCTTAAGGCGTTGTTCAAGGTTAGCGGCCATGTTTCACACCCGCAAAGAACTGTAGGCAAGATAGTTTTGTATATTCTAAGTTTTAAGTTTCTGGACAAAATTCGCGACTTAAGTAATGTCGATACCGAAAAATAACAAGCATTTCCCACCTTTAACCGCGCCTTTATTTCCTCTTGAATTTCGTTTTTTCTAGTAATCACAGATCCCAAATACTTAAATTTCTAAACGTGTTCAAACCTATTTTCTCCTATATCTATATCCTCAAAATCGCCTCTGTTTCTATTGCTAACTATATACTTCGTCTTATCCGTATTTATTTTGAGGCCAATCTCTTCTCCAGCTGTCATCAACGTTGTTGTATTCAATTTTATAGTTTCCGCGTCCTCACTTAAAAATACCAGATCACGGATATTTTACCACCCAGATCTAAACCCCTTTCGGTAGCCATCACCTTTCTAATGAAATACTCTAGTGCTAAATTAAATAGGACAGGTGAAAGGGAATCGCCTTGTTTTAACCCCGAGCGAACTTCAAATTTATCCGAAAAATAATTACCGATTCTAACTTTATTGAATGTTTCGGTCATGCACATCCCTACTAGATTTACTAACTTCTTTCGTATTTCCTGCTCAATCAAAATATAGTGTTTAAATCATAGTTAAAGAAATGTTTAAGTTCTTATTTTGAATTGCTATAAAAAAATGTACTTTATTGTTTCATTTTTATAAATAATTTACAACATATATTTTAACGCTGTGACCTTGGTATATATCCGAGCGTATAGAGTTGATAAAAGTTTTTTCTCTGTGTGTACATGAAATGAGGCCAAAACAGGAAATGACTTTATGTTTTCTACACGGACAGCAGAAAAACTAATAAGTTAGGGATGAGAAAGAGAGAGACAGACTATGCTAGGATCTTTCTCAGCCAATCAGATTCCAGTATTCTAATTCAATTACCTCAGGCCGGCAAACCTTAACAGTGGCACTTGCTCTTGTCAGTCTTATTCAACACCTCGAAATGTGCTCTTGTCTTAAATGTCGGCTTTTCGGTACAGTTTAATTTTTCAGTGGCGTTACGATTTCTTGTGATTTAGTTATTTAATAGTGCGTTTTATGATTTAATTATAATTCACTCTGGAATGTCTGGAAGGTCTGTAAGTGCTTTTTTCTTTTCTTTTTTTTTCTTTGATGTAATAATATAACATTGAAATAATACAAAATTTAAGCATTAAAAAATTGGCCTGAATTAAATTTTTGAATTGGTAAGATACACTCTTACACACTTATACACACGCGAAACTAAAAGCTTTGAATAATCCAAGCGATAACAATGTTGCTAATTTCCGGGCCTTGATGAATGAAACGTCCAAATTCCTCAAAAATAAAAAACGAGAATATCTTAAAAACAAAATAATAGAGATAGAAACTAATAGAATTGAAAACAACGTAAGAGACATGTACAAGGGTATAAACAGATCGCGTAAACAGTTTGAACCAGCAATGAATGGAATTAGAGATGAAAATAACAATATCTTGGCCGATCCGGGGGACATTGTGAATAATTTTAAAAAACACTTTGAAAGTATTTTGAATTCGGGAAATAATAATCAATCTCCTCCTTCTGAATATCAGAGTGCTGAACCGTTAATTGAAGAACCGAGTAAGGAGGAAGTCGAAATAGCCATCGGGAAATTAAAATCTCATAAAGCAGCGGGAATCGACAACATTTCCAGTGAAATAATAAAAGCGTGCGGTGAAGCTGGAGTTTCTAAAATACATTTTTTGGTTAAAAAGATCTGGGAAAATGAAAAAATGCCCGAAGAATGGAAAGAATCTATACTTATTCCGATTCACAAAAAAGGTCCGAGGACGGAGTGTAATAACTATCGCGGAATATCACTCCTCCCGGTATGTTATAAAATATTCTCGTTGATCCTAACTAGTCGAATCACGGAATATGCCGAGGAAATTATCGGAGACTACCAATGTGGTTTTAGACGGAACCGATCAACTATCGATCAAATATTCTCCTTACGGTAAATATTAGAAAAAAAATTAGAATTCAACGGTGTAGTTCATCAGCTTTTTGTGGATTTCAAAAAGGCTTATGATTCCATTGATCGCCGGAGACTGTATAACATTTTGATTGAGCAGGGAATACCGAAGAAGTTAGTAAATCTAGTAGGGATGTGCATGACCGAAACATTCAATAAAGTTAGAATAGGTAATTATTTTTCGGAGAAATTTGAAGTTCGCTCGGGGTTAAAACAAGGCGATTCCCTATCACCTGTCCTATTTAATTTAGCATTAGAGTATGTCATTAGAAAGGTAATGCTTACCGAAAGGGGTTTAGATCTGGGTGGTAGAATATCCGTGCTCGGGTTTGCGGATGATTTGGTATTATTAAGTGAGGACGCGGAAACTATAAAACTGAATACAGCAACGTTGATGACAGCTGGGAAAGAGGTTGGCCTCAAAATAAATACGGATAAGACGAAATATATGGTTAGCAATAGAAACAGAGGAGATTTTGAGGATATAGATATAGGAGAAAATAGGTTTGAACACGTTGAGAAATTTAAGTATTTGGGGCCTGTGATTACTAGAAAAAACGAAATTCAAGAGGAAATAAAGGCGCGGTTAAAGGCGGGAAATGCTTGTTATTTTTCGGTGTCAACATTACTTAGGTCGCGCATTTTGTCCAGAAACTTAAAACTTAGAATATACAAAACTATTATCTTGCCTACAGTTCTGTATGGGTGTGAAACGTGGCCGCTAACCTTGAAGGACGAACAACGCCTTAAGGTATTCGAGAATAAGGTACTGCGTAAAATATTTGGTCCGAAAAAGGATGAGTCAACCGGAGAGTTTAGGAGATTACACAACGCGGAATTGCGGAGCATACATCCTGTTAATATAATCGAAGTGATATCATCGCGACGGTTGAAATGGGCTTGCAAAGTTGTTGGGCTCAGTAACGAACGAATTCCTAAAAAGTTAATAAACGCTGAGCTGACTGGTAAACGTCCGAGGGGTAGACCGAAACGTAGGTGGGAGGATAGTATTAAGAGTGATCTAATGAATTTGGGTTTGGAAGGTAGTCGGTGGACCGAGATTTGTAGACAGCGATTAGTGGTATCGGCATCGAACCTTCGGGTTCGCTAAGCCTTTTATTATTATTATTATTATTATAAGATACACTCTTTATGGCTCTCAGAGAATATTTTAAATCCTAACATTTTTTACTATTACACTATTAACGTTTTTCTTAATTCTAGGTTATTGTGATATGTTTTTTATAAATGCATCGATCTCTGTTTAATAATTTTATCAATTTTTTACTTACATTTTTATATTGATACATTTGTAATTTTCCTTATGCATTTATCCATGTAAATCAAAAACAGACCAGCTACTAATTAAAAATCTTTCCAATATTAATGTAAATACATAAACCAAGCCATTTTATTTGTCTTAAATATTAATAAAATAATAAAATATTAATTGTTAGCAATAATTAGCATAACATGCATTTAATATTTATTTGTTATTTATCTAAAAAAATTTTTCAGAACGTTGAAAAATGTGTTAAGAAACCACAGAAGTCAAAAAAGTTTTGATTTAGGGTAATTTTATTATTTTATTTTTGCGTAAATTTAAAGAAATACAGTTGATTGTTAATTTATTCTACTCCATAGTATATCTCTGATTAATACATACTATTAAATAAAATGTAAATTTTATTTTTTAAGCATTTCATCTCTTAATTATTATATTTGATAATGTGTAATGATTAACCATTTGTCATGTAGAGCTATTTATGAAAATCAACCAATTATTTTTGTTTTACACCTTTTTTTTAAGGCTTAAGAATTATTTCAGTTTAATATATGTTTAATGTTATTTATAACTACCCCTTCATGTTTCTAATGCCTTTATTTCATCATGTATGATGTTTTGTAATTACATTATTTATTATCTTTTTTTTATGTGTATTATCTTTTTTTCTTTAAATTTTCCATTTGGAGACTCAACACAATTACTCTTTTTTATTTTAGCTATTTCAAGCTATAGCTAATCTGGTGTAGCCTTATATTTACTCGTATACTAACTAACCTGTACCACTACAACCCATGAAGGGTCTTGGGTTCAGTACTTGGTAAAGACCGTACTGTCTAAGCCAACGGTTGTGCAAGGAAGTGATTTGGCCGAGATCATGCTCAACCTCCAGGTTTTCCCCCCAATTAAGAGTACACACCTTATAGAGGCTGGGTGAGCTCCAGGAGGGTCTCCCAATCCCACAGGGTCGATCCACGGCTGATATCAGAATAAATAATTGTCTGCCACAGCCCGTCTCGAACCCGGGACCGGGAACATAGTAACGCATTGTCTAACCACTGAACTATTCCGCTCCTCAGTCTTATATTTATACAACCGTTAAATTTCTAAATATAAAATATGTTTTATAATATACAATGTCCGAAACCTTCTAAAAGAATATAAAATTGAAATAGCCAATTACACATTTTTTCCATGCAATACTTTATATATATATGTATGTATATTACATTTTTTTTCC
Organism: Rhaphigaster nebulosa; assembly: GCA_948150685.1. Classification (NCBI taxonomy): domain Eukaryota; kingdom Metazoa; phylum Arthropoda; class Insecta; order Hemiptera; family Pentatomidae; genus Rhaphigaster; species Rhaphigaster nebulosa. Next base: position 30,254,593 of record OX411308.1, read on the forward strand.
TTTAAAGTTACTACTTAATTTTCTCATACTCTTAATGTAAATGTACTTTTTTATTTACTTCGTTTTCGTAACCCATAAACTGGACATACGTTGAAAGAATAAATAAAATATTACAATCGGACATACTTTGACAGTTTTCTTACTCTTGTTTCTCGTTCGGGCAAGCTATGAAACCGATTTCAGTAAAGAAGCTGTTGAATCAATTCCATGATGATATATTAACTAGCAGTGGTAAGCCATGTTAAACTTCATTATAGATATTCCAACTTCTACGACGGTAACCAATTAGGTAAGCCCCGGTCTTAAATGGGCTGTGGCGCTACTGATTTAAATTAATTTTAACTTCTTAATTGCATAACTTGGATGGTCTTTAAGCACCGCACCTTATTTCTAAAACTGACTAGATGAATCTTATTTTAAAATATATTTATCACCTCTTAGGCACGGAATTACCTTGCACATCTAAACCATAATTGATTTTTTTTTTTTTTGTTAAATTGTTTTATTTTTTTCTGTTAGTTTTACTGGCATCTCGGATCTTTTGTTCGCATTCCCTAAGTTTTACTGGCATCTCAGATCTTTTGTTCGCATTCCCTAAGTTTTACTGGCATCTCGGATCTTTTGTTCGCATTCCCTATTCCAACTTGGTCTGTCTCAGGTTATTTTTTTTTTCTCTTTTAGCTGTATTTATCTTTGTAATATTGGATTAGAACGGATGAAATGTAAGTTTATTATGAGTAAGTTTTATCGTTTATTTGATAAAACCACTAAATTATAGATGGCTTCTATTATTTACAAATCCTAACCTGATGGATATTAAATTAATTTTTAGAACTTTCTCTTTCATTTTATGCCATATATTTCAGTTCATTGTGAAACATGAAAGTGTTTGTATAATTTTTGTCATCGATTAATCCGAGAAATAACGTTTTATATTCTTATACGAATTAAAACTTAATAATAATGCTTCCTAGGTATTTCGAAACAACATGGTTTTTGATGATAGTGCAGTGAATAAAAGAATTGCCAGGGAATGATAAATGATTTTCCACTTCTATAAATTTGTTTTTATTGAAAACTAGTTTCAGACGTTATACATTTATCTTCAGTTCTAAAAACGCACAAAAATTCAAAAATATTTCACTTAATTTAATATGTATAATAATACTATACCATATTTTAAATTGCTGATTTTTTGTGTTTTTAGAACTGAAGATGAATGTATAAAATTTTAAACTAGTTTTCAATAAAAACAACTTAATAGAAGAGGCAAAACATTTATGAATCCCTAATTAGATTGATCCTTCTGTAGAATCGTGCGGCCGCCAACTCAAAGAACTGTATTTCGGCGGTTCTGCAGGTTTCAATCCGGCAAGTCACCATAATCAATTTGGTAAAAGTCCAGAAACGAAGATTAGAAACTGTTTCACTTTTTACTCAGAAATAGAAATATTTTATCAAAGGTTGGAAGATAAAGTGCCAGCCGTTGTCAACAGGTGAGATCCTGTTCTTCTTCATCACAATATCCCGCCAAACGTGTGTTGGTTTTAATATAATTGTCTTTACACATCCACCATATTCATCTAACTGGTCTCCAAACTACTACTATTTTTTTTAAAACGCTTGACATTAAAAAAAAAAAAAACAATGTAAAGCGAGACAAAATTTTAATTTCTAGAGTTTTTTAGATTTTTAGAGTTTATTTAAAATTCTAAAAGTTTCTTGGAACAGGGGATACATAACATTGCTGTGCGTTGGGAGAAATTTATGAACGGTAGTTATTTAGAATAAAAATAATGTCGTTAAAGTTTTTTTTTTTTTTAATTTGCCTCATACCCCATGAATTGGCATTTTATGTGTTCCAACACGATACAGTTGTTTATCCAACTAGTCTACCAGACTGATTTGGGTCTTCCACTTAATAAAGTTTGGGTACATCAATGTATTCTACCATTTTGATCGATACAATATCGAATACAGGTTCTCGGCATGCTCATAAAATCAAAACATAAACATCGATAGTTACAATATCATATACTGTTAATGAATATCTTGTTTAGTTTTGTCAACAATGTTTTGTGTTTAGTTTTCTCCCGAAGGTAGTTATATACCGATATTGTTATATTGTCAGGGTTTGTTTTTCTAATCAGTATATTTCACATCCTTATTAATGGGGGCAAACAAAATGTGTTTTTGTAAGAACTAAAATTACACACAGGTTAAGTTCTACATCGAAGTTCCCACGACTGAACTTATAATTCGTTATACTTCGAGGGTGTTTTCTCTAAAACATGTTGTTGGTAGATCACCTATTGTGTGCGATTGCATGACAAATCACAACGTGTATGTAATGTTCAAATTTCGAAGACACGTATCCACCAGTTTGTAACGGCGACCACCAAATTCCTCAGGCGGATACAGTGCGTTACCTTGGTCTAATATTCGACGGAAGGATGTTCCGGGGCCTACACTAAGACTCCAAACGACTGAATGGACTATCTTCACTTTTTTCCAAAACTGAAAATTAGACAGAAACTAAATACATACACGTAACTATACGCTGAGCGTATATGGTCGTACGCATCACAGGTTTATAAGACTCACAAAAACTACAGTATTTTCAATCCAAAATTTTAAGACAATTAACAGAAGCTCTTTGGTACATAAACTACAAACATCTGCATGCCGACTTACAACCAACTATATACCGCACACATATTTACTTTTTATTTCCTTTTTCATTATAATCTTCACGGACACAGCAATAGATTGATTAACGCAATGGTTACTGGTGGTATGACCATTAGAAGAAGACTTAAAAAGAACTGGAGGAGATACCCCTCCTGAATTAAGGGACTAATTCAAGACTAATTATGAGGTACTGCTGGTTTCTATTTTCCGCATGCTTGTCACGTCATGCCTAACTTTTATCGCCATCGAATTTGCTGATTGTAACTTTTCTGTTAGACCGGTATAAATACATAGTTTAAATTTTAAAAAATTATTAAAAAAAAAATCTCGTAAAACAATAATGCCTTGTGTTACGATTAAAATAAACCTTACAGGGTCCTTTTTTGCGATTGAACTATGTAAGATATTTATAATTTCACTACTATAAATTACACTGATATTTTTGGGACTTGATGAAACACATGATGCTGGTGTTTCATAAGCTCCCAAAGATATCAGTTACTACAAAATTAACGGCAACGGTCGTGAGATATGTTTTGTTTATTTAATTATTTTTGTAAATTTGTAATAGCCATGTTATAAATCTGCTCGGAACAGGGGCAGCAATAATTCGTTTCCTCACGGCGGTGGCCATAAATACAGGTGTATTATCGTATCCTATTACTTCCACGTGGAATTGTAGCATTAATTAAAATGATCCTCCCGTAGCAACGCCGCCTCTGCTCTACAACACACGCCACTCGTAATACAATTTAGAGATCCAGTTGTAACTTCCCAACACTTAATCCCAAATCTCACCCCTGAAATTCCATTTGTCTGCTATTGTGGGGTATTACTGTGCTTTCGTATATTCAGGAGGAAATTAAAATACATCACTCCCTCTCAATTATGAATTACACGTTATGGGTGCTATGCTGTCAGTAAGAATCAGATTTATGAACTCGTCCTAATCCTGAGAGTAACATGGGATCCTTTTAGGATACATTTGTAATTTTTGAAATTACATTTGAAGAAATCCTTTGACACATATCTCGCTCCATGAATTTTAGCGTGAAACTCTCTGGAATATTTATAAAGGAAAATGGAAATATTAGAGGACTTTTTCGAACATATACGAATTTTCCATACTATCAAAAATATGCCTGGCGTCATTTTCGGGACCCTCATAGTATCAGACGTTATTTATTTTAAAAAATACTTCATCATTAAAATATTTCCTAATATTTTTCAAAAATATCAAAAAAACAATTTTTCAAAATTACAACATTACTATTAATTATTTCATTTTATGTTGTGATATAACAATTCAATGCCATAATTAGGTATTTTATCACAAGGATCTGTAAAATATCTCATTAATGTACCAAATGTTTCTTATTCGAAGGATTAATTTTCGCTAGAAACAAGGGCTCTGATTCGGTAAATACTAGAATACTATAACTAATAATACTAGAACTAGAACTTGCTGCGGTCTATTTAAAATATTGGCTATTTAGAAAGAACTCAATTATATGTTTTATTTTTTATACCCATTTTTTCTTTATTTACTAGTAGGTAGATTTAAGAAATACTGGATATTCGAACTTCAAGTTAGGGATATACAATAAAAAAAGATACGAGACCCGCGGTGCTCGGAGGGTAAACTTAATTTAATCGATAACTGACTTATAATTTGGCACTCCCAAGACTCATCAGCACTATAAATAGGCGATGTTCCCATGAACTGATTTAAAGAACTGGCTCTTTTTCAGAGTAAGAGATTAATGATTAGAGAAAAACAACAATGGCTCTTATTAGTATGTTCGTGATTCACGGCCGTGACGACAGGACTGTTATACTTCATCCCGTTTTTTGGGGATGTGAAATGGTCCGTCGTAGATTTGAGATTTGGACGTTTTTGTATGTTGAGAGCGTACCTTTGCAATCTTAGTAATGAACGCGCGGGTTCGATTAGCCGAACTAAATCAGGGAATCATTCTCAGTTTCCTACAAAAAGTGATTTTGTCCTTCTATAGCCAGCGCAAAGACATGGCGTCTTATTATGTTTCGTGCTTTTAGTTAGGGCGAAGGGTTATTCCCTGTCAATCAACAAAGCACTGAACATGGTTGCGGCTATCTAAGATTTTACAATAATTTCGATTGTTTGTCATTTAAGACTATAATTACAATAATTCTTTCAAATTAAGCCATCGCAAAATAAATAATGTCTTAGTTGGTATTGTGTGAAAGTGTTTGAGAGGTGCATCTTTCAGCCACATCGACATAAATTATATAATTTTATAATAATAAGAAGATATTGTCAACATCACTTCTACTGTAACAATTTCTGTGACTGATAGATGCACCATTTCTATACAAGCTCTAATATCCACCTTCAACTGTTTTTATTATTTCGAAATGATACTTTTGGAAGGAATTATTGTCTATAATCTACATACATCACATCATTCGTACAATCAAAATTTCATTTGTTCGCGAATAGGTCCGTTTATTATATTTTTTTCCTACACAAGTTGTATAAATAACTGTAAACATAAAAAGTTGATTTGTTCCACGCCATAATTTGGTGGTGATTTCCTACAAACGTGTTTCGAACGCTTTATGCACCGCTCCCTTACATAATTTTGAAACAAGAACTTAATCCAGAACTAAGGGAGCTCTATCCACTAAGTATATATGTTCAAGGAACGGAGATTAAAATAAGTTTGTTTGCTTAGTGGATTTGAGGAAGTCAGTCACTAAAAGTGTTATGCTAGGCTTAAGGGACAGCGTCTTGGTGACTGTCTCAGTGTTAGATGGTGGTAGATAACAGAGATACATATCGATTTGAACGTTGGTTATAATAATTAGTAACAAAAATTCAGTTTCTGCAATGTATTATTTCTATTTTTGTTGAGCTTTTGTAAATTTCCCAAATAATATAGCTTTGATAATCTGACTATATAATCTTTGACCAGCTTTCCGGTCAATATTAAATTAAATTATAAATAAAACTTATTTTGGCGAGTAGGTTACCTGAATTTAATAGGATTATCTGTTAGAAAAAAAAGACACTTCAAAATGTTCTCATATTTTTCGGTGAGCCTAACTCTAGCATATTAATCTTGGTATCGCTTAGAGTATCTGTGATTTTTTTTTATTAACCAGCTAGTTACCCGTCCTTCTCTCCTTCGTGAAATAATGATAATACTGAGCGTTATCCGAGAAACACCAATAAGACTTTTATAATTTTTTATCTTTTATCTGACCGTTCATTGCTTTTTAATATTTTCATTTGTAAATTTTTTTTGTAAATACTATAAAGGAATGCATCTAATTATAGTATATGTTTTTCAAAAAGTCATAGACCAAAGGTTTTTAAGTGTGGTTTTACCGAAGAACTTCATGATAAACTATGTCGGACGTCATTTCCTCCTGCAGCCAAATTGTTGTATCCCCTGACTCTGGAGGTACAGCTGGCCATGTGAGTACCATCCTGACTCAACTGAATTAATCCCGAACCGTAAAGATGAAGTAAAAATACTCAATTCTAAGCTACTAAGCTTAGAATTGAGTATTTTTACTCAACTCGACTTACTAAAGTTGTATAAAAAAAGTTGATCTTTTAGCGTTTTATATGTGTGTGTGTCGTACTAGAATACTAGACCTATTGATCTGTTTTTTTTATAAAGAAGATATAAAAAAAAATCTAATCAAATTTTAGCACATCCGCCATTTTAGAACAGTTGAATGTCGGTAAACAATATTTACGGCTATAAAATAAATTGGTTAAGAGATTTTTCTATGAAAAATTAACAGAACTTGTCGGTCTTCTTTCCTCCACCATTTTTTTTAAGGTGATTGATGTAGCTTAAAACTTTCTCGAGATTCTCTATAACTACGGCGAAAATGTTTCGTCGAAATCAGTACAGCCGTTGTCTACAAAAAATCTCATTTTATTTGTAAACTTTTACACATTTATGAAGGCATTGCAAATTTCGTTGTATTAAATTTGAGCTTTAATGTTGTAAATATCAGGGATCACTTTTCAAAATGCGTATTTGATGCAGATTTACGTAAGACAAGGGTTTGAGAAAAGGCCAATGTGGGTACTTTGATTTAATTTAATAATAATTTTGATGATTGGTAGTATTCAATTTTTATGATTAGCTAAAACGTGCACTTTCCACTGGTACTAACCAAACCTATTCCTATCTAGTTTTGATTAAATAATAAGTAATTTCATCGGTATAGAATGAAGAACGCTATAAAATAAATAAATAATTTTACTCGACATTCTGTTCGTCGTTGATTTTTGCTTATACACAAATTATTTTAACTTTAAGTAGGATTCGTTCAAGTTTAACTTCTCATATTTGCAGAATGTTAACCTTTTGCTATTAATCAATACAGATTTATAAGTTCATTCAATGACCCATTTATTAAAATGCGAAAAATATATATTTATTGGTTTTAATACTTAAATAAAGGTTATTTATTTCAGGGATATATACGTAGTAGTATTCATTTTACGTTGAGGTATCAAGAAGGCAGTGACCCTAAATATGAAAATTTTGGGCCAGGTCTTGGAAATAGGCTGGGAAGAGATGGAGCCGGCTTGACAACGACCCCGCTGCTCCGATAAAGGATAACATCCTGGGCTCTAGTCCCAGGGACGGCTCAGATCAGCCCCTTTAAAAGCTGCCCTTCATCTCCCATCTCGCTTAGGCTATAACCTTTCAAGGCCCTCTTTGAGCAAACTGCTTCAATTTGCCTCCTATCTCGCCCGTTTCTAGTTTTTTTTAATTTCCCTTCTTTTTTCCAATATAATCTTTGGATATTTCAATTATTTTTTTTTAGAAACCATAACTCTGTAGGATTTGTATATTCATATCTTTTGATTTAGCGGGAAAGATATTCGATTTATAAAAAAATCCGGTAGATGGTCTTTATTTATCGTATTAACAAGTTTTTGAATATAATGTATAAGTAAATGTGTGTGTCCAGCACTATAATTTTGAAAAATTAACAGCCAACCACTATTGTCTTTTGCATAACACTTTTACAATTGTTAAAAACAAATGGCTTTCGTACAATCATATATCAATACAATTTGCTTTTACTTGTATGGTTTCGGTAATTCTTATTGTTTTAAAACTAGTTTAAAGATTATTGTAAATGAAAAATATTTTCGCTCTGAAATGATGGAAGAAACCAATTGTGAATAGTGAAAATGTGTATCCATATCTCTTATTTCAAGTAGTTCCTCTGCAAGAATAAACAAAAATAATGTTAGTTAATTTTTCTTTTCACTATATTCATTTTGAAACAACAAATACCATCAACTGCTGTTTACACACCTCCATCCGTTGGCCAGCGCTCAAACTCAAATCCGTAAGCTCACTCTTAACGATATCCTCCCGCTTATGTTTTGATATACCCCTCGTATGTTTACCAGTCGGCTCAGAGTTTATTAATTTTTAGGGATTCGATCGTTACTAAGCCCAACAACTTTGCAAGCCTAGGCACTATGCAAGTCGCAACGCTGTCACTTAAATAATATTAACAGGGTTAATACTCCGCAGTTATTGCCTAAAAATGCTCCGCAGTTTCGCGGTGTGTAACCTCCTAAATTTTCCAGTGGATTCACTCGTTTTCGGACCAAATATTCCTTTAAATAATGTCGAATTTTCGAATTCCTTAAGGCGTTGTTCTTCCTTAAAAGTTAGAAGGAAGAAGAACGGCCACGTTTCACTCCCCTACAGAACAGCAGAAAGGATAATAGTTTTGTAAATTCGAACTTAAAATTTCTTGAAAAGACGTAATACGTAAGTAATGCCGAGACCGAAAAATAACACCCATTTCCCGCCTTTATTTTCGTTTTATCTAGTTATCATAGACCCCAAATACGTAAATTTCTCAACGTGTTCAAACGTATTCCCCCTTTATCACCTAAATCGTCTCCGTTTCTACTGCTAATCATTTATTTTGTTTTATCTGTATTTATTTCGAGCCCTACTTCCCCGGCTTTCATCGAGGTGGTTGTATTACATTTTATCATTACTATGCTATTTTATTTTTGGGAATTCAACTTCACTCATCCATATATTTCTATCGAGAGAGAGAGAGAGAGATTCTGACAGAAAATCTAACATTCTTTCGAATACTGAATTGGATTTGCGGTTGCCCCAGTATACCTGAAATTATTCGCAATATATGAGCATATGAATGATAAAATACATGCACAAAATTCCACCAGGTTTTTTATAGTTTCTGTAACATTATTTGTATTTTATGAATAATTAACGGCATTAAAGGCAATTAGAGATTGATAAATTATTTGCCACTTCTATAAATTTGTTTTATTGAAAACTAATTTCGGATGTTATACATTCATCCTCAGTTCAAGGTTTACATGGATTACATCAAACAGAAAAGTTTGCACTGGTTTCTTCTCGCATTGAACTAACCATTTAAACCTTGAACTGAGTATGAATGTATAACATGCGAAACTAGTTTTCAATAAAACAAATTTATAGAAGTGGCAAATAATTTATCAATCCCTAATTAGATTGATCCTTCTATACCATCATGCGGATGTCAACTGATTAAAGGTAGTGTTTTGAGATTATACTGAATGGAACTTTCGGGCTCAATGGGAGGATGAGACAGGAGATGAATGGAAGTAGCTTCATGGAGGAATTTCGCATTCTCGTTTGGATTTGGACTTGAGTAGATCTTATCAATAAGCACTCTTTAATTTTTTTTTTTTTTTTAATGTTCAAAGCTCCCTGAACAAGGCTGACCTACTTAGCTAAGACAGGTTGACAAACTTATAGCATAGAGAATATTCCTGATCCCAGACTAAGGTGGAGAAGAACAGCGGTCCTAATTGCTTGTTACGATTGAACTTGTTGCCATGGCGCTGAGGCCAGCGGACCAGAGGCCACAAGAAACACAAATTAGAGGAGTGAGTGATGGAGACAAAGGTTGAGGCTAGGTAATCACCAACTGCCCGCTCATTCCCTCCCTCTACCGTCCCCATTAATATCTAACTCCTGTCCCTATCTTCCATCGTCCTAATTATAGCGCCCTTCATTTTTAGGGATTAAGCTTTTTATATAATAAGTTTCTACTTCGTTATACTTAAATATGATGTCTTTCAAAGTTCTCGCTGTTTATCTAGCAAGGGTCTGCACTCCATCCGATTCATGAATAGATAGAAAAAAATTTCCTCCTCTGCCTAGCCATTTATTGAAAAGAATAATCTGGTGTGGTTTGCGCATCATGTAACTTTGACCTACCACGCTACTTGAAATAAATTTCAAAATTTTCTATTTAGTTTACAAGGAAACATTTATTTTTCATTAAATAACTTAAATATTGATGCTTTCAATGGGAAAATATTTCAAATTTTTTCGAGGATAAGGCATAGCTAATATTAAAGTTTTAGAGGAAATGTAAAGTGTTTTGGAATCAGCATAAAAGGGTATTAAAAGAAATATAACTATCATATATATAAAAAAAAAAGAAAAATATCTATAATAATTGCCGATTAAAGATCTTATATCTTAACATTTATTTTTCATTAAATAACTTAAATAATGATGCTTTCAATGGGAAAATATTTTACATTTTTTTTGAGGATAAGGCATAGCTGATATTAAAGTTAAAGAGGAAATGTAAAGTGTTTTGGAATCAGTATAAAAGGGTATTAAAAGAAATATAAAAATCTTATATATATAAAAAAAAGAAAGAAAAATATCTATAATAATTGCCGATTAAAGATCTTATTTGCCCATAACTCGGTCATTTATAAAAATAGAGGAGAAATGTAAGGTGTTTTGGAATCAGCATGACAAGGCATTAAAATAAGAAAAAAGAAAAAAAAAACGAAAAATATAAAAATCTCTATTTGTAAATGCTTTTGATTTATTATTTTCAATTATAGACCTTTGGAATCGACCAAGGAAAAAATGTTTGTAACCTCCCCTCAAAATTTGAGGTTTTACGTTTCAAGATACGTAGAATACAAATATCGAATAAAAAAAATCTGTCCGTCCGACGTTATTATTATCAATTATAGAGCTTTGGAATCGACCAAGCTGATGAAATTCCCTTCAAAACGAAATAAAAATCATTTAAATCGGACCATTATTAGCTGAGATATATCGTAATGAACTTCGTAGACTGATTCTCCGGACGGCTAGTCATCGTGGCCCTAGGCCTCCTGACTTATCTATTGGTATCTCTCTCCTTTATCCTTCCTTGGATCATTTCTGCACTTCCTTTAGCTTCCTTAGTCTTTCTTTTTTTTTTTCCTACTGAAGTGCACATCAAATATTTCCTCTGTATCATTTTACATCACAGCCTACTTGCATTGACACAGTTTTTTAAATTAACACTCCCAGTTCGGCACTCTCACGGCGATCATCTTGTGACAAGTTTCAAATTTCTTGTCCTTTCGTGCCTACTGCTTATTTTTTTTTACTTGGACAGAATAGATATTTTTGAAATATTACTAAGTGGAAATAATAAACCATTGTGCAATAATTTGCAGCGTTTTTTACTTTTTTTTAGCGAGTAATTGGAACGCGTTTAATAAGTTAGTGGAGCTCACATTTTGGGCTTCATTTTCCCGATATAAATCTTGAATGAAGTGGTTTCAATCAAGCGATTTTTAATAACGTTTGTTACGAAGCCATCAATTACAGACCAAAGTTCCCATCATCAAAAGTTTGTCATAACGCAACAGGAAATAAACGAAGGTAAATATACATATTTCACGAAGCAACTTTATCAAGATTTACATGTTACCTAAGTTCCTATTTTAAAATAAATAATTTATAATGCTTGCATTATTGCTATAGAGGTTACTAATTACGAATCAATGCCCCTTGGGACAGACGCATAACGCTACGTTGTCCCACCATATTTCCTGCTGGTCCCACCACATTTTCCGCCTGGTAAATTAAGTAGATCCGTGGGTACGGATCCTCTTAATTTACGAGGCTATCTGCCATCTTTCTAGATGACAGAGCCCTTCCTAGCTGACGAAGCTTAATGAAACAGAAAGCTGATAGGTGACCTTTCAATAGCATCAGGGAAAATCAACGTATTGCCTATGAATCGTTTTTGTGTAATTTATAGCGGTTCAATTTATAAATAAATTACTTGAAAATTCCATGGTATCAAAAATGTCATGCTATATTTTTAGCTCTATTATATTATAGTATTATAATTTCATTAATTTTGGATGAATGAATGATTTTTTTCTATCATCCAACAATCATGATATTAAGGCGTAGCGAACCCTTGGGTTCCATACAGTTATCACTAACATTCTCTGCCCACATTCTAGCCTGGTATGAACGAGCCCTATTGGTCGGTACTCAGATCTGAAAGGTCAGACAACACGGTCCTTCCACCTACGCCTAGGTAGGGCGTTTACTCTTCGCTTCAGTGTAAATAACTTTTTAGGGAGTCGTTCATAATTCAGCCAACACGTCAAACAACTTAACATGCCCATTCAGCCGCCTACATCCTATTTAATACTTAAGTTAGATTTACAGAGTACTTATTTAGTATCCTGTAAATTCTCTTGCGGATTTGTTTTTCTAGTATCCATTTTTCTACTTACCTATTTTGAGTAATCATTCCCACAAAAATGTAATTTTTATCAGTCCTTCAATTTATTGTTTTACACATTCAAATAAAATATAAAAAGTCAACAAAGGGACTTTTTCTAATTTTTATTATTAAAAAAACTGGGAGATTGATAATCCTGAATTGAAAGGGCTCTCGCTGTTGGGATTCAAGGAGAATTTTAACCACAGGGGTAGAAAAATATAAATCATGGGAAAATACTTTGGAAAATAGGCAAGTTTAAAAAAAAAAAAAAAAAATTGTACATTAATAGTAGTAAGTAAAGATCGGATTTATATGTCATGTTAAAATTTCAAGGTTAAAATATGCCATATAATATGCAGCAAAAATTTCTCACATGTACAGTAAAACCTGCAACTATATGCAGTGAAATATACGCGATAAAGGTTTGAAATGCACAAAAAATCAGCAAAAGGCTATAATTAGTGTATAAATTGGTTTGTTTAACAATTTTATAGTTATAATTTATAATATAAATATGAAAAAACATATTTGAAGTTGGAAAACAATTTTTTACAAATTGGAAAACAAATTTTTACTCAGAATCGTTTATAGCTAAATAATTTCTTAAAAATAAAAATAATTTTAAAATACATGTTTTTACCTTTTTGCTTTTTCGCAAAAGGAGATGTTATAAGATTAGATAAAGGAATACCGGATGCAACAATGCAAAATAAAGTTTGTATATATGTATATAATATATAAAATTATATGTATATATAATGTATTTCATTGAAATGTCATTAGGTTTGAACAAGTTCGACAAAAGGTGCTGAAGTCTCCAATGTAGAAAATTTTCACGAAGCCTTCACGTGCAATCCTACAGTAAACAATAAATTATAGTTATATTAAGAACTCAAATTAGAGTAAAAAATTCCAAGAATATTTCATACAAGTACTCCTCTTGACGTGCTGGTCGATTTGAAAAATTCTGTCATATGTGCCATAATCATTTATTGCACAAATTTCAAAAAATGGTTTTCCGCGGAAAAAAAATCCTCTGGCTGTTGAATTCAAAGGGTTTCAACTGTTTAACGTTTAGCTAAAAAAACGTTTAGCATTTGGGCATTTTAGTTTAAGAAAATATAATATAAGGAAATTAAAATGTAGTTAATTTAAACTAATACGCACAACGAAAGCAACACACTGACTGACAGAATAGAATATTTAATTCCAAAGAGGAAGGGCAAGATTAAGGTTTTTTTACTTTGATAAAGAAAGTACTCGGAAATGAATGTTCTAGAAAAGTTATCAATATTACGATGCCAAACATTATTTTCCATGAATACCTAACAACAGATATTTGATATTTTAATTTTTGTATGTTTTGAAATGCCAATAATAATCTATAAAATATCATATTAATGTTCTCTATAAACTTGAAGTTGTCTGTCAGCTTTTGTCTTTGCTATGATTACGATCGTAGATAATTTTTTCGTTGTAGATGGTGTTCTTATAATTAGAAAACAAACCATTTATCATGGTAGCATTGAACTTGTATATGAAAATAGTTAAATTATTTATTTCCTCTTTTAATTGGGAGAAAAATTGTTTTTTTTTTTTTTTTGGTCACGCATGGAAAAATATGATACACATTAGATAGAAAAAATAATCTATAAGATGGAAAAAATCTACGTTATATGACCGTGATGGGGGTAAAGACGGAAATAAAGGTTCGCCAGAGAGACGCGATACTGTACTCGAGGCGTTTCGGTAAAATTCGGGACTACATGTTATTAAAATGAAGATATTTGAATACGTTAACTCAGCGACGGGATCCCTAGGGCTACGGTAATATCGCAAACGGTATTTCGCTTTGATAAATCGCAGACCGAATTCGGTCTGTAGACCATTGAATTATCGCAACGGGATTCAGGAGGTTTTATTGTATACCAGTGTCTAAATATATGTTTCGTCTGACACATGACTTCGTACTTCGGATGCTTGCCCAAGTTTATAAAGCACTTAATTACTTATATTGTGATATTGTAGGGAAAATATACCGTTTGAAACATCATTTCTTTACTTTGTTGTTTTATTAAATTACGTTAGGCAAAGTTTCGGCCCATTTTGCCAATTCTCAAGCCTGTCATCTATTAACAAATATATTGCACATTAAGTTTATTCCCTTTACAAACATCCGAAACCCATACAAATATTATTTTATAAAACCATATCACGAAACTACACAGTATAAACATACAGATTATGTATAAAACAAAAAATGTTACTAAAATTATTAAGAAATATGGCCAAATGAATAATTAGAAAGACACATTAAAATTAGTGATGTTCATTTGGTGCTATTTTATAAAGTCGTTCATTAAAAACCATTTTTCATCAAAACTATTTAAATTTCGCTTAAGAACTTCTTGTCTTTCGATTTAGTCTAAAAAAATGAACTATACATTATTTATCAGTTTAATTTCTTACTATTAAAATGTTTTGACCAAATATTTTTTTAAAATAATAGCAATAGGTATATTATAATTACTTATTTTAATCACAATACATCTAAAAATGCACTGTGCCCTAGACTGTTTTGCTCACTTTTTTTTCTAATCCATACTGCGTTTTTAAGATAGTTACCATACCTCGAAATTATTCCTGAGCTATTAATTGGTGTATGAGTTTCCATAGAAGTTTTTTTTTTTTTTTTGTATAATCTTATTAAGACACCGTAATAAAATTTGGTATGTGCATTGTTATGTTAGTATTAAACCTATATATTTAAAAAGAAAAAAAAAACAAAGAGGCTTTTAAACTCAAAATCGATATTGTAAATTAAATATATATATATATATATATATATATATATATATATATATATATATATATATATATATATATATATACATATATGTGTGTGTGTGTATGTGTGTGTGTTTAGTTTGCGTTTTTAATGGGTTAAATTTAAAATATGTATTTTATGTTAATTTGTATAGTATTTTATAAAATATAATAGGTATATAGTAGTTTGTATAATGGCTTTTAGCAAAGTAAATTTAATTTTTTAAAATATGACATTTACATTGTATCTCCATTTCAGTTTGAAAAAACTTGGAATATAAATATAAGGTTTTTATAACATGTCTATGTAGCATACATATATAAAAAAAATAAAAATTTCGTTATTGTTTAAAAAAAATAGTAATTTTTTGAGCATTTTAAAATTAATTTTGTACATATATATATATATATATATATATATATATATATATATATATATATATATAACATTAAATCCCGTATAACTATCTAATAAATGACACGATTTTGAGCTTTCTAGGGCAAATAGTTTTGGAACTATAAGGAGTCCTGACTCGGTATCGCGTTTGTCCGAAGGAACCTTTATTATATTGTGGCAATCGTCCAACGCAGACTTTAATGTTCTTTAATTTACTTAACTATAGTTTTTTCGATTGAATACACCGTTTAGAAATTATAGGCGATAAATAAAAAAAATGCCTACAATTTCGAGATATTTTCGCTACCGAAAGTTCTCTCGAGGTCATCCGTGTTAGCATTTTTGTTTTTTATACGTTTGCACACATTTAAACAAAAAAAAAAAAAAAAAAAAATTCTACCTGACTTTTTTCATAGATGCACCGACTGGCCTAATAAGTTTTCTATTCAGAATGTGAAAAACTCTTTAACAAGATTTTTTTATGAATAATTTCCTCAATATTTGAATCTGAGTCGTTCCATAATCTCAAATTCGTTTTCCTACTTTATTGGCCTCTGTGAGAAGAATGAATTTCGCGTTTGGCACGAATGTGGGAGTCTTCCAAGCAACAATCGAACCATTGTCATTTAATTAGAAAGTTACATTTCGCGGGAAAGAAAATGTAAAATGAACTGCTGAATGGGCGTTCGTTCAGAAGTTAAAAAGCAGTCCTTTTTAAATGAGCCAACAGAGTCCTTTACATTTTTTGCCCCGAACAAGCACTGATTCGGCGAATTTAATTAATTAACCCTTCTTCTCTTTTATTTACTCAGCAGAAACAATTAACAACTTGACTCAATTTTGCAGCCCGCATGTATAATAATTGCTGTTAATATTTGATGTGGTTATACAATATTCAAGAAGGGGTGCTGCATTCGCTATGCTGTAGGAAGTGCTCTTGCTATTTCATCTTCTCACTTCACTTCCCCAATTGAACACGAGGCCGAATTTAATAAACATTTTTTGGTTCATTGAACAAACGTCGACAAATATCCTACCGTTATTCTATCCTAAAGTATATTAAAGAAAATACATAATTATAAATAATAATTGATTTTTTGGTCAAATCAATGTCAATAAGTAAGCTGACCTTATCGATTTTTTCACAACAAAAATGATAGCAGATTTTGATTCAGGACATCAAAAAACCTTGATATTAAAAAAAATTATGAAAAAAAAAATCATTTTTCAGTCCCGAGGTTGCTCAAAATTTTTAAAGCCACAAAATTACGCATCGGTTTGAAGCTCTGTATCCTGTCTTCAGTAAATCCAATATCAAAGTTCTTGGACATGTTATAAAGAAAGAAGTTTTTTCTTTCTATAAATATAGACAACTGTTGCATTATCTTATAAAGTCTGCTTAAAAAGACATGATTTCCAAATATAAACAAAACTGAGGTTTTTTACGAATAACTTTGGTTCTAAAACAAGCGGGAACGCCATTGTTAAAGCAAAGCGCGTAGTTTAAGGACCTTTGCTGATGCCCCATATTGGGTTTGAGTCGTTCAAACAGTTCCTGATTTATGAATCTTAAAAAAAAACCGATGTTTAGATTTTTAGTAAAAAAAAAAAAACTGTTATTTTTAGATTTGTCTGAAAATTCGAATATAGATTTTTTTTGTCAAGTGCTTAAACCAAATCTGACACCAGTTTTCAATTAAAAAGAAATTGTTAATATACTTCACTCCGTAGAAGAATACTGTTTTCATTGTATATAATTCAATGGACCCTGATCGCACTAAAATTCAATTATTTTATTTTTTAAATCGTATCACTTAAAAATTTAATGTTTATGGACCACAAATAACGTTTTTATAATAGTTATAAACCTTTTAAGACGGTCTTAAATGTTGAAATTATAATATAAAAACATGATTTGTGATCAAGAAATAGTATATTTTAATTTTGAAAGATATCGAAGTAAAATATATATTTTCATCCTATAATAATTTCAGTTCTGATTATACAAACAGAATATTTGTACACATTTTTATGGTTTCTGGACACATCGATGACTAAATCCACTTTGAGATTGTAGTTTAGTCGTTTATAATGTAAACTAATTTTGACTTACTGCAATCCACCAGTGATGAAAAAAACTTTTATGTTGTTTAAACAAAAGTTTTTGTCTTTACATGTAGTCCCTACCATGTCTAACTATCGAATGTGAAAAAATTCGATTTTCATGTTCGTCACTTTGAAACTCATTAGGTGAGGCACATATTTTGGAAAAGTCTCGAATACCTAACTCCCAAAGTTGTCAACACTTGAGGAATAGGAATTCAAAACTTTGACATAACGCGTGCTTAAACCAGCTACTTTTCAAAGTGACGAATGCAAAAATCGCATTTTTCACATTCAATAGAGACTATATATTCCCTCTGTTAAAACTATATCTTGAAGATTTTTTTTTATGGTAGTTCTTTTCTAAACTAGAGGAGTATGGTAGTAAAAAAATTCCAAAATATGACTTAATTTAGAAGTTTCGGCTTTCATTGACAATTATTCCAAAAAGTATAGATTCTAAAGACAAGTATGCAATAACTTTTTTCGCAAAATTACTCCGAATCTTCATTTGAAGTGAAGAAACTTTCAGCCAAGCACTGATACTTTTCTATACTCTCTTCTTAAAATTAATGTGGATTCAAAAGGCAAAAATGTAATTTCTATGATTACTTCTTATTGAAACATATTCAGACCTTAGAGTTTGCAGAAACGAGTCCAACACACGCCCGCGTTGGTGCAACAATCTTGTTTTATTAAAGCAACACAACTTGACAAACTGACATTATCATATCACCAGCAAGTCACTTATACTTGATCAATTATTGGTTTTTGTCATCTACCTCATTTGTTAGGATTTTTTTGAACCAGTGTATATAATTACATAATATTTGCCGCTTAAAGCTGTAACAACTAAAATATTTAAATATAACACGAATAAGTGAGACAGAGGCTGGATATCCTCTAGACAGAAGCTCAATCGCTGATTCAAGGCTTCCCTTTTGGGACGGTGTGAAAGTCCATTGACCAGGCAGGGGTCGTGGGTTGGTCCCACGGGTCCCCTTCAGCTTCTCGCTTTCTTCCTTTTCCAGAACCCTTTGCTTTTAATGTAATTGAGTGCGGCCTCTGATGTGTTCTTGCAAATTGAGACTAATTCTATTAATTTTATATAATTAGCTAAAAGATTTTCTGGTTAAAATAATTAAATTTCGTAGTTTTCCATCAAAATTTACGTGAACCGGATGGCTGATCAAATAATTATAATAGATGACTGTTTATTTTAGTAATTTATAGTCTTAAGTTATATTGGTATATTTATTTTTAATAGCGAAACCTCATAAAAGATGTGACCTAACACAATATCCTATTCACGTCTCAATATGTCACTCGGATATTTCCTCATCCAATCGTAGCCTTTTCAAAGAATCGTCCTCAATCTTTCAAAACTTCTAACTCGATCATTTCAATTCAACACGGTCCTATTAGTTCAACTATTGTTCGTTTATATATATAATAATAATAATAATTAACCAATCATAAATTAAAATAGGACCATTATAAATCCCTACAAACATTTACGATACATTATAAAGAACAGGTTTAATGTTTCGGACGTTTTTTGATTTGTGGCCATTTTCAAATCTTTTATATAGATACAATATATCATTGTATCTATATAAAAGCTTTGAAAATGGCCACAAATCAAAAAACGTCCGAAACATTAAACCTGTTCTTTATAATGTAACGTAAACGTTTGTTGGGATTTATAGTGGTCCTATTTTAATTTATGATTGGTTAATTATTATTAATATTTAAAAATCACCATTTTAATAAAATGAAACAGCTAATAAAAGATGTAAATTTTATATTTATATATATATATATATATATATTTATATATATATATATATATATATATATATATATATATATATATATAGAGAGAGAGAGAGAGAGAGAGAGAGAGGGTGATCAGATTGTTTTTTCTATTTTTTTATTTTTGTTTAAACAGAAAATCTAATTCATATCTATTTTCCATGGTTTTGCCTCAATGGTTGCCCAAAGCAATATTCTTCTCCATAACTGCTGAAAATAATTCCTTTTAAGTTCATAGGCTCTTTTTCAGTCACAAAATTTAAATACATAATCAAAAAGATTATGTATATAACAAATTAAAATAGCATATATGATAATTGTAGCTAATTGGTAGATGAGGAAATGCCTACTTTAATCGAACGAATGCTTTTAATTTTCAAATTTTCTATTTCTTCCATCAGTTTAATAAACTTGCCAATTTATAAACCCGCTTTTGATTAAATCCACTCTACGGAATTTGTTTAACTTTAAAAAAAAATACAGTAAATATATATTTGATATAGTGAGTGGAAAAACATACATATTTTTCAAAAGTTTTATCGCTTTAGCACTTCCATCCTACACGTCTAATTTATCTGCAATCCCTTCAACCTCCTGGTTATTCACCTCACTAGTTTCTAAATTTTATATTCCAAATTCTTTAGAACACGAAATATATTCATAGGTATTGTTTTACTTATTAAAGTTATCTAAAGGTTATTATTTGAATTGTGAGAACATTTTAAATTATCCGAAAATTTTAGGTAGGCAAGAATCATACATAAAATAATTTAATAGTTATTCTCGATTTTATGAGATATTAATGGATTTTGTTGTGTTTCGAATTATTTTTATTTATGCGATATTAATTGGTTAATATGTCACGAAATGAATTGAAAATAATTACCATTTATTAACATATAATATTACTGTATAAACGTCAGAATTAAAATATAAATAATAATAATTATATTGCATGAGAAATGAGAGTTTTTGTAATCCGTAAAAACTAGGAAGTCTAAATTAGATCTTTTTTTTTTTATATTATTATTTCTGTTAAATTTATTTATTTGAATTTTATTTTAATGAAACATTCGTTTTTGGTATTTACATATTTAGATATACATAGATTTTACATCAAAGACACAATACGCCAGTATGTCATTTTTTAAAACAGATTAAAATGCTCCTGAATTTAACAGTATTCGGTCCCATAAAAGTAATAATTGAATATATATGTACTTTTTTGATTGGGTATTTTCAGTTAATTTTTTTTTTTTAACTAGATTAAATTGTTGGCAGCTTTATCTCGTATTTCCTTATAGATGATTTTTTAAAAATAATAGTTTTTAAAATACAGTTACTTGTTTGCGATGTTATACTATAAACTTATTGCTATGGGAATATGATTACCTGGAATATCTTTACCTTAGCCAGTAGTCAACCTCCATTAGCCATGGTAGGTTTCCCTGAGGTTTGGGTAGATCGTCTCCAGCATAGAACACTTCTCCGGATAGATCAACTGTGTGGAGCCCCTTTGGAAGATGACGGAGAGGTGTAGCCGTAAACTTGACGTCATGTGATGTAACGTGTATCATCTCGAGGTTCTAAAATATTATAAATTACTCACAAAATCGTATAAAAATATACAACATATTTAAGGAAATCGTATAATTAATAGGTGCACCTTGCATTTTTCTCCTATTTTTCTAAACAGTTTTACATCCCATGGTACAAGGAGGCGTCTTATCTTTGGTGTCAGGAAAATCTCCCAGTCCTTGGACCACATCCCTCCTTTCTGGGTTATTTTTATTAGTAACTCGTCAATAATTTCTCCAGCTGTAAAAAGGAATACAATAAGTTTATGAAGATGTTTAATAAAATAAAATTTCTCAGCCTATTACTTTTTTAGACTAAAAAAAAAGTATTTTTTATTAATAGAAATGTATTTAAAACAATTAACTAAAATGTATAAAACACAACAGTTGTGTTCTGTACATTATGAACGTAGTTATTTTTGCGCACTTTATCTAGTAAAATAATTAATATATAAAATAGTAGACTTCAAATGATATTAAGATTAATAGAACCAATCGTTCAAGGGACAATAGTATAGTTTGTTCTGAGAGATCCAATAAATAGTTTGATGCCAATAAATTTCAATACCGAGTAATGACCTTAATTTTTGTCTGGTTTTAGCCAGATATCAAAATTCTTCAAGGTTTTTTAAAAGAAAAAAAATCAAAAACTATCTAAATGCAAAAAATCGTATACCATTTATTGAATGACATAAAATTAGATGTAATTGGGTACAAAAAGAAACATGAATCATCTTGGATGCTTTTGGATGAAAGTATGTTTTAACAATATTTTATTTTCTTATTTGGGATAAAAAAAAAATTGTCATTATACAAATAATGTTATACCTATGAAATTACAAGAATGAGACAATGTGCTGAAGGCTTACAATGCCTGCACCAATGAAATCTATTATCGTAACAGTCATTATTTTTCAAGAAATAATATGCACCCTTTTTTTCAAGAGCAATCTGTTTTTTTCTAAACGAAAAGAAATCTATTAGAAACAGGAGGATGGTGATGTATTGAAAATGAAGGAATAATTCGCCCTATTAGTAGCACTACTTAAAAGTGTTTTCTTAATAACGCTTTGGGATTATTAAATGTCTTAAGCCGAGTATATTTATCTTTTCGAGGTCCATGAAACCTAAAATGGTTGTTTTGAACAAAAAATGTATTGATCTTGATGAGTTTTGTCCAATTCTATCAGGATTATGTCCTCACTGTGCTTTCGGTTCGATGACTATTACTTTCTACACGATATATTCCTTATCCATTATAGCAATGCTGTACGCCCATCGTTCTCAACAAGCCTAGGAACTTCACCTAAAAAACTACATTAGCTATAGAAATATAGATGCCCAGTCTAGAAAATTCGGACGAGGATCGCCAAGAATAGAGTATATACATGAAAAATATATTTTGTTCAAATATTCTTTTTTGGAATCTTTATCGCTATTGATTATATTATTATATGCTAAATAATATGTTTTAATTAAACAAAAATGTAATAAATAGGCCCGAAATTTATTATATCTAAACAATATTATTAATTAGTCTTCAGTGTGACGTCATATTTCATGTAACATAACTACTTTGTATGGCGTTGCACTGGACACTTTCTTTATGTGATCGACGATAAATCGAATTATATCACGGTTTCTTTCATTAAGGGTTGTGCGAAATAATTAAATGAAATGACTGAAAGAGGATTTGCGGTACAAATTTAAAATCGGGACGTATTATCAGTGGCTCCTGCCGAAGTTACCCGAATGTCGCCGAACTTGCACTTTCTATCGCCTTTTGTGCTAACTGCTTTGTATTCTCAAATTTGTTTTTATTCGAATTATTAAAATTATTACTGCTTTAATTAGATATTATTTAAAATTATTTGTGCTGTCGTCTTCCGGTGGTCTGGGGTAGTGGTAGTAATAATTTAAATTACGGTAAGGGCCCGACCTCAACTGAAAAAGAACTTTTGGGGATTTGTATACCTCTTGTGCGAGCGTAACGAAAAACTGAATCGTTCGTGTTTTGTTTATTTATTGGGCATTTATTGGTTTATTTAATAATTTTAAATAATATCTAATTAAAGGAGTAATAAATCCAATGAATATGAATGTTACAATTGAATTCAAATCAATTGGTTTGCCCGAATAGCACTAGAGAGTGCTAGTGCGGCGATCTTCGAGTGACTTCGGCAGAAGCCGCTGATTATGCGTCCCGATCGTAAAGTTGTAATGGATTTGTTAAAGCGCAGTAGAATAAACGGAATTATGATGCCGTTTTTTTTTTCTTTCTTCAAATACAGATTTTATCTTTACTGAATTTAAATGAATAAAAGCTATAAGATAGTTTTGTAATGATTCATTCAGTTTTGAAGCTCTTTGGATACATAAATTCATGTATTAATTTGGAAAACTAAACATAATCTATAAATGCTGAAAAATAATTTTATCAACAAATGCAGTCAAGTATACTAATATGAATGATTTTATCGAATAATGTCCACATGCCTCAGTTGTTATAATATGATACAGTTAGAATTATTATATCTAATTATATATATTATTCTTGTGGATCTCAACAGGAATCATTTGGTGCTTCATTATTTTGTGTACCACTTCATTTTCTGTATCCTCTTCTAACTAAAATGAAGAAAATACTAATACTAATTATATTCACGTAACACATTGTTATACAAATAAATATCTCACAAATAAAAATATAAAGTCATAAAAATTCTTCAAATGTCCGAACAAAACTTTTTGAAACATACATCAACAAAATTGTAAATTGGTTTGTGAAGGAAACGATGTATTCATTATAATGGCTTCAAAACAAAGCTAGCTAGTTATTGGAGATGCTTTGTCTCATGGCTTTATACCACTTTTCTCGTATAGTCGAGTCTTTTAGAACGAAAAAAAAATATAATGGGTGTTTTCGTTGTATTCTTGCACATAGGCACAAGACAATACTTATACGAAGGTTTTCACTTTTGTTCTTTGGTTTTACTAATCACAGAATTAGATCAAATTTAGCAAGTTTTACCAGAACTAATACAAGGTCGTTTAAATAGCTTTGCTGATATGAAAAGTGACGTCACATAAATGTTTAAATTGCCAAAATATCTTCCCCAAAGGAAATATATTTTTTTTAAATTTAAAAAGGAAGTTTTACGAATGGTTTAATATTTTAGGTAACTTTTGAGATGAAAACTATTTATTTAAGGTATTTTCAAAAATAATGCCTATACACTTTTGTCAAATATAAGGCTGAATGAAGTAAAGCAGTTTCAAAATAAACGGTTTCAAAAACAAAGTGAGGAAAAAAAGTTAAGTGCAGGCTAGCAGCCTCAGAACAAGAGAAGTTCTAAAAAATTACCGTTTTTCTTGTAAATTTTTAAATTACATTTTTTTAATATTCAAAGTATATACAGTTGTTTTGTAGGACTTAGTACTATGAAGATCTCCTAAAAATTCAACACTTTGTATCCTGGCTCCGTCGGTATTGGAAAATAGAGTAAAACTAATTGACGGAATCGATTAGTGCGTACTTTTTAGGAGAAAGTAGTCCTAATGTCTAGTTTTTTAAGAGTAACAGTTGAAAAATAACGCAATTTAATATTATAATTTGAAGAATAGCGTTATACGGTATTTCCTCTGTATCCTTCATATGATTAACTTAGGATTCCTGAGTTTGTAATGTATTTCCGTGGATACAGTTTAGGCTTGACCTAGATAGTAATAAATGACCTTCACTGCAGATAAAATTTAGGATTAGCGAAATATCCATTTAATATGTTGAACCAAATAGGCAGCTAAATAACTGTGTTAAATCTTGAGCCATTTCGCTTCTAAAATATTGATTACATTTTCTGTTAATGGTCGTAGCCCATTTATTTTTTATTTTTACTATTATTTCTCTTCAATAGCCTAAAAAAAAGTACTATTATTCACACAATGCAGAGAGAACACTTAAAATTCTTTTACGGCTAGAAGCAAACTGATTATCCAAACGATAAATCAAATTTAATTTGTCGATCGCT
The DNA here is from genome assembly GCA_948150685.1 of Rhaphigaster nebulosa. Taxonomy (NCBI): domain Eukaryota; kingdom Metazoa; phylum Arthropoda; class Insecta; order Hemiptera; family Pentatomidae; genus Rhaphigaster; species Rhaphigaster nebulosa. Next base: position 30,279,639 of record OX411308.1, read on the forward strand.
TAACTAGATCCTTATTAAATGTAAATATTAGGCGCATATTATTTTTAGTAAATAGACATTATTGACTCGCACTCACAGTTGACATTTAAAAATAATATTTGGTCCTCCGAGCTAAATCTGAATAATTGATAAGTATTGGTAACGCAGACAGTTTATCCACGTAACCCAAATATTAGTTGATCATTATTATGCCTCTAATTAAAAAGTCCCGTATATAAAATTTTTAAACTTTAGTAATTTGTAAAGCATTTTTTTTTACATTTTTTTTTTAATTTTCTTTCTAAGGAGGTTGCTGGATTTGGAAACGCTTACAAAGTAGCTAATACTCCTTAAGACTTGTTTCCCACTTTCTTTTGTTGGTAGGAAGTTAAAAGACAAGGTGGATAATATTTTAACAAAAGACTAAGCCGCCGATAAAGAGGGATGGAAAGAGAGAGAATGATGATCTGAAGCCGGATATTAAAACTGGAAGGCCTTTATCTTCCAGCTCGTTTTTTTTTTTTTTTTTTTTTTTTTTTTTTTTTTTTTTTTTTTTTCCCCACATTCTCCAGCCCTCTCCCAATACCCTCCTTTCATTCATCTCAAGTGTTGTGCACTTTTTTATGATAAATTCTAGGATTAAAGAGGAAACTTTAATCTTGGTCTTAGCCTTGATAGGCCTGTCCTCAAGGGGAAAGTAGATGTATTACCGAATCCCTTCGTCAGCTATTAAATTTTTAAGTTTTAAAGCACCCTTTTTTTTCCAACCTTTTATGTAATGTTGATTGATTCAGTAAAATAGCCATTAATGGCGCAATACTTTCTTTTGTGCAGAAGAAATACAATTTTCATTAGATATTTAAATGAAGTATCTAGCAGAGTTTTTAAATCAAATTCCAGCCAGCCTCGGAAGGAATGTTGAGTACATACAGTGGGTTGGATTAAGAATGAACACCCCGATTTTATGAATTATATTGTTAAAAACATAATAAAATAGAAAGTAATCATTTAGTTGTTGTTTTCTTTTTTCAAATAAATAGCATTTACAATTTGAGCGATAGAAGAAAAAGATAAAATCTGTAATATTGAATTGAATTGATTTTGCGGCTCGATGGATTTGCACGGTTATTTGTTTTTAATCAGCAAAATCTGTTATTGTTTTTCTCATATTATTAAAGACTCAATTAACGGTATCAAATCTAAAGCCTGTTTTAATTATCATTGATGCTTAGGCATTTAATTTTGAAATGAAAATGAGCCATATTTGGTTGTTGTGAATATTTAGAAATCAACATTTTTTTTGGATTTAAGTTTGTATTCATTTCAATATTTATATGCTAATAATAATTTAATTATAAATTTACTACTAATCAGTAATTTGTCATTTTTTAAAAAATATTTTCTCGAAAATAAAAATTAAAAAAAAACCCTACAGTAAGTACATACTTCTAACCACAAAGAGTCTGGGGTTTGTGCTCATTACACGATAAGAAAGTACTGTTCCTAGTCCAACGGTTGTTCAAGGAGTTGATGTGTTCAGCAGGATCCACGCTCAACTTAAGGCTTTTTCACCAACCCAACGAAGGGCTAGCCCATTTTATAATAGGAACTGGGTTGGATCAGTAGTGCGACCTCTGAGTCAATTCATGATATCATTATTCAAATGTTCTGCTACAAACGGATTCGAATCTGAATCCTCATTCCCACAGCCTGTGCCATGGCGTGCGTGCTCACAGGTCTGTTGGGGCTTTCGACCTCAAGTCGTTTCTATGGCGTGGAAAAGCTACTTACAGGCTTGACGAATCTCGAGCGACCATTAATGGGACAGTGATGACGAGGAACGTAGCGTATGCCCTGAATACGTAATCATGCGCTGAAAACTTTCATAAAACTGAATGAAGTTGTAAAAACTAGAACAGATCGTGGGAATGGATGTTCGCGCCATAGTGAGGCTTGTCATGCGTCAAGCCTTTGATGTATCGACAATGAACGGTCAATACCGATGATACAAGCAACCTCGATCCACCCCTATTAATATCTAGTCTTAATAATTTAAGAGATCTGGAGTGAGAAGTCTAATGGATTTCCAACTGAGCTACCCCCACTCCTTTGTTTATTTCGTTTTGTTATGTATTGCTTCTTATTTTGAAATATATCACCTATAGAAATGTGAGATAAACTTCTTTATAAGTTCGATTTTGATATCGTAGAATTTGAAACAGGAAAGCATTAAGTTGTGTATAGTTACAACTTTGACTTCAAATTAGGCAATACTAGATATGGGCTGGCTGTAATGCTGGTTTAAAATGCAAGGCACTTTAAGGCGCTCTAACCTTAACTGCTCTTTACTTATTTCAGTTGTTATTTACAAATTACGTAAAATAATTAATTATAACATACTAATACATTTGTGCCAAATCATAATCCAGTGCCTCCAAACAATTTTTATTTCCATTTATAGCACTACATTTCGGCTAATCGGATCATATTCAAGTCTGTAAAGACTTGTGTTTCTGTCCAAAAAAATTTAACTTATATTTTTACAATATTTATGAGTTATTTAAATATATATTTAATTACTAATTAGCTATCTAGGTTCAATTTTATCTTCATGATTTTATTAAAAACTCGTTCATTGATAATCGTTAATTTCAATCCACGGTAAAATTATTTTTCTAATATCCATTATGATATAATTGTTTTAAACATCAAACAATTTTATGGACATAAGCATTGTTACAATATATAATTACCGGTTGTTAGGTCAATAATATGTATCATCTATTGCTATTTCCGAGCGACTCGTTTACTAGATTAAGAGTGGAGACGATGATTGGAGGGATTTTATTTCATATTGTTATTTTTGGTGTGGAGAAGAAACCGGCTGTTATTTTACATATGCATATAACATTGGCTTGGGATAAGAGTGCCATGTTATGAAAAAGTGGAATTTTATAGAAGAAGCGTTTGAAGTTTGCCTGTTAAGATTTATTGCTGTCTCTAACCCACTGATAAATCTTAGCCAATACTACTTACCTTATTTGTTTAAAAAATAAGTTATTCTTCATTTTTTGATCATTTAAAAATAAATCGTGGATGTATAAATATTGTGTGAGCTTTTTATAAAAAAATAAAATAAATTATTATTGCGTTAAAAATTGAAACTAAAAATTTTACATTTTTTTCTAAAAGAAATATACGTGATTAGAAGTTGTCCAAGCAATAAAAGGAAAAACGAAAATTTTACACATAAACCTATTTTACCTATACACATACTCAATACACGTATAATACTTACTCAATACAACTCATGATACTTGTATAAAATGTGTTTAAATTATCTACGTCAGTTTGCTGGCTTACAGATTTATTTAAATGTTCGTTATTCAATAGATAGATTCAATTATTCTTCGTTTATTGATGTTATTTTCTTTACGTAAGATTGTTGCGTTTTGTAAATCAAAATCATGTTTATTTTTCTACGGGTGTCGTTATAGTCCGGTAGTTAGATTCAGTAGTTTTGGATTTGGAATTTGTGTTTGTGTTGTTACAGTATATAGAAATAAGACGAGAAAACCACAATGATACATTTTCATATCTACATTTAATACAAAATGAATACAGTTAATTTTTTATAGGAAAGTCTCATGTCTGTGTTATAATAGGTTATAATAGCTACTGAGAGAAATATCAACTTTTCACCAAATAAAACAATCTTTATTTAGCCTAATGAGAAAGGCTAAATTCTAATAATACAGAATAACTGTTGCTTGACAGTGGCAGTTCAGACCAATATGCCGATATTGAAGATTGACTTATTTTAACTAAGAATCATCTCTATGGTTGTCAATCATCGAGCTGGAAATTGTAATGTCCTTAACCATCTTGCACTGAATAAAAAAAACAACATGTATTTGTGTTACAGAGTAACATATTTTCTTAGTCCCCTTTATTATATATCGATTTTACGCACTGTCGAATCTCATGAAACAGCCATTATATCTGGAGACCTAAGACGGCTTGACAGGGGGTTCTTTAAGGGTTCGAAAAGAATTAGTTATTGGGAGTGTGGAGATGTATTGGGATAGAAAGAGGAGAGACAGATAGAAGATCCAATTACTGCAAGGGCTTTATGGGACTAGTAGAGATTTCCTGTGGGAACTGCAGATGGGTTCCCATCCAGAGGATGGCAATTAGCCTCTCAAGGATATTCCGCCCGTTTCCCGTCCGTCCCAACGTCGAGATTTTCAAAGTGTCGTCCTCCCGGGGCCATTCTGCTCTGGAAGGCACCCCGGAGGCAGGCCCGTAAGATTGCTTATTGGTCTCGTTGACTTCGCTGATGTATTCTTATTTCTTCTACTTTGCTTGTAAAAAAGATGGATTACGTTCCCAAGGTGTTGACCGTATATTAATATTCGTTTATAGGTCGCTGATTCGTCGGAAGTGCACATATAATTAAAATAGTTCACAGAGTCCTTAATAGACGGTTATAAAGTTGAATTTTGAATAACCTAAGCCAAGGTACAGCAGAAGTCAAGTTCATCAGCATCAACAAAATAGTAAGATCACGAATTAAAAGTTGATTCATATTTTCTTACTTTTTACATCACATTTGATCATTCTCCAGCATACAAAATGTTAAGGGGCCGAACCATAGTCGGCATTATCGAATAAGTTTGTGAACTTAACCATTAATTGCTGTGCATACAATTTACGCAAAAGTAGTATAATAAAATAACTCTAAATCACAGTTTTGCACTTGAGTGATTTCGAACTTTTACCAATGATATCCAGTGTTAACATAATCGTTTTTTAAATTTATCTTGTCAACAATTTTCTTCAAGTATCATCCGGTATGTTCTGTACATGCATTATTTACATCTATCAGTATATAATGCTCGGGTACTGCATAGTATTCTGTACAGTGTTCTTTGGTTGAACTGCCTTTAAACTAAATGAAACCTAACCATTTGCATTAAATATGCTCCTTAGTAACTGGATTTTTTTTTTTTACTAGGAATTTTTATTGATATATGTACATTATTCTGTTATGTCATACTAATACTTTATTTAATAATAGTTATTAGATTTTTGCTAATTTTATTTCGAATAGCGAATAAATCACCTCTAGTCGTTATTACTGCAAAACGAATAATAAATGTATTTTATAAATAGTGTTTAAGGTTTTATTGTAAATATTTGTATTTAAAATAGAAAATAAGTAAATAAAAAAAATCCCGTTTTAATTAAAATGCGCACTGATTCTAGAATTAAATATATATGCATTTGAGTGCGATGAATTCGCTAACATTCCAGTCGTTAATTATGGAATAAGCACTGATCGGTAAATAACATACTTACCATTCGTTATTGAAAAAAAAAATAGTTAAAGAAATGTAATTAAAATATTAATAAATTAATCATTTAGGAACGATTATTAAATATTTGAAATAATAAATAAAGAGAATAGGTTTTTATTCAGACATTAAAATAATCCATTATTTTTCAGGAGGTTTTTTAAGTTTCACTAATTTATATTTATTTATTTTTAAATTCTGCAGTTAATTAAAAAAAAAAATCAATTATTTTGAAACTTCGTGAATACTATATACCAGTACCAATTACAGAAAATTAAGAAAACATGGATTTATACTCAAGAATTCTTTTAGCCTAATTTTCTTTTAGCCTACGATTAATTTAGTTATTAATTAATTATATAGTTTTTTTTCTTACCCTCTTGATGAGAAATAAGAAGCAGGACCAAAACAGGGTCGAAGTAGTATTGGTACCCCTAATACTCTAAATTTTCTCCCAAATTCACCAACTTTAGCCCTAAACTTAATTAAATTTTCCTCCAAATTCCCTAACTTTAACTCCCAATGTTTAATTCTGATTTTTCTATTAGCGTGATCAAAATTGTCCCCTAGTATAAGATAAGAATAAATTATTAAAAAAGTATAAAATATCCCAGAGGGTGAATATAACTCTAAATATGGCGGAAAAATCCAATCTGGCAACACTGGGTCCAGACTAGGACAGAATCAGGCTACTAAACAGTACTCAGGCTACTAAACACCTGCTACTCACTTCTCATTTTTGGGGATAATAAATAATAGTTATTATATTGAAGCGGCCAAAGATAGAATATGCTATTAATTGGCCGTTTCAGTAAAAATAATTTATTGCTGGCTACATTAATGATATCATGAGTCCTACCTTTTGTAATAGAGAGGCTTTGAACAATCCCATTCTCTTTGTTGGATATTTATGAGTAGAGGAATAAAATATAACAAGTTGATTATGCGGATATCTCCTAATCCCATAAGCGAATTTTTCTTTTCTTAATGTTATTTTTCTCGCAGGGATTTCACCTGGACAAGAGACTGACATGGAAAACTCACATCAAACTATTAATAAAACAACTGAACAAAGGATTCAGACTATTATCCAGGTTACGAGCTATGGGACTCAAAAAAACTCAAGCATTCTCTGGGCTCTCAGTCGTTTCAGTCTAAAGTCCTGTGATAAATAGTGGGTGCATCTTTATATGTTGCAAATGAGTTGCTACTCAAGGGCTTGGATATCCTGATAGTTTCAGGCACTGCCACAGAATACTACAATATTTCCACCATAGACTGACATCAGTCTTTTAGCACAAATAATATGATCCACAACGAACCCATACATCACACCCCAACTACTTCCTAGACGGTGACTTACAGACGCACAAAGTAAACCTCTATCTCTACGAGTTCAGATTCGCTTATTGCAATAGTATATTGAATATGGCGGATTACTTAATTGTCAACATTTATTTTATGTAAAAATAAATAAATAAAAGTATTCTTATTTATCTGCTTTGCCTGTCTGACTCTTTTGTATTTATTTTTTAAATTAATTTTTTGTCATTTAAATCAACAATCAGTTGAGGAGCAACTCGCAGTAGTTTGTTTTTGTATTAATGCTGAATAACCCATTAAAAGTAACTCATGATATCCTTAATATGGGACCCTCGTTCTCAAAAGGCGGTGTTAGTCAATTAAATAATAGTAAAGAGCATATAGATCAGCCCGAGTAGGCTACGTAAGTGCGTACGTACGTAGGTGATCCAGGCAAGTGCCAGCGACGGCTGCTACTGACTCCAAGGTGGCAGCCCTGAGGGCTATCTCTCGCAGAGGAAGGACCATCACTACCACTGCTGTACTGAGGGTTGTGCCTTGGTCCCAGGTCGATAGGCGGTGCCTGGCGGTGAGCGACGGGTCTGCACTAGGCCAAGGTTCTTCAAGTTCTAGGTTAGTCAGCTTTTGCTTCCTCGCTAAATGTTAGACATCAATTGAACATCAGATTTACTATGTATTGTTGGTGGAGGCGAGTCCGATTCGAGATCCAAGACCCATTTATCAAATGAGTGAACCATAAGCAAATTGGCTACAAAAGAAAAATCTTACTGACGTCCTATTATATATCATGGGGTATTTTTTTTAGCTTCATTTTTTTTTAAATTCACATCTTTCAAAAATGTTGACAACCAGTGAATTGGCTGGCTCAAAATTTGGTATTGTGGCATGATAGACGTGGCAGAGAGCATTGCCCAACGGCACCTCATCCTGTCTTGATTTGCTGTATGACGTTAGGCAAAGAGATCCCTCATCCAGCTGCTTTTCAGCCTTCTGTAAGTGTTGTCAGGCACGTTGGTTGTGTTGGAATGTCAAAGTATGTATGTAAAGTAATTTTGCTAATGTACTAAGGGGCTTTGGCTGCAGTCATAAAAGTTGTTGACTAGAAAATTTTAAGATTATATATGTGTGTCCTTTTGGCTGTCCCGAATATCTCTGAAGCGTAGATCCAAATTGGCATAAGAAGTTCTAAGTATCAGTGTAAGTTTTAAATGTTAGTGTAAGTGTAAGTTGTAAGTAATTACTGTCTAAGTTGCAATTTTGAACGTCTTGGAAGGAATGAGTATAGCTAATAGTTTTAGTCTTAGGTTTGTCCTTTTTCTTTTCTTTTTTTTTTTATATAATTGGGTCCCATGTCCTTCTGCCAAATATCAGGCCAAAGTATCAAATTACTTCTGTCGAGGTGTATTGGAGGACAGGTTTAATGGGATAATAAATAATAGTATAGACGACAGTCTTAATCTTGGAGATTCGTTATAGATTCCTATTTAATTTTCTTTAAACGGAGTAATACAAAGAATTGGGTTGAGACAGTATTGTTAGATCAGATGATATGGTTAATAGACCCAATCCCAATGTGCGGATGCATATCACTGACCCGGCCCCTATAGAAATTCCAAGTTGAAATATGTTATACACGAATTCATATTTTGAACGTTGTTTGCAGAATTTCATTACAGAAATTCAAGTCCCCAAAAGGGATGGTTAGGAGAGGAATTTTCCTCATCTGTCTCATTAAGGCAGTTGAAAATTTGAGCTAGTTAGAATAAAGCTGCCAGTTAATATATAATTAAATACAATTTATAAATATAATTGGATATGAATAAAAAATGATATGAATTATGAAAGGTTATTTAAAACTTAATTAGGTCGCTAAGGTGAAAATATGATATTAATTCCATACTGTTTGTTTTGTTCGTTTGGCAGAAATGTTATGAAAGAAAATAAAACAAATGAATAATGGCGAACTAAATAATTCATGATGTTGTCAAGAGAGCATATTCCTGTAACTGGGAAAGGACAGTTGGATTTTTTGCTAATATAAAGAAGTTTTAACTCTATGCAAAATTTTTGTTTAACTGATCTAGCATTTTCTGAAAATATTCATCCGTCCTGAATTTTAATGATACAGGAACTGTTCGACCTTCATATATGCTAACCATACAACTTAATGATCTATAACCCTTATCTCAAAGGTACAGAACTGTATAGTTGTGGAAAATGTTTATGAATAGAATTTAAATGAAGTAAGAGGGAGTTGGAAGAATAATAGGTTATGAATAATCGTGAAAATATTCATGGCTCTAGTCTATATTTTTCAACTACTCCGATAAAGTCAACCTATCGAGTGCATATTTCTTTTTAACTGGGCTGTGTCTCTTCCCTTGGTCAGTAACTGATTGTGCCCGTAGCAGGTGGCCACTGGTCGTTTCTAGAGTAAAAAATTGTTATTGTTTTAATTTTTTTTTTTAATATCTTCTAATGGCTTCAATTTTCCCCTACACTTTGTATTTTTTCTTCAGACAATAAGAATTCTAAATTGTTTTTAAGTTTTAGGTATTATGTTTCCAATGATTCCAAACATTAAAAACTGTACATAAATAAGATATGGCCTGTTCTCTAAGCAAGGGATGAATTCTTAATTACCTAATAATATTTTAATAAATGAAGTAGATAAGTTGTATCTTTATTTTTAATATAAATTAAAAATTATTATTGTATGTAACAACTGCTTTAAATTTTAACGGAATAACTATTGCTAGGAAGTAATACAGTAAACTCTCGTTACGACGAATTCCGTATACGAAGTCCTCGTTAAAGCGAATCATCTAGAAAATCATTGGCGAATCATTGGTTTCCCATAGTACCTTCGCTTTAACTAACGAAATTCGTTGATACGAACTTCGAACTACTTTTGGACCCATAGTAAGCAATAATTAGGTTACAACGAACTTCCAAGTTCGTATCAGTTGATTGTAAAGAAAAATTTTTCATCGTTGGCAAAGTGTATGCATTAACAGCCTCGATAAGACTTTAACAAGAATGGTTTGTAACAATAAACACTCGGAATGTTATTTTCTTTCTCCCCGTCGGGAAATCTTTATTTCCACGAATCTCATGAAGCTTCCATCCCTTTTCGTTGTGTTTTAATAAATATAAGAAATTTTCAGTCCAGTTTCGTGTTATACAAGTTAAAGATGTGTTCTGTATCGAGCGTTTTTATTTTCTTATTTCATTAAAGATGTCAAGAAAACGAACCGCAATATGCATCGACATTAATTTACAAATCTTACAAAAACAGATCGCCAAGAAGCATGGAATTCCAAAGTAGACATTATTTGTGCGACTGATTCTACCTATTACGTATTATTGTACTAGACTTATGTATGTCTTTGTGTATCTAGGATAGAAAGTTATAATAAATAATAAATGAAGTATTATGAACTTCGGTATAACGCACTGCTGATTGTATGGTCCTTTTGAGTTCGTTCTAACGAGGGTTTACTAATAAGGTCTGGTGATTATTGGCTTTTAACAGAAATCCCTGAGATGCTTATTCAAACCATTTATTCCTGATTTAAAAAAAAAATACAGCCACACAAATTTGGAAAACATAGTCACTGGAGCACCATATATTTTTTTTTTTATTCTACTGAAATAATTTGCTCTGTGGATCAATTCAAACCAAAACGTATTAAATTTTTTTTTCCAGTTCATTTTTTAAAACATCAATATTTCAAAGCCCTTTTTCGGTTAGATCCCTTGTAATTTGATGGAATTGGTATTAAAATGCTGATAGAAGTTACAACGGGGAGAGGCAAAAAAGTTTGAATGGATAAAAAGATCTTAATTCATTTCCTTCTATAGCTTACCTTCTCGAGAACTGGGGGAGGGAGGGGCGGAAAAAGTGTTAATGAAGACAGTGATTGATGAGGGCTTTCGAAATGCGGACAAATGCTTTCGCGGAATACTTGCCCTGTCTTGTTGAAGAAATTCGTTTATCATTGACGAATTCACTTTTTGTGTCTTCAAAGTTTTCTTCTAATCTAAACCTATTTGTAGAACCCCTTTCTTCCAAAAATTGTATTTTCCCCTACAACAATGTTTATGCAATCACAAGAATATCTCGCTTCTAATAAATATTACTGATTTCTTTCTAATATTTATTACGACATTTTACCTATTATTTCAAAAATAAAAAAATGTTAATAGAACTAGTAACGGATTGAATTATTCAATTGTGATATCACTACCTTGGAAGAACTCCAAAAGATGTACTTTTGAGAAAACGGCGCTTGAAGTTTTCATCATCAAATTTCAATTAATTATTAGAGGTTTACTTATAATCATGTATGTAAATCGTAAACCCTTTGGTAAGTAAATTAATAACTTGGAGGTAATTTTAGTAAAGTATTTTTTTTTTCAAACATATTTTTCACATCTTTCACTTACCTCCCTGCTTAAAATAAATTTAAAATTTTCCTATTTTGTTTCCATAGAAATTCCATTTAGTTTCCATTAAATAATGTTACAATAAAAATTAGTTGACATCCGCATTAGGGATTGATAAATTATTTGCCATAATAATTCCGAATAATATAATATTTCCATAATGTATGCCATAATATTTCCGATAATAATATCAAACTATATTTTGAATTGCTTATTTTTGAATTTTTTGTGTGTTTTTAGAACTGAGGATGAATGTATAACATTCGAAACTAGTTTTCGATAAAACAAATGTATAGAAGTGGCAAATGATTTATCAATTCCTAATTACAATAAAAATTATTATCTACAAGCTCTTTCGTCACGCTGCGTTACCTTCTACGTCTTTTGCCTTATGTGTTAAATATTAATTTTTTTTAAAATCTTTTAGCGGTATATTATACATTTATATTATTATTATTCTTTCCAGAAATTGTTTTCAATCTGGTAAAATATTTCTCCTTTAGTTATTTATGTAGTGTTTGTGTTAAATATGTAATTGCTGATTTTTCTTGTATTATAATAATTTTCTGTTGTGTGTGAAAGGTATAATTTATTACATACTTGAGGCCATTTATCTCATTAACTTTAATACAATAGTAAGAAGATTAAAACGATGAAAGCCCAATGAGCTTGTTTAAATTTATAGGCAAATAGCGATAGTTTGAGGCCAAATAGTAACAGTTTGAGGCCAAGTTGAGAAAACTAAAACAATTTTATGTGTATTTGTTTTGTTTTTATTGGAATTAGTATTTTAGAACTAAATTGCTAATTAGCTCATTAGGAGCTTCATTGTAATTTCAAGAAATAACAAACAAAAAATAGTATTTCAAATATTATCGATGTATCAGAGCTATATTTATATATATATATATATATATATATATATATATATATATATATATATATATATATATATATATATATTGTTATGGCACGCAACAGACACCAAAGGGCAAAGGGACGGTCTATTTTTACTTTGATGACTTTGCGGCCCCTTTTTGGCTCAGATCCACGGGGATGTCAATGCTCCAGTTCAGGACCGCCCGAACTCTGTTGTTAATTCTTTTCCGAAGACAGTTCCTTTAGGGGGACATTCTTCAGCATCCCACCAATGTTCCGTCCGGTTGAAAATGCTTTACTCAAACCACTTCAAATACTCCGAGTTTAAATTAGTATTTGAATTCCTTATCTTATACCTCGTATTAAAATCTAATAATCTTACTATCATAATAGGCTAGATTAAACTTTGGATATTTTAGAAAGATTATTAAATTAATTCTTTATGAAATCAGTTTTTGGTTTATTATTTTCAATTATGAACCTTCGTAATCTACCAAGAAAAATAATTGTTAATCCCTCCTTCCGTCCGCCGTCCGCGGCATTTCTCCAAAACTACTGGTTCGATTTTTTTTTTTCAAATGTAGCTCCAAAAACACAGCTCACATAATCCAACGTCAACATGATCCTCGGAACTCGACATTACCTTCAGCCGTTTTGTTCAGAAATTGCGGGTGATTTGAGATTTTATACACTCATATCTCATACATTTATGAAAATAGAAGGTAAATGTTTTGGAATCATTATGCGAAAGGGCTTAAACTAAAAAATAATAAAAAAAAAAAATAATGCAGACAAATAATTTCAATTAAAATATAATTTTTTTTTTCGATTTATAATTATTTGGAAATTACAGGGTAGCATAATAATTTATAGCGATTTTATTATTATTAACTAGTTTTATTTGATTCCTTTTCTTAAACCGGAATCGGAATGCTACAACTAATATTTCCTACAAAAGATATCAGACGTAAGTTGTTAAGCCATGAGATGTATTAAAAAAAAAAAAAAAATGAGTTTTGTTGTGCCATGGTTGTGGCCATATATTTAACCTGAACACATCAACTTCATAGAATTTTTTTGTCTGAGAGAGGACGCAGCCATTCTTGAACACTAAGAAATGGGGCTTCTGAGTATTCAAGAATAAAAATTTATGTTTTATTCAAATGAATTTTTTTGTTCTTATCGCTAGGATCAAGAAAAATAAAAGCAAATATACGAATAATAACTGGAAATATAATTTTATTAATGAAAGCTATTTGATTTGAGAAGTATGATCTAAAAACGATAAACACGATATAGCGAGTTTTATGGTTAATTTTATATCAATACAGGCGTTGCCTTACGTTGTAGTTTCGATGTAAGACACAATAGATGAACTTAAAAAAAATGACTAGATGCGAATAAAGATCAGATGTGAATAAAGGTAAGTTACACAATGGAAAACTTGTTAAGTGTTTGGAGCATATGCTCCGAATATATGATTCGGAGTACCTGCTCACATTTCTAGGTGAATTAACAGATCGTGAGTAGGTATTTCGTAAAATGACGATCTACTCATTCGTAGAATCAGAATTTTACTGAGTACCTATTCTCATATTTGAACAGTTTTATTCTACTTGAAAGGTGAGATTGTACTCCGAATCAAAAATCAATCCATATTTTGAGCACGTACTCCATACACTTGGCAAGTATTCCATTTTGCAACGTCTCTTTATTTACATCTAACCGTAGCATCTGCTCAGTTTATTGAGGAATGAGGATATGCTCAGTTTTTTACCCTTCACCTATCGAACTCTCTAAACATGAAGACGACTACAAGCGGTCATTTTTATCTTGAACTATATTCAAATTCATTATAATCACGTTAACAACTGGTTTTATAATCGATAAATCTTGACGAAAGCTTCAACATCCATTTTAATTGATTTCATTCATGTATTTGATTGACCTTCTTTTTAATTGATTTATTTTTAATTTATAAAGAATAATAGAAAATAATTAATTCAAAATCTAATTAGTACTCAATTAAATTTCCAACCCGACTAATATTTTCACATGTTGAGAAAAGTAAATTATGATTAATAATAAAAAAATAAATAATAATTATTGTTCGAAGTTCAATGGTCATCTTTGATGAGAGGATTTGTTTAAAAAAAAAAATTAAGCTTATATCCGAAATATAATAATTGATACTTTATAAATTTGTTTTGGTGTGAACATTATTGATTCAATTTTGATCAAATTTAATTTATAATTTTCGAAACGACAGTGAAAAAACCTACGCTTCAGAACGATCGAACGGTTTTTTTTTTTTCTGTCCTCAGCAGGTCTCTCGGAACGCCAGTAAAACCGATCGTGTAGGGCCATATTTATACCATAGGATCTTAAAAAAGTAGTTAAAAAAAACTTCAAATTGCTCATCCTCTGGGCTTTATGCGTTGCAGTTCCCTCTTAGCGCCATAATATTTTTTAAAGCGAAATACTGCATAGAATATTCAACCCAAAAAAGGTGAGACGAAGAGTGAAGTTGAATTGGTTTGTGAAGTTGTTGGTCGAGGCAAGTAACGAATCACTTTAAAGAAAAGCATTTGCTATAGTAAACAATATTATTTTTCAAGATATTTTTAAAATAAGAAACTATTTTCTTTGAAGACATCTTGAGCATTACACACTTGGGTAATACACTCACATCTTATAAAAAAAAAAAATTAAAAAAAACTACGATTGTTAGACATATTTTTTAGGAATGCAATTACTATAACAGAATGGGACTGACGCTAGCTGTATAAGTAAAGGTGTTGATGATAATTAGGCTTTCCTCATATTAGTATTGTTTTAAATTAATATGAGCCTAATTTTTTTTTTTTTTTTTTTTTTCGGTTGGCACTATAGACCATGAAGATCTTTGGCCGCGCGATGTGGTATTCATATAGACATGAATTGCTTGCGGGAGAACAGACAGCCTGGAGGGGGTCATACAACCTCACGTTGCTACGAACCATGGTTTCCATGGTGCAGCGGCAGGCTATCCATAGCTTCATAACCGGTCCCTATGGGGCCAATTCGGCAGTGTCCTTCCCACCGACTCACTCGGGTACAAGGACAGTGACACACCGGTCAAGATCCACGGATTATGGCTGTTCGGAGTCACCAGGCGCACGAGGACCTATATTTCTTTCCCCGAAGCAGACCGTCCATGGAACAAATCTCCGGGAGGCTATTTTACGTCCTGGAAAACTACACCGCGATTCACAATTACGTGTACCTTAATTAATAATTGGGGAGGGTCATCACTCCTACGACCCATATTTATATATATATATATATATATATATATATATATATATATATATATATATATATATATATATGTATTTTATATTTTTGTATTAAAAAAATATTTTGCATTCTATCTGAATTAGTACGTTTTCTTAGAAATATTTCCACGGTCCAAAGCCTTCTTATTTATTTATTTTTGTTTGATAATTTGGTAATTATTTGTTATTCATATGTTTTGTTTTTACTTCCTTGTACGAAGTAAAGAAAGTATTGTAATAGCGAAAATTTTCTGTTTTCATATTTCGACGGAAATATCCATTTTGACCATCCCTGAATCCATTTTTCCTAGGTTTTGGTCTAAATTGGAAAACCGGAAGCGGTACTTTACTTGAAGGCCATATTAGACTTTCATAAAAAATTATATTGAAATATAATGTAAATTATCTAAAATTTGGTAAATAGGGCTTTTATATCGATATGAATGTATGTAATTTATTTTGGTTAAAATTGGTGAGCCAAAAAGGATACTTTACTTGAAGGTCATAATAAGCTTACATCAAAAATTATATTTAAATTAAATACATAAATTATATGTTTCGGTAATAAAGGTTACAAACGCAATTTGGTTTCCAATCTAGCGAAACATTTTTATTACTTGTTTTAAGTATTACTTTTTTATTAATATTACTTACTTTAAGTGTTAAAATTGAGTACAGAATACTGGTTTTCCTCCCCATTTGTGAGATTAATAAGTCTGCAGCGTAAGAATAAGATATTAGTTAAATGAATTTAGAAATGAATGAAAGGAATTTCAATAGCCCTACTCGAGCAGAAATTAATTTATAATCAATCAAGTTACACGTGAGTGAATGTTGTGTGATGCATGCACCGCACCAATTTTTTTTAATGCATTTATCTATTAGTTTATTTTTTTTATTATACTATGTATAATTTTCTTTTCTTTGTTAATTTAATTATATAATTTATAATTTTGTGACCTATATCAAATCTCTTAATAATTCAGGCAAGCCAGCGTTGATGAACTGAGTTTTATACCTTAAAAAAAAAAAATTAGGAAGATCACAAACACTAAACCGGCGTGTAAACGCACGAGATTAAGTTGGAGATTTAGATTTTCTGATCAAGCAGATTGGTTTATTTTTACAGGGTTCGTTGGAGGGAGATATTTTGTCAACTATCGCTGGTGGGATGGGTAACCAACCTCGGGGTTCGGTAGGACATATCATCATTCCTATTATTATTAGC
This sequence comes from Rhaphigaster nebulosa, assembly GCA_948150685.1. NCBI lineage: Eukaryota > Metazoa > Arthropoda > Insecta > Hemiptera > Pentatomidae > Rhaphigaster > Rhaphigaster nebulosa. The sequence continues at coordinate 30,296,171 of OX411308.1, forward strand.
TATCTTTAATTTGTTCTACATGATCAGTTTCTAACATCTTGGTTACTTTCAAGACTTTCATAATTTGATCTGGCTTTAATATTTCATAACTTTAATTAAATACTGTGCCTATTAATAACGGGAAATTCATATTACGAGAGCTAATTTTTTCCTGCTTTTTAGTTCTTTTCCAGTGGAGCCATCAAAAGATTGATTTAAGATTTTTTTTTTTTATTATTCGAAGCACATTGAACTCTTTGTTATATTTGTATCGCAGATTTTTGAAAAAAAGGAAGGGTATATGGATTTCTAAATCAAGATACTTTATCCTATAATCAAGGTTTGCCAAGAGTGGTACTATAGATAAGGCCTTTGTTTCCTCAAGCATTAGAATTAGTCTTTTGAAGTTAGAGTGCTCGAGTAGACAAAGGCTAGGTGTAGTTACAAAGGCTCAACTTTGAGCAGCAATGAGAATGAATAAATTTCTCATTAGTATTTACTCATATTAGCGAGGAAAGGATTTGATGTGAGCTGCTGGTACTCAAAGGACGGTCGGGTCTCCCGCCTCCCTCTGACCTCAAGTTGACTGGCAGAAACTAACTACTGGGTCCTCAACTGGGTCAGTTTAGGACAACTTGTCAGTTGAGGCGTCTACAGTTCCCTTAAAATATTCAGTACAAATACTTCCCGACTTCTATAATATTATCAAAACATATAATTAGAGTGAAATATAAATTAAAGTTTCGTTGTTATTAAATTTTTTTATTTAAAAGAATTAACAAGAAAATACCCCTCTATTTCATTTTCTTATTCTTCTTGAAGCTTCTGAAATAGCTTTCACTCCTACAAGTCGAATTCAGAACTTCTTGAAATGGCTAACAGGAGACTTCCGTGGTATTGGTATTCAGGGGTTGAAACAGTTATATTTTTTACAAATGAGTTCAACTTTAAAAGTTTTAATAACGCTTTTATCAATAAGAGGTCAGTGGAAAGAGTTTTTTCAAACGTATTAAATAAAATTTCTATCTTAAAAAATGTTTCACTTTCTTAATGAATATCATAAAATAGTATTTGTTAAACTTTTACTTATTCCCTCTAAAACAAAAGTTATAAGTAAAAAAAATTATAAATAATAACGAAAGATCATAATTACTAAACTGTTTAGCACTCAGAGTGCAAAATTAATGAATTCCGGCGACACTGGAAAATATTTCACAGTTAACTTAGAGAGCATTCCTCAGTACAATGCAAACTTTTAATCAGAATTATTTCAATTTTATATTATTTATAATATAATATTAATTATTTATATTTTTAATCAGAATTGTTTTATTAGCTGAAGAAAATTAAAAGCTATAATGTGATCTGCTTAAAGTTACTTGTTTATTGAAATCTATTTTGAAATATTTGTAATGTTCAATTCATAGATAAATTACGCAAGTTTTGTGCTTATGAAAACGTAAAAGCATATTACTTTTTTGATTAAAATCTATTCAAGTTAATGGTATATAAAAACTTTTATTAACGATGTATGAAAATAAAACTTTAAAAAAAAACTATAACACACCTACACACACACACATTTAAATGTATATATATATATATATATATATATATATATATATATATATATATATATATAAGTTGAGGTACACAGTGTAACTGTATACAACTTAATCCTAACTCTAAAATTTAAACACTCTCTAAGACTATATATAGAGGATTACTAAGGCAATAAAGTGAGTCTTTTCTGAACAAGTGTGCGTGTCATTTCGTTCCCTTTTTTCCTTTTTTTTTATTTTAAGTCCTCGGAACGAACATAAGTGGTGCCGAAACCCGGGAGGTTATACTCGGAGTAGAGAGCTGTTTTTTTTTTCTCTCTTTGCGTTTTTTTTCGTTCTCGCTGCTCGCGTCTGTTTTTTTTTAAATAAAAAAAATTGACCAAGACAAGTGAGAGGATCACAAAATGCCAGATGAGATAGTGCGGCCGGCAACCTTGATACTGCCACAGGACATCCCAGCGCTGCCAACGGAAACCATGGCGGCGGCTCACGCGAATTTAGCAGCAGCACAAGCGAACGCCCTGGAATGGCTAAAGATAAAGACGGCGACCTCGCAGGACCTAAGAAAAGCGATTACGGATCTAGAAAGATTTAACGGGGAAATCGGAGAGCTGAACCATTTCCTCAAGGGAGGCGACCGTGTGATGACACGCATAGAGGCAAAGTTGGCGGAAGACCTTATTGACCCGATGGATGCGAACGCATTGAGAGCAGCGTTAGTATGTCGAGTCAAGAGGAACATACTTAACCTAATTCAGGCGGACGAGGATACGCCATGGATCGTGGTGAAAGACAGGCTGAAGAAAGCATTCGGGGGAGGCCGGTGGGCCCCAGAAGAGGACATTTTTCGTATGTTCAGGGAGACGAAAAAACCTCACCAAACAAATGGACAGTATGCGGGAACGCTATTAGTTCGCTATAACAAGATAACCGAGAAGATGAGGGAAACCCTGAACGCAGCCGAGGTGGAGGGCAGGATGGCGTTTTTGTCGACCATACTGAAAGTACAGCTAGCCAGAGACACGGGAAAGAAAGAAGGACTCTCTAGGGACAAAACGTTCATCGAATGTGCCCAGGAGATGGTAGACGCTAGTGCCAGGGACGAAGAGGTCAGATTCGGAGAGGAAGTGGAAACGGGATGGAGTAGGGTAACTTACAGGAGGCCCGAGATAAGCAGGAACAAACCGAGGCCAGACATAGGAAGGAGAAGAGACACGGAATTCGGTGGAAGAGAGAGGACGATTGCACGAGAAAGGAGGCAAGGACCGGAGAAGAAGATCTGGAAAAGGGAAGACAGGAGGTGCCATGGATGTGGGAAGACGGGACATCTGGTAGCCCAGTGCCCCCGAACGAGATGTTTCGAATGCGGCACCGAAGGGCACATTGCCAGGCAGTGTCCTTACATGAGCAGGCGCGGTGAAGCAAATCGAGCGGAACCCATGGAGGTAAATGCGCAAAGAATGTGGAAGAGGAGCAGACCACCATCAGAGTCGATAGGGTCATCGGAAACCTCGGAGACAGAAGAAGAGGAGATCGAACCAGGAAACAGAGGAGCTGGAGGAGGGAGGAGCGGTAGAAGGAGCGGTGGACGAAGAGCAACGGAGGAGAGGGCGTCGAGAGACAACGAATGAGGAAAGTGCGCGCAGAGAGGCAACCACGCGGTAGTGCATAACATAGAGAGTGAGTGTGGTGGGTTGCCTATTATCAGAGTCGCGAGAGGAGTACGATGCTTGTTGGATACAGGCAGTTCAAACACGATAATGTGTCGGAGTGCGGTAGAGGCATTGTGTGAAGGAGAGAGGATACCCCAGGTACAGGTATGTGGATGTAGATTAATCACCTTGAATGGTCCATGTAAGATAGAAGGGGAAGTGGGGATAGATCTGAATAAATGGGGAACTGAGGGGGAAAGATTGAGGGTACATGTAGTGGAAAATATGCCTCGGGAATATGGGGGGATAATCGGGTGTGACCTGTTAGGAAAAATGGGGGCGCGGATAAGAAATAAGGACGGGAAATGGAGTATTAGGATAGGAACAAGGAAGTATAGGTGTAAGAAGATTCTGAAAAAGGACAAAATTAGTGTCGGGGCCATCAACCGGGAAGACTGGAGACGGGCGTTGCGAGAGGAGTACGCCGATGTTTTTTTTCAAGAGGGAGATATATTGAGTGTAACGGGGGAAACAGTACACGAGATCCCGTTGAAACAGGATAGGGTGACTTACGTCAAGGAGAGAAGGTACCCGCAAGCCCTACGGCAACATATCCGGGAGGAGCTGGAGAGTTTAAAGAAACAAGGCATCATTACCAACAGCACATCGCCATATAATAGCCCCCTTTGGGCAGTGAAGAAAAAGAGTCCGGACAATGGGAAGCGGGAGCAGTATAGGGTCGTAGTAGATTTTAGGAAATTGAACGAGAACACACTGGACGAAAAATACCCTATACCCAGGTTCGAAGATATCTTGGATAGGCTAGGAGGAGCGGCCGTGTTTAGCACTCTAGACTTGAAAGCAGGGTACCACCAGATAAAGATGCACCCTAGGGACCAGCATAAGACGGCGTTTACTTTCGAGAGGGGTCATTTCGAATTTACCCGGATGCCGTTTGGGTTGAAAAACGCGCCGATAACGTTCCAGAGACTCATGGACGAGTTTTTGTGGGGACTGGACGAATCGGTCTGCCAGGTTTACATGGATGACCTTTTGATTTTCAGTAAAAATGAGGCCCAACACATAGAAGATTTAAGATACGTCTTCAACCGGCTGAGACAATTCGGACTAAAGTTGTCCGTAGAGAAATCTATTCTGGGGCAAAACCAGATCAACTTCCTGGGGCATACGATATCGAAGGAAGGAGTACGACCAGATGCGCGAAAAGTCGAAGCTATTCAAAAGATGGCAATTCCAACGGACGTGAAGGGAATAAGGAGGCTTCGGGGAACATTGAATTATTATCGGCGGTTCGTCCCGGAGATGGCAGGATATTTAGTACCTCTTAACAACCTTCTGAAAAAAGGGAGCAAAGTTGCGATAACTCCCGCGATCGAAGACAATATTCGACGGTGTATGTTGCGGTTACAGGAGGAGCCGGTACTTGCGTTCCCCGATTTTTCGAAATCATTCACTATCACCACGGACGCGAGCGAGTACGCGTTGGGGGCGGTTCTGTCGCAGGATGGGAAACAGGGGGAACAACCAGTAGCGTATGCCAGTAGACGCCTCACGGAGACGGAAGCGCGTTATAGTGCGTTAGAACGCGAACTGTTGGGTATAGTGTGGGCGGTCGAGCATTTTAGGCCGTATGTGTTCGGGCGGAAATTTAAGGTGCAAACGGATCACCGACCCTTATTGTGGGTAGGAAAATTGAAAGAATCGTCGGCAAGAGTTACCCGCTGGAAAGAGTTTTTGAGCCAATACAACATGGAGGTGGCTTATAAACCAGGAAAAGAAAATATTGTAGCAGATTGGTTATCTCGAGCGCTGCAGGTCAATGCGATAGAGACAGAAAGAGGAGAAAATTCCGGCGAGATACAGAGATTTGTTAGAGAATGGACGCCTGAGGGTGAAGGAGAACTAGATTCAGGAGAAGCAGAAGAAGAAAGGATGTCGACGGGAGGAGAAAGTGGTACGGAGGAAAGGCCAACGGATATGGAAGAGAGGGAGGAGATAATTAATGACAAGAAACGCCAGATTATCTGGAAAACCCGGACGTCGGGGTTGATGAAGGTGGACTATTCGAAAAATAGTAAATATAGCATTAACACGATATGGTCACATCCGGGAGTAAGAGAGGAGCAGATTTGCAGGGCCCTGAAAGACGCGTCCAGATCAGGAATTACCCATTACTTGTATGTGGGAAATGTGTCAGTCTGGGAGAAGATAAAGCGTTTATGGCAGACCGAGAAAATCGGCATCGATAGGACGTTCGTCAGATGTAGGCTCATGGTGGAGACGATCAGAGACCCAGAACGGCAGGAGGAGATTACCTTGGCATATCACCAAGGGAAGACAAATCACCGAGGAGTAAACGAGACCTTGCAAGCATTGAAAAGGAAATACTTCTGGGAGAAAATGCGGAAGACGATAGAGGAGGTATTAAGGGCATGCGTAGTGTGCCAAACTACGAAATATGACCGCCACCCTCCAACCGGGAAGCAAGAAGAGACGACGACACCTAGCGCACCGCTAAGCGACCTGCAGGTGGATACATTCACGTGGAAAGGGTTTAAATGGGTTACAGTGCTAGACGTATTTAGTAAGCTGGCGATGGCGTACCCAGTACAAGACCGGTCGGCAGAGGCAGTGATCGCGGCTCTACGAACATGGTTCCAATTTTATGGGATGCCGGATACGATCTCTTCCGATGGAGGGAGAGAATTCGATAATGCGAGTCTGCGAAACGAGATGAAGGCATTGGAGATAGCGTGGCATATCAACACCCCGGGACACCCCAAGAGTAGGGGAGGGATAGAGAGGTTGCACAGTACGCTGGGAGATCACCTGCGAGTGTTCCACGTAGACAAGGGGTTGGAGGCAGATTGCGCGATGCCAAAGGCGGTAGCAGCATACAACCATTCTATTCATATGGCTACAGGGTTTTCCCCGTTTGAAGTACTCTTCGGACTTAGAGAACGGCGAAGAGACGGAGGGAGCACGGTAGTAGACGAAGGGTTGGCAGAGCGATTAGTGAGCAATAGGGTAGCGCTCGTAAAACTGTGGGAGAAAGCACACAGGAGGATCGCGGCGGAAAAGAGTAGAAGGGTGGCACGGGAGAATATTCGGGTCCGGGATAGGATGGAGGATGTTAAGATAGGGACTATTGTGTACCGAAAATTGGCATCAAACAGGACCAAAGAGGCGGTACGGTATGAGGGACCATTCAAGGTGATTGTGATACGTGAACACAATGTAGTGACCATCCAGAGTATCAAAGAACCGAGGAAACGGAGAACCGTTCACATTGAACAATTAAAGATTCCGCTGGGCGAGCCCGGACGACCCTGATAATGCATGAGTGAGTATCCTCTCTTCTACGGGAGCAGATTAGGTGTATCGAGGAATGATTTATGTTCGTTTTTGACAGATTTCTTAAGTTGTTCATTTTTTTTTTTGTTTTTGTAAAATAGTTCATGAGTTTAGATATAAGAATTTTGTATTTAGTGTATTATTGTATAATTTTTTATATTTTTGGGTGTTTACATGGCAGAGTATCATTTTTTTTTTCTATTTGTCTGTTGTTTTTGCTTTTTGTTTGTTGTTCAGACTGTAGTATAGGAGTGAAGTTTACGAAAAGTGTTCGTAAACTGGCAGGGGGGAGTTAAGGTACAGTGTAACTATATACAACTTAATCCTAACTCTAAAATGTAAACACTCTCTAAGACTATATATAGAGGATTACTAAGGCAATAAAGTGAGTCTTTTCTGAACAAGTGTGCGTGTCATTTCGTTCCCTTTTTTCCTTTTTTTTTATTTTAAGTCCTCGGAACGAACATAAGTGGTGCCGAAACCCGGGAGGTTATACTCGGAGTAGAGAGCTGTTTTTTTTTCTCTCTTTGCGTTTTTTTTCGTTCTCGCTGCTCGCGTCTTTTTTTTTTTAAATAAAAAAAATTGACCAAGACATAAAGTGAGTCTTTTCTGAACAAGTGTGCGTGTCATTTCGTTCCCTTTTTTCCTTTTTTTTATTTTAAGTCCTCGGAACGAACATAAGTTATATATATATATATATATATATATATATATATATATATGTATCTATATGTATATATATATATATATATATATGTAGCTAATCCCGCCTCACCCCATGATTTCCGTCCTATTTCTCTCCTCTCTAACCTCTCAAAACCACTGGAGCGCCTTGTACAAATTCAACTTTCAAACTTCCTAGAAGAACGTTCCCTTATTAACCCTCTCCAATCTGGCTTTCGACCTTGTTACTCAACACAGTCCGCTCTCCTGAAAATAACCCACGACCTCCAAACCGTCATTGAACACCAAAACCTAACTATCCTCATCCTTTTAGATTTCTCCAAAGCTTTTGACACAGTTGACCATAACATCCTCCTTAACAAATTACAAAGTCTACCTTTATCCAACAGTGTTTTACGCTGGTTCCAATCCTTCCTCTCAGATCGGTCGCAGTATGTAGTCGTTCCAGGACAACCTCCATCCAAGACACGATCCCTCTCCTCTGGTGTCCCTCAGGGCTCCTCATTGTCTCCTACTCTGTTTGCTATTTATATCAATGACCTTCCCCTTCTTATCCGTCACTCCCAATACCATATCTATGCAGACGATTTCCAAATATACCTGTCCTTCCCGCCTTCCGAACTATTATTAGCCACCAAAAGACTTCAAGAGGACTTGAATCGAATAAGTCACTGGGCTGTTGCCAACAAGCTGAAGTTGAATACAGAGAAGACAAAGGCAATTGTAATAGGTTCCTATCACCTCCTTAAAACTGTTCCTCATATCCCAAACTTGTTCCTAAATAATAATCCCATTAAATTCTATCCAACCATAAAAAACCTTGGAATCACCTTTGACCAAACTCTTTCCTGGAAAAATCATGTTTCCGATATTTTCCGTCGTACTTTTTACACTTTAAAGCGACTAAATTACCTCCGTCACCTATTTCCACTTGAGACCCGTAAACTCCTAGTTACTTCCTTAATATTCCCCCACTTTGATTACTGTTGTGCGGTGTACGGAGGCGTCTCTGGGGACCTCGAGGCAAAAATAAAACGTTTGATAAATTGCTTTGTACGATTCATCTTCGGGATCCCGAGGGACGCCTCTGTCTCCCGATATTACGAAGAGTTGAAGTGGCTTTATCCTTCCTACCGTCGTAAGTATATCCTTGCATCTTTCCTCTACCAAGTTATCCAATCCCACCGTCCATCCTATATTTTCGATCTCCTCCAATTCAAATCCTCTGTTCATTCTCGTCATACCCGTTCTCGGCCTTCAGATTTATATACAGCGGCCCACCGATCCGCAGCTTTCGACAGATCTTTTCTTGTCCGATCCTCATCCTTATGGAATTCCATTCCTCCTTCCATTCGTCGCTCCAATACTCTTATCACCTTCAAATCCCGCTTGTTCAATCACTTATTTTCTATCCAGTTCCAAAAAACATTGTAAATAGATTTTCTATGATGTCAATCAACATTTGTGAATATGTTCCTTCACTTATAATTTTGTCATATCTTATTAACATACGAATTTCGTGTGTTTTTTGTTTTAAGACATAATCAATTAGAGTATTAATACCTATTTAATATGCTATTAGTTATTGCATTATGACTTGTTATAATTTTCATTTGTATTTATTTATCGACTATTCTTTATTTTTATTTTTTTTTATTTTTAATTATCTGTTAACGCATATGTTCCTATATCAACTACTCTAAGGCTCTGAAGCCCACCTATCATTGCCTGTAATTGTTATTCTAAAGGGACTTGTCCCAGAATAAATAAAGAGTTTATTATTATTATTATATATATGTATATATTATATATTTATGTCGAAAGGTAAATTTTTACTTTCCCTTACCTTAAATGAAATATTTAGTAAGGGGTAGTATTGTGATAAAAATTTTCGAATTCGAGTTTTCAACGGAAATACGGTTTTAAGGTCCCCTGAGTCCAAATAATAAAGTCTCGTAAAATGGTTTGTGTCTACACAGCCTAGCTCAAAAACGAAAAGTCGTACGAAACTGAAAATACATATTTATGGTAGGTATATCATGGGATGTTACAGCAACTTTTTCGTCAAAATCGACTGACCGAAAGAAATGTATAGTCAAAAGTTAGTCGTTGTGAATTATACAAATAAAAAATAATTTTTATCTTTAATGAATAATATTACTTATTTTTATCATATTCTAAAATGATGACATTACTAGTATGATTTAAATTTTTTTTTATTTATTTGGTTTGATTCAGCTCATTAAAACCACATAAATCAGAAAAATACATTAAACAAAATATTTTCATCATTGATTTGTGTAATATTTAGTTTGCGACAGCATACAAACTTATATTTTACTTTACAAAATACATAACGTAATTAGGGCAGCGAAGCGGAATAATTTCAAAAACTATACTATTCATTAAAAAGATATTTTTAATTATTCAAATAGTCATTTAGTGTACGATACCGATAAAAACTATTTTCTAAACACTAAGTTCGCCAAATATCCTACGTTGAAATGATTGCATTCTTGGAATCGTACCTGGAAGTTTTGCATGACATCTTCCAACTTACTGACAGATATTGCTTCAATCTCGTTTAATAATGCTTTGTTTAACGGCTTGGATTGTTCTGGATGGACCCGCCCCAAGGACCATTGTACCTCCACCTGAAAAAGTTGCAAGAGCGAGAGGACCAAGCAACAAGGCTTTTGTGCAATAAGGCACAAAGCATTCATTCATCATCCCCGTTGCACCACAACTACTGGCTAAATGGATATTCTTGTACTTTATATTTATCCATGAACATTAATTATTTAATGAGTAATTTAATTTTGGAATCGCCCAGCAATTCGGTTTCTATGTATGTACATAGGATACACATATGCTACGAAGATATTTGAGAATCGTTTAAGAACCAAGAATAAAATTTTGTTGAATATTTTTTTAATTTGGTTATAGGGCGCAGAGATAGAATTTACGAAAATCATGGATAATCCTTGTGCTTCCTCATCATCTACAGCTAGTCGACTTCAACTTTCGGGCCGACGAAAAGAACTTATAAAATTCCTTTTCCAAAACAAAAAACCCTAGAGATGAAAACTTAATGCGAAGAGCTAGCAAGTTGACTACATTACCTGAAGTAGCAAATAAATAGTGCATAGCTTATTAAAACATGCATTCTTCGAATCAGGCACCTCTCTGAAGAATTTCGAAAAAAAAACGATATAAAGACTGTTGCAAATTCCGCGATCACCTTGCCTGGAAACAGTCATGTATATCCACGAATACAGATTCACTGAATATGCTTTTGATAATATCGAATCCTATAATCAACTCACAATTATTAGAAAGAGAGTCGAGAAATTACCAGTGGAAATTCTGAATTAAATTATGCCTACTTCAATACTAACACTTAAGGTGGTACCAAGTTGTGTGAGTGTGAGTGGTGATGAGTCATATGATTATATTTATTAGTATTAAGGGTAATTTAATTTTATGTTCAACAGGGCATTAAACGATAAAAAAAAGTTCCTTATTTCTTAAATTTCAATTTTGGTAAATCTTATTGTACAATTTCTACTGTAAATTAAATTGTATTATTTGTCATCATATTTTTTAAATGCGTATTTTATTCCGTACTTAAGTTTTTTATATATGATAATTCGAACGTCCCTTTCTTCCGGCTCCACTATCTTCTGGAATTCTCTCCATTCTAGTACCCGTCATGCTTCTTCTCTATCCTCATTCAAATTCCACCTTTTCCAACATCTCCTCACTCCCCAAAAAGATGCTGTATAAGCAAAAAAATAAAAAAAATTAATTTAAGGTGAACAATGTGATCAAAAGTTTATGATGTTTAAGTGGATATTTATTTATAATGTTTCTTACCTTTTCAATTTTTTTTTTCTTTTCTTCTTTTTCTTTTTTTTAAATACTTGTATATTTTTGTTAAGTGAAGAACTCATTTTTTGTTTACGTATTTTTATTACTATTGATGTAAAAACTTATCTACTTTTATTATTGTAGTTTTTTGGCCAGATTTGGTTTACTTTATATTTGTTCAATTTTGTTATTCTGAAGGAATCTAGTCCCAGAATAAAGCAAATTTTCTATCTATCTATTATAAATATTTCCTCATGCTTCTAAATTGTTATAAAAATCGTATTTATTAAATAAAACAACAATATATTATTTGCCATAACCAAAGCAATCAAGTCAATATGACATTCCATTATTTTACATGGCATACCGATTATTGTATAATATCCTTTGATATCAACAGTCCGTTTTCTACCCTTTACAAACGAAGTATACCTTTTCTGTATACCTTGTCTGTGTACCCTTTCTGTAGTATACCTTTTCCTCGTCTGTCAATGTGCCGATTTATATAATATTTTAAAATTTACAATTTAATTTATTTCTAAAGAGTTAATTTTTATTTAGATTTTTAAGCGATTTCTATTTTTTTTTTTTTTTACACATTTTCTAAAACTGGAAAACCAATTTAAAAAAAGTGTAAGAAAAATTATTTACTCTAAAAATATTCAAATTTGAATTTTTTTAGATCTATACTAAATCTTTGTAATATATACTTTATTATTTATTTATACTTTATATAGGCTTTTTATGCATTATTTAAATATTCACTCTAAGGCTTGGAACATTGGCTACTTTTCAATAATTAATGCAAAATACTGATTATTTATAAAATACCTGGATGATATTATTTGATCAAACACGTTGAGTTCCGGAGAATATTCATAATGGTATCGTTTTAGAGTTTTGAAATCCCTGTAGTTTAGAATTAGAGAAAACTTTGGGGAGTGGAGATCGGAGAGTCACCAATAACGGCCATAAATCAAGAAAGTTGCAACTGTCATATCCCACACCCGCACCGCTCTAAAACATGTCTACATGATCGCTAAATCAATGATACCTGCTTTTTGAAAATAAGTTGAAATCTTTCTCGAATTTCACAACGAAAGCCCCAAAACATTTCGTTGTATTATAAACAGAATATGGTAGAGATATAACCGAGTAACTGATTATAGGAGAAGTAGAGTACTGTAGAAAATCATAAAAAAAGTTTGTAAGTACCGGACATCTTTTTTTTTTTTTTTTTTCAAATACAGACTACACTTTGTCACCAGAAAAGCATAAAGCCTTACTTAGAACACCAAAAATTATTAAATTAATAAATTAAGTTAATTAATAAATTAAAAAATATATGAGCTCTATCGGTTTAAAGGTGCGTTTACAACCGAAATGTTACCATTAACATTGTTGTTAGATAATGTTAATAGCTTTTTTTTTATTAACATTTAGAGGCATATCGTTTACATCGGTCAGTAAAAAAAAATGTTATTCAAAGTGCTAATAACAATGTTTCTAGAAAAAATTGTCGAACATATATTTTAATAATTATTTGACGCCTACCGTTTACACCGGTCAATAGCGAAATGTTATTTAGATTTTAAGGACTCGCTGATAATTAAATAAAATATTTTTAGCAAAAATGTTAGAAAATGTTAGTAATATGTTTTTAATACCTATTATTAGCAAAGTTATCTCCAGTACAAACTCACCCTTTGTCTGGATTCAATGTTTCATATTACCTATTATGTGATACACAGCAATTTACAAAGTATTTAATATTTAATAATATGGTTAACAGTTTATATTGTAGTCCTGAAACTGATAAAACGTTATGCATAAACATTACCTCATTTACAATAAACTTTAGTAGGAAACAAAACTGAGATAATTTGTTAGGAATGGAATTTTTTTAGAAAAGTATTTTACTGAAATTTTCAAGCCGAATTTATTAGTATTTTTGACATTTAAATTATGTCATATAGTGCTTTGTCGACAATAAGGTCAAAATATAATAAAGTAAAACCTGTGCTTTTAACTTTATATATTAATAATAAAAAATGGACATTGACAATTATGTTATTAAAATAATTAAAGACATTTTTTTTTTTCAATTAATCAAACCGTTTCGACCAAACTATGTAGCCCATTTTCAGGTCTACACTATTGTGCCGCTAGAAATAAAATAATAATAAAAATCAGTGCCACTTCAACGCATAAATTCGCGCCTTGGGTTCAGTAATCATGTTCCTGAGTACGTCAAGTTTTTGCCTGAACCTAATGAAGGATCAGGCAGCCTACATAGAGGCTGGATGTGCCCCAGGAGAATCCCCCCATCCCTGAGCCAACCCGCGGCTGTCATACTCGTAACAGAATAAATAATTAACAGCTTCAGCCGGACACGAACCCGAAGTTCAATGCCTTACTTCAGGTTTAAAGCAGTGAAGAATATATGGAGTAAGTATCAAACAGTAATCCGTATTTTTTTTTTTTAAGATGTAAAAAATATCGAAACTTTGACTGGTTTAATGTAGAAGAAAATATGCACGTCAATTTAATTTAATTTTTTATCGCATTAATTGATCCTTAAAAAAATCGTTTTTAGATTTACCATCTCAGTGAGAGATTCAAACAATAAAAATTAAACAGAACGTAGAATAAATTTGAAGAAGGAATACTGGTCCCTACAAGAAGGGGCCTATACATTTTCATATTTCCATGCTCAGGTTACTCATTTTTTTTTTCTTTTGAACCATAGTAATAAATTAAAACGTTGATTGAATATTAGCATTAGACAAATACATCAAATATCAAGAAAAAAGAAGCGCATAAAAGAGCGTAAAAACATAGAAATGTATATAAGTGAGAAAAGCTCTTGTGCGATTTTTACGAAATTTTTCTCTTTGATGTTAACGAAAAAGATAACAAATGCTATCTGAAGGGCTTCCTAAGCCTTTTTTCAGATTGATTTGGCTCCGATTTATGAATGACTAAAGCTCGCAGTTTTCATGGACAACAAAGAAACCTTTTGAACCGAGATTTCCTCATCTCGAGTAACTTCCTTTTCAAATATTCCAATCTTCCAGACTTTAACCTCGTTCTTTGGGATAGTTAAAAGATTTACTCTCCCTTCATGTACTGATGGAGGCTCTTTCGATGATCATTCAGAACTCAAGTTATCAAAATCAAACCATTTTAATTTGTACTAACATTTTTATTTTCGTTTCTAAAATTTTAGTTTAGAAGTGCGGAATCCCCGCGACTTTAATGGGTACGTAATGCGTCGAACTAAAGAGTAAACTTCCCAGGATTAGCCGAGAAGTAAATGGGGAGGAGGAAAGGGCAGAATTATTTAATAAGTGACGTTCTGTATTTAGATTTTGACGTTGTTCTGCGGAGGAATGTGTGGCAGAAATCTTAGGGGATGGTCTTCCCCTTACAGCTTATTGTTTATATATAATAATGCACTACTTCTAAACTTGAGGCTGGGAAATAGAGTTAATGTTTTAGATAAACTATCGTAACATTTTCAAAGTTTTCCTCGAAAGCCAAATGAACTTTCGAATCGCATTATTTACTTATTGCGGATAGTCATTAATATTTATATTTGAATTGGTACATATTTTATTATCACTTTAGCTTATTTACGATACTTACCACATACTTGAAAATTATGGCCAGAATATTTAATTAAATACTATAATTAAATCAATATCAGCAAAATTGGACTTAGACAGTTTATCTCTGACGAACAGAAATAATAATAATAATAAAAGGCTTAGCGAACGCGTAGGTTCGATGCCGATACCACTAATCGCTGTCTACAAATCTCGTTCCACCGACCACCGTCCAAACCCAAATTCTCTTAATAAATTCCCAAATTCCCAGATTTGACCCTTAATAGACTCTTAAGGAGGATTGTCCCACCTACGTTTCGGTCTACCTCTCGGACGTTTACCAGTCGGCTCAGTGTTTATTAACTTTTTAGGAATTCGTTCGTTACTGAGCCCAACAACTTTGCAAGCCCAGAAATAAATAAATACAGAAATAATACATAAATTATATTTATCCTCCTAGTAATTCCTCAATTAGCTGCTGTTGCATTTTGTCTGGTTGGAACAGGAGATTTGTGGTCTTACGTAAGTACTAACAAGATCAAGGAAGAATATTAGTGCACACAACACACATCAACATCCAAAATTTTTAATATTCTGCTTTAGAGTAACTGCAATAATTGTACAATAATCAATTGTCATTATAAATTTGTTAATTAAGCCATCTTGGCTTACTTGGTTTTACTTATAGGGAAACAAATTTCATTTTTTAACATATTGAATATGTTTAGTTAAACATAAACTATAAGAGTGTTTAAATATAAATATAACCATCAAACAGATTAATCATATTAATATTTTTCCTAATTTCTGAAAAATAAAGATAAAAATTAGGAAAGTAGCAATATAGGTGAAGAATATTAACGCGTGTATATGTATTCTAGTTAATGCAATTGGGATTTCTGTACATTTTAATTTTAATTTTTTTTTTCAATCAACGCTGAAAAAAGGTTTATTTTTCTTGATTGATTCAGTTTTTTCTAATTCATATGAACCTTCATTCTTGTCTATTTAATGCCTCATTCCTTCCTTCACCTGTATTTGATTCATTCATTTATCATATTCATCATATTTCTGCAGTATAAAATGGACATATTCTGTTTAGTGCATATCATTGATTAATTGATTAATTCCGTGTTCATAATTAATAAAAAACAGAAAATACGAAACAACCAAAAATGTACAGAAGATCATATCAAATAATAAAAAAAAGAAATATAACAAATACAAAAAAAAAAAAAAAAAAAGGAAAATTAACAATACACAGGAGAGGCAAGAGTGGATATCCATGTATAGATGTCTATTCCATAAAATATATCAATTTAGAAGAGCAAAAACTCAAGGTTAGTCGGTTTCCGTTATTTTCATGGCTCTAGACTTCGTATTTGGAAATTTCCATTTGCATCTTGCAGTTGTTGTTACTGAAAAAAAATGTTTTTCTATTAACGTCAGACCTGGAAGAGGAATGCTTACTATGTCCTATATTTTCTATTTTAAAAATATTTAAGCTTGAAGTTTACGGTTAAGGAGACCAAATATTCCTTGGTGATATTTTGTAAATTTAGGAAATAAAACATTTCCAGTTTTCCAGTGAATTAGGCATCACAAAGGGGCTGTAGGCAAGTTATAGACAGCTGGAGTCCCGACTTAGCAGAAAGGTTAAGAGCTGTTCCTGGAGGACTAGAGATCCCGAACTGGTTCCATTGTCCTTGCTGACATGTTGTTAGGCACACATTGTTCCTTCCCAACCGGCATCTCTCCTTCGATTGCTCTGCATTTCATTTCCTGGAATAATTCAAAGTATGAGGAAAATATTGATTCATGATATCCCTTTTCCTGTAATCTCAATTAAGAGATTCATGGAGAAATTTTCGGAATAGGAAATGTGCTCTAATTATTTTACAGAGAAATATGAAAATGCAGAATTCAGTGGTATACCGGGAATTTATGGTACCGGAAAGTGTAATTTAGTCCCAACAATTTATTTATAGCAATAATAGCATATATTAATAATAGTCCATTTTCCTTGTAAAATAGTGGTTTATAAGTAAAGATATAAATTAAAGTTTAATATAATTCTGTATTTAAAATTTTTATCTTTTGCTACTGGTACTCTTCTTTATTTTATTCAGCCTCAAAGCCCAGTATATAAGTACTCTGCATAATAAAATCTACGAAAACTCTCGAAAGGTCTTTTAGAATTGATTGTCTTATCTTTTTTATTTCTATCTTTAATAATGAGATTGTCTTTTTTATTTTATTACTATTATAGTATGAGTAAAACCAAATACGAGAAAATGGGGTGTACTATGGGCGATCGCACGCAGTGGTGCATACTCTTGTTGTTAAGCTGAGAAATATCCCATTCAACTTCTCTTCAACCTTCACCTTGTTACATCCCGAAAGCCGACATATTTACAACTGTGCAACTGTGTCTATTTTTCTAAATAATTCTAGTTGTAAGTTGCTCGTGACTGCCAGATAATGTAACTTTGTAAGTTTCCTTAGGAGTGTAGGTTGAAGAGTTCGTAGCCCGTCTTAGCGATTTACATGGAAGTCACATTAGGATATTTTTTCTTTTTTCGAAGTTTTTCTGGAACCCATTTTAATTTTACATCGCTCTAAAAAGATCAATCATTCCTAACTTGTAAGGTCTAAAATTTATTATACTAAACAACTGTGCTATTTGTTTTCTAGAATATGACCCTTCAAAGTCTTATGATAAACTCAATTGATTTCGGTGCAGCATTAAAATATATTTTTATGCTTTTTTCATATATTTCTTGGATTAATTTCTTCATGCCAACTAAATTATTTATGATCTCCATTGAAATCACTTAATCAACGAACGCACAATGTCCCGATTTAGATAGGCAAAACTCATACCAAAATAAATAATTTTTTCGTACAGGATAATAATTTTAGAGTTCAGGTACTTCGAAAAGTGTAATGTGCTTAGTTCAAAGCCTTTGAAAATATACCTGCATCCAAGACAATTCTTGTTTCTTTTTGTAGCCAATGACATACGATTTCATATCTTTCAAGAAATTTTATGAGATTTTTTGCGTCCAGATAGGTTTTTTAGTTTTTTTCATAAAAAAAACTATGAAATAGCGAAGAAGGAGTATGCTGAAATGTGGCTAAAAACAGACAAAAATAAACGCCATGTCTCGGTTTCGGAATTCGTTTCGCAAAAAATTGATACAAATGATGTCTCTGAACATACTGTTAGCCAGTTGAAAGACACCGTCATTAGATAGATAAAGAGGATTTTTTTAAAGGCTGATTATAATTATAATTCAATTCAACTCATTCAATACCATACTATACTAGTGACACTGCTGGGAGAGTAGCGCTGATATCTCCTGGAGTTCTGCTTTGCCACCGACGTATAGGGGGAAAAGCTTGATTTGGAGTTACCTACGGCAGAATATAAATATTGTAGATAGTTATGAATGTGTTTAAGATGATTCATTTTATATTTACGTATCTTTATCTTTGTTGTTTACTTACTTTGCTTGTACTTAATTTATCTATCTATTTTTTTTTACTTCCTTGTACGAAGTAAAGGAAGTATTGTAATCGCGAAAATTTTCGGTTTTCAGATTTCGACGGAAATATTCATTTTGACCATCCCTGTATCCATTCTGACTAGTTTCGTCGTGGCATCTATACGTTCGTACGTTCGTAGTTCGCATAACTCAAAAACAGTCAGCCGTAGAAAGTTGAAATTTTGTATTTAGGATTGTTGTGAAATCTAGTTGTGAATCTCTTTTTTTGGTCACTGCATGATCACCGGAAGTGGTACTTTACTTGAAGGTCATATTAGTAAAACATCTGAAATTTGGTAAATAGGACTTTTATATCGATATAAATGTATTTACTGCATTTTGGTTAAGATTCGTGAGCGGAAAAGGGTACTTTACTTGAAGGTCATAATAAGCTTACATCAAAAATTGTATTTAAATTAAAAGAGAAATTATATGTTTCGGTAATAAAGGTTACAAACGCAATTTGGTTTCCAATCCAATTCAACATTTTTATTACTTGTTTTAAGTGTTAAAATTGAGTCTAAAATACTAGTTTTCCTCCCCATTTGTGAGATCAACAAGTCTTCATCGTGAGAATAAGATATTAGTTAAGTGGGTTTTTCCGCTTAAAATGTCGAAACTGTCCATTTCTAATGCTTTATCCAGTGATATTGACAGTTGTGTTGTTGTCATGGAACATGAAGAAATATCTTGGAAACTAGTTACCTACTTAAGGAAAACGACATATAATAACGGATGAGACCTCCAGTGACAAGAGTGTGTTTGTGTGTCAATAGATGGATGACGGGACGCCGAGTGTCGTTTTTACTGCAATCTTCGGAAACTAGTAACCAAATTCAGTATCACTTTTTGAGCCACGGATTTATAATTTAATAGGCGTACAAGGAAGTCATGTGTTGCCCACATCAGATATTTTTTTAATGTGCATATTTTATATATTTTTCCTTTAGTCAGTATTGTGTGAATGGGAATTAAAAAACCCTACTACATATTGCTTTTGAGTTTGACAAATGCTCTTTTTTAAAATCTTTGGCACCTGTATTTAATCAGTTGACATCCGCATGATGCTATAGAATGATTTATCAATCCCAAACCTGTATTTAATTTAGATTTACAACCTATTATATGTTACTAGGTTTAATCTTCTAATAACAACGTTAACGAATGAGAAAAATAAAAACGAATTGAGACCATACATGTAACTTGATGTGTAAGGGAGGGAAATAACATCATTACAATCGCAAAAAATATTTTGCTCCTTGAACGATTGATCCTACTGTTCATCTGAATATTATTTGATGTATATTAATTTATATCGAAATAATTTATTATTTTTAATATGCGAAAAAACCTTGGTATGAATGTATTGTTTTTTTCGGGTCGCGATCTTAAAGGTTTTGTCCACCTAAATAGTGGACTTTATCCCATTGCGGAACGTAGCGATTGGATGTCGGCAAGTGATGCTACATGAAGCTATATTAATCTGAGCAATCTTTATGGTTATATCATACATTTTTATCTCTTTGTTTTAGAACTAAGTAAAACTTACCTCAACATACTTGTACCAGTATTTGTTAGTTGGATGCTATTTATATGAACATATTAAATTTAGGTTGAAATACAGTTAGGTATCTATAGCTTTGACATAATTCTGCTTTTACTTAAGATGCTGTAAGATACTTTATGAATGTATTCACTGTTTAGACTTGAAAGGGTACTTTGGGAAGTTGGATAGTTCCTCACAGAAGAAGGTAGCAGATGAGATGGAGCAAATATGTGGTTTGTCGGGGAGTGAGGGGAGGAGGGAGAAAGGGAGGGGGGATAGTAGCAAGGATCCATAACTGACAGTATCGAGGATCCTCAAACATCTAGTTCTCAGTAAACATGCACCACTTCTCTCATCGCCGGGGATGGATTTCTCAAGGGCGTTCTACGCCATGCCCTCTTTGTGTAGTTTAGGAGCACAATACAAAGCTTTATCAACATTTTTTAAACAGCATTGTATGCTTCTTCCTTCGGGGATTGATAACAACGGTGTCAGTATCATATTACTAAATATGCATGTCGTTTTAATGTGTTTTAAACTAAATACGGCCAGTAGGAATTTAGGAAATTGTACGAATAACTACTGGCTAGACAATTTTTACCTCGAACAACTCTTTGTTTTTCCAGTTTGCAACTTTCATCATTATCCATTGCTATTGTACATCAAACGACGAAAATGCGAATGTCGCTTGATATCAGCAATGATAATTTCCCTTAGAAGATATTGAGCCGTAGTGACAGAATGTATTGAGAGTGTACCTCGAAATTCTTGAATCTGATTTTGCTCCGATTCGAATCCGGCTTAGTTTATTTCGTCCCACAGAAAACATCCTAATCTTCCCACTATGGATAGAATAGGTCGGGAACATGTAGGATAACCTTTCTTCTTTCCCTATTAGAAACGCATAAGGACGGTATACCCATGAAAAAACTAGATTGAACAATTTGATAACTTGTATTGTTCAAACTGTATTAAAATACAACAAATATCTTTAACTAATTGAAGTGTGCTAAAATAACACGAGAGAAGCTACAGATCAGATATATCCACACTAATTGATACTTATAAACTATTTAAGAGCTAACTACATTAAAATCTTGTCTTTACATTAAACAATTTGTCTTCGTTAATTATGGTAAAAGTAGTTTAAATTTATGACATAACATTTACAATTGCTTTAGTATATTATTTTTTTGCATCTTTACCAAATATATCGGAACACGCCCCCAAAAAGAATAGCAATCCTTTAATAATATTTAATTAAATATTCTAGGCAAATCAAGTTAATTTCATGCTTGCAAGCATATATTTCATATGCATCAATTATTTTACAACTAATAATAATAATAATTATATGCCTTTCTGATTAATGAATTATCCTCGTTTGAACAGTGCTGAAATAAATTATTTACGCTAAGCGGAATTAGCAGATTGTTTATCTTCTTAATTGAAATTCCAATTAATAGCCAGTGAGCATAGTCTAATTGTAGGATCATTTGATTAAAATAATTAATTCATCAAAATCAGTTAAATTTTATCTATTGTTAATATTGTTTAAAAAAATGCAATCTGATTACCTATCGTTGCACTTACATTCGTTATAAATAAGCTTACACTATGTAATATGTATATGCTTTGTTATTTATTCAGATTTCATACAATTTAGTACATATAATGCACAACTGTAATAATGTAAAACAAGTAAATTTTTGTTGACATATTTATTTGATTTAGCAGGGGCTTGTATAAAAACTGCACTACAATGGCCATTTCTCGGGGCCGTCTTCTTTTCAGATGGCTCGGGAGATTATTTTAAATCGGTTGTGAAGCAGGTTTAGAAACAGGTGGGTTTGTTAATAATGGAAGACAGAAAGTTACCTATTTCGGGATATTAACATATGGATATTGAGATCCTTATGGATAATTATATTTGTGGCATGATAAAAAGGTATTGAGGATTTATGTAAGGGATCGTATGACTTCATATGACATTGGTAATACGTTCCAAAAATGGTTTAATCCTGGTGTTAAATGTTCATGTTTTAAATTACAGAAACATTCTTAGACTAAAATATTTAGGTAGTATTACAAATAAATGTACAATTAGGCACGTGTCACATATGATTTCTGGATTCAATTTAGAATTGTATTAGTTTTTTTGATGAAATACTTGTTAGCGCAACTGTTCCTTCCAAAATAGAAAAAAATAAATAAAATATCTTAAAATAAATAAAATAATCCTCGCAAACTGTTGTTTATAGAAATAATATTTTTTTAAATCAATTGAGGAGTTTTCTACCAAAAGATAATATATCCACTTCGTCAAAAACAATGATTATTTGACGAACTAATATTCTGTACCTCGAAATTATTCATTTTATTTCAAATCTTAAATTTTCTCCTGTCAAAAAAAAAAGAAAAAAAAAGACCTGTACCACTACAACCCGTGAAGGGTCTTGTGTTCAGTACTTGGTAAGGTACTGTTTCTAGGCCAACGGTTGTGCAAGGAGGTGATTCGGCAAAGATCACGCTCAACCGCCTGGTTTTGCTCCCAATTAAGGGTATCCACTTTATAGAGCCTAGATGAGCCCCAGGAGGGTTCCCCGATCCCATAGGGTCGATCCACGGCTGAATACAGAATAAATAATTATCTGCCTCAGCCGATCTCGAACCCGGGACCTTGAGATTAGTAGCGCAGTGCCTTACCCGCTCAGCTACCCCGCTCCCCTCCTCTGTGAAATAGATTTCACAAATCAACATTTTAAATTACAATTTGCCAATTTTCAATATAAAATCTCCACGAGTTTTCGCCTTGTATTTTTATTGTAATAATTTTCTAAAACTGGATAAATTGATTTTTGCTTGTAAACTCGTTGAGAAACTTCCATGTTATTTTGAATATGTCAGTAAATGATTGCATCTATTTACTCGCTACGTTGCCAATCGGCAACACGGGTTTGCAGTTGTGGCATATCACTTAATTCTGCTGTAAAATATATATGTATTTGCACATCTATTAGCTAGACCGCTATACCAAATCAAGTCTCCACCTTCATTGCCTCAAACTTCGCATTCCTTGTAAATTGTTGCACGTTGAAAGAAATAAATTCAGAAATCCCCCTCCCCTCTCCTACTCTTTTAGCTGGATACGGCGTTGGGAATGAAAAGTAGATAAATATTAATGAATATAAAAATATGGCCCACGTTACGAAACCTAAATACTCTGGATGTCTTCCTCATAGAGACTAAAAAAATAAAATAATATTTTGCTAGCCATATTGTGAGGAAATTGCCTGAAAATCCCCGACAATGGTAAGCTTATTGTTTTCTATTCCATTTGTTATTATTCATCAGCCTTTAATGCCCCAGCTTACGACTTGAATCCCATCAGCAGGGCCTATTCATATCTCCTTAGGGGCTGCTTTTATTACTACCTCTGTGTTCTATTGTTGTTATTAGAACTTCTCTTCTGTTATAATAAAGTTTTTTTCTTTTACTTGTTAGTTAAGTCATAAGCTATAGTAACTTAACTTGTTAAAACAAAATAATTGCATAATATTGTAGACGGTAATGTTGAAAAAAGCTTTTTTCCCATATTATTTCACTTTAAATAAAAACAATTATTAATAATCACTAAAATAGAATCTTGTATTTGTTTAGGGGACTTACACCATCCAAATGGAGTAAATAGATTTGATGTAAAATTCTCTGTTTTGTATAATTGCCACGCAATACAGTGATGAGAATGAGAAAAAAAATGAAATATAAAATAAAAATAACACTAACACTTGAATTTTTTTATAAACTATTAATAATTAATAATTATTATATAAAAAAAATGAAAAAATAAAACTAGGCCTTAATAGACAATATTTAGTTCTGCTAATATTTGGTCTTCCATTAAATAAATTTTCTTCCGCCACTTTGCCTCCAGGTCACAAAAAAACAACACAATAGTGTTAAATTAAATATTTCTTTGGACGTTTAGGTGATACTGTGTATCCCTCTTCAACATCAAACGTACCAATATTGTTGGATGAGTCAATTTAACTATTGTTTTTCCCCCAGAGGGCAAAGTAGTGGATGAAAATTTAAACAATATTTTGTGTGGAGTACAATGTAATAAATTATCTTTCTAATAATTTCCCATAAACTACAAATAATTGTTTCAAAATTTATTTCATTGAATCTTTAAGGAAAAAAAAAAAAAATCTGACAAGAAATTTAATACAGGTATATTGCGCACTCAACAAACTGTATGCTATGCATATTTATTATTATAGTGTACCTGATATGTAATAATTGAGCAGTCCATTTGATTCAGATCAAACATTTGGGCATGAAATTACTCGTAATTATGAGAGAGCTGATTTTCAATCTGTTGATATCATTATTTTATGTATTATTTATGTTTTCAAAACCAAATTTTGGAATGAAATTGATTAAACCTACACAATTTTCGTTACAATTTAATTTTTTTTCTTCTTTTTTTTTTAAATATCCTTTATTTAAGTAAGCGATAAAATGTATTGTAAACTTTAAAAAAAATAAATTGCATAGATTAGAATAATTATACTACATTTTGGTTTATTATTTTAAATAATGAATAATAGTAATCGACCAAGAAAAGAAAAAATTAACCTGTGGTTTTACCTATCAAGATACATTCGAAGGAAGCAAAAATCGAATAAAAAAAAAGGTCCGTCAGTCGTCCGCGGGTTTTCTCCGAGACTAGTCGGTCAATTTGTTTCATATTTGGCACTGAAGTCACACGTCAAACCCTCGGAACTCGACATTATCATCCGCTATTTCATTCCAACCAAATTTTGTCGGTCATTTATAAAAATGGAGGAAAAATGGTAAGGCAGTTTTTATAAACTAAAAAGAGTTTTGGAATGAGCATACCAAAGAAAAAAAAATCACACATCCATCTATTTGGAAATATTTAGCCATTATGCAATAATTTACAGATTTTGTGAGCTTTCGTAAGAAACGAAAGTGAAATCATGTTGGTCTAGAAGCTTCCTATTCCTGAAATGGAATTTTTTATCAGTGCCATTGCATTTAAGTTTTCTCCGATGAATAATATTAAAAACTTCTTTGAAGTAAACATTCAACCAACTTTTAACTGTGTCTGCTCTTAGTGTTCGCAAATAAAAGTCATATTTTTTATTTTTTTAAACTTTTGAATGCATAGCTATTATGCTGTAGCGAACACGTTTCTTTTTATCCACCTTTCTGATATATGAGTTTAATTTTTACCCTTGTTTGTTGAATGTTATAAGCGTGTTAAGTTTTGAATATGAGAAACAACTGATAATTTTTTAGATTGGTTTTTGCTTCGGAAAATTTGTAGAGAACGTTGTTTAGTGGTTCGGCATCGAACCTTCAGGTTCAAGAGGCCTTATTTGAAACATTATTGTCATACATTTTTAGGGTGGGCTGAAGTATGTATTAAATATTTCCATTTTGATTGTTATTGTAGCTATATTTATCTGCATTTTTGAGTGTCAGATTATAAAACTATTAAATAGCATAAAATCGAAGTCTCCTAATGTGCTAATGCTCACGCCCTTTTTCAGTAAATGGCCAAGGTCTTGGTGAGTTTGAGGTGCTGGTTGAGGGTTGTTTTTCTTTGTCCGAAAATGGAGGCAAAAAGTGGAGCCCTAGAAGAAGGTGAATTTAGAGGGGTTCGATTATCGCTTAAGTGCTCTTTACTTCTTCTAATGTTTTCTTTTACCAACATCAATACCCTCTATTTCTAATGGTCTTGGCTGAAAACCCTTTCACCTCCAAAACCAAATACTTCTGTTATTGTTATTTCATTTTGTATTTTTTTTTTTTATATTGGTATTATATTTGCTAACTATGTAATTTCTAATCACTGGGCTTACCATTAATCATTTGTGGATGAATTTTGTTAACACTATTATTTAATCCACTACAAACGATTTCATGATAACTTATAGGAACATCCTGTACTGTACACAGGATATGGTCACAACCAGTATGCCTGACAACACTCGCAAAAGGCTGGAAAGAAGCTGGATGAAGGATCTCCTTGATTAACTGTTTACAAGAATTAATACAGAAAAAGATGCCGCTAGGTAATAAGCGGCCTACACCCATGGGAACCTTCAATATTTGTAGGCTAAATAAATAAATAAGAAATCGTATGTATACATATATATGGTATAGGCTAAATATATTTATACATACATATATAAATCAATATCATGCTATTAATATTAGTGATATTGAATATAGAGGAAAGGAAAGATATTTAGAATGATGGTATAGAAGGAGCCATTTTGGAGATTTAGCGGCATCCATACCGTATATGTTCCCTTGGAAATTATCTGTCTCCACCACTGTTCCAGAGAAAGTAAGATTTAGAACTCCGGGATGCAGTAAATCTGTCAAAACGGAAATAATATATATCCTTTTCTTTTTTTATTTCTTTGCATGCAGTGAAGGAAGTATTGTACTCGCAAAAATTTTCTGTTTTCAGATTTCAATGGAAATATCCATTTTGGCCATTCCTGAATCTGTTTTGACTAGTTTCGATTACTGTAAAATCTAGTTGTGAACTTCCCTTCTTGGTCACTGTATGATTACCGGAAGTGGTACTTTACTTGAAGGTCATATTAGACTTTCATAAAAAATTATATTAAATATAATATAAAACAAATTTGTTAAATTAGACTTTTACATGAATATAAATAATATAATAGCTTTAGTTGAAATTTAATAGCCGTATGAAGTACTTTATATATATATATATATATATATATATATATATATATATATATATATATATATATATATATATATATATATATATATATATATAAATGTGTGTATATTTGTTCCCCTTCAACGCATCAGCATAAATAGATTTAATCATACTGATTTTTACGGATTATTATTAAGAATATTAATATGATAACAGCCACGTCATACAAGTAAAGAGTCTTTTAACACAACAATAATAATTATTGATGTTCTATTTTAACGGAATAAGTTCTTATGAAATAAGTTAAGAGGTTCTTATGAAAATAATTTATTTCAAGGCCTGTTTTGTTTGAATCTTTATTTTTCATAGAATAATCCGAATAATGAAATATCTTTTACGTGTCTTTTGACAGATGAATAATACTCAAAGCTATATTCTTTGCCCAAACTGTTACAGAACTAGGTGCTGAGTCCAAAAAGTGCTTGTCAAAGCGGGTGCGGAGAAAAGAACGATATCCAGTTTGTCTCAGATTTTATTTCCACTTTTCTCATTTTCTCGTTCGTCCCCTATTTGCCTCATTGCCTATTCAAACTGGCTATTTCCGTCTATCATCTGTATTTGCATTTTGTTTCTTGATAAGTAAGCCGTTTTTACTTTTATTCCTAATAAATGCAAAATCCACAAACAAGATAAAAAGTTACGACATCTCCTTTAGAATGCTTTACTGAAGTTTCAAAGAAATGCGAATTTTTTATTGTTTTAGGATGTATTTATTTGAATAATTTTTCGGTAATGTTTATTTATTAATTATTATTTTATGGTCTAAAAATCAGAAAATAATTGTATACCGCACAATTAGTTTTCTTGTTAGTATACAAATAAAATTATTTCTAGATTGAAGTGTGTGGAATTGAACTACTGGGCTTCCTTATTCATTTAACGAATTTTTGTTTTGCTTTAGCTTTTTGTCTTCTTTCACAATCAGTTTGATTTGATCCATTTGCTTATGGTATTAATAGTTAACACATCTGGACGGACAAATTTAGTTTTTAAACATATTCAATGAGATATTTTGAATTGATTTTTTTTTTTTTTTCAGATTCAGTTTAGATACTTATTAGTAAAAATGTTACATTTTCGTGCATAAAATATAAAAGAGTTTGCACTGTTTCTTTATGAAAAAGTGCCACAATATTGATTCATGATTAAAAAATGAAGATTTAACAAAAAATGTAGATTGTTGATGTTTTATCACTAACATCGGGAAGGCTCAATCAATGGCTCACCTATTTTGACCAATTTTTGTATTTTTATTCTGCATCCAAAAATATTGGTCATGTTTCCCAGCGTTCGTTGCAATGCACTATGGGCTAGAAATCAAATTAAAAATTATGTTTTATGTGGAATATATTCTATTTGGGACTACAGTGCTAAATATAAATTTGAATTAATATTTATGAGCTATGAGTGAGTGGATTATATTTCTGTATTTTAAGTATTATATAAAAAGAATGTTTAACGGATAGTGCTTTTTCATAGAGCTCTTAAAATCAAACGCCTAGATCGCTTCTCGGGTGTGATTCGTTAGAAAGATGGAAGTTTCTTCTTCCCATCTAAGTAAACAACTATTGCATTATCTAGAAGGTCTGTTAAAAAATGTGATAAAAAAATAAAAACACAATTGAGGTTTTTTGCGGACAACGTTGCTACTAAACCAACAACCATTAGCTATCTCCAAATTTAGTTTGAATCTGCTGAAGGATTACTGAATTATAGGCGGTTTTATTATTCTTCAAACAAAATTATCCCTAAAAAATTTGAATATAGAGGTTTTTCGAAGTGTTAAAAACTAATCGGAAACCACTTTTGAATGCATTTTTTTTTTTAAATACTTTGCTCCGTAGAATACTTTTTTCACTACATATAATATTCAGATCTCTCGAAATTTAATTGTTCCATTTTTAAAATAGGATAGCAATAACATTTACAATATCTGGACCACAAATAATGCTTTCATATTTTTTATGACACTTTGAAACTCCGGCTTTGTCAAATTAAATGACACAATTAAATCATTCACTATGAGACCCTGAACAAGGCCGTGTGCATATGATGAAAATTGACCCGTTCTGATGGGTTTTTGGTTGTTAAATAATTTAACTATATCATTAAAAAAATAATCACTCCAATATTTATGTATTATTTCTGGATCACAAATAATGATTTTATAGTATAATTCGTACACGGTTAAGAGTCCGGAATCTCATAAATAAATAAAATTATATTTGAAAATTTAAGACTGGCTTTAAAGTAGTATAAGAAATGTAAAAACATAAGTTGCGATCAAGAAATAGTAAATTTTAGAGTTATACCAATTTCTTGAATGAAATAATTAAATTTTAGAGCGATCTGAAGGTTCAATTGAATTGTATGTAGTGAAACAGTATTTTTCTCCTGAGTGAAGAATTTTAAAAAAATGTATTCGAAACTGGTATCAAATTTGTTCAAAATGATCAAAAAATTGATAAAAAATTTCACCCAAGTAGACTCCTAATCAAATTTGGAGGATCGGCTATGGTCCTTAAACTACGCGATTGCTTTAATCGAGGTGTTCATACGTGGTTTAGACCCAACGTAATCCGCAAAAACCTTAATTTTGTTTTTCTTTTGTAATTACATGTTTTTAAACAGACCTTCTGCCTATATAGCTTTAAATAGCTGTTAATATGGATGGAAAGAACGAACTTCCCTCTTTCCAACAAGTCTAAGAAAATGTAAATCGGATAAACTCAAGACGAGATACAGAGCTTCAAATCGAAATGCGATTTCGTGGATTACAAATTTTGAAAATTGCTTTCGATGATAAATTCAACTTGAAGGTCATTTAGTGCCGTGAATCAAAATCTGCCATAATTTTTGGAGTTAAAAAATTTATAAGGCTAGTTAACTCGATAATCTGAAAAAAAATTCTTTTTTAAGAATTATGTTTTGCCTAAAATACACTCTAAAAAACAAATGTTTTGATGAGAAAACAACGTCGATATCATTTTCCAAACTTGAGATATAAAATAAAGCTGTTTCAGGAAGTTTTATTTCTTTTCTCGGCTTCTTGGGCCCATTGGAACAAACGCCCGGACACATGCCCGATATGTTTTGATGTATAATCCTATGGATGTATAAAAAAAAAAAATTGGTTAAAACCGGTAATCTCCTGACTGTGCCTTCCCCTTGTAAGTCGATAAACTTGAATGGGCGAACTTCAAACGCTTCTCCTGTAAAATTCCATTGTTTTTTATCTTGTGGTACAGTTCTTCGAAATTAACTATATATTCTCACGTATTAATCCTTATATTTAAACCATTAAATTCATCGCCGTTTTTACCACTAAACATATGTTTTATTTTCTCCCGATTTTGATATCGAATTATGGGTATTAACCATTAAATGATTACCTTTTAAAATCCCAGTTACCTAGTAATAAAACCTATGTTCTTAAAGCTTTTATTTCAATATTGAAATCATTTTTACTTCCTTGTACGAAGTAAAGGAAGTATTGTAATCGCGAAAATTTTCGGTTTTCAGATTTCAACGGAAATATCCATTTTGACCATTCCTGAATCCATTTTGACTAGTTTCGTCGTGGCGTTTGTTCGCACGTACGTTTGTTTCTCGCATAGCTCAAAAACGGTTAGCTTTAGAAAGTTAAAATTGTGTATTTAGGATTGTTGTAAAATCTGGTTTTGAACTTCCCTTTTTGGTCTCTGCTTGATCATCGGAAGTGGTACTTTACTTGAAGGTCATAATTGATTTCCATCAAAAATTATATTAAAATACTATGCAAAACTTCTCAAATTTAGTATTTATAACTTATTAATTGATTAAAATAACTAGATTCCTTAACTAGATTTTCGTCTAAATTCGAAAACCGGAAACGGTACTTTACTTGAAGGTCATATTAGACTTTCATCAAAAATTATATTAAAATATAATGTAAAACATCTCAAATTGGTAAATAGGACTTTTATGTCGATATGAATGTATTTACTATATATTTTTTTAATTTAGTGAGCCGAAAAGAGTATTTTACTTGAAGGGCATAATAAGCTTACATCAAAAATTATATTTAAATTAAATACATAAATCATAGGTTTCGGTAATAAAGGTTACAAACGCAATTTGGTTTCGAATCCAATTAAACATTTTTATTACTTGTTTAAGTGTTAATATTGAGTGTAAAATACTGGTTTTCCTCCCTATTTGTGTGTGTGTGTCAATAGATGGATGTCGCGACGCCGAGTGTCGTTTTTGAGATACTGCAATCTTCGGAAACTAGTAACCAAATTCAGGATCACATTTTGAGCCACCGATTTATAGTTTAATAGGCGTGCAAGGAAGTCATGTGTTGTCCACATCAAATATTTTATGATAGGCTCAAAATTTTCAAAACCATTAAATGATTACTTTTTAAAATCCCAGTTACCTAGCAATAAAACATATGTTCGTAAAACTTTTATTTCAATAATTGAAATAATTTTTCTACAGTTTAAAGGTTAGGTTAAGCTTCTTATGGACGTTCAACTGCTTGGGTCTTTGGTGTCCTTTATTTGTTTTTAATTTTTCACTTTTGGTAATAAATAATCACATTTTTCCTGTATTTGTGATGCTATTCCCTAACAGTTTAAATATAAAACTAGTGAAAATGAATTTAATTAAATTAAGTTAACTTTTCTGTAATTAAATCAAATATTGCAATCAATGTTGGACTCTATGCCTTTGACGAGGCCGATTTCCCGAGGTTGGTAGAGGAGGAAAATTACCCTTTCTTCATGGAATGCATAGGAAGGGGGAGAGAGCTCGTGATTCCCACACATTTCACTCTTGGTAGAGGCCGTCCAGCCGAAGAAGGGGAGGCTGCAGCCGCTGAGACAGCCTGAGGAGGAACCACTGGTAGAAGCTGAAGTCTAGCGGCGGCTCAGAGTTGCAAGTCAAAGCCCTGACTACACGAATCAGGAAGGATAGACAAAAAGTAAACGGGCTGCACCATAGAATACCCAAATATTGTTCCCATTATTAAAGATGCTCTTA
The DNA here is from genome assembly GCA_948150685.1 of Rhaphigaster nebulosa. Classification (NCBI taxonomy): domain Eukaryota; kingdom Metazoa; phylum Arthropoda; class Insecta; order Hemiptera; family Pentatomidae; genus Rhaphigaster; species Rhaphigaster nebulosa. Next base: position 30,327,816 of record OX411308.1, read on the forward strand.
AATTATGTATAACAATAATAAATAAATAGTTTAAAAATTAATTCAGAGTTTTATTGGCGGTAGTGGCATACGTACATCCCACTGCTGCTGAAACCCCGTATGCCAGAAATAGCCAGGTAGGGGGAATAAAAAAAAAAAAAAAAAGGGATTATTGGCCTCTCCAGTAACTTGTTTTTGTATTTGTTTATAAAAAAAAATTATTTGTATTTCTTTTCTAAATAAACAATTTCTCTAATAGAGCCTAATTTATATAGATACACATGAAGCATATGAAGCATATAAATATATGAAGCATAAAAACATATGAAGCATATGTTTCTTACAGATACAATAACGACTGTTATTAAATATATCACTGTTACTGGTTTCTATGATATGTAAAGAAGACCCAGAATTCTTAATCGTCGTGTGAATGTCAAATTTAATTTAATGGTTTCTGTAACTTCGCTTAAGAATACCAGATCTAACTAAAATATATTATAAAAATTAGGAACAATAAATACAAAGGCAAAAAAAAATTAACATACCCTCAATTATTGTTCAACAAACCCCTAAAGCATGTGGAAAAACGGAGGGAGTAAACATTTCATTAGAAGGGCTACCTTTTTTCTATGCTACAGCTGTTTGACTAACTATCCCAAACACAAACAGGCCAAATCCCTTGGTGGCCTGGACTGAAGGCAAAAGGTGCTTACGGAACGCCTGCAAAGGCATCAAACGGAAACCATTCGCTTCTCAATCAGTATTCGGCATCAAAGAAACTATTTGTTGCTGTGGCCACCGCTGAGTGAAGAAATATTACCGCATTGATTATAAGCAAACCCCCTTTATTCCTGTTACAGTTTTTATTTATTTCCGTCTTTGTTTTTCTTTTCTTTTTTTTTTTTTTTTTACTTTCATTACGCCTCCTTTGAGTCTTAACCATCTCTGGTTTGTTATTTCCTTCTCAGAAATCTTCTCATTCATTTCACCGAACTGATTTTCTAGAATCCAGATGGTAAGGTTCTTTCAATGGGTTTCAATATCGATTGCTTATCCATATATTCGTTTGCCACAGTCTGAATGTTATTCATTTTAAAAATGAAATTCAGTCAGGAGCAAGATTTCCTCATCCCCTAGCTCAATTCTAAATCGAAATGAGTTATGAAATTATATGTTTTTGTGAGTAATTTTCATTTGGAAATCCATTACTGTTTCATGCAATTGGGAAACGAACGTAATAAGGAAAATGTGGAGAGGAAATATTGCAGCCAAAACCTAATAAGCGAACTGAGTTGATGATAACCTGTACTGAAAAACTAGTTGTGTATTTTCGTTTTATCTCATTTGTTAAAATTTTTATATCTGAATTTTTTAAAGAGCTTTATGCATAAGCAATACCTCTTGAGGTTTCTATAATGTGATGCAGTGAACATTTTTCTAATCGTTTATCTCAGTTGAAAAATAGATGAATACGTACTTATCTAAATAGCTATATCCGGATATCCTCATATTTTTTAATCTCCTAATTTATATAATCTCTATAATCTCCTAAATTATAAAGTAAAAAACTATTTTTTTAAAATGTTCTGTCGTAAGGACTTCACGCTCTGTCAAACTTCTGTAAAGTTTTCTATAAATGTTTAGGAGTTAATCGGATAATTAGGATAAAAAATCGAGGAGGTCCAGGTCAACCAGCATTTCATATTAAAATCGGTAGAATGTGCGATAAAATATTCGCATCGAAATAAAGTATTATAAATGTCGATTAGTTTTTATTTCAATCAGGAACGTTTTTATTTCAATATAAATTTATAAAATTTCAAAACCATTTTGTAGATGAGGTGAAAAACAATTATAAGCAGTGGTTAATTGAAAGCGTGGGTAAAATTTGCTTTTCTATAATAATAATAATAATAGCGCATCAGAGATTTAAACGCAAATATTAAAAAAGAAATTGTGACCCAAATTAACCACAAACATTCATTTTAAAGGACAATAAATTTTTGTTACCAGTAAGCTTCATTAGTTAATTTGATTTATCACCTAGGCCTCAATCAAAAATTGATAAATAATAGGTGATGCATTACAAATTAGTAGAAATAATAATCATAATAAAACAACTACTTATTATAAGGATGTCAATAAATAGACAAAATCTACTTCATCTACTTAAAAACTGATTGAGTTGTTGACAAATTTGTTTTTTGTTAGCGATATTTGGAATAAATAAGACTATTTGATATAGATGTGAGATATAGAGTCGAGGACTGGGTGCAAACGAGAGTGGGGGGTTGTGGCCCCATCTCCTCCAATCATAGTCCCATGCTTAAAAATATTAATAACAAAAATGCTCTGCCACCCCAGAGGTTCCACGCCGAAACCTAAATATTCAATGAACCCCATAAAAACAAATTTACTAGATCAAATCTAACTTAATTCCTCCCATGTACTTATACGGTTTAACTCTCTAAAGTTCATTCATCAATCCAGCATTGACTACTTTTTTTTATGAATCATCTCTTACCGGCCCCAACAAATTCAAACCCTCATTAAAATAATAGCAATATTCCATAATGCTATTTCAAAATATTTCATAAGCTCATCAGTATGATTTTAATAGTGTATATGCTCAGATTTTAGAAACATTTTATTCCTTTTATCCCATTCTATTGTATCATCGACCTCATCCAAGGCCTTATAAAACTCTATGAAACGTTAACGACGGTTCCTTTTTTGCTTGAGGTTTCCCGGGCTAAGAGAGGTTATCCGGAGGTTATCCCGGCACAACGACCCTCTCCCCTGTTGCCTTTGTTAATTTTATAGAATGTTTGTAGAGCAAAATTACTATTTGTATTTAATTACTCCCTACAATTAAGCTACTGTTAGAGGCAAGTTGGCTTTATAAGATATGCATTGTTAATTCGTTCTAATGTCTTTGGCTCAAATTACCCGCTCTGTTATTCTTGCCATCTATCGATTTCATTGATTTAACTTAGGATATGGCATAAATTGAATAATTTACCCTTGGCAAGGTCATTCATAATTTTAGTTATTTTATCATACTAAAAACAATTAAATTGACAGTAATATGAATTATGATTAAAAAATTCTAAACAAAAAAAGGATGATTCAAATGGAAAAAAAAAATTAGGGATTGATAAATTTACCACTTTCATGAATTTGTTTTATTGAAAACTTGTTTCGAATACATTATACATTCATATTATTATACATTCATCCTCAGTTCTAAAAACACACAAACAATTCAAAATATAGTTTGGTATATATATATATATATATATATATATATATATATATATATATATATATATATATATATATATATATATATATATATATATATATTACTTCTATACCGCGGATGTCAACTGGAAAACAAATTTGTCAAATATATATATATATATATATATATATATATATATATATATATATATATATATATATATATATATATATATATATTACTTCTATACCGCGGATGTCAACTGGAAAACAAATTTGTCAAATATATATATATATATATATATATATATATATATATATATATATATATATATATATATATTACTTCTATACCGCGGATGTCAACTGGAAAACAAATTAATAACAATTTTAAATATATTTTATCATTTTATATCCCCGTTTTATCAAACCTCAATTATTACTAGACAATAATAATTTAATTATGTTCTGTCCTTTAGATTAATACTTCATCTTAAATCATCAAGAATTAAAGTAATAGCGTTTTGCTAAAAAGTAACAAATACTGAAATCAATTACAACAAAAAAAACAACTGCAAATTATTATATTATGATTTATTATTTCCAAATAATTATGTATCCATAAATAGTATTGATTTTTTTATTCTTATTCTTTTTGTTTTCTTTTTAACCTTTGGTACTCGTATAATGATTCCAAAACACCAAATCTTTCCTGTACCTTCATAGGCATTTATTTTTGGCGCATGAAATCTCTAATCGGCAGCTATTTTGGAAAAAATGGCTGATGAAATTGTTTTCTTTTTACCTACCTGTCATTGAAAAAAATAAGTTTTAAATACAGTTCAATTTACAACAAGGAAATATTTCAGTGGCACGTTAAACACAAAAAATAAATAGTTAATGTTAACATTAATAACTCCCCAATTCTTTAAGGAGCCGATTAGAAGTTTCATACTCCAAAATTTCAGGCATTTTTGAAGATGGAGGAAAAATTTAGCGTTTTGACATTATACCAAAGGTTTAAAAAAAAAAAAAAAAAAAAAAAGCAGTATAATAATTTTCAGGTTTTTTTTGTATTTTTAAATACAGTTCAATTCACAAAAACACGGATATAGTACAATGAAACATTAAACAAAAGAAATAAATAGTTAATACTAACATAAAGAATGGGAGAGACATCGTTGACCGCAGATTTAGTAATCAAGGGGAATAAGAAGAAGGTGAAGACGGAAAAAAATATAGCAAGAGTTTAACAATCTTTAAATCTGTGCCGACGTTTCGGCCTAAGTTGTAGGCCTTCAGCAGGGACAAGAAATAACTAGAAAATACGTTTTTTTGCAGCTCGTGAAAATGAAAATCAAAAACTTATGCATTAATTATTGGGCTGAAACATGTCAGTTCATAGTGAATAAGGTATATGAAATAAAAACAAACTTAAGCGATATTCTTTTTAATCAAAATAACTTTCTTTAGCTTCAATGTATATCTTCAAACGCCCTACCTGTTTTTTTTTATTAATACTAGAAGAGGTTGGTTGGAGGGTCGATCAGTGAAGAAAAGCACACAAATTAGAAGACTTATTTAATTAATATAATATAATTAATTAATATAATATAAATATTCTTATCTATATTTTTCTTCACTGACCGCATCCCCAACCAACATCTCCAACAATTAGTTCTACGGTCAACTTATACTTCCACCATTATAATTTTAATATATCCATCTCCACCCATCCCTACAATCCTCTTTGAAGGTTAAAACGGCAGTGGTTCCGAGACCTGTCGTAAATATCTTCTGGCAATGGCCAGATTCTCCACTCAAGTTGTGTATGTCTGCGGATATAGCGCCTTCGCTGTCTCCACTGGCTTTCAATGTTAGTGACGCGAATGAGTGAGAAGCGCTGGGATATCCTGGAGTCATGCTTTTCCATCCATAAGTGGGGGGACAAGCCTGGCTCGGGTTTTCCCAGGCCGATTGTAAATAGTGTATATAAGTATGTCTGCATTTAATATGTTCCTTTTTTTTTATTTTATATACGTTTATTTATTATTTCTTTGTATCAAGTTTATTTTTTATTTTGCTATTATTTAATTTTTTTTTTTTTAAATATGGTATGAATGATTTCTTTGATCACTATCACCATTGGCCTTCCTGAGACGGAACGTAGTATTACTCAATACGTAAAAGAAAAATTACAAAATATATTTTATTGTATAATTTTATTATATATTTATAATTATAATATATATTTTTTATAATCATATATAAAATTTAACTTTTGATATGAATTCATGTATAGGTATATAATTTTCATATCACGTGCTGAAATAAAAATTATTTACTAGTATATCATATTTATTCTTTGTTTCTTTTATGGTGATATCTCGAATTGCTTAGCCCTGATGAAAGCCTTCAACTTAAGCTGAAACATCGACACACATCAAAAGACGATTTGCACTTACTGTGTGTTTTCCACTTGATTACATTTTCTCAGCCGCCTAAGCAAAGTGTTTATGAATTAAGAGATGAAATCACCAATTTTCGAGAAGGGGAAAACCGACCGGAAGCCATGATGTTTCGAGGTGGTTTATTTCTGATGAAATTGAGCTACTTTTTCGACACATTCGAGAAATTAAATACCTCGAATTTTCAACTCCAAGGAGAAAATATAAATTTGTTCGATACGAGTGATAAAGTTTTATGCTTTTTTTTTGAAAAATGTAGTTGTGGAACAGAAATGTAAAGCAAAAAAACCTAGAAATGTAAATATGGATGAATGTGTTAAAACTTATAAGACTGAAGAATACACACGTGGAAGTTATTTTTGTAACCATTGAAAATCATTTAACCATGCTGGCAAAGGATTTTAAAAAGGATTTTCTTACCGACTTCAACTTGATAGCAAGTTAGGGTTAGGGACCAATTTCAAAATACTCCCGAAGGTCTCTCAACTGCCGAAGAAGAAATCTACATAGACTTCACGGCAAGTGACGAATTCAAAAAAACAATTTAATAATAAATCACTCTTAGAATTTTGGGCAGGTTTGGATGATGAGTTCTCTGCACTAAAAAATAAAGCATTTCGTATGTTATTACTATTTTCAACAACCTACCTTTGCGAAACCTTATTTTCTGTTGTGGCTACTTTAAAGATAAAATATAGATCGCGATCAAATATAAAAAAAGAGCTTAGAGTGGCAATTTCTAATATTAAACCTTTATTGGAAAAATTTTAATTATTAATCATAAATTAATAAAATAATAAGTATTAATCTTGTTTTTAATTTAATTTTAATAAGTTAATTATTAAATAAATTGTGCAACACATATTTATTAGTGTATTATATGAGTGTAAAGTGTATAAGTGTATTATATTAGTGTAAATTGAATAATGTATTATATTAGTGTAAAGTGTATTGTATGTTACAGAAAACATTCTGACAGAATAAAAAATAAAATACACTTTACACTTATATAATACTTGTATTATATAAGTGTAAAGTGTATTTTATTTTTTATTATGTCAGAATGTTTTCTGTAAATAAATATTTTTTTTATTTTTTATCAATATATTTTATCTCATTTTTTCTTGATATACTCGCGCCCCCTTTAGCTTTATCACGCCCCCATAGAGCGCGCCCCCCCAGGTTTAGAACCATTGGCTTAAAAAGAAGTGCCCCACTCCGTACGTTTCGTTGTTAACGAACTAAGTTCACTACACAAGATTTTTAATTTTGGTGTTGAGGTAGTTGATCTTGGCTGTTGGTTGGTTCCTTATAATAAATACTTAAAAAAAAAAAAGAAAAGTAATTTAATGAGTAGTTGGTGTAATATGTCTCTCTGTTTATTTTTGCTCATATAGTTATATTTTTGTTTTTAATATAAAAGTATTAAAAAAGTAATTTTGTAAATAAAATACTAGAGTAAGGTGGAAAAAAGTGTGAACACGTGAAACTTATATAAGTGAAACTTTATATTACTTAAATTTATAGTAGTTGTGACCCTGTTCCTTAAAAATGTCTGCAACGAAAAAGGTTGTTTTGTATTTTAGGAGTCAATCTAAATTCAACGCTGGTGTAGCCGCAGGGTACTGCTAGTATATATATATATATATATATATATATATATATATATATATATATATATATATATATATCATGAACTTTATGATAATAACGTTATAATTAGGAATCTAATCATATCTGTGGAATTTTAAACAGTTTAATTTTAGCATCATTTTGATTTAGATATTATAATTTGATTATTGCAATTTTCTTTAATTTAGTGAACATGTGTATTTAAATCATTTCATAATTCAGTGCTGACAATTTTCAGAAACTGAGAATAAGCCATGAATTATCTAGTGTCATGTCGTTGAAAGGCTCTGATATAGCGTTGGCTGATTGGTAAATCGTTCCAAAATGTATTGTTTGTGAATACAGTGTACTTACATTTAAACCCGCTTGTTAAAATTACCACCGGGACCTGATGGGACATTCGACGAACAAACACGATCTGCATATGTTTGTTAGTGAAATCCCGCCTGTTATTTTACTGCTGATAAAGGCTTTAATGTAAATGATTCAACCCGGGTTTGAACGCGATAAAAGCTCGGACTTTCAGATTGAAGTTTTCATCTTCTCATTTAATACTCTTCTTCGAATGATAAAAAAATGGTATCTGAGTTGTTTAGTTTTGCTATGTGTTACCACTGGAAGAAGAAAAAAGTAATGTTTCATCGGGATTAATCTATTTCAAGTGCTCCAGCACAGATTGCTCGAGCACCTCAGAAAAAATTCAGATTTTATAAGACCATTAATATATTTCTGTTTATGTACAATATGCTGCCAACTTTATATATTGAGAATGAAAAAATCAAATTTTCATAATTTTCATTTTAAGGGTAATTTCTTATGGAATGAACAATTTATCAACCTCATTTTTTTTTTCTTTTGTACTTATAAGCATATGAGTTTATTTACTTTATATACAGTATAAGTGGTGAGTAACTTACCGTTTAAAAATTACAACTTTTTTTTTTTTTGTCTACTTTCCTAATATTTAGAATACTGAATATAAAATTTCTGTTGAGACACTAGATAAAAATTCAAAATTTAATACATAAGAGGCCTCTATAGCATCAAGCTGCTTTATAAATTTCAGCTTCTAGATTCAATTGTAAGGGGGTATAAAAAATTTATATATGATATAAAAATTATCTGGTTGTCTTTAAGTTGTGCAACTGACACTGATTCAAATTAAATGATAAAGACCAAGTTTGGGTATCTATATAAAATCTGCTCTATAGAGACCTTTTATATGTTGAATTTTATAACTTATATATATATATATATATATATATATATATATATATATATATATATATATATATTCGATGTAGTTAACGATTTCTGATATCTACTTAGTGTTTAATCTAAAAGCTGAAATTTGTAATTATTCCTGGAGCCAAGGATATTAAAACGGCATCCCGTGGTAATGTTAATGAAGGGAAGGTCTCTAGGGCATCGAACTCCATTATAAATTTCAACTTGTAAATTTAACTCTTAAGTAGATGTAACAAATGGTCAATTATTGCGAAAAAATAGTTTTCCTTCTTTTCCAGCTGTAATACCTCTGTTGGGGTACCATATAAAAATTTGAAAATTCAACACATAAAAGGTCTACTTAGCATCAACCTATATTATAAATTTCAACTTTTTAATTCAACACTAAGTTGGTATACAACTTTAAACGTCGAGCAATCATTCATTTTTTATCTGGACCACTTAGAATGAACCGGCTCATTGGCAATGCATGCTGCAATCATTTCATTTTTTAATTATTTTTTATAATTCATTAGCTTCTTCAGTCTCATCTCACGCGGTATGCGTGGTCTGGTATAGACAGTCCTCCGTATACAAGATAACCATAATCGAAGTGGGAGGATATGAGGGATGAAACTAGGGAGATTTTGGGTTTTTAAGACCATAGAATCACGAAATCTTAGAATCCGTTTAAGGATAGCAATGGATTTTCGGGTGATTTAGAATGTATTGTTATTCCAGGATAGGCGCTGATCAAAAATTACTTCAAAGTTTCTGACAGAAGTATCGAAGTGAATTGGTACACAATTGACATAAAACAAGGAAAGGGTTAGTAAGGAAAGGGATTAAGAATATGCTTCGAACCGTTAAGGATGCTCTTGTTTGTTTCTACATTCAGCTTCAATTCATTGTTTTCTGCCCATGTGTAGATAGTAATTATGTCTTCTCGCAGTTTTAGAATTTCCTCAAGCATCTCGGTAGAACCAAAGGGTTGGTAATTTTGGAGGTCCATAGCATATAAGTCATATTGTGAGTTGCTAATGGAAACAAGAAGATCATTAATATAGAAAGAGAAGAGGGTTAGAGAGAGGACCCCTGAGGAACACCACCAGTTAGTAGAAGGGAAAATGAAGGAGGCTTGTTAGGAATTTTAACTGTTTGGTAACGAAGAGACAAGAAGGGTAAGAACAACTTTAAAACGCTATTGGGCATGGAGAGGTTATGGAGTTTGGAAATGAGGACCTCATGGTTAACTGGATCGAAGGATTTTCAAAAGTCGAAGAGAAGGATAGAGATTATTTTCTTCTTATAATCACCTTGATTTTATTTTCTAATTACGAATAACCAATTCTCATATTCTGTAAAGCGATGATAACCCCTAAGAGGGGATAGCTTCACTAAACTACCAACTCTCTTACCGCTTCACGAATCATTTTTTAAAACACTTTAATTTAAATATAACATCATGCGCTATTTAATTAAAAATATTCGTAAAAATAATTGTTAAAATACCTATCTGCTTTCTTTTACATCTTTTCAGGAATCGAATGAGATTATGATTTTTTTTTATTGATGATATTACTCTAATATTTATATTTAATATTATATTAAATTACTGTTTATAAAAATTGTTAACAAACAACGAAACAACAAATTATCTTTGTTGAAAAACAACATGGTTTTATGCCTATACAAATTACACCACAGGTCCGTTGTTCTCGACTACCTTTATAGTATTATGGGCCGTGTTGCGAGACATGGAGGTGCTCCTGAAGCAGCCCTAAGGAAGATAGGGCAGGTACTGTTTTTAGGGCACAACTGATGTTTTGCTCCGCCTCTGACAAAAACAGCCCTATGAATATATTTACATATTACACGCCATCAACAGATAGCAGGAGATGGATTCTGAATCCCTCAGCTGGTTTTTATTTAATTGTTTTTAGGGCTCTTGCATAATTGATTATTTACCAATTTCAAGGGTAGTGTGATATCATGGTCTTTTTTAGCCTGATGAAAGCATACGAGCGAATAATTTTACCTCGTTTTTATTTTGGATTGTTTTGTTTGTTAAAAATGGTAGATACCATTTTATGATGTGATGAATCTTCAATTTCCAGACCCAATAATTATAACATGTTTGTTAGTTAGCTTACATCATATACACCTGGCTTGCCTCTAACTGAATTCCAAACAGAAAACGAGGTAAAATTGTTTGTTGATTCAATGCCAAAAGATTTCTTCGAATAAGGAATAAAAGTCTTGTTAAGTGCTATGAGGTCTAGGAATGCGGTTACGTTTCAAATGAGCAAAAATAAATGAAGTCTAAACAATGTAGCCGTGTAGCCGTTTATCGAGAAAAAATTTCAACCCTTTGACTTCGGAATATTTCCAGCCAAAATTATTGTTGGTTACCTGTTGTTTTGTTGGTAGTTCTGGTAGTCCCTCTAAGAGCTCTCACTATTACTCCAGTTGACCAAAGTGCTAAAATTTATAGCAAAAACGTTGTAGGGCTTCAAAGTTGCAAAAAATATTATATTATTCGATATTTGATTATTCCAGGCGCGAGATCTATTCACTTCATAGCGCAAAAAGTGTTTATAATTATCACTAGAACTCGTCGGTAGGGGAGAGGAGGAACAGGAACTAGAATGCTGAAGTTGATAGCCGTAGTTTTAAAAATTCAGGACTTCAAAGTTGCAAAATATGTATCTTTCATTAATCTCATACTCTAGGAACTGGCATTTCATGTGTTCCAAACCAGTAATTTATCATAGCCGTTGTGAACTTATGTTCTTCTTTTTTTCCCTAAATTTTTAAATTTAGAATAATTTTTTCTCATTTTTTTAAATTTGCACCTTTGTTTCACTATATAGTAATTTTTGAAAATAGAAAATTTGTGTTATTTGACTTTTCTTGACTTTTTTTTATCATACGGCAACCATTGATATAAAACTTATGTTAAAATTAGTTATAGATTCTTATTCAAAGAATTCTTCTGCCTGGTCAATGCTTGGAGGCTATAAGGCATTACGTTGAAACTTAGGTAACCCCGCTCACAATACGGCTGAATCAAGAAACTCAATACCTGCCGACTCTGAAAATAAAAAGCCAATAGATATTTGAGAAAAAATGGTTGAAAACACTTTAGGAACGGAATTCAATCAAGACGTTTCTCTTCCCAAAACTCAAAAACTTTTCTTCACACAAAGTGCTACACATTTCAGTAAAACTTCTGAAAATCCATTAATAATAGAAATTGGTAACTAAAACAAATCCTGTCTTAAATATTGCACTCATAAAAGAACCAAACATGTGTTGTTAAATTAATATTGTTCATTTATTTATTTTTGTTTCATTTATTATTATTAATTTTTTTGTTTTTTTTCATTCGATTTTTTCTATCACTTTCAATCACTTAAAATTATTTTATATTTATAAATTATATTAAATCTTATTTGTATCTTAAATTTATTTATTAAAACTTATATTGTTTGATTATAAGGATGTGGCATCCGCAATAGTTTACAACAATTTATAAATACATTTTTAAATAAAAGCTTGATTATTATTAATCAAAACGTCTCTTGGCCCATCTCTAAATTTGATAATGTTACTTCACTTATTTTTGAGTTATTTGATTATTAGTGCAATAAAATCTTCCTATTTTTTTTTTTTTTTTTGTTTATTGTTAACTGCAATGTTTCGTAGTGAGTACTCTAGTTTTAAGTCAATATTCTTATAATTATTTATTTCAATTTGGGTTTTATAATTCAAGATACTGTCAACTCTCCTCGATTTGTCTTTTTTTTTTAAATATAATTTATTAGTAAGGAGTGTCATTTCATTGTTACTCTGCATTATCATTTACAGATGTTTAGATGAAGCAAGGAGAGTTGACTGAATCTTGAATTAAAACTCCGGGATTGAAATATATTATAAATGGGTTGACCTCAAGATGGGGCACTTAGGCCGAAACGTTGTAGTTAGAATAGTAGAATTTTTTCTATAAAAAAGAATATTAAGATTTCATTTCTGATTAAGGTTTCTTCGGAAAAGGAATAAAAAGCCTTTTTGTGCGTTGTGAAAAAGGTATTGAGGTAGCATGAGTTATTTCGAATAAAAATAATATCGTCAGAGTTTGCTTTTATTTCATTTGCCTCATACTCTGGAAACTGACATTTCATATGTTCCGATCCAACATTTTATTAGGAACATGAGTTTTCTTTTTAAATATTTGAAGGGGAATTCGTGGAAGGCTCAAAGGATATCTATCATTTATATTGCTTGAATTCTAGGGCGATATTACCCCCACGACACTTGTCCCAGAAAGATTCTCATTAATATATTCATGAATGACTGGCCCACATGGCTGAGGACTCGGTTGTTCCAGGCAGCTGGAGTGTCTACAAGATTTAGCTCTGTCTAAGGGTAATTTCCTGTCTCTTTCTGCTGCTTGTGCCCATCGCGGGCTCAACTTATTAGCTGTTTTACCCCCAGGCCCGTTTAACTCTAATATTTTCCATTGAAATAATTCACTTGAAAAGGCAATAAAAAACATTAAAAAAAGTTTGATTGGAATTTTATTTTTACACACATAAAAAAAAATGCAATTTATTTAATACACGTGCCAGATAAATTAAATAGCAAGGAGGAAAAAGGAGAAACCTTTACGTTTTCTAGATAAAATTGGATTTATAAACAGTATTTACTGAAATCCTGTTCTATTTTCAGAAAATAAATTAAAGCTCATACTTTTTTTTTTTGTTTCAATTAACTGCAGTTCTGATTAGGGTTGGCATATCGAATCGCGATATATCGATATATCGGAGTTGAAAAACCGATATTTTCTATCGATATCTTAACATCCGATATATCGATAATATCGATATTTTACTACGATATATCGATGAGACTTATATGTTAAACTATATTACAGTAGAATCTCGATAATTCATATCCCGGTGATTCCTATAGATTTTCTGGTCTCTTGAAAATCACTCTTTATTTCGTATAAAAACACTGCAATCCGGTCCTCTGGATAATTCGTATTTATTTTCGTCTTCCAAGTAATGCAAGAGTCTTATAATTCGAATATCTAAATAAAAACTCTGGCTAACTCTTAATCTTTGAGAGTTGAGTGAGTGAGAGAGGAATCGTTTCTATGAATTTCGGTCGTTTTACCCTTCTTTTTTCTTACAAAAAATTGTAAAAAAAACCTCTACTAATATTGCTAGCCGCCAGCATGGATTGATCTCAAAAATTAAGTTGGGTCATGACTAATCCGAATCCGCGAAAGCAAGGTGTTTTAAAAACAAAAACGTTATCGATAGCCAATCGTGCAAACACAACGGCATGTACCACAAGCGAACTTTTTGACGAATGGATACAGATATGGAATAATAAACAGCGAAAATTTTCATCTATTTATTGATTATTGTATGGCCCACAACAGTACCACATCACTCAGCGATGTTAATGTTCTGTTTTTGCCTCCCAAAATAACCTCTTAAGCTGCAGTCTCTAGACTTATCTAGAGATTATCTAGAGTCTCTAGAGTCTAGAACTATCAAGGCTATAATTAAACGATTTAAGACATTTAACACAAGGAAGTAGTGATTCAACTCTTAGAAAGCATCCAGGATGGGAATTATCTACCTCATATTAAAGAAACTCCCATAGCCTTTCGAGATGTAGCCTATTTTTACGGAGATGTAGTGGTAGCTATCCTATAAGATTAGACGAAGCTATCCTAACTAACGAGGACATTTTGACTCCGTATGAAAAGGAGACGAAGAAGAAATTAGTGAACGATGAAGAAAACGATTAGTTCTAAAATGGCGAAGTAATACATGTACAACGTGTGTTATTTCTTAGCAAAATCAGTTGCTTGTGTAAACGTATTTTATGCTCTGAACATGCTTAACGAAGCCACCGATAAGACCCGTCTTCACGGATTGCACCGAAAGAAAATAACTGAATATTATCGAACTATATCGTCGTTTGTAGATCCATTCATATTAATACAATTGTGTATTAATTTGGTTATTTCCTATTTTTTTACTACCGATTATTGGAAATCTCGATAATTTGAATATCTCGATAATTCATATTTAACTTTCAAGCCCCTGACCATAGGAATTATTGAGATTCTACTGTATTTTATTTTAAGTAACACATACTTATATTGTGAAAAATTATACATATTGAAATTTTTACATATTTGGTTCAAACATCGAGAAAATATCTCTATTGAGTTTTGCTCGGTGAAAAAGTTAAATAAAAATGGTAATTCAAAATTTTAGTCACATTTATGTCAGACTACTTTGATTGTAGTTGACCAATAGTAGTTTTGGCCTCCTAATTACAACTAAAAAATGTTCTTACAGTTGCAACTACTTCCCAACTACTGTAGTTATTGTTAAGTAATTTGTATTTAAACTGCTTTTTATCCAACACTGCATGAAATGCTGATTTCTCACTCCCTAGTGCTCTCACAACCCAGAGTTACTCAAATTGTAAGCTGTAGATTGTGAACTATTTTTGGGGAGGAGAGGGGGGGGGGGGGTGGGCTCTAAATCTAGAGCTTTTGAGAAAAAATATGATGTGTTTAACCTCTCTCAAAATTGGAGGTTTTACGATCCAACATACGTTGAATCCAAAAATCGAATAAAAAAATCCGTCTGCTCCCTCTCTGCCTTCCGCGGCTTTTATTCGAGATTATTGAGACGGCTTTTTTTGATAGTTGGACACCAGGCGCAGATCACCCGAGGATGTCCCTCGGAACTCGACATTACCATCCGCCATTCCGTTTCAAACGTCAGATATCCCAGCTATTAATGTAGAAAGAGGGAAATTATAAATAATCATTTTACCAAAGCCTTGACATTTTTTTTTAAAGATATATATATATATATATATATATATATATATATATATATATATATAAGCTAATGTCCGGTGGACAACAATATAGGCCTTAATGCCATCTCGGAATGTAAATAAGATACAAATCCTATATATATATATATATATATATATATATATATATATATATATATATATATATATATATATATATACATATATATATATATATATATACATATATATATATATATATATATATATATATATATATATATATATATATATATATATGGAGGATTATTGAGGAGAATAAATCAGTTTTAGTTCAGATCTCGTGTGTGTCATTTCAAGCTCCCTTTTCCTTCTTTTATTTATTTCATTTGTTTTTTTTTCTTCGTTTCGAGCTGAGGGAGCTAAACTTTAAAAGCGAGTTAAACGTTAAAAGCGAGTGCTATTAACAAAATAAATAAAATGTATTTTTCTACAATGTTAATCTTTTGTCCCAAAAATCGTTGCAAAAGTGTCTTTTACTTTCTTTCACCAACACAATTAAATTAAATAAAATAGTAATTTATAAGCTTGTTCAGGTTTGATTTTTGTCTCCCTTAATCCTTATTAAATATGTTTGAGGCAGATTTGGTTTGCCATGCATCTTCAGCTGACTTGCTATTATGCGGTATCCCAAAGCGGAGAGAACAGTCCTGGTACAGACAATGGACTCGGCCGAAACGGACATTGGAAAAAGTGTTGCTAACTAGTTGAGGATGTTTTCGGTGGGAGGATGGAGGGATGAAGGGGGGTCTATCCCATCAGCGGCTCTGCCCGGTCCTCTCGCCTCCATTATCGCTAATGGTTTTCCCTCCCTCACACCATAGCTCTCTCTCTAGGACATCTCTGCCTTTTCTTAACTACGTATACCACATTTCTTATTAGCTTTTTCAATACTTTGATATCCTTTGGTGTGTAAAAAATGTTCTAAATCCTCGATTTTTAAATATATTTTTCGATTTAGACGAAGAGGTCCCCTACTCAATAGGGTAGTATTAATATTAATGAATGTCAGACAGGTAAAGCGATCACTTCCATAGACAATGGAAACTCCCGGTATCTATCAAAGTAATATAAAAATAGACCGAAAATCAATTCACTAATTACTTTAATGGTGTTAGCACTTCAAAGGATCCCAAACCATCACGGGCTCCTGGGTAATGAAATACCTTACAGATCGGTCAAACAAGGGTCAGAAATTCCGAAGCATATTATGCCTTACGAATTTGCTGACAGTTGCAAAGGGATTTACTAAGGATGGCGTCAAACTTTTATACCCGAAAATGGTTAAAGAATAGCAATAGGAACCACTTTCGATCCAGGAAGACTACATTCTCCTGGATCTATCTCCTAGACCAATTGTTCGTCTGCTTTGGGACTTGCTTACTGGACATGATTTTCTCCAGCAGCCAATGATAACATATGGCAACACAGGCGTTCATCCATATTAGTGAGAACGGGATATGTTGCTAGATATGTGTGTTGAAGTTTGTGAAATAAAAATATAAAAATTGAATAATTTTGGCGTATCGGCAGTTCACCATTTTATAGCAGTTTGTGCCATTCTTGCTGAATTTAGAATAAAATATTTCAGTAAAAATATATTAGATGAACTTGAATTTAAAAGTTACTTGAATGGTTAAAACTGAAAAGCCTTACTGGCTATTGTAGAGTTGCCTGGCATTACAGATATGAATTAGTTAAAATATTCAATTATTAACGTTAGTAATAAATGTTTAATAATGAATATTGATTTAACTACATTATTTTTTACTACCGTATGATGCTTGTAAATGATTTTAAAAGTATTTATTCTTTAAAAGAAGCTGTAATTTTATTTTCTTAACTTGTATTTATGTAGACTCCTCTCAGAAAGTCATTTCCATGCGGTACCTACATCTTTAGCACTTATTTGTTATTTACTATACATATGTGAACTTATTAGAAATAAATGTGTTTTATTATTTATTAATTTACGCGTATTGGAGTATAAATTGTATAACCCGCGGGCGATTATTTGTCTTTTGTTTAAAATTTATAATACGAGCATTAAAACATTAGCTTCAAGCGCACAGCACATTTGCGAGTTGAGGATTGGAAGACCTTCGCCTTGAGTCAGCCCTCCTTTTAAATTGTAAGATAGATGTCCATTCATTTGTTAACGAATAAATACGAGTCATTACAAGCTATTTTAAGATAAATCATGCCATCCAAACAACTCATTTAATCGCAACAATCGCAAAATATGAAAATATATTCGACCAACAGTTTTATACAAGGGGGTATTTTGGTAATGTAATTTTCGGTAAAATAGTTGTTCCGATGTCATGTTCTACAAGCATACTCATGTTGATTAAGCAACAACTGACTGCACGATTGGTAAATATAATATATTTTATAGCGACGACGTGGCAACTATTTCCTAGGACGTTACTCTGTGCGTTCAGAAAAATCTATTATTCTGTTATCTTTCACTTCTTCCATCTTTCACTAACCCATTATTGGGGAAAAAAAACAAATAATTTCATAAATCAGTATTGATCGTTTTTAATAATGTAAGGGCTAATAAATAACATTACACCGATGCACATCTAATTTTGATAAAGAGGAAATGAATCGGTGATTTGCGAGACCCCATAAGTCATGCGGACTAAATTATCGACAAAAAACAAAAACCTGCCCAGACCAAAGTGTAATGGTTCAAGAAAACCCAAAACTACTGCTGATTAAAATTTGACGACTCTCTACCTATTATGTTACCATTTAAGACAATAAAGGTCGTAATGGTATTTAAATAAAATTTAAATTTGCTTAACTTATGGGATTTCTCTAACCAATCAACTTTACGGAAATAAGTAAAATAACAATTATAAATAAATATGTGAAAACAATTGATAATTGAAATGAACTCTGAACCTATTATTTTACCAATTAAGATAATAAGAGCCATTATAGTTTTTTAAATTTAGGTTTGCTTGAGTTATATAATTTTTGAAATCAATCAACGGAAATTAGGAAAATAATAATTATTAATAAATTTGTGAAAAAGCGTTGTCTAATGATAAAATTATTTTATAAAAGTACATTCAGACCAGGTAAATCAGCTTTGAAAATTCATTCCATATTTATGTGGGCCACAGAAGGTACTTCTCTACTGACTGAATGTATTTCTCAACTACATAGATAAAACCACCATTCTAAAACTGCGAAAATGCGTCGTACTTAGAATAGAATAGAACAAGAACTTTATTCCGGGACTAGGTCCATTAAGAATAATACAATCGACCAAATAAAACAGAAACAATATCTGGCCATAAGACTACAAAATAAAGATCAATTAATGTTTGCAATATTAATATGTGGTTACGCTCCAAAAACACGTGTCTATCTCTACAGAATGGACATCTGCCAAATTTTAAGTTTTATCGCCTAATTAATTAACTAGTTGATTATTATTAACTAATTAACTAGTCTTATTGCAAAATGAATATACCTCAAATTGTGGCTTATGGAGTTTCTCAACTCAACCATGCAAATAATATTTGGTCTAAAAACACAAATACAGAGGTAACCCTGGTGATAGATTTTAAGGGGGACTGAAAGAGGAGAAGTGAAACTAACAAAGAGACATCCTTTGTTCCTGTCCGTTATGAGAGCGCTCTCCAGGATTTGGCTTGGATTTTCATTTCAAACAGGATTCGGAATAATTCTGCTTAAATCTCGGCCGTATATTTCCTGGGCTTTCCTGAAAAAAATCCTAAAAATGCGGTAGGGTGGCCGGTTAAGCTGGGGTCTAATCATTTCTAATCTACGATGAGCCCGTTTAAATCGGTGTAGAGCCATTGCAAGGGCATTAAAGTGCTGATTAACACATGCACTTGCCGAGTTAATAGGATAAAAAAAAATGTTACTAGTTAATTGCTTTTGATCGAATTATTTTTCAATCAAAATTGAATTATTCAATTATTTAATAATGATTAAAATCTTTACTCGAAAATTAATCGAAGGAATTTCTTTGTCCTGTTGAATTTGGCTTTGAGTGCTTGTACAGTTTCGAGCTAAATAAGAAAATAACTTTGAATATACTCGTATCTTCTGCAGTGGTTCCATCGACATTAGGACTGTCAGAGTTGGAAAACCAGTTAGACGGCCTTAAATTATTTTCATACTTATACTCGCATAAATATGAGAATTTTTTGTACAGAATTTTTAATATATTTCAGAACAGGATAAAGCGGTACATATGCTTTTCTTTATTTATTATTTCCTACTTTTTAAAATAATTCATAATTTGTAATTAGTAGTTCTTGAAATTTGTCTATGTTTTATAAAACAAAACAAGCATATATCCTACATATTTACAGGCATGGATGATTTTTTGAGATTTTATGCTGTGGAAATAGGAATCCAAGCATTATCGATAGCAAATTGCTATAGGCTTTGAAATTTTAATATGAGACAATCTGGACAAGAGACTGACATAGATGACCCACATCAGACAACTGAACAAACGATTAAGACTATTATCCAGGTTACTTGAAAGACGCTCCGAATCATCCTTAACTAACAAACTTACCATCTTCAAAATATGGACGCACCATTCAATGTGACAAATCATTATTTAACAAGGTCTTGGACTTTTTTAGTTTTTGCTACAATGTACTACAAAGATTACCACCACAGACTGACTTACAGAAAGTACTACAAAATTCGCCGCCACAGACTGATTTCAATATCAACCCTTATCACAGATACTTGATCACATCACACCCTTATCACACACAAACGTAGAACAGACACTTGAAATTGAAGTTCGCTCGGGGTTAAAACAAGGCGATTCCCTTTCACCTGTCCTATTTAATTTAGCACTAGAGTATGTCATTAGAAAGGTAATGCGTAATGCGTAGGGATTTAGATCTGGGTGGTAAAATATCCGTGCTCGGGTTTGCGGATGATTTGGTATTATTAAGTGAGGACGCGGAAATTATAAAACTGAATACAACAACGTTGATGACAGCTGGGAAAGAGGTTGGCCTCAAAATAAATACGGATAAGACGAAATATATGGTTAGCAATAGAAACAGAGGCGATTTTGAGGATATAGATATGGGAGAAAATAGGTTTGAACACGTTGAGAAATTTAGGTATTTGGGGTCTGTGATTACTAGAAAAAACGAAATTCAAGAGGAAATAAAGGCGCGAATTAACGAACACGCAACAGTGAAGACTTTAAGATATACTTTTATTGTCTAAACAAAATGTTACAATGACATTTTAAATGCTTCTTACAAACTAAGTTACAATATCTTAGCTATCTTACATCATAGCTTACTCTGATATGGAATGTCCAATATAGAAGCTTAGAGAAGGCTTTATAGGGATGCGAATGGAGAGGGGATGAAGTTGCAAGGAAAAGAAAGAGGGGGATAATTTCCTCTACACCTAAATTCTGGGTGGCCTATTTGGGAACAATTCTTGGAAGCCCATGTGAACTTCTTGTGAAGGCTGTCCTGAGGGTTCAGTTAAAGTATACAATTGACATCTGACCCAGAATATGGTAGCAATAAACTGTTGAATATAAGAGAGAGCTTGACAGGCTTTCCGGTAGGAGACAAAAGATCTTTGGGCAATAGTCAGCCGACCTGGACATTGACAAGGTATTAACACATGTTGGGACCCCACATGTATGGTCTAAGACGTTAGACAGCCCTGAGAAAGACAGTTTACTGATATTAAACTAATGTTTAAATTTATAGTTATAAAGTTGTTAAATATAATAGTCGTCTGATAATTCGTCCCTCCCCTCAAAAGCAAGGTCCTCCGAAGCTATTAATAATATATTAAATCCCGAGACATTAATTCATCTTTGGATAGAGTTTCTTAAGCTCTACTATCAAAATGTGAGGAAATATCAATCAGGTTCCTGAGGTTAGGATCGGGTATGCAGACATTTTTGTCTATAGCTGTGCTTACATTGGTTATAAATTATAACTTTTGTGAAATAGAATTCCTTAAAGATAGATTACAATAATGGTTACTCTTTACATCCATGAATCCTTTCTTTATAAGTTACAGTCATTAGTTTCTATTTTATGATACAGGTGTAGTAGTATTTTACTAACATACTGATGTTTTATATATTATTATTATGTTTTATATACTATACAAATAATAATTTACTTATATTTATAATTATTCTAGAGGATATTAATTGGTTAACTTTATCATCTTTTATAGTGGATAATCTTAACTTCGACATTATTATAACATACGAGTGGTAAATAAACACAAATGAATTAGGATAACTTAATACAATAAATATACCTTAACTTAATACAATATATCAAACTATATATAATATATCAATATACCAAAACTTAATACAGTAAACAATTATACCTTCTTATTAACTTATTATTCTAATATTTAACATATGTTTATACACTATTAATACATAATGTGTATTAACTTAGTTTCATTTCTAAGTTTGTTAATTAATCGGAAAAATAGTATCTAGTTCCCATTTTTATTATTCATAAATATTTTTTTTTTTTTTTTTTTTTTTTTTTTTTTTTTTTTTTTTTTTTTTTTTTTTTTTTTTTTTTACGAAGCTTTTAGCATATTAAGATGATATAGTTTAATATTATAATCCCAAACAATCAGTCATAATTTTTATACCTAGAGAAGTACTATAAAGTTATAAT
This sequence comes from Rhaphigaster nebulosa, assembly GCA_948150685.1. Classification (NCBI taxonomy): domain Eukaryota; kingdom Metazoa; phylum Arthropoda; class Insecta; order Hemiptera; family Pentatomidae; genus Rhaphigaster; species Rhaphigaster nebulosa. Next base: position 30,349,987 of record OX411308.1, read on the forward strand.
CCTAGTTTATATTTTTAAGTAAGTTGCTTATTGCCTAATATAATATGAATAATAATGCCTTTTTTGTTTTACACAAATTATTATTCAAATTGTACAAACTGTACACTCGTTTTGAAACGATATTCTATAATAAAATAACACTTTTATAGCTTATTTAATAATTTAATCTAACTTTCTCATTTTTAATTTTCATTGCATTTAATAATAATAATACCTATACTTGGTACAAAGTTAAATAATATAGTTTAGTAACGATATTTCTATAAAGATACTTGTATTACTTATCAGAAAATAAACAATAATACATTATTTAATCAAACCTTACATTTTTTCACTTATGATTTTCTTTTTTATTTATAGGTATAGTTAATATTTTTCTTTTATTAATATCTTTTATTTTAAATGCAATAGTGATTAGTCGCTAAATAATATTTTATTCTTTTTCATACATATTTCTCCTCAATCAATTAATCATATTACTAAATATATGTTGATATAATTTCTTAGGTAAACCAATCATATAATTATACAATTTATAAGGTATCAAACTATAATTGTTTCTTCATTTTCGAAAATAAAATCAATATTGATAAATTTTATATACAATATTAATTTTTTCTAACACAATAAGAGAAAATACATTATATTCATATAACTATCGGAATCAGGAAGTAACAATGTTTTCCTTTTCTTTTTCAGTAATACAGCAATAAATGCAATTTTAAGCATTAAAATTTTATTCTGTCATAATATGACGTAATTGGCTAAATGTTGATGGAAAACATCAATAAAATAAAATAGTGGTTACTATTTACATATTGGTGTGAAATGTTGAAATACGTCATCATTCCTGTTATATTTAATGAATATACCTGAATAAATGATAAATGATAGGATCTATTAACGTTCTTTAATATAAAGAAAATTATTTTAGCACTTTAACCGATTTGATTCAGAATTTTGAGGCTATGGGCTACTTTGTTTTGTTTTTAAGGAGTTAAAACTTATATCAAACGGTTTTTCAAATTGAGAATTTAATTGTATCAACCACTCAAGTTTTGTTTATATATAATTCCTTGTGACACGTATAAACGTCAGATGTATCTTTTGGAAATAACTGGATATCTTGATACCAATTTTATTTTGGTATATATATAAACCTTTTTTGTGTGTGTGTTAAATGTATTTTACTATTACTAATGTGTTTGTTTATTTTATTATTATTATTTTATTTTATTAAAGTTGAATATTAAGGTTTTTTTTGTTTTATGTTAATTTACGGGGGGGACTCTGAAATATTATAATGGATATCTCAATACATAGCGCCTGTTATTAAGTTTTGGTCCGGTTTTAGCATCCATAAGAAAATTTTATTTTTAGCAATGGGCAAGTTATCAGGTCTCAACATCCACAGACAAATTTTATTCTTGCCAGTAGGCCATTTACTCAAATAGCGAATTTTATTTTTTATTCTTGTTTTTAATTTGATTACTATATCTCCTACGCCAGCTTTATTTCCTATTCGTTTAATAATTTTATTAAATTTACAATAATCTGTTAACCGCTTTCTTTTAATTTCTGCATATTTTTTAGTTACCTTTGAGCTAAATGTTAATAAATCTTGAATGTTACCACTTTTTTTTATATCATTACCTCCAGTAATTGCTGGAGAATCTTGAGATATTATTTCATGAAACATTGAAAAATTATTTAATTCAAGGTTTTGTTTCGAGAAATTATGAATTATAGTAAAATTCTCATGTTTAATTTTACAATTTACTTGTAAATCTTTATTCGAAATTAAACATTCTTGATTTGTTTCTAACGGCTTCTTTAAATCTTTCTCATGTAAAGATTCAATAGACACCGCTTTCTTCAAATCATCTTCTATTTTAATTGATTTTAAAGTATTTAATTTAGTCGGTGGTTTTATTTCTTTATCTTTTAGATCTTTTTTCTTATTAAACGTTACGTCCAGTTTAACCTGATTTGTGTAATCAGTATGTTCATTTATTCTGCCTTTTTCCACGGTTTTTACAACTTTTCGGAAACAATTATGATCATCTATTAATGTTTTAAAATTTCGCGGTTTTATATTATTCTTTTTTATTAAAATTTCTTTAGAGTTTAATTCAATATTTTCGGCTTCTAACTCTTTGATTTGTTTGTTTTGTACATTTATAAATAGTTTACTATCTAAATGTTTATTTTGGACTGCTTCGGCTTTTACTTTATGTTTTATTGTTTCGGGTTCAATATCAACTTCCATATTTTTTTTAATATTTGTCTCCTCTTCATTAATTTCATTAGTAATTTTATCCGGTTCTTCATCTGATATTAACGTTTCTATAATCTTATTTTCATTGGGCTTTAACGGAATTGCTTTATTGTCATTAATTATTATATCGTCTTCAACATCAATGTTAGTTTCCTTATGTTTGATGTCTGAAAATTGTACAAAATCATTATTTTCTATTTCCGATTGTTCTATTTCCGGCTCTTCTTCAAAATCTTCACCGAGAAAATGTTCTAATTGATAGAACCAATTTATTTTTTCCTCTAGTTCTCGAATTTTCCGATCTTTATCGTTCTTTTGTACCCTTAGTACAGGTTTTGAATAAATTAGATCATTTTCATATTTTAATAAAATCCTCAAATCATCCAAACTTCTTAATTGATCAGATTTCGACATCAATTTCATACTAATTTGTATTGGTAAGTTTGAGAAAAAATGATAGAGCAATCGGCGATCTACTTTAGCTATCACAGTTTCTCTATTAATTATTTTATCAAAATAATATCGGGATATTAATAAATTGCGAATTTTATTCAACCGTTGAAGAAAATCTAGGGGGTGTTCATTATTTTTAATTTTTGTTTCAAATAATTCAAACTTCAATTGTTCTATTGACCGGTTATCCTTAAATGTATTTTCGAGACAATTTAATAAATCTTCAATTGTTTCGAAATTATATGTTGATTTTATAAATTCTGCCTTTGCAGTGAGACGATTTAAGATTTCTATTAATAATGTTTTTTCATTAATCTGTCTAAATATATTATTGTTTTCGCATACGATTTTTTTTTCTCGTCTTATTATATTTAAAAATCTTAAAAGTTTATCCGGATTACCATCATAGTTTGGTATATGATCTAAATCCATACTATTTAATTGGAATGATGCCATACTTAACAATTTTAGTTCTTTCACTAAAATTCAATTATATAAATTAATAAATTTTACAATATGTAATAATAAAATGTAAAATTATAAAATAATCATAAATAAAAGTAAAATCTTAAGCTTACTGAAGTAGATCGGTGTCTTCTTTGTTAGTACCTGGGATCAGTGGGCCAACAGAAGACGTCAGTTTAGAATACCTCGGATGAGTGATTTTCTTAAACTGGATGTAGCTGAAGAATCTTGGTACCTCGGGTGAGTGGGCCAATCGATGACAAACAGATACCTCGTAAGAGTGGGTCTGCCAGCCAAAGTTCTTCAGATTTCGGTTCGGACAGTGAAGATTACACGAGAATACCTAGGATTAGTGAGTTCCCGATGCTTACTGTTCCTTCTTTGGACGCCAATTAACGAACACGCAACAGTGAAGACTTTAAGATATACTTTTATTGTCTAAACAAAATGTTACAATGACATTTTAAATGCTTCTTACAAACTAAGTTACAATATCTTAGCTATCTTACATCATAGCTTACTCTGATATGGAATGTCCAATATAGAAGCTTAGAGAAGGCTTTATAGGGATGCGAATGGAGAGGGGATGAAGTTGCAAGGAAAAGAAAGAGGGGGATAATTTCCTCTACACCTAAATTCTGGGTGGCCTATTTGGGAACAATTCTTGGAAGCCCATGTGAACTTCTTGTGAAGGCTGTCCTGAGGGTTCAGTTAAAGTATACAATTGACATCTGACCCAGAATATGGTAGCAATAAACTGTTGAATATAAGAGAGAGCTTGACAGGCTTTCCGGTAGGAGACAAAAGATCTTTGGGCAATAGTCAGCCGACCTGGACATTGACAAGGTATTAACACATGTTGGGACCCCACATGTATGGTCTAAGACGTTAGACAGCCCTGAGAAAGACAGTTTACTGATATTAAACTAATGTTTAAATTTATAGTTATAAAGTTGTTAAATATAATAGTCGTCTGATAATTCGCGGTTAAAGGCGGGAAATGCTTGTCATTTTTCGGTATTAACATTACTTAGGTCGCGCATTCTGTCCAGAAACGTAAAACTTAGAATATACAAAATTATTATCTTGCCTACAGTTCTGTACGGGAGTGAAACGTGGCCGCTAACCTTGAAGGACGAACAACGCCTTAACGTCTTCGAGAATAAGGTACTGCGTAAAATATTTGGTCCGAAAAAGGAGGAGTCAACTGGAGAATTTAGGAGATTACACAACGCGAAATTGCGGACCATGCACCCTGTTAATATAATCGAAGTGATATCATCGTGATGGTTGAAATGGGCTTGGAAAGTTGTTGGGTTCAGTAACGAACGAATTCCTAAAAAGTTAATAAACGCTGAGCCGACTGGTAAACGTCCGAGGGGTAGACCGAAACGTAGGTGGGAGGATTGTATTAAGAGTGATCTAATGAATTTGGGTTTGGACGGTAGTCGGTGGACCGAGATTAGTAGACAGCGATTAGTGGTATCGGCATCGAACCTCCGGGTTCGCTAAGCCTTTTATTATTATTATTATCACAGACACTTATATCCACCACGAGCCCATACATCCCACCTAGACGACTTTCGAAACGGTAGCCAAGAGACTGAGTTAACCTCTGTCTGGTGAGCTGATATAGTTTTTGCCAAAATACTTTGCAGATGGTTAATTACTTTGTTAGCCAAAATGTATTTTGCATATACCTATGTAATAATAATATTTTTTATCTAATACAATTATTTAGCGGGGGGTTGGCTTAGACTTCATAATGGCTATATTCCGGTTGTTTCAGCAATGAATTTGTTCACACCGGATTCTAGAAATTTATATTTTCTTCAAAAAGTTCTTTCTCTTAAATTCCTCCATTTTTAAGCCCTGGGCGGTGCTGTTTTATTGGATATCACGAATTTACTTCATGTGTTTCCCTTTAAAAACATTTAGGAATTCAGGAGTAAAAGAGAAAACGTTTGTAACCCAATGAGGCTAACGTGAATGATGCTGGCCGAGTTTCTTGCGGCCATTTTTGGTCGTGTAACTTGAACAGTCTCCAGGTTAATCCAGTAATTGGACTGCTGGGTGGCTGCTTCGGTTTGAAAGGTCCAGGCCACTGAGCATTAATTTCCTCCCAAGAGCCATAACCCCTTTAAATAATTGTTATTTTTTCCAATTGAAATTTTTTTCAGCTGTCTAAATTAGCTTCTAGGTGTATCATTTATTTAATAGGTGTATTATGTGTATAACAGGTTTATGAATTTCGTATTGCTGGTAGTATTTAATCGCTCTAGTGGTTTCTGTTTCTTATGTAATTGTGCTTCTGTTTTATGTCATACTAAGTTGATTTGCTCTTGATTTTTATTACTCCATTTAGACTAGTTATTACTCAGCAGTATGAGATATAATGTAGATGAGATTTTCTGTTCTTTTATTTACCGTTATAATGGTTATTGCCCGAGTGATGCTTAATTTTCACGTCTGCTATGAGCTCTGGATTGCTATTAACGGTCCAAATTAGTGCTTTAGCAGCAACAGTATGATTTAGACTGGTCTCTGGTTTCGTATGTTTTAAATTTAGATGTTAATCCGACTGTGTGCATTTTATATTTTAACGTTTTAATAAAAGTAAAAATAATTTTTAATCTATGTTCTTACAATATTCTCTTTCTCCTTGAATATAGATAAATTAATACCCACCAACTCCCGTTCTTCGCTTTGTCACTGATTCAGTGGTAGCTCCCTTCCCTCCTCCTCACCCACCCCTTCCTTCGGTCATCAGTTCATAACTAAATCATAAAAATGTACAACCGTCTAATTAGCGATTGATAAATTATTTACCACTTCTATAATTTTGTTTTTATTGAATACTAGATTCGAATATTATACATTCAATTGAATGTTATACATATCAATCCCTAATTAGATTGGTCCTTCTATACCATCATGCGGATATCAACTGAACTGTAAAACAGTCTGTTATGATTCCTGATAACAGTATTTTGTCAAACCGTAACTAGTTCTTTGTTAACTATTAGGAGTTTTTTAAGAATATTCTGTTATATGTTTTTCTAATTATTGTTAGCTGAACTAAAAATTTGGTAAGGTCTTAGTACTGCCAACAATCATGTAACTATCAACAACTATGTAACAAGTAAATGTAACTATTTTACAGAATTTAAATATTTTTATCAGAGCGTGATGGTTGGGGAGGGGAGGCAAGAGATAAGGAATATGGCAAAATTTGCTTGAAAATATCATTAAATAATTGCTGGATTGGTGAAGAAAATTTTGTAATTATTGTAGTGTAACTTTTTTATGAAGATCCTTTTATAATTTTTTCTAATTTTGAACATATAATACGATTGTAATCGTTTGAAGGTAATCATTGACCAAATTAGAAAAAGCAATTGGAATAATGCCTGTGAAAAGTATAAGATTAGTTGGTACAAGTGGTTCTATCACATAGCTTGTGCATGGGGAGTGTGTAGATTTTATGTTGAAGCTTTTAAAATAGAGACGCTCGTGAGCTTGGCTAGTGAGTCTGGGGGCTCTTTGCCTCTTCGTATTATAGATTGACAATATTTCCATTTTTTTCCCAATGCCTGTCAAATAAGGCATTAAGCTGGAATACAGGGAGGGGATTCCTCCAGAGTTTGGGCAGAAGAGGCCAAGTCTTGAAGAATTCCATAACGTGTTTGGCGATTTTCTCGAGGCCGAAATATCCTCAATGAAATTTCATTTTTCATTCGGCTCTCTCGATCACGTTTTTGGCCAAACATCAGCCATCCTTTAGGATTTTAGAAATATGTTCGATTTAGTACAACTGTTAACAATAAGTTTAATATTCAACATCTATTTAATAGATAGATTAAACCATTTATTTATTAAAACATGATTTACAGTTAGACACGAGTGCTGTAATTTATTACTTAGTACAAAGAGACGTAAATACTTTACTTACTTATTGTATTATTCATTGAATTATTTCAATGCTTATTGTTTTATTCAGGGGTATTAGGTCATAAATTTATAATAATAGGATATATAATAGGGGTAATAGGATACAAATTAATTACATATATCTATCCACATAGATAACCACTCCTGACCACCCACGTGTGTGTGTATTTATATATAAATACAATAAAATTATAGATAAATGAGTTCATACTAATATAATATAATACTACTAATAATAATATATTATATTATAATATAATATAATACTGATATATTACTATCATACTAATCTCAATGTTGTATAACAGTTGCAGCAGTTACTGTTCTTTTATTTTTCTGAAAAATAATGAATTATTGTTATAGTGTCGTTGGAATTCCAATAATTTCAATAAATATATTTTCGAATTATTTTCTTAACATTTTCCATGGCAAAGCTTCATCAATTCATTATTTTATGTTTTGAAATATTCCAGTTTTAAGACCAGAAATTTCAATTACGTCCTTCTTATTTTAAATGCTGGTGTTGGCCTGGAGGAAAACCGATCGTGTAGGAGTGAAAACCATCGGTTTCGCTGGTGTTCCATGAGGCCTGTCGAGGACGGGAAAAAACCCGTCGTGTTGGAACGGTGGAGTGTTAAAACAGCCCGCTGAGGGTTGCATCATCGTCCAACTATATCGTCTTTTTTCTCTGCGGTTTCGTACATTATAGATCCAATTTTGATAAACTTTTATCAAAATTGATTCAATAATATTCTCACCAAATCAAATCCATGAAGTTTCAATCAATACCTTTCAGATATATTGCTTAAAATAATTTTTTTTTTTTTTTATATAGAAATCCTCCCCCAAAGATAACCTGTCAGCTTTGCCAACTTCAAACTATAATTATTAATTATTATTGACGTTCCTCGACATATCGTTGGCTTGGAAGAAGAGTTTCACGTTACGAAAAAGTGGAATTTTACAGAAGTTTGTATATTTAGATTTATCGCTGTCCCTAAATCGCTGATAAAACATCAAGTCCGAATTTTTCTAGCTAATACTACTTACCTTATTTGTTTAAAAAAAAAAAGAAGTTCATTTTAAAAAATCGTAATTTTTGGTCATTTTAACACGAATCGTGAATTATATAGCGGGACATTTTTATATAAATTTAAAATAAATTGTCATTGCGTTAAATATTGAAATTAAAAAATCTGATATTTTTTCTAAAATAAGTATTCTTGATTAGAACTTCTCCAATGCACTCTTCTCCTAAGCCAACGGTTTCAACACCGACCCGGATGGAAATTTAAATGAGTAATAATTAGATTTTGATTTGTTTTAGATTATTTCATATTAATTAAAAAGAAGATCAATCAAATTAAATTAATTTAAAATAGCGGATTGAAGGTTCGGATGAATGAAAAAAACCGATGGAGTTGTGGAGTATCGTTTTTCCCCCACCATTTCCTATCGCTCAGACCGACGGTCATAATGAATGTAAAAACCGATCGTATAAGGCCACCTTAATATTGGAGGAATTCCTTAATTTTTTTTTTTTTTTGCTGTTCTGTATATCTGCGATGCGTAGGTCCAAATGTATGAATTACTATCTAAGTTTTAAATTTGAATTTTTCAGAAAGAGTGAATAGAAAATCTTTAATCTTCGAGTGTGGTTTCATTTTTTTTTTTTTTAAATCTTCTTAATATGTTGACTCCATGTCATTTAATTTAATTACATATATATTTTATCATTCCAAATTGACAATATGTTAGGTTACCTACAGCACTTGAAAACGAAAAATTTCAAATAACAATATTGTGACGAGGCAATTAAATTTATATCTAAAAAAAAAATTCAGTACTAGCATAAATCGTATAATACCGTATATTTTAGATAATAAAGCATTCTACGAAATGGTACTTCAGAAATAAATGTTAATCTTGTAGGATTGAAAAGTTTCCAAGAAGGTGCTTGAAGAGGCATGCAATCAATAAACCTTAAAAAAAAGAATGCAATCAATAGCAATAAACGAAGCAAGTCTTTTATGGCAGGAGGTTTTATCTCGGCTATTTCAAGTGCAAATTTCTTTTCAGCTCAATTTAAGTCCTCAATAATTCTCTCTAGGTAGGGAATAAGGAAAATCAGCACTATAGAAGAAAATTGTTTTTTTTGTTTTTTTTTAGTTTAATTGAAGTTTACTTACAGCTTAAAACTTTTTAATTAGTCTTTTATTCTAGACAACCTGTTTTGGGACGATTGATGAGCCTGTTGGGTGGTGCATTTAACTCTGAAAATTATATTTTTTCGTAAATTCTGAATTCATCAAGAAAAAAATAATTCATGAAAAAAAAAATAATAATTTTTTCTATTAATCAAACTTGAATTACGATGCCGCAATAAGGTTTGGCATGGAATACCAGAGTATTCCAGGGTATTGGTATGGTATAATAATATAAGATTATCATCACATCAACATTATCTTCTGTTTTACATTATATTTTGGCTTATGTGTATTGTATATTTTTTATTCTTTCGTTCATTTCTCATTATTTTATTTTTTCATAGTAAGGCTAACTAAATATTACGATCGTGAAAAATTTCGAATCCGATTTTTCAACGGAAATACGCGTTTTAAGGTTCCCGGAGTCCAAATAACCGATTTCATAAAATTATGTGTGTATGTAGTAAAGGGGCCCATACACGGTCAGTTAGCCGGTCCGGTTCGGTCTGTGGCGCCATTTCTGAACGTTTTTTTGTTTTTTTATTTCCATTTTCGAGCCTGTGAATTCCCTTAACTCTTAACTTAAGATATTTCTTCCTTATCTGAAATTTTCAGCATAGATGCCAATAAACATTAATAAATCATTAATAGACACAATAATAATTATCATAAATAAGGTTAATATAGGATAAAGAATATATCTTTTTTCATTATAATAATGAGTGCAATAATTGTACTCATATTTACATATAATAACAACAGTTATAACTACAACAGGACGTATTCCCTCCCTACAAGTTATACTAATAGAATGAGGTCCACTTTTCGATCCTTTCATAAGCTCCTCACTCATTAGGTTATTGGTAAGGCCACTTTTAGAATTAGCGAGAGCCAGGTAGGTCCCTCCGGTAGCTCAAGATGGGAAACAATTAGTGGAGGAGAGAGCGGCAGCTGGTGGCCGGTGAGGTTAAACTTGGACAACTTACTTACCAGTTCCTCAATGCAAACCTAAAACCGATTAGTCTACACCTAACTTGCCCATCGCTTAGGCGCCAAAGTTCCTCTTGAGGTCACTTCTTAGGGTGATACTTCACACTATACTAATTATCGAAGGAAGACCCGTGACTAAGTTATCCACTCTCTCTTTTGTTTTGTATAATTGCTTTTTATTCATTGGAGAAAACATTAAATCGGACCGCTGTACTTCCAGTCGTAAGTTAAAGCTCAAGGACGTCGTTGGCCCTAGTCGACTCCTTTAATTTAATTAACTTCTGCATACATTAGGACCCTAACATGGAACCGGAACTAGTTCCAAATGCAGGAGGTACATCTACTACACAGGAAATACAGTATCGAAGACATCAGAATGGTTATTAGGGGTACTTTCAACTGCTTTATATTTAAAAGGGGTGAAGAGATCCGCTCTGTTTTGGATCTCAGTGACGAACATTTTCTTCCGAAATATTTTAATTTTAAATATTTGGTGTATCGAAATTGGAAACCGAAGAAAACTTCCTGGTCACTTGAAAAAAAACATAAAAAAAACATAAGTAAGATTAAAGTAAAATTTATAAAAACATAACCAATAGGAATTAAATTTATGAAGCGCGCCTGTCAAATATATTTACAAAAGGTATTCATTGCCCAGAAAATCAATAAAAAAGGAAATAATTTCAAATTAACGAAATTTTTTATTTGTATGTAATAAAATTTTTTTCAATTGAATCCTTTTAATAATAAATAAATCGAGCTTAACGCCCCAAAACATTACTTTTTCCTTTTGTATTTTATTCAGCCTTTTTATTTGCATATTGAGTAACTTACTAAATAATTAAGTACAAACTTTGTTCTTTAAGTTTAAATATATGCTTATACTCGGCTTAAGTAGGAATAGTCGAGGATATTTGACTGGATATCTTTCTGCGATGAAATAAAATAAAAAATCTATTATCAGTCATCGTTTCGTCATTATTTCTGGATATTTGGGTCGTAGCTATTTTTTATTCTTGTTCATGAATGATCAGCGCGAAAAATAGCTGGTGTGTCCATTCAAACGACATTTCTGACCGCTTTAGGAGCTAATTATTATACAACATTTTTTTTTAGTTTAGCTTCGTATACCATTTAATTTGAAATGGGCACCTGAAATGTTCCGAGAGATATATAAATTTCGAAATATATATACTTTTAAGAAAAAACACGGCTCCCCTACAGACACCTATATTTTGGAGCTACATTCTATAGAAAAATAGGTTTTTCGGCTATTAGCACACAAGGAGCCCGATTTGGTACACACGCATCGAGGGAGAAAATCCTACGTAAAAAAAGAATAAAACAAAACAATTAGTCCTCCCGTTCAAAAGAAAATCGTGGCTCAGATAGACTGGCCAATGGCTGATAATGCGTTTTTAGGACTTGGAAGTTTTGAACGAATAGACCCGTTGAGAACTGCAAACCGACTCGATTTTAATACCTTCCTTACCTAAGTGGTATGCAAAGTAAAAAGTTTCGAAATTTTTCGACCGATTGCCAAACTTTATCTAGGGAAAAAGGATCCTGGTAAGATTTTTGAGTATTGCCTGGTTTTTAAAATAAAATAATGTTGATCTGGTATTAATATGCATTCTAATTTTAAATCAACGTTATTTAGACCCCGGAAGAAATAAAAAAATCGAAGAAGTTATTATTTCTTGCATTTTTATACAGCTATACCTGTTTTAGGCTGTAAAGATTAAAACTAATCGTCAACTAACTAACGGCGTTAGACTTGATTCATATGCCAATTAATTGGCAACAAGATAGGGACATCTGTGCGGCTACTCAGTTTTATCCCGGCCGGTCGACAGCTAATTGACATTGGGATTTAAAGGCAGGTCCCCGCGCTCGTTTAGATAGCGCTCTGCCTCGTAACTGCCTCCTCTCGCCCTTATCTAGGACCAGAACCATATCTTACTTTTATGGCTTTGTAAACAATAGCTATCAATCTCGGGCTCCTCCACGCTCTCCCCCTCTCCCCCTCTCGCGGCCTTTTATCGTCCAACTCTTCTTTTATATTGACGTCCTTTTTATGGTTTCTTCGACCATAGGAAGGATGGAGGGTATTAGCGAAGACCCGAACGCCCACTTCTTTCTGGAGAATTGACGCTGTTGACTGGGGAGACCGCAGTTTTTCCCTCTTTCAAAAAAGGAAGAAAAAGGATTGTTGTAGTTTCTGTGGGCAGTGGGCGTTCTGCTTTTATGTGCGAAACTAAATGTTTCGCTGATTCAGGATATTTGTTTCACCTTATATCACGATTCGTTGTTCCATACTTCATATATTTTATTGCTTCGACGACCGAAGGAGTAGACAATCGGGGAATAAAAAAATAGAAATAGAGTTCCCACTAGTTCTAAGTAATGATTTGAAATTAATGAAAACAAAAATCCGTAGTTATCGTCATCTAAGAAAACTTTATCCTCTCCGCTGAAACTTTTTATATTTTTAATTCCGAAAAAAAAATGTAATTTGTTGTAAAGAACAATCTTTCGGATAGAAATTATAGGACAACAAGAAGGTATATTTTTGAACGATATTAAAGACGATTAAAAAGGAAACCGATACATGCAGTTTATAAATTTACGTCATCTAAATCATATATATTTATAAAAAAGCAAAGCAATATTTTGTTGTTATTATCTAATTTCTTTTATTTTCTAGCCTTAGAAAAACTCCAACCAAATATGTTGACTTAATGCCAATAATCAGGATGAAATAAATATAGCATCGAAGCACACTTATAGATAGATATGTCATCAATTTCTATGCTGATAGAAACTTCTTAATAATTTATAAAAACATACTTTTCATACGTAGTTTATATTTTCTTCCAGAATATTTTTATCTTGCGTTAATTTTATTTAAATTTAGATATAAATATATATATATATATATATATATATATATATATATATATATATATATATATATATATATATATATAATTGAAGTTTTTTTCTTATATAACAATTGATTTTTTTTTATATTGTATTCTGCATTGTATAATCTAGGAATTTATTAACGTGGTAAAACCTTTATAATTATAATATATTTTTAGGCTTCTAGTACTGGTAAAGGCCAGAGTGACGACAGACAGTCATTAGTATTTGGCGCCGACGTCATCAATTGTCGATTTTCAGACTATTCCCAATTTTTTTTTGTCGATATAACGTGAAACTTCTTTAGAATATTGCAATACTTATAATACAAGTTGTACCAAGTTTGTTCTCTTCAAAATATATTTATTGTTTTTCAGAAAGCCATCGGATTTTTTCATATGTATGTATTCTATGATAGATACAGTGGAATAAGCCAGCTTGTTACGCTGAGATAAATATGTCTTGATCGGCATGATGAAGAATAGTTGTTGCGATGTATCTGAAGGTTATAATCAAAACGGGAAAAAAGAGAACGCATGTTTTGGTCGATAGTAGGTTGTTGTAAATCGGTATGTAGAGTTTCGTTGTTTGCGTACCAAGGAGCTTCTGTTATTATTTTAGATTGAGATAGATCTTGTGTTAAAATTTTAGATTGAGAGGATTGCAGTTTTTCTGAGCTGTTTTCTGCAGAATCGTAAATTTGTCAGGCCTTAGTCCATTAGGGTTTAAGTCGGTTTGTGTATCCATTTATTTTCGGTCTAATTTTCAGTTTCGACGATTTGGAAAAAATATAGTGTAGTAGTTTCAGTCATTTGTTTGGATTCTTTCTCTTCACCTTTAGGCCCTGGGTCATCCTTCGGTCGAATATTAGCCTAAGTCAATATATTGTAGTGGACACGTGTCTCGTCGAAGTGTTATTGTTATATGTTGTGATTTATCATCATTTAACCCCATTTTCTAAAGTGAGTACAAATTTTGTAAGTACAGTAAGTAATTTTGTAAAGTCAGTGAGTCCAGTCTGGGGTCGTGGTGTACTGTTAACAGAGTTAACATGGTTAATATTAACAATATTAATGCCAATGTTAATATTGACATTAACAATATTAATATTATTGTATCCTCAGCGTAGTAGTCAATGTCTCGGAGTTGGTACGTCTGTTATGCGTGTAAATAATGTACAGTAAAGGATCCATCATTGATCCTTGCGATACTCCTGCCAAGACTGGTGGGATTGGGAACATTTCTTAGCCTTTCAGAATAGAGAAAAATCTTTCGAAAAGGAAAGATTGAAGAATAAGATTGTAGATGTGGGTTAGTATGGTACTGATTTTGAAGAGAAGCCTCTAGTGCTTAGCTTTATCAAACGCCTGTGCAACATCCGGAAATGCGCCAGTTGTGTCTATGTTTGCTCTAGTGTTCCAGCGATGTAGCCAGTAATTCTGTGTAATTTTCTGTGTTGCGGAACGTAACGTGAGAAAACCGAATTGATGGCCAGGTATTATTTTTCGCTCAGTCAGTTTAAGAGCATATCAGTTTAGTGCATATCGGAAGGAAGTTGATAGGTGCGAAGGAAGAGAGATTGAATATGTCTTTGTTTCTTTTTTGTATCATTTTGATGTGTGAATTTGCTAATAAATATATTTGATAAAAAATTAGAGGGTCTATGGGATACCAGATCCAATTTAGACAGCGTTTCGGCCATCTTGAGCCATTTTCATTCATGCAACGTACATCATATATATTTATTATTATTTTATATTAAATCACTTAAAGGCATTTTTGAACACTGTTAAGCTTTTATGTCTAATATCTTCTCTCAAAAGTTTAAAAGATTAAAAATTTTCTTACTTACTTTTTCTTTATTTATTATTCTTAAAAGATACGCATTTTGAAAGATAACATAATTTTTAAACGTTTCGTTTTGATATTCTGTTTCTTTTATTTCTCTGAGCTGTTTCTCTTTCTCATTAGTATTGTGTACTATTTTCAAAGTATACGCTGTCCTAAACAATTTAAAAGATAATTATATTATTTTAAATTGCCATTTCGCTTTCAAATTTGTTCTAATCCGTAAGGCGAGTTGCTGAATTCCGTTTCAACAGCCTCGGAGAAAGGATTCCGTTGAGAGATCGGTTGAACTCATTAGGGCTGATGAACTCGCTGTTATGATATAACTTGTCTCTCATTTCATTGTAGCTTATGATGTTTGGGAAATTTACTCAACTGACAGTTGGGATCCTTCGCTACTCACCGTAGATTAACCCGCACAACCGTCGTGTATTTAGCCTGCCTCTGCCAAGCTCGGGGTAATAATCCAATTAATGGAAGAGAAATTTCGTCGAAACTCAAAGTGAACTTCGAGGAAATCGGTTATATTTCATTTAGGGGTATTTGTAACATTCGTATATCATAATAATGATGGTTCATTAGTAAAATAAATTATGTATTTCTTTGTTTGCATTTGCAATTACAAATACATGATTGTTATTTGTATGTAGTTTTATAAACATTTATAAGACAGATTCGATCGAGACTTGACAAAAAAACTGCCAGATTTTTTTCCCCATTTTTACTTATATCTTATAAATATATTTTAATTAAACGCATCGCAGCCATTACAAAAAAAAAAAAAAAATAGTGTAAAGCTGTTGTCGAATTTAATCTTAATTAGGCCAAACAATTTACATTAATCTTTAAATAAAAATTTATTCATCTTTTGATAACAATTATAAATTTGTTTTTTCTCATTAAATATGAATTAGCACCTGTCAACAGTATATTGATAATCAGCAAATTAGCTAATAATATTATACCAAATAACATTTGAGGCATGAAGAAGGCGAGCACCCAGCAGTACGTCTTCCTTGGCTTGTATCTCTCACCTTTGATATTTAAGAAAGGAGATCTCTCATCCAGCACATTTTTAGTCTCCTTCTCGTAGTCATGGACTTCTGAGGAATTCAATTAATAAAATAAATAAAAATATAATTTTAAAATAAAAATATATAAATCGATGAAATATTAGAAATGAAAAACTATATAGAAATTAAGTAAATATAACAATAAATATAGTAAATCTACAACATCTAAGAACTTAATTCAAATTAGCAGAAAAGTTTATAATGGCTCCAATGGTACTGCTGATACATTGGTCTTTTACGCTCAGGACCTTATAGAGCTAAATTGCAGACTAGGTATACCACATTTTTCCATTTCTATCTTTTAACGAAAACACTCCTCAAAGATATGATTCGCAATCATCAGATAATCATGGGTGAAAGAGCATGTACAATTCTTATGGCGGTCCATCACACTTGGCTCTAAACAAACCGTTTGACGAACAGCTTGTCGACTGTTTGTAAACCATGAAATCACAAATGGAGTATCCAAGTACTTGGCGCAAGCCCTTAGACAAATCCTTTTTATGCGTGAAAGAATATCGCTCAGGAACGGCCACCACGAACGCTAACGGAAACGTTGGCAGGTACTTTCACGATCCGCACATGTGAAAAACGACTTCTGGAATGTCTGGAGTGCCAGATCCGATGATTGATGGTCGGTTTTATAATTTTTAGTTTATTATTCTTCAACGTTGTCCAAGTACGTTACCAGTCACTTTAGATATATACATATGTATATTTATTGATTTAAAAAAATCTGATGGGGAGATATAAAAGCGCAAAGTGGTTGACTGGAAGAACAGTTTACTAGTTGGGTAATCAGAGCATAAGGGATGGATAATTCATGGAGGGTTAGATTGTTGTATGTCCCATATTATACATGAGGTGTGTATGGTATGACTTCGAACCTTTAGAACTAAGTCTGCAAGTTTATACTATTAATAAAAAATAAGTTTATTGGGATTACATTCTATTATATCGGAGATATATATATATAATAATAATAATAAAAGGCTTAGCGAACCCGGAGGTTCGATGCCGATACCACTAATCGCTGTCTACAAATCTCGGTCCACCGACTACCTTCCAAACCCAAATTCATTAGATCACTCTTAATACTATCCTTCCACCTACGTTTCGGTCTACCCCTCGGACGTTTACCAGTCAGCTCAGCGTTTATTAACTTTTTAGGAATTCGTTCGTTACTGAGCCCAACAACTTTGCAAGCCCATTTCAACCGCCGCGATGATATCACTTCGATTATATTAACAGGGTGCATGCTCCGCAATTCCGCGTTGTGTAATCTCCTAAACTCTCCAGTTGACTCATCCTTTTTCGGACCAAATATTTTACGCAGTACCTTATTCTCGAATACCTTAAGGCGTTGTTCGTCCTTCAAGGTTAGCGGCCACGTTTGACACCCTTACAGAACTGTAGGCAAGATAATAGTTTTGTATATTCTAAGTTTTAAGTTTCTGGACAAAATGCGCGACCTAAGTAATGTTGACACCGAAAAATAACAAGCATTTCCCGCCTTTAACCGCGCCTTTATTTCCTCTTGAATTTCGTTTTTTCTAGTAATCACAGACCCCAAATAGGCCAACCTCTTTCCCAGCTGTCATCAACGTTGCTGTATTCAGTTTTATAGTTTCCGCGTCCTCACTTAATAATACCAAATCATCCGCAAACCCCAGCACGGATATTCTACCACCCAGATCTAAACCCCTTTCGGTAAGCATTACCTTTCTAATGACATACACTAATGCTAAATTAAATAGGACAGGTGAAAGGGAATCGCCTTGTTTTAACCCCGAGCGAACTTCAAATTTCTCCGAAAAATAATTACCTATTCTAACTTTATTGAATGTTTCGGTCATGCACATCCCTACTAGATTTACTAACTTCTTCGGTATTCCCTGCTCAATCAAAATGTTATACAGTCTCCGGCGATCAATGGAATCATAAGCCTTTTTGAAATCCACAAAAAGCTGATGAACTACACCGTTGAATTCTAATTTTTTTTCTAATATTTGCCGTAAGGAAAATATTTGATCGATAGTTGATCGGTTCCGTCTAAAACCACATTGGTAGTCTCCGATAATTTCCTCGGCATATTCCGTGATTCGACTAGTTAGGATCAACGAGAATATTTTATAACATACCGGGAGGAGTGATATTCCGCGATAGTTATTACACTCCGTCCTCGGACCTTTTTTGTGAATCGGAATAAGTATAGATTCTTTCCATTCTTCGGGCATTTTTTAATTTTCCCAGATCTTTTTAACCAAAAAATGTATTTTAGAAACTCCAGCTTCACCGCACGCTTTTATTATTTCACTGGAAATGTTGTCGATTCCCGCTGCTTTATGAGATTTTAATTTTCCGATGGCTATTTCGACTTCCTCCTTACTCGGTTCTTCAATTAACGGTTCAGCACTCTGATATTCAGAAGGAGGAGATTGATTATTATTTCCCGAATTCAAAATACTTTCAAAGTGTTTTTTAAATTTATTCACAATGTCCCCCGGATCGGCCAAGATATTGTTATTTTCATCTCTAATTCCATTCATTGCTGGTTCAAACTGTTTACGCGATCTGTTTATACCCTTGTACATGTCTCTGACGTTGTTTTCAATTCTATTAGTTTCTATCTCTATTATTTTGTTTTTAAGATATTCTCGTTTTTTATTTTTGAGGAATTTGGACGTTTCATATATATATATATATATATATATATATATATATATATATATATATATATATATATATATATATATATATATATATATAAGAAAAAAATCTATATAATTAAAAGCGTAAAACCCTTCGGTCATCAACACTTATCAGAAAAAGCGTTTTTCAATAAACTGTTTTTATATACATTTGTATATATATTGCCAAATCACGATAGTAGATATTCTAAATCTGAGATTTCAATAAATATTTATTGAATAAGAGAAAATTGGATGTGAATAAAGTTGTGAATACGTTATGGGTATAAATTTCCCTTATATATTTGATATGTGGTTATCCCCTTTGATAGGGACCCGAGGGAAGGGATTGGGTTTACTGACAGATGGAACATTATTTTTGCAGGTGTCGTTTCTCAGGGTCCTCTTGAAATATCTATTTCGGTCACCAGAAGGGTCAGAGTTCAACTTCCTACATGGCAGATAATAATATTATCTTAAACTGGCGTAGGAATATTCTTGGCTTTTGGCATTATAACAAGCCGACCGAGAATTCAAAATTAATGCTACTCGAATTACGTTAACGTTTTCAAACTTTATGGGTTAAATACAGACCTGCTACTAGTAATTAAATTGAAATAATAAGTTAATAATCAAGGAATTAATATAAATTATACTGATTAAGAAATTGGCTAAGATCTTCTTTGGCATATGTGAAGGAGGCTAAAAAGGTGCTGGATAAGAGATCTCCTAATACAACTAGCCAGATAAATAAATCAAGGGAATATAGGTTTCTAGTTGGTGTAAACTGGCGGTGCTCAGTTGCTCAAAGCAAGTCAGTTCTTATATTAGAAGACTCAAGTGAAGTGAATATGACTCTCTTATATGAAAGCTGTTTGTAAAAACAAAAATGCATCTCATCTTTATTTATTTTCTATTCTTCAATTTTTTAAAATGAATATCTGTCACAGTCCTAGTTTAATATCAAGATTTCAAAGGTTTATGTTTGATATTTATTTATAATAACTCTTCGAAATTGTACCCTACCTATTGCTATCCCTCTTTAAATAATAAAATGTCTTCCATTGAACATTATAAGGTTACGCATTTAAGGGCGTCAATCGTTCGTCGAATATTTCAACAAATTATGTTCGTTTTGCGGGCTTCAATTTGGGTTAATGAGTTAAATGAATTAACTCTTTTTGCATTATAATTTCAAACGTTATTTTTAATCAAATTTATTATATTTTTATTTTATATGAATATAAATATATATATTTATAAATCAATAAACTGTTTGTTTTAATTTATGAATTTTAAATTTTCAAAAATACGTTATTCAAAA